>CM023095.1:50791115-51467481 GCA_013103745.1 Gardenia jasminoides | reverse complement strand
TTTCGGATTAAATGGAAGCTTCTTCGACTTTTATTTTGATATAACTTTTTCCTTCTTCTTCTTTTTTTATTGGAAAATTTGCCATTTTGATCCCTAAATATTTTCATCAAAAATAATTTCATCGCTAATGAATTATTTTAACCAATTTAGTCATCAAACAAATTTTTTATTTCTAATATAGGACTTTTGACCTAATTTTGCTCAATCACTATGCACCTATAAGGACATAATCATCACACTGGCCTAACCTACAACAATTGACAGACGAAACAGATTAGAAAAGTCATTGAAATTGCTTACCATTTAAGCAATTTCAATGACTTTTCTAATTTATTTCGTCTGTTAATTACACAAAGTTAGAATAATATAACGATTATGCCCCTGTAAGTCCACGCTGATTGAGTAAAATTCAGTCAAAAATCATACACTGGAAGCAAAAAACTTGTTCCAGAACTAAATTAGTTAAAATAATTCATTAGAGATGAAATCAGTTTTAGTGACAGTATTTAGGGACTAAAATGGTGAAATCCCTTTTTTTTTGGGGTCAAAACAAAATTACAAATCCAACTTATCCAAGCCAGTACTACTTTTCGTAATGGGCAGTTTTTTGACCTGCGGATTTCTGGCGCCACGTAATCTTCAACTAACTTGTAGAATATCTATAGAACTGGAAGACGCAATTAATATAAAGGCGACTTCCACCAATTAGACTAATTTCAGGCCTGGTGGGCTACATTTTCGTGCAAGAAGTTTCTTTCTACTACCGATTTCTTCTCAGTCCCTTCAATTAAATGCGCACGATATATATGTCCACCTGGCCTGTGGGAGGAATTTCTTTTCTTCTCCAACCTAATCACCGTTTTGGCATCATTAACTATATTGATTAAGGGGCAAACATGTTAATGAAGTGGAAAATGGAAACTTGAGAGCATCAATGATGGGATATGCTTTTGGATCCTTTTCCCTTTTGTGTTTCCACTCCGAAAAGGACGTCAAGTAAAGAAGGATCAAGAATGATGATGCCATCCACTAGAAACTATTTACAATACTAGTTATGATGACTCTTTTACGGTGCGTTTTATCATATAGTCTAATATATGAAATTTATATAATAAAAATAACAGGTGCAAGGGACTTTGGAAAAAAATAATTATGTGAATATTATTATAAAAAATAAGGAAAGTGGAATGCCATTAACATTTTCTGAATCACAAAATAATATCTGGTGCCTTAAAACATATGACAAATGCAACTATGCAAGTAATAGTGAGGTAATACCTAATATTAGTTGGTCAGAGTGCACATAAAATGTAGCAATCTACGTAAAATATGAAGTTGTTGAGTTTAAATTGTACTCAAATATAGCAATAAAAATCATTCTATTAATTTGAATTTGAAAACATCAAAAGACCTTACTCTTGGATTAACATCCATAGTTTTTACACTACTTACAAAGGGTGTGTGTCTGTGTTCTTTTTTGTAAGGTGATTTTTATCTTAAACATATTCATTTGTGTGTGTGTGTGTGTATTTATACACATTTTACCTTTATGAGCTAAGCAGAGTTTTACGGACGGATAGAGGCAACCAAACTTTCTGCTGCCATGGAGCTAGTCAAGTTTCATGTGCTCGTAGACTACTTCTCTAAGCTGACTCTGTAAACTGTAAAGTAACCATCTCTTTGTTTTCTGAATCTTGACTTCCAGTTTCCAGCCATAGATTTTCTTGCATGGCTTTCCATGGCACTGCAAGAGGTATCGAATGCTTGCCGTCCATCTGGACAACGTTGCTACGAATGGTCTCGGCCTTCTTTCCAGTTGAATTGTTAGTCAATACTCAATTATCATGATTCCGTCTTCTCAATTTCTCCACGACTTCATCCTCATCGTTCTCTCTGTGTTCTAGTTCTAGTCCCAAAATGAATTGATCTTATTTGGTAAAAAAATTTTGATTATATCATCGACACAATTTTCAACCGTCCTTTTACCTCAGATACATCACATTAAAAAAGTACTACATTGTTTTTTTACAAAATTATCCCAAATAATCTACTATCCAAACACACTTGAAAGGCCAATTTTTTGCATTTTCGAATCATCTTTTTATCTCACATGCATCAAATTTGATGGTATATTTTTCTATAAAAATTCTAAAAAATAGCAATCCAAATGAGTTTTAACTTTGTGATTTGGACTTGAGAGATACTAGAATCACTACTGTATTATTTTGGCATAAAATTTGCAAAATATATTGAGATAAACAAATATGTGTATTTCTTTCTCACTTGTCACCGTATTAATGTTTTGATTGTGATGAGTGAGAAGTGTAATTTCCTTTCTCTGCCGTGTTTGATGTGCTTTAAAGCTGAGTAGATGAATGGTCGGTGCCACAATGCGGCCTATAGATTTTGTTCTTCCTTGAATGGGATGGCATGCACTAATTCGGGGGTTAATATCGATCACATCACTTTGTCCTTTCAAAGTATAGAAGTTTTGTCCCTATACTTGTATGTTTGATGATTGAGTACCTAATAAAAGTTCAGAAGTTTTGTCCCTATACTTGTATGTTTTGATGATTGAGTACCTAATAAACGTCTGTGTTTTTTACTTAATTAAATTAGCAATTAATTACTTTATATGCATTTTTTTAATTTTGTTATTAGACCTAAATTTATTTTAGATTTGATGGTCAGATCCAAATTTTTTTTAGATGTTGGATCTATTTTGATAGATCTCATCATTATCATTGAAACTTAAATTCTTTAGCAATTACAACATGCACACAAAGATTTTGCAGCGATTTATTTTATTAGAAGACAAATTTGAAATTTCTTATATTTTTCAAACCTATTCATAATTTTTTAGATCTATTATATATGTTAAATTACTGATTTTGATTTTTAATGAATGTTTGACTTGTCATTAGGACCGTGATATAAATTAAATCATATTGAACAATTTCGAACAGTCGTTAATGAAATTTACCTTTTAAAAAAGAAAGATGCGGAATCATATATACAAGGTTTACTTTTAAGGGCTAGCATTCACCTGTCAAATGAGTAAATTTAGTAAAAGAATTAGTGTGGAAATGTCACACCAAAAATATTAAAAATTTATAGCCTAACCATCACTACTTTTGCACTTATATAATTTGGAGCTTATTAGTGATATGAGCAAACATATGCAAGGCTCATGGAAAATTTCTAAGAGTAGGCTTAAGGGAGGCAAGATGGATCTTTCAGTGATTGATTACTTTGAGAGGAAGTGCTGGACCCTATGCCTTTGTCAAAGAATTGGGCCTGTAAGATTTGCCTTTTGCGCACTTCTAGAAGTGCTGTTGTCTAATACTAGAATCGACGCCTTCTTTAGAGGGCTCACGCCTGTATCTGTGAACCATGTGAACCAGACAGGAGTTTTAATTGGGCCCTTCTCATGCCTTCTCTGGAAGGCCCATTGCATAGAGTTCCCTTAAATTGAGAATAGCGATGATTTGGAAAATAGGTAAATGTATTCTTTTTTGTCAATATAGATAAATGTATTTTAGAATACCAATTGGAAAATTTTGTACTGTGTCATAACATGACGATTAACATTCGTTGTTTTTAGGAATTGTCCAAAGTTGTTGGATACATACGTATACATGCATGCATGCATATGTATGTATGTATGTATTACATAAAAGCGCTTGAATTGCAAATAACTGCTTTCAAATGAATTATCATTCTTAGGGTTTGTTCGATAACTTCACTTAATATTGAAAACTAATTCGTTCAAAACTTTTTGAATTCAATATGTTTGATAATAGAAATTCCTTACCACTAAATGTATTGGATGCTACCTAATTTCTGTACAAACTTTTAAGTGAAGAAAAAAATCATTGAATTTTCTAAATTAATTAGATATACTATAGCTTTCATACACATTACATACTCTCCCACATAATACACATTTGTTCCTTTTCCGTTCACATACACAAGTACATGCAATTATACACTCTAACACACAAATATGCACATTTAAATACCACTTCTAAATTATTTCATTATTTTCTAGCTCTCTCAAACACATACATGCACACTTTTCTTTCTATCTAAATACGGAAATAAAGGCAATTTAAAAAACCTGTTTGGTCTGTTTGGATATATAATATTTGTACTCATATCATACACATTTTTTAGTCATCATTTTTATCTTTACAATTACTTTTTCATCTCAGATAAAGGAACCGCCAAACTTGGACCACCATTGAGTGATACCAACTAGGGTTCACCAAACTTAGACCATTGAATACCTTAGAGCCAAAGCTTTGCTTATATTTCGTCTACTTCTTTCGCCTCATGTTACTTCTTTCGACTATTTTAAAGGCTTGGCTTAGATCTCAGAAGGATAAACAACAGAAGTTTAAAATATTCAGAAACTCTTTGCTGATATCAGTGATCAATATTATAGAGAATGAAGGAATAGGATAATTGAGTTGCCTGTAAAAATTTTAGAAACACATGATCTTTGAGAAAACTCTTTCTCGACTCTAAACTTTTATTTCTCAGTTTCTAATAGAGTCCCCCCCGATCATCAGAAATGATTTTCGAGGTTCCTTAAATAAGTATTACAAACGACCTTTCAGAGAGGTAACATTACTTGCCTCTTCAGAAAAGTAAACAACCGTACATGAAAGATTACAAACGACCTTTCAGAGAGGTAACAGTATTTGCCTCTTCAGAAAAGTAAACATTACAGGACAACCCGTTGTCATAAAATAAAGCACCCGTGACCTAAAGTAAAGGACAACAGCTGGACTTTATGACATAAAGTAAATTACTCGTGACATAAAGTAAAAGACCACAACTGGACTGATAACTTATGACATAAAGTAAAGCACTCGTGACATAAAATAAAGGACAACAGCTGGACTGATAACAACTTTATTTAGACATTTTTTCATAATCCGTAAGTGGATCAGATGAAGTGTTTGATGGTGTGGAATCTGGATCAGTCACATTCATCTCTTCAATCCAATCTTGATGACTCCTGTGATTTCTCCTTTTGTTGAGTTGTCTTTGCCTTTCACTTCTGGACTTCCATTTTTTTCTTGAACTTATATGTGCTGGGCTCATCTAGCTCTTGAGAATCTTGCATCATTGAGTCTTCCATCATTTCCTTATATTGATTTTAGGCTTGACGTGTCAACATATTGAGGATGGTTCCTTTTGTAGTTCCAAGGACCATGAAAATCAGGCCAAATTTCAGAGGGAATAACTCCATTCGCCTCGAAAATGTACCTTTGGGCTTCATTAATTTCTTGGACTAAGTAACTTAGCACTTTATAGATTAATATCAAAGGAAGATTAGTAAGATATTTTCCTTGGATATTGACTAGTCCGTGTAAGTGCAGAATTACATAGTCTTTGTGAGTTTTGAACAAGTCTATCCACAGACTTTAAGCTTGAACCACTTAAGAAAAAATTGAAGATTTGGGGGCAAGCCTTCAAAATCAACAAATGATAAAGATTGGAATTCTATCAGAATATGATAGGAATGACAGAGATACCAAAAAATCCAAAGTAAAGGTTTCGAGAAGAACAAAGTTTGGGCTACAACGATTTGAGAGAATGGATATTCAGGATTTATACCAAATGGACTGAGAATAGATCCTCCATAATTTACAAAGATTGAAATTTCATGGTTTCTTCTTGCATTTTCCAAAGATTTCTTTTCCCATGGCTGGGACAGTTCAAACAATTTTGCAGGATTGGGAAAAGAAGGAATGATATTGTAATACATCCGAATGGAAGGATGTGAAGGATTACGTGGGTATCTTGAGAAAAAATTAGTAATAATATTGGACTTTCCCTTAATATGAATAACAGTGAATGAAAATTGGGAAAATCAATTTGACCATCTGAGTAACTGAGCATTTGGGATTTTCTTATTTTTGAAAGAAAGCATATGAGGAAAACTTCCTATATCCAAACTCAAATTTTTCAATTGAATTTTTCACAATAATTTTTTTGTAAGAAGAGCGATAATGCAACTGATCATCTTTGAAATTTTCACTAGCAAACTCATAACATTTTCTTTCTTTTCCTTGTTTTTCAAGGAGAACTCCCAATAATGGTCACTAGCATCGGTTTGAAGAATGAGATTTTCTGAGGAATGAATATGAAGAACAGGAAGATTATTCAGAATTTGTTTAAGAGTTTGAACAGACTGGGTTTGATCTTTTTCCCACGGAATTGGATTCTTTTTGAGAAGGTCATTCAAAGGACGGGATGTTATGACACATTAGGGATAAAATCCATAACATAATTCACAATATCAATGAACTGTCTGATTTGTTTCACTGAAAAATCTTGTTCAGGAAAATGTTTGATAGCATCTCCAATATGAGTTTCAGAACACAAGTTCCATTTGAAATTTTCATTCCTAGAAAATTGATTTGTTGTTGACACAACATCATTTTCTTTTCAGAAAACATTATTCCAAAACTTTCAACAATTTCAGAGAACTTGTAAAGCAAAGAGATATGCTCCTCAAATGTTTCAGAAAATAATAAAATATCATCAATATACACAAGACATGTATGAAGAATAGGCTCAAATACACGAATCATAAATTTTTGAAAAAAAGAAGGTGTTGTCTTCAAACCAAAAGGCATTACCTTCCATTGGTAGTGATGATTCGGTATACAAAAAGCAATTTTATACCTATCTTCAATATATATTCCAAGTTGCTAAAAACCAGATTTTAAATCAAACTTTGAAAACCATTTTGTTTTGACAAGTTAAGAAAACAGAGAATGTCTACTTGGAATAGAAAATTTGTCATCGGCCAAGAATAAATTCAAAGATTGATAGTTGATGACAAGTCTTATTTTCCCTCGAACTTGTTCAGATCGCTTATTAACATAAAAGGCTTGACATGCTCACTGCGAATCTGAAATTTCGATGAGATCAAATTTAAGTAGTTCTAGACATTCCTTTTTAGCAAGTTTGGAATGATCAGGATTTACTGCAGGGTGGCTGGTTTTTGTTGGATTGGTTTTTTAAGTTTTGGAAAACGGGAGTTTAATGAAGAAATCTGAGTTTTTCCACAAAGGGTGGTCACACTTTTTTCATGAATTTCACATGATTTTCAGCACAAGATTAGTTAATAATAAAGTCCCTGAATTTCTCAATTTGATTTTTTTCAGGTAATGTGGAATCATATATGAAAAGGTTTTGGATATTAGTGAAGGGTTTGAAGAATTTTTTTGACTGAATCCCTTTTGCTTTTAAAACATACAAATCCTTTTCATAAATGTCAAATCCAATAATCAGATCTTTTTCTGACATTTTTCCTCCAAGAGTATGAGTTTTTAATTCACAATTTGGTAAAAACCTGATCGTAATTGAATTTTTGGTTACCTTGGTAGTTTCAAATAATTCACCATTTATAGTTCTAAAAACATGTTATTCATATTTTCAACATTCGTCTGAAAGAATTTCTTAATTGAGAATAGACATCTCTGCACCTAAGTCAAAGAAACCAATAACAGGAATTGGTTTATCATATTTTGACTTCAAGACATGAAGTAATGCTTGAGGACATGTTTTAGCTGCTTGCATTAATGGAACTGATTTTTGGGTTCTTGGACCTACAATGCAAAAATAGTCTTATCAGTTGATTCATCTTTTTCAGAAAAAACATATTCTAATTCATTAAGAACAGGGATTTTAAGTTCATCTTCGGACTTTCTAAATAAGATTGAGACTCTTCTTCTTTTGCGGACACTTAGAAGTATAATGTCCTTTTTGTCCACAAATGAAGCATCTGTCTGATTATTTGTCCATGTTTTCTTCGTCTTGAAGAATTTTCATTTTCTTTCTCTTTTGTAGAATTTTTCTGCTGTTTTGATTTTCTTAAATTTTCTTTTAGAAAATTTATTAGAAAATCTTTTCTTCTTTGTGCAGGCTTTGTATTTTCATTTTATAATCAATTCTGGCTTTCTATAAGATTGATCTATGCAGGCATATCCTCTCATGTATTCTCTTATCACCTTTCTCTTGTTGCAAATTTCTTCAAGGGATAAGAAAACTACTTGGCGTATTTGTTCTAAAGTGAGATTCAAAATAGAACCATATCTATTATGAATATTTATCTCAGCACTATTGGACAAAATGTGAGGAAGTGATGTAAGAAATGCTTGTTTCAAATTTATGTCAGCTCCAAGAACATAAAAGAGTTGTGGCATTCTTTTGAAATGTTTATTGAGATCTTTTCATTCATAAGATTGACACTTCATTTGAAAAAATTCTTTTCTTTTGAGTTCTTTATTTTCACCAAAACTTTCCAAAAATGCAATGTTTATGATTTCAATTGTTTCAGAAAAATCTTGTCTGGTGAGGAAAATAGTTTTATCATTGTCTCAAGAATTATGTGATGAATTTTATCAAGTCTTTTTTCCAAGACTTTAATCATTTTCTGGGTTTCTGAATTCTGAGTTTTGAATTCATCTCTAAAAGAGTCAATCTTTGTAGAGACTTGAGTAACCTTTTCATGAATCAAGAAAAGAGTTTTATTTTGACAGATTGCATTTTCTGATTGCCAATTAAGAACTTCTTCAGTTCTGTTAATTTCCTGTAATAACAAACATCAAAATAAGTATGTCTAGCAAATGGATCTTGAAAGAAATGTCCTGAAAAGAGGTCTAACTGTTGTTCAGATAAAAAGAATCCTGATGCTGAAAAGAAAGAACCACCTTTTACTTCATCCAGAAGTAATTTTAATAGTTATCCTATTCTTTCTGATTGGGTCGAAAAACCTAAGAAACAACTTTCTCCCTACGACCAAAAGTGTTTAGAAATTCTTGATCAATAAGGATTAAAAGTTAAACCTGAAAGGCTAAAACCTATTTCTCAAATTTGCATGTTCAAACCAGAGGATTTCCCCCCGCTTCAAACCTTCACCAAAGACAGAGCAAGCCATGCTCCAAAATTTCAGAATGCCCAGACAACGGTTCTATCATCATGACAATTTGCTCCAATTAACAGAACTGAAGAAGTTCTTAATTGGCAGTCAAAAAATGTAATCTACCAAAATAAAGCTCTTTCCTTGATTCATGAAAAGGTTACTCAAGTTTCTACAAAGATTGACTTTTTTAAGATGAATCCAAAACTCAGAATTCAGAAGCCCAGAGAATGATTAAAATCTTGGAAAAAAGACTTGATGAAATTCATCATAGAATTTTGATTGGAAAGCCATTGTACCAACTCCGTGAACAAAAAGAGAAAGATATTGAGTACTTAAAAAGGCAGATTGACAGTTTGAAAACAATTGAAAAATTATCATCCAAACCTGTCCAACAATCAAAGGATGATTATTTATCCCATTTTGGAGCAAAACGATTAAGAGAAATGGCCTCACCATTTTCTTTTTGGTGCTATCCCATCTTTTCTTCCAACCCCTGTTCAACAGAAAAAACCAGACTCATCTCAAAATTATGCTAAATGATTAGGGAACAAAGAGAGATCAGAAGAAAAGCTGAAAAAGAAGAAAAGATTTTCGAATAAATTTTCTAAAAAAATTTTTAAAAAATCAAAATAGCAGAAAAATTCTACAAAAGATGAAGAAAATGAAAATTCTTCAAGACGAAGAAAAACATGGACAAATCATCAGACAAATGCTTCATTTGTGGACAAAAAGGACATTATGCTTCTAAGTGTCCGCAAAAGAAGAAGAGTCTCAATTTTATTCAGAAAGTCCAGGATGAGTTTAAAATCTCTATTCTTAATGAATTAGAATATATTTTTTCTGAAGAAAATGAGTCTATTGATAAGACTGTTTTTGCATTACAGGTCCAAGAACCCAAAAATCAGTTCCATTACATGCAAGCAATTAAAACATGTTCTCAAGCATTACTTCATGTCTTAAAGTCAAAATATGATAAACCAATTCCTGTTATTGGTTTTTTTGACTTAGGTGCAGAGATGTCCATCCTCAATCAAGAAATTCTTCCAGACGAATGTTGAAAATATGAATCACATGTTTTCAGAGTTGTAAATGGTGAATTATTTGAAACTATTAAGGTAACCAAAAATCCAATTATGATCAGGTTTTTACTAGATTGTAAATTAAAAACTCACATTCATGGAGAAAAAATGTCAGGAAAAGATCTAATTATTGGATTTGACATTTATGAAAAGGATTTGCATATTTTAAAAGTAGAAGAGATTCGGTCAAAAAAATTCTTGAAACCCTTCACTGATATCCAAAATCTTTTCATATAGGATTCCACGTTGCTTGAAAAAAGTCAAATGGAGAAATTCAGGAACTTTATTGTTAACCAATTTTGTGTTGAAAACCATGTGGAATTCATGAAAAAGTGTGACCACCCTTTATGGAAAAACTCAGATTTCTTCATTAAACTCCCATTTTCCAAAACTAAAGAATCCAATCCAACAAAACCAACCACCCTGGAATGAACCCTGATCATTCCAAACTTGCTGAAAAGGAATGTCTAGAACTACTTGAATTTGATTTCATTGAAATTTCAGATTCGCAGTAGGCATGTCATGCCTTTTATGTTAATAAGCAATCTGAACAAGTTCGAGGGAAAATGAGGTTTGTCATCAACTACCAACCTTTAAATTTATTCTTGGCCGATGACAAATTTCCTAATCCAAATAGACATTCTCTGTTTTCTCAACTTGCCAAAGTAAAATGGTTTTCAAAATTTGATTTAAAATCTAATTTTTGGCAACTTGGAATATGTATTGAAAATAGATATTAAACTGTTTTTTGTATATCGAATCATCACTACCAATGGAAGGTAATGTCTTTTGGTTTGAAGACAGCACCTTCTTTTTTCAAAAACTTATGATTCATGTATTTGAACCTATTCTTCATACATGTCTTGTGTATATTGATGATATTTTATTATTTTCTGAAACATTTGAGGGGTATATCTCTTTGCTTTACAAGTTCTCTAAAATTGTTAAAAGTTTTGGAATAATGTTTTCTGAAAAGAAAATGATGTTGTATCAACAAAAAATCAATTTTCTGGGAATGAAAATTTCAAATGGAACTTGTGTTCCTGAGACTCATATTGGAGATGTTATCAAACATTTTCTGAACAAGATTTTTCAGTGAAACAAATCAAAAGTTCCTTGGTATTGTGAATTATGTTAGATTTTATCCCTAATGTGTCACGACATACCCGTCCTTTGAATGACCTTCTAAAAAAGAATCCAATTCCGTGGGGAAAAGATCAAATCCAATCTGTTCAAGCTCTTAAACAAATTCTGAATAATCTTCCGTTCTTTATATTCCTTTCTCAGAAAATCTCATTCTTCAAACAAATGCTAGTGATCATTATTGGGGAGCTGTTCTCCTTGAAAAATAAGGAAAAGAAATAAAATGTTGTGAATTTGCTAGTGAAAATTTGAAAGATGGTCAGTTGCATTATCACTCTTCTTACAAAGAAATTCTTGCAGTGAAAAATGCAATTGAAAATTTTGAGTTTTACTTAAGACCTTATTATTTCACAATTGAGATGGATATGGAAAGTTTTCCTCGTATGCTTTCTTTCAAAAATAAGAAAATCTCAAATGCTCAGTTACTCAGATGATCAAATTGGTTTTCCAATTTTCATTCACTGTTACTCATATTAAGGGAAAGTCCAATATTGTTGCTGATTTTTTCTCAAGATACCCACGTAATCCTTCACATCCTTCCATTCGGATGTATTCCAGTATCATTCATTCTTTTCCCAATCCCCCAGAAATTTTTGAACTGTTTCAGCCATGGGAATAAAAAAGTTTTGAAAATGCAAGAAGAAACCATGAAATTTCAGTTTTTGCAAATTATGGAGGATCTATTCTCAATTCATTTTGTATAAACCCTGAATACCCATTCTCTCAAATCTTTGTAGCCCAAACTTTGTTCTTCCCGGAACCTTTACTTTGAGTTTTTTGGTATATCTGTCATTCTATTATATTCTAATAGAATTTCAGTCTTTATCATTTGTTGATTTTGAAGGTTTGAAGGCTTGCCTCCAAATCTTCAAATTTTTCTTAAGTGGTTCAAGCCCAAAGCCTGGTGGATAGACTTGTTCAAAACTCACAAAGACTATGTAATGCTGCACTTACACAGATTAGTCAATATCCAAGGAAAATGTCTTACTACTTTTCCTTCGATATTAATCTATAAAGTGCTAAATTACTCAATCCAAGAAATTAATGAAGTCTATGATGAAATCCAAAGACATGAGACCAATGAAGTTATTCCCCCTAAAATTTGGCATGATTTTCATGGTCCTTGGAACTACAAAAGGAACCATCCTCATTATGTTGCTATACGTCAAGCCCAAAATCAATATAAGGAAATGATGGAAGACTCAACGATGCAAGATTCTCAAGAGCTAGATGAGCCCAGCACATCTAAACCCAAGAAAAAATGGAAATCCAGAAGTGAAAGACAAAGACAACTCAACAAAAGGAGAAATCACAGGAGTCATCAGGATTGGATTGAAGAGATGAATGTGACCGATCCAGATTCCACACTATCAGACACTCCATCTGATCCACTCACGGATTATGGAAAAATGTCTGAATAAAGTTGTTATCAATCCAGCTGTTGTCCTTTACTTTAGGTCACGGGTGCTTTATTTTATGACAACTGGTTGTCCTGTAATGTTTACTTTTCTGAAGAGGCAAATACTGTTACGTCTCTGAAAGGTTGTTTGTAATCTTTCATGTACGGTTGTTTACTTTTCTGAAGAGGTAAGTACTGTTACCTCTTTGAAAGGTCGTTTGTAATTCTTATTTAAGGAACCTCGAAAATCATTTCTGATGATCGGGGGGGACTCTGTAAGAAACTGAGAAATAAAAGTTTAGAGTTGAGAAAGAGTTTTCTCAAAGATCATGTGTTTCTAAAATTTTTACAGGCAACCCAATCATCCTACTCCTTCGTTCTCTATAATATTGATCACTGATATCAACAAAGAGTTCCTGAATATTTTAAACTTATGTTATTTATCCTTCTGAGATCTAAGCCAAACCTTTAAAATAGTCGAAATAAGTAGCAAGAGCCGAAAGAAGTAAACGAAATATAGTCAAAGTTTTGGCTCTAAGGTATTCAATGGTGGTCCAAATTTGGTGAACCCTAGTTGGTATCACTCAATGGTGGTCCAAGTTTGGCGGTTCCTTAATTCAGTTAGTTATTAAATAGACATAGTTTAATCAATTTAACAACTTAATACTTTCAACACTTACTTATCAAATAGGCTCTTAATTTTAAGGACCGAGACAAAAGCACCAATTATTTAGACAATTATTCCACTAGATTGCCATTACGTTTTTAGACTCATTCTACAAAATTTATTCTTTGGATTAATATTTTATACATTACTTTGAATGAATAACAACCAATATAAAGTTGAATTTGAAATTCAAATTTTGAATATGTGTCATACAAAATTTGGGTATGTGTCATACATTCAATTGTGGCGGTGTATATATCATCGATATATAAGATTTACTCGGCTTTTAATACGTTATAAACCATAATTTTGGATATTAATCGGATATTACTATGCCATTGCATTGCATGTATTAGTGTAGGAAATTAATCCATCCATTTATTTTTTTCCAAATTCATTTCAAAAAATTACAATCCGAAATGAGCCTTTTTGTTTACATCAGCAGAAGTAGAGAACTACACCACAACTGAGAGATTTTGAAATGGCAAAAGATTTCCGTCAAAACCACCGGCGGTTTAACGTCGTTTCTAACGTTCCGTTAGCCGGGTTACTCAATTTTGGTTTTTCTTTTTTATTTTTTGGCGGCAAAATTTATCAATCTCTTCTCTCCTCTCTCTCGAGATTCCAACATTTGTCAGTGTGCAAGAGTGTGTGTGTTGTGCGTGTTTCGGATTGAGGCTATGAATTCTTCGAGAGATTGGGTGCTGTTATCAACTGCAGCGGTTTTGGGTGCTTTGGCCTCAGCTTCGGCTGTATCTTCTACTTTTTCTTCAACGGAAAGAGAAAGTCCTTCCCCTGCTCCTCCTCTAACGGCTGCCGAAGCAGCAGCAACGTCGTCGTCTTCAATTCGTCGTCCAACGGCTTTGATGGGACTCGGGAGGTTAAAGCTCAATCCCCGAACCCTTTTGATCCTTCCAAACGAAAAGGGTCAGTTAATTTCAAATTAATTTTGATTATTATCGTAATTATTCTACTAATTAGTAGTTTAGCACTGATTTAATTGAGTTGTAATGGTAATTTTAGTCTTGATTGATGATTTTAACAGATATTTGTCATGGGATGACTACTTTATGGCAATTGCATTTCTATCAGCTGAGAGGTCTAAAGATCCCAATAGGCAGGTATTTATAGTAGTCACTCTTTTAATTTTCTTTTGCTGAGAAGAAGTGAAAGTTCATTTTCTCCCTTAATGAGGAGTAAGAAAAAGGAAATTGGAGCAAAATAACAAGAGAAAGTGAGAGAAAAGAATTTGTTTATCTTTTTTTTCCTTTTTATTTTAAATTATTTTTTATCGCCGCTTTTGGGTTTAGTTTTGGAGGATAAAAGAAGAAGAAACGGAAAATTTAGTGTCTTTTACTACATCACTTTTAGGCACATTTTTCAGTAAGCAATTGTTGCTAGGCTATGACTTTCTGTGCTTTCTATTTCTTCTAAGTTTTTGGAGTAAGAAAGACGTGAACTTGGAGAGGTTTCATAAATTAATCCGTTTATTGTCTACTTGATGAAGAAGAGTTTGGGACAATATATCTGATTGATTTTTGACAATGAAAAATTAAAGCTTGGATCTTTTTGGTTGCAAAATTTATTAGGTCAGATTGCTACATTGCAATATGAAGGGCCATATAATAGTGGCATCTCCCCTTCGTAAGTTTGAATTTTGTTTTGTTCTTTTGGGAGGTGCATTGGGTCTAGACAAAAAGAATCTGCTATTTCCTCCTGCCTTGGATGAAAATGTTTCTCAAGCCAAGGAACCTCGACCTGATCCTATACTGACCATTCAAGAAATAACTGAGTCTCTAACACCCCAGCGTAATCCCTCAACATCTGAGAAAGGCAAGGCTCAAATCATTGAACCAACTGAGGAAGAGGAAGCAGATGATGAAGAAACTGAAGAGGAAGATGATTCAGCTTATCGTCTTATTCCACTTTCACGTTTTAGGCACATTTAGAAGCACTTGCACTTCACCATTAGGCTGCATAAGTTCTTTTTGTTTCTAATAATAATGGTTGAAGTGTACTCAGTATTAAACTCTCTTACTACTTTTTATTGATCTTTTGTATCTCCATTGGAGAATCAGTACTTTGGCACTTTTGTCAATTGTGCTTGTGGTATTCTTCTTAATATAGTAACCTTAGTACTTTTGCCATGTGTGATAGATTTGTGTTATGTGATAAACTCTATGGACATGTGATGATCTGATGATGAATAGCAGGATAATGAGCTTTTTTGTTTGATTGTTTTTTGTTCGGCGGGTTTGGGTTACATGCTTTTGTTGTATTGTGTACATTGGATATTGAATGTAGGCACACATTTCTGCTTATTTTGCAGGTTGGTGCATGTTTGGTCAGTCAAAATGGCATCATACTAGGTAAGGATGCCAGAGGCACCCAATTCTTTTCTCCTGCTTCTCCCACAAATCACACACACATGAATTCTTTTTTGGTGAGGTCAAAGTACTAGATACATAGACATATAATTTGCAGGTATATCAACCTAGGTGTGTACATCAGATTTGAAAAATTAAAGGCCTCTGATTGAAAGGTCCATCTGTGGCTTCTGTTTAGAATATATTGTTGCTAAAGGATATGGTAATCTGGGAATTCATGTTTGGGAAGTTGAGCATTCCATTGAATGACAGGTTAATTGAGGGCATATGACCCTCATTTTACAAAGTCATATCATGGAAATCTGACTACATTGGGAACAAATTGCTGCTCTTTGTATAGAATATCTCTCTTTGGAGTGGGTTTGGGGTTTTTTTTGGGGGGGGGTGGTGTTGGGGGAAGGTGTCTTTATTAAGCAAACTGCAATGTAATGGACTTTACTGTGATAGGTGTATGTCAGCCATATTTCATGTTTCAATTGCTAAAGGGTTTTGCTGATGAGTACCTATTAGTTGGTTTTTCTCCCAGTGAAATGAAATTTGCTGGTTAAGTGTCATACCTGAAGGCCTAGATTCCTCTTGAGTCTGATAGTTACGTGAAACCGTTGTGATGAAGTAAATTATGGTCTTGTGCGCTAAAGGATAAAAAGGTTTTAATGACGTAAACCAGAGCCTTCCCCTTTGAGGGATGGTCTTTCTCTCTCTCTCATATGAACACACACGCACTCACCCTCACTCACACAAACAAGAGTGGACAAGCACACATGCCTTTGGAATTGGTTGTTTTGTGTACAAATTTCTGATCACCTAATTTCAGAAACAAAAAAGATTGGCAATTAGCTTGTGATCTGGCTGGGTATGGGATTTCTTTTAAATTATCTTTTCCTCCCAGGCATTGGCTATAATGGATTCCCACGTGGGTGTTCAGACGATATGCTTCCATGGTCAAAGGTAGGTGGTTTCTGTGTTAGGAAATTGGTAGAATCATTTCTATGATATTGAGCCCTTATGTCACATTGCAGAAATCCAAGAATGGAAACCCACTGGAGACAAAGTACCCGTAAGTTATGAAATCTAACAAGCATAATTTGTCTTTATGCAATCCTGTGATCAATGATGTAAAACATTCTTTGCCATTCATATTGGTCTGCAACAATAAACTGTTCTTTGGTTGATGACCATAGTTGTCATTCAGTCAGCCACCTCTTCTTCAAGTCTACCTCACAGGGTTTTGATAACTTGGTGCATCTTGTCCATTTGATTGTCTCTTTGCAGTTATGTTTGTCATGCTGAAGTCAATGCAATTCTTAACAAAAATCATGCATCTGCTGCAGGACAGGTTAGCTCCAACTTTGCATTCTCTCTTCTTCAGTTCTTAGGTACCTTTCTTCCCACCTGTCCTCCTGCCTCCTCATCCAACACGTAAAAAGGAAATCCAAGAGATGAAAAAATACATATGAGAAAATGATCTTTTTTGTAATATTCATGTTAAATCTGGTCATGAGTAACTCTTTGACTAAGCCTGTGATTTTTCTGTCATTGCAGAGGCTTTATGTTACTATGTTTCCATGCAATGAATGTGCAAAGGTTATTATCCAGGTAAAGAAGGATGATCATTCCTTGCACTTTTTTGAACTCTAGGTGTAAAGAGTTTTTTACTTTTCTTTAGTTATTAATATTATTTTATAAACTTTACTCTGAATATACCTTTTAAACATTTAGAAACTGCATAAGAACAAAATTGTGGCTAAGTAATGCTGAGGTCAAAACAGAAGAAAAAGAAACATATTTGATCACACTGAAGGGACACTGACAGTTTTATTTGACAAGGAACTGCATTATAAAGCCATAGTTGTTTCCTTAAGCATATTTCTGTGTTCGAGCTTAGTCCCTCAAGTTGCAGAAAGTGATGCATGCTGATCCATATGCTTATGCTTGTGTTGGTGGCATTACTAGCTTTGGGAACTAAAAATGCTGTGAATGCAGTAAAATGCTTGAAGGAAAAAGTAGAAACTAACTCCATTATCACCTGCACCGGCCTCTTTGTTTTATCTTGGTTGAAATTTCCATGTTGGCCCATCTGAACTTAGTCATGACTGGCAACTAATTTCCATGATGGTACTCCTGTAGCAAATTGTACAAGTATGTGAATTACCAAATAGCTCCAAAGTCGACAAGATATAAAGGCAAAGTTACCATGCTGACTTGAATCTCAAGTTCTGTAAACTTCACAAACAAAAATAGTGTTGGTCTTTCCCTTGACACTTCCTCTTTTTCAATGCATTATGACATCTGAAAGTTGCATTTCTGGATTGTAGATGTTCTTAAGGAATATTAGGCCACATAAAACTGTTAATAACTCTTTCAAAACATGGATCTTGTCATTAACAGTGATACTATCTGTATCCAAGTGATGTTCGGTTATTCATTCCATTTTTATTGCTGAAACCACAAGTTTTGTATTCCTGTAGCATAGATTTGGATGTTTAAGTTTTCTAGGAATTGGTTAAAATCAGTTTGAAGTAGAAAATGATCCCAACCAATCGAAGAAAGAAAGAAAGGAAGAAAGCAAACGAGAAAATATAGCAACGAATGCAAATCTGTGCAATTTTTAAGCATGCTGTGCCGTATCCATGTTGAATGTGATTCAAAGATGATTGAGGGGAAGTTTTCAAAGGATTGGACATGTAAGAGATGGATTAACAATGAAATTGATATGTATGCTGGTGATGTTTAGATCTTGATCCCACATTACTCCGCAGAACTATATGCTTTGTAACTGTGTAAGATAATATATTTGCGGTCTTGATATGATAATTCTTTCTTAAAATTGCAGTCAGGTGTCTCAGAAGTAATATACTTTGTGGAGAAGAGGTTGGATAACTCTCAAACTGCCTATGTTGCATCACAAAAACTTCTATCCATGGCTGGTGTGAAAGTAAGGCTTTAAAATTTTGGTTTGCCATTTTATATTCTCTCTTTACAGAAAACTGAGTGCCTAGACTAATTGGATTCCTCGTGCATTTTCTCGTGTTAATTTCAGGTAAGAAGACATCAACCTCAGATGAATCAGATTTTGATCAAATTTGAGGAGCTATAGGAGATGTGCCGAAGATTTATGTCACAGGATATATTGGTGCCTTTTAACTAACCAATGCGTTTCAATGCTCCTTTTCGCATTTGCAGATCAAGAGTCAAGATATTTTGCATTACAAGGTGAGTTGTCCTAATGAGGATGAAAGAATCGTTCAGAGTCTTGCATTCTGGGAGCCAAGAAACTTGGTCCATTGATGTATCAATCACATAACTGGAGGAAAAGATGTCTGTTTTCTATATGAGTCATAGTATTGATGTTGTACGTGTTCGCAGATGATTATTCCTTGTAATTGAAAAGCAGACTTGATGTCTTCCTCTATCTTTTTGACAAGAAAAAGGGGCAAAAAGACAATAGCTAAAATAGGGACCATAGTCAAGGGAGAGGAAAGAAATTCCTTAAGTATTTAAATTTTTTTTCCTAATACAGGAAAAGTGGGATTTTTGGGGCGTGGAGGAGATAGGAGGGACACGGTAAGTTTTAAAAAAGTAGATAAATAGTTTTGTCATGTTGCAATTGTGATCATCCACTGCTTGTATTAGTTAACACTCTAATATGTTACGATGAAAATAGTCCTATGTCCAGGAAAGGAACAAGCATTATGGAACATTTGATTTTCTTGGTAATTAAAAGTTTGAGGAGGAGAAGAACCTTTATCCATACTATCCCTACACTTGATGGGTACAATAGACCTTACAAATCTCTTACCGAAGAAGCTTTTAAGTGGCAGGACGAGTGGTTTCATTCAACGCAAAGACCAAATCTTATTGGCACAGAATATACAACAAGTACCCGTGAATTTTGATTATCGCACATTTATTTCCAAGGGGATTTTCTACCAAATTTTAGTTCCACAGTCATCTGTACGTAAAATACCAAGATTACTTTTCTCAAGTTCAAATGCACCCTAGAACTAGAGCTAGGAGGGATAATTTTATCATTTTAATATAAAATTGCTGATTCTGTGGAACTAAAATTTGGACTGGGACGTTACTTTCTACGCGGTGGAGATTCCACAGAATGTAAAGAACTGCAGCACTGTTGTGCAGCAGCCAGCATCACTACACTACTGTTGTTTTTCCATTGCTTTTCTTTTCTTTTCTTTTCTTTTTTCCTTTCCTTTTATTTTGGTTTGTTGGTTTTAGCAGATAAATAAATGCAACATCACCTCACTTGTTTGTATTTACTGCACCAGCAGTTTCCCAACAATTGTCCTTCAAACTCCCAGCAATTGTCCGTCAAATTTCCTTTTTCTCTCGCTTAACGCCGAAGCAAAAGAAAGTTGAGGAGCCCACTTCGGCTCTTACGTTAATAATTTGTTATGGAGGATTCCAGTTTCCTGATCAATCGCTTTCATTTACTCCGCTACACTGACTGTAGTCCAACCATGAACCAGCCCCTCAGTCAGTCACTCCCTACCCCCACCATGACTTTTTGCTTTTTGGCTTTTGCTACTACTCCATCACTTCACTGTTTCTTTCTTGCTAGGAAAGCTAGATGATAGCATTTATTTGCGATCATTTCCCCCGCATTTCTCCGTCGCCTTACTCCCAATCCCTGCCTCCGTCCTCCTCATCTCAGTCTACATTGTGTCTTTTTGGTTCTCCTATCAGTGTAAGTAGTCCCTTTTGAACACTAACCTCTTGCTTGGAAAACCAGGAAAAAATGGGTACATTTTCTGTAAATATATTTTTCTTCAATCACCTTAACATGTATCAAGCTGCTACGTACATTTTTCTACAAGAACTCCAGAAAATAGCAATTCAAACGGGCTCTAATGCTTCTATTGTTCTTGTACTAGTTTAAAGGTAGCATTTTCCTTTTTCTTAGTTTCAAGAAGAGATCATCGGTTGTACCAAAAAACTTCAGAAATTGCAGACAACCAAGTCTCAACAGTGGCATCTTGATTTTTTTTTTTTAAATTTTTTGGTGGGGTGATTCAATCTAAACTCTATTCTAGTAATTTTGTCCGCATTTCACTCAAGACCTCAGAGTGTTTGTTTTATTTTGTACTGTTCAAATATAATATAATGTTTACATGTAAAATGTGAATCAAGGCTTGATTGACTAGTCCCTCGTTGTTCATATAAATGCTTGCTTTATTTCTCCATTGGTGCAATTGATTTCTTTTACTTCCATTTTTACGGGGTTTAAGATTGAAGCTCAATTCTTGGTTTCTGGAAATAGAAAGGAAAAGGAAACCTATGGAGCCAATTGATATGGAAATTGATGGAAGAAATCAACATTTTGCTGCTGCTGATCCTCTCCCTTTTGCTAGAAAGTAGGCTTCCTCATCGATTCCAGCAAATACATGTATCCTTATTCTGCTATATTCTGTTTTCTTAAAATAATAAAACATACTACTATCTTTTCAATTTTCTTTTGTTTGTTCTGGACAGCTATCAACTGGAAGCATTGGAGAAAGCAATCAAGCAGAATACCATTGTCTACTTAGAGACTGGCTCTGGGAAGACGCTTATTGCAATCATGCTTCTGCGTAGCTATGCCTACCTTATACGAAAGCCTGCACCTTTCTTTGCTGTTTTCTTGGTCCCAACTGTTGTATTGGTAGAGCAGGTTGAAACTACAATGACCATTTGATGCTTATTGTATTGTTCCCTCCAAGTTTGAGACTTCTTTATTTTCTCTCCTTTCTTGTTGAATATTTTGTGCACTAACTTATGCAAATTCTGTAGTTAGGTTGACATGCTGTCAACACAATCCTCGAACTCTGTTATGTTTATCTGATTGTTCTTAATAACTGTTCTTCACTAGCAAAGTAAAGCTGTGATGACGCACACTGACTTGAAAGTCGGCAAGTACTGGGGAGATATGGGCGTTGATTACTGGGATGCTGCTACATGGAAGCAGCAGGTGGACGAGTTTGAGGTGTGCTTCATTTTTCTTATTTCATTGTAATGGTTTTCAAACAGTGCTGAACAACTGCTGATATTCAGAACTTGAAATCCCAAAATGATAAATCTTATATTTATTGTTGACCTTTTTGAACTGCTTATTCTGGTATTAATTCCGTCTTTGATGCTTCCATTGGTTTATATCCAAAATGTTTTGGTGAGCGCATTGAAGTATGAATGCCTGTAATTATTTGATGAAAATCTAGATTTATGTGAAAAGGAGGAAATCTATTGTGGTTAAATGTCGTTGAACTCTACCATGACAAATTTAAGGTTACAGTTGTGCTAAGGATAAAATTTTAGAGCCAATTAGATATAACTTACGGGGTTAATATTCACATGTCAATCCTCAACACGCCTAACCAGTTGGTGTACTTGTTTCAGGTGCTTGTGATGACTCCAGCAATTTTACTTTCTGCTTTGAGGCATGGTTTTTTGAAACTCTACTTGATTAAGGTCCTCATTTTTGATGAATGCCACAATGCAAGGGGCAAACACCCATATGCTTGCATTATGACGGTAAATAAACTTATTAATGATATTCTCAGCATGACATGACATGATTTTTAAGTAATATTCTCATTAGGTAAAACTGGAAAATGATTGAAATTGATCATAGCTTGATAATACCTTCAAGAGTTTTTTGTAGAATAAAAAATGTCATAAGGGATAATATAATGCAAGCTGCATATACCAGTTTCTTGTGTCAATTGTATACAAGACTTGCCTTTCTTTATCTTCTTAATTAGCTGCATAAACCAAAGATAGACGTCTTAATCTGACACCTTTTTGGCTTGAAGTTAGCATAAATCATTTTGTTGAGCTATCAATAATTTTGGGGACATTTACTCAAGCAGATTTGAACGCAAAAGCTTATTTTCTCTGCTGCTTAGATCTTCATTACCAACTATGTTATCTGATCTTGCTTTCTCATTAGAGGGAAAACTTAAGCAGATGATCAATTACTCCTAATGTTATACATGACTTGCATCTTATGAAAGAAGCAGAAATACATTATCTTGTTTTGCTCTATTATGTCTATTTTTTTTCCTTTCACTTTACTCCTTGGACCATGCAAATGCTGCTTTCTTATGCACTTAAATGACCAGAAGAATGCATAAGTTATACACAAACTTTCTGCTATTAGTTTCTCACTAAAGTATTTTGTCATTGAATTTCAAATCTTACTTGCTACCATTAAGTTCTGTTCCAAAGGGGAAGTTCTGTTCCAAAGAGGTTTCCAGGCTAATAGATGTCCAAAATCCTTGTAATTAAAGGTTGAACTTTGAGGTTACCGAACTTTTCAGTGGTGACCACTTATTTTCAAGGGAAATAACTTTTATCTGGTCTTGCATTGCAGTTTGGACAGCTCAATGCAGCTCAATGTTATTTAATTAATTGCATAAGCTTGATCTAAACTGTATGGTGCTGTCATTATCAATATTGGTTCATTGACTGTTGATGTATGATCTTAAAAGTGGATATCTGGATTGAAATCTTTGTACTTTCAAGACATGACTCAAGAGGATTTTAATCTTCTGACAGGAATTCTACCATCTTTACATGAAGTCAAACTTTTCAGACCTTCCTAGAATATTTGGGATGACTGCATCCCCTATCAAAACAAAAGGTTTGTTATATCATTTCCTATGTTATTGAACTTTTCTGGTCATTGAAATGGCAAGTGGGTGCAGCCAAGTTTACTTTTTTATGATCCTGGTCGATGCAGGTTCTAGCTCGGCTTCACTCTGCTGGCAACATATTCAGGAACTTGAAAACCTTATGAATTCAAAGGTTACTTCTTTACATACATTTCCTTTCTTCGGGCATATATTTCAAGGAAATGAGTCCTGTCTACTATACATTGTAGCACGAGAACAAATTGGAAGATCTAGCAGCTTATGCTCTATAGTTTTTGTAAAGTATAGTTGCATCATGAAATTTATGACTTTTGGCACTTTTTCTTGTTGATGAAGGTCTATACATGTATCAGCGAATCTGTTTTGGCGGAGTATATCCCTTTCTCAACTCCAAAACTGAAGTTTTACAAGCACATGGATATTCCTTACATTGTATTTGAACGTGTAGCCAATGGACTGAAAATTTTGAGAGAAAAGGTTTGTACCGTTTTGCACACTTAATTTCCATGCTTATTAGATCAGATGTTCTTTTATGCTTCTGGTAGAATGCTTGGTGGTGGGATTTTCAAGATTCACTGATAAAAGTTTAGCAATGCAGCCCTACAAGATATTCTATATGGATTCACAAGCAAATATAGCTACGAACATCACATTTAGTGAATATGACTTGGATATATGATTGATTTACAAGCAAAATCGGGCCTGAAGGCATCTTGATGCCAAATGTTGCTAACATGAGTAAGCATTTAAACATTCCCATAACTAACCAATGATAATGAGCCCACAAAACACGATTAAGGTATCAGCTGACAATTGAAGGCCTATATTTTTATTTGACCACCTTTAGCATAGCACATACTCAACTTTGGTTGAATGGTATACTTGAATTCTGCCAAATTTTCACATTTTATTCAGAATTTAATTGTTCTTTTTCCCTAGAGATGGCAACAGGGCGGGGGAGGGCCCTGTTGCCATATATCATTTATATGGTTGTTTTACTTTTTGGAAGGTGAAAGCTGTTCCTGTTTCTTTTTATGAACCAGAAGCCTTTTCCATTTTTCCTTTTTTTTGCCATTTTTTCTTTGTGGAATTAATTGAGTTTGTTTATACTCCATATCAGTACAAGTACTCTATTGAAGCATCACATCTCCCAGAATCCAGTGCTGAATCTACGAGAAAAAGATTAGACAAGTTGTTCTCAACATTGTTGTTTTGTTTGAGTGAACTAGGCATTTGGTTGGCTCTAAAGGTATTTCTTTTACACTAATATTTAGATGCATACTTCTGAGTATTTCTCATCATGTTGCGTTAGATTATTGAATCTTGTTTTGATCAGGCAGCAGAGTCCTTTGCTTGTGTTAAAACTGACATCTGTCTATGGAGGAGATTGGATGCTCATGGTGAAACAATTATCGATAATTTCTGTTCAGATGCTGCTACAATATTCTCTGAGTGGATACCATCTGGTCTTTTCTTTTCTTTTTTTTTTCTTTTTTTTGGGGAGAGGTGGGGGGGACTTCTGCTTGTGTATTGTGCTGTTCTTTTGGTGTACTATGATCTGCATTTTGAAGTGTTTGGTTTGTCACTGTTAACTTAGGTCTGGAGTGGTGCATTTTTTTTGATACCAAAGCTGCCATCAGTGCTGGATATCTAACTTCAAAGGTCATATGTCTCATTGATTCCCTTCTTGAGTACAGGTAGCCTAATCTAGATAAGCTTAAACGGTGTTAGACTCCTTTGTTCAATTTTCTCTAGTTTTCTTCTTGAATTTATTTAAAATAGAGGAAATCTTGAACATCAGTATGAACAGTATAATGTGCTTAGAAACATATAATCATATTAAGAATGCTAGTATACAGCCTGCATTAGCTCAGTTATAATCACAAGTGTTCATACACTATACATTTTGGGGTCGTTTGGCGAAATGTTTATCATTGTTTGGATTTTTAATGCTATTTCATGGACTTGGAATGTCATGCAAGGATTCTCATTGGAAATTCAGAAACTAATCCATTTTTCATAAGCAGCAAATGATCCAAGTTCTTTGTGGAACACGGCCTTTTAAACTAATGTTTGAGAACAATTGCTTTGACCTTTATGCCATTTGTCTAGAATGCGGCAATTAGGCATGGATTGGCTCATTCCTCATTCTGAGACTAGTATGTTAACCAGTCTGATGTTTGTTTTGACTCTTGACTATTTACGACAGTTGATTGGTCTTTCATGTTCTTATTTTTCCTATCACATTTAGTTTGACAGAACTTGCATGTTCTGGTGCTGTTGAAGTTGGAATACTGCAGCCTAGATACATAATGCTCAGTTCTCTTTGGTGTTTGTTATATGTCTCAAATTTCTACTTATTCTGCCATATTTTCAATCTAAAACATGTTTGGTGAAAATTAAGCTCAATCTAATAAGTGTTTTATATTTTATCTGAATGCCCAAGAAATAAAATGTTGGTCAGAAGCCTTACAAGTTTGCTTCAAGGTTCATTTTGATGAGGTTTGTCATGCATAAATCTCTACAGGGATCAGAAGGATTTGAGATGTATAATTTTTGTCGAAAGGATCATCAGTGCCATTGTTCTTCAAGCTCTTCTAAATGAGCTACTCCCAAGCAAAAGTGGATGGAGGACAGCATATATGGTGGGGCAAAGTTCCAATCTGCAGATGCAGAGTAGGAATAAACAACATCAAATTGTTGAAGAATTTCGGAAGGGCTTGGTGTGTTTCTATATGTTTTTTTAACACATCTTTTCCTGGTTATAGTTTACTGGACAATTCGAGATCTCATCTGTGAGCATGATGTTCTTTCTTTGGATATATGATGTATTTGCAGTTAAACATCATTGTTGCAACCTCAATTTTAGAAGAAGGCTTGGACGTTCAAAGTTGCAACCTTGTAATTAGATTTGATCCATCAGCGACTGTGTGTAGCTTTATTCAGTCCCGTGGCCGTGCTCGCATGCAAAACTCAGACTTCTTAATAATGGTTAAAAGGTTGGTTCTTAGTTCCTTTTTGAGTTGCTTCACCAAAAAAGGAGTGCATATTTAGGTGTTTATTTTCCCTCTTCCTACCCTCTCAAAATTAGAAGACATAAATGCATTTTCCTGTAGTGCGTCTTGTGGTTTTCTTTGTCATTCAATGGTTTTGGCCTACAGTTGCAGTTTCAAGATAGATAGATGGTTGCAGAGAACATAATAATGTTGCTTAACGTGGTCTATGCATTGACGTAGTTTCATTTTTTATGAACAAATTTAGGAACTGATGACATTGTTTCACATACTTCTCCCCTCCTGTCTGTCCTGACTTTTTGTATTTTATCATCTGAACTTATAGTGGGGATGAATCTACTCTTTCTCGAGTACAAAACTATCTGGCTAGTGGGGACACAATGAGGCAAGAGTCACTGTGCCATGCCTTTGTTCCCTGTGCACCGCTTGATGAAGAAGTGCATAAGGAGGTTTGTTATAAAGTTCAAACAACAGGAGCATTTGTAAACCTGAGTTCCAGTGTGCAAGTGCTTTACTTCTACTGCTCAAGGCTTCCCTGTGATGGGTTTGTTTTTGATCTCTTTTACTCTATATATATGGGATGAATTCTCAATTTTTGCTTCTTAGACTATCAGCTTGCTAGAATATCTTGGTTTGGACATGATTATAACTCTTATGCACACTTGTTATTCCATTTTAGGTACTTTAAATCCTATCCTAGGGTTGTCATAGATAAGCAATTAGGAACTTGCACTCTTCATCTTCCTAGAAACAGTCCAATACAAACTATCCATGCTCAGGGCAACACCCAAACGGTGAAACAATTGGCATGTCTAGAAGCATGCAAGCAGCTTCACCAGATTGGAGCCTTGACAGATTATCTTGTGCCAGATATTGTTGAGGAAGAAGCACAGGCTCAAGAATTGTGTATGTTTGGCATCTTTCTTTCTTATTTTATTTTGCAAATTTTCTTAATTATATTAACAAAAAACCATTAACAGTCTTTTTCTTGCACATTGTCTATTGATGCTTGCCAAGATGTATATAATCTTTTATGGTCCATACTACCTCTCAATAGGTCATCAGCCATATGTTGAAGAGCAAGTACAGTATGTTCCACCGGAATTGGTTGATCACCCTGGGAATGATTCTGAAACGTCATATTATTGCTATTTAATTAGGCTACATCCAGAGTTTAATTATGACGTCCTGCCTCATGATATTGTACTTGCTGTGAGGACAACCCTTGAATTTCATGGGGAGACTTTTAGTTTTGATTTAGATGCTGACCGGGGTAGCTTAAAAATAGAAATCAGTTATGCTGGAGCTATAACTCTTGCTTCTGAAGAGGTAAATGTCAGTAACACTTGCAAAAATTGTCATACTTTGACACATTGAACAGTAGCAGAGGAATGACTGCTGTTATTTGTAATTGAAAATTTGGTGCAGGTTCTTCTTTGTCAGAAATTTCAAGTCACAGTTTTTAGGGCTCTTCTTGATCACAACCTGAATAAGCTGCATGAAGCACTAGGTGGATTATGTCTGGATAGTGAATTTCCTATCATCAATTATCTTCTGCTCCCATCTACAGGCTCACATGGAAATTCATTGATCGATTGGAAGTGTATTAGTTCAGTGCTATTTCCGCAGGAAAATATTCGAAATAAGCATATGGCTTCCTGTTGTACCAGAAGTCGCCGTCAATATTTCCACACGAAGAATGCTTTGGTTTGCTACTGTATGTTGGGGAATTCTTTAGTTTTCACTCCTCATAATGGTCACTTGTACTGCATTATAGGGGTTTTGCATGATTTGAACAGTAACTCGCTGCTAGAGCTGAGAAATGGAGAATCTATTACTTACAAAGCATATTATGGAAATCGGTTTGTAAACTCACTTTTTGTATCCTTATTCTTTTGGGCAGTCCCACAATTCCTACTCTGTATGGTGGTTTAATTGAGAATCTAACACAATTCATTACAGGTATGATATTAACTTGCAGTTTGAGAGAGAACCATTACTCAGAGGAAAACCTATATTTACAGTGCAAAATTACCTTCATAGATGCAGAAATCAGAAAGCAAAAGGTTGGTTGATTAGTTGAATTCCAACTTTGATGCTAATAAGGTTATTTAAGCATCTCAGCATTATTTGATTGACTTGCAAAGGAAAAACTTAATTATGTTACATCTCACTTAAAGCTGTTAGAGATAAGGCTATTAGCCTGTTATCAACACCAGATTCTTGAAACACAGCTTGATAAAGTTTGTGGCCAAGCTTCTGTTTATACATTTGCAGAGCTACTTGCAGAGGTGGACCTGAGTAGAGTATGAGTAAGCAGAAAAGGGTCATCAAATTCTCTGTCTAAAACTTTCCCTTTGAACTTTGGTTTTTCCTCTACCCAGAATTTCACTCAAAAGCTTTAGATTTTTTAGCAACTAGATGTATTATGTTAAATTTTGATTTCTGCTCTCAATATTTCCTGCTTTCGTGTTATGTCTCTAGACCCTGTTAGTATTATGGTGTGGATATTTGGCCTGTTTGTGATCACTAGTTTTAACTGGTTGGAGGTATCGTTCAGTACAGGGGCATCATATGTGATATGGTACTTAAAATATATTCCTGAACGTGATGGAAAATTATCACAAATAAGTTACATTTGTAGGATTATAATTCATTGCAAGGAATGCAGATTGCATTGTCTGTTAAATATCATTTATGGGATTCACGTTAGGATTCATTTTATTTCTTTTTCTGTTGCCCTAATTGTGTTTCTGAAATATTAGATGACATATAATGTTAATTTTCTATGGTTCTCTGCATGCTGACTGGTCCTTCTCTCTTCCTCCTCTTGTAGAACCAAGTAAAGTATCTGTTGAGTTACCTCCAGAACTTTGCTCAGTTATTATGTCTCCCATCTCGATAGCTTCATTTTATTCCTTCTCATTTGCTCCATCCATCATGCATCGGATAGAGTCATTCTTAATAGCTGGCAATTTGAAAAGAATGCACATGGACCACTGCATGCAAAATGTTGCAATTCCAACCATGAAGGTTTGTTATCTGCTTATTTTCTGCAGACATAAGTTTATGGATGCGTAGCAATTAATGTAAATGTTTCTTCTATTCTAGGTGTTGGAAGCAATTACAACTAAAAATTGTCAAGAGAAATTTCATTTGGAGTCATTGGAGACCCTTGGGGACTCCTTTCTGAAGTACGCTGCATGTCAACAACTGTTCAAAACATTTCAAAAACACCATGAGGGCATTCTTAGTGTCAAGAAGGATAAAATCATCTCCAATGCCTCATTGTGTAAACTAGGATGTGATCATAATATCCCAGTAAGTTTTCCTAGCTGACCTTATATTGGATTATAACTCATCAGAATATCCTGATCACATCATAATGACTTCCTTTAAGTAGTTTTAACGAATATTTTGCATCTTATCAAGGTGGCTAAGTTTTGAATTATTTATGGCTGGCTTGTACTCCAGATATCCCTTTGTACTGTAGATTGGTTTATTTTCTTATTTCTCGCAAATCACAGGGCTTTGTACGCAATGAACCATTTGATCCTAAAACATGGATTGTACCTGGTGATAATTCTGGAGCATACAGGCTGGAGAAAAAGCTGCTTTCACCCAAAAGAGGAGTTTATGCAGGCAAGAAAAGAAAGATTAAAAGTAAGATGGTGGCTGATGTTATTGAGGCTCTCATCGGTGCATTTGTTAGCACAGTAGGCGAGATACCAGCGTTACTATTTTTGGATTGGCTTGGTATTAAAGTTGACTTTGTTAATGTTCCTTATACAATGCCCCTGCAAGTGAATCCTGAGAAGTTGGTTAATGTCAAATTCTTGGAGTCTCTACTGAACTATTCATTCCATGATGCTTCTCTCCTTATTGAAGCACTTACTCATGGTTCTTACATGCTACCTGAGATTCCAAGATGTTATCAGGTGATATTAGCGAGTACTGTTTTACTATTATTTTCCAATTATTTATAATATTAGCAAGTACTGCTTTATTACTAAACCTATACAATTTTATTTTCCAACCATTCATGATCTTGGGATTTTTTTAATCCATTTTTCTATTGCCTCAACTTAATTGGACGTAGATTCTGTATTCAAGGTTTAATTTGCTTAAATTGAGTGTAAAGATATTAAAATCATCTGTTAAAAATGACTTGTTGGTTTGTTCTCTGTCTTTTTTACTTTCCATTTATATGTATAACTTTGTGGTTTAAGACATATTGCACTACTAGAGCAGCTTTTTGATGTGATTCCAAAAAATTATATTCTTCAATTTTTAGCCAAAAGTTCTTTCACTGTTCTTTTTTATATGAAATTTGCTGTGTTAAACTGACGGTCTATAATATTTTTCAATAGCATAGACTATAATTGTCTGGATTATAGCCCTGGGAACATGGGTATTCCTCACCCCTTTGCTTGGTAGATTCACAGACTATGAAATGGCCCCCTTAACGTTTCAAAATACAATTTTCATGTAAAGTGAGATTTGACGGAAAATAGCCTCCATAATATTGTTGGTTGAAATACTAGTATTGTCCTTAAGCACTAAATCAAACAACCGCTTGACTATCTTGCATATGACTGTAGGTGGATTATGTGGATAAATACAAAAATTACAAGGCTTTAAAGTGGATATTTGTGCAAAATCATAGGGGTTAAGAGCATAGTATGGTTCCATCACCTGCATTCTAGAGTGTGTCTGTTTCAGTTGCCATAATTGTTGGTACTTTCTGTCCATTTTGTGCTTTAGATAAAACCACAGGGTAGTTATGTGGCTTTTTTGAAATACGACAGATGGGTTATATGTAGTTTACCCTAATATAGAACCTATTTTTGGAGAAGATATACTATGGAGATATATGAAACATTTGTTACTTAAAATGAAATCATCAACTGAAACCATTGCAAAATGTAATTTGCATACTGTTAATGGTTTCCATTTTTGTGAAGATACCATGACTTACTTTGTCTTTGTTGATATATTCTTGTGGGTTCTCATCTTGATTTCTCCTCCCCCCTCCCCCCTCACCCTTCAGCGTCTAGAATTTCTTGGGGATGCTGTGTTGGATTATCTCATCACCATGCATCTCTACACTAAATATCCAGAATTGTCCCCCGGACTGTTAACTGATCTAAGGTCAGCATCAGTGAGCAATGATAGCTATGCACAATCTGCTGTCAAAGCTGGACTATATAAGCACATTCTGCATGCTTCACAAGAGCTTCAAAGGCATATCATGACTGCTGTTCAAAACTTTGAACAATTATCAATGGTCTCAACTTTTGGATGGGAATCCGAGACAATGTTCCCAAAGGTAATTTTGCTTGTCTTAGTGCCTTGTGATGAGAAAAAGATTCTTTTGTTATATTGAAAGAATGGATCATGATTTTGACTTTAAAGCATTCCATAAAGGTGAGCTTGGTTATAGTTAGCATGTTCTGACGGGAGCAATAATTGTACCCATTTTGACAACAAGAATATTCTGAACAGGGCTATTAAACTCATGGGTGTATATTACCAAAGAATTCCACTTACCGATCGTGTAGTTTTTTTATTGATATTCTCTAGTCATTTGATCGGTAATGTAGGTTACTGCCATTGTTATTTCGGTGGGCACATATGTTCTATACTGCAGTGTGCTTTGAGTAAAAAGCGATTGCTTTTGCTACTTTTCCATTTTTCTTATAAAATTCAATTTCCATGTTTGTGATATTTTATAGGTGCTAGGCGATATTATTGAATCTCTTGCTGGGGCAATACTGATCGATTCAGGATATGACAAGGATGTTGTCTTCCGAAGCATAAGGCCACTGCTTGAGCCTATGATTACACCTGACACGTTAAAGCTCCATCCAGTTAGGGAGTTGCATGAATTATGTCAGAAGGAACATTACAACATAAGCAAGCCAATTTGGAATTACGAGAATGGGAAGGCAACGATCACACTAGAGGTTGAAGCAAATGGTATCACACATAACTACTCATGCTCTGCGGCAGACAAGGATACAGCAAAAAAGTTAGCTTGTAAAGCTCTATTGAAATTACTGAAGGAGCGATCATCTAATATTCAGGGGAGGAGTTCGATGTAGTTGCATATAGTCTTAGTAAACATTCTGAGATAGGGAAGCTGAGCCTTAGCTGTATCATGCACCATCACATAACCCTTGGAAACAAGACCTCATTAGTTGGCTTTGTGGTGTAGCTGCATTCAAATGGGGAAAAGTTTAAGATATTGCTCGAGTATATTGCTTTAGGAAGCAGTCATGCAAAGGTACCATTTTGAAGGAAGAGGAACAGAGCACTAATCAAACAAGTCAACATCAAAAGCAGCAGAAGTGCAAAACCATTCCAGAGGCCCAGCTTAGCTAAGCGGGTAAAGATAGGGACATTAGCTAGTTGATCAGAGGTCCCTAGTTCGACTTCCCAAAAACTAATATTAATAAATTAAAGGCACAAAATCCCAAGAATTGGTGTTTATTAGAACATATAGTTATACAGCACTGAAAGAAGGGAAGAGCAGCACAGGAATTGGTATTGTTGCAAGGATTGGCAGGTACAAATTTTACAATGTGGGCAGTTTGTGATTCAAAGACGGAGAATGCAGCTTTTGAGTAGACTTTGATGTTATCCAGTAATAATACTTTTTGTGATGTGATGTATGTGAGATAAAAAAATGTGTCTGGATAGGAGTTTATTTTAGGAAAATTATTAGACACAACATTGTATCACTTTTTTATGTAATGTATATGAAATAAAAAGATTATTGAAAATTGTGTTTATGATGCAGATGAGTAGTGTTTGAAATTTTTATTTTTTTGCAAATTACTCTAACCAATTGGGACCCACCCAGAAGTTCCACGTTTTACAAGTGTTCTCTCTCCTGTGTGAGTAAGGAAAGATAATAAATTTGGCCATTGTTTGGAGAAACTGGCTTCGTAACTTTGTCATGAATTCGGCAGAAGAAAACCTCTTTCCTGTGATACTACAAAGGTAAATTAAATGTTGATATTGGGCAGGTTCCCATCCATACCAGCAACCCAGAAAAATTGCCTCAGGTGCTGCACCGTAATAGGTCATTATGCTCTCTATTGTTAATAGGGTTCTATGCTTCATCAAGGTTCTATTTCTTGAATCATAATCAAATTTGAGTAATTAATCTATCTAGAGAATGTGTATGTGTGTGTGTATAGACGGACACAATATACTAATAATAATAATAATATCAATGGTATGATATTACCGGAACAGCGCGAACTTGGTCGGAAAAGCACTGCTAGAGGAAGAGCCGTGCTGCCTTTGTCCCCGGAACAGCAACCACCACCACAACCCGAACTCTTAAATCTACACAAGGTTAGAAGTCTACCATAGTTATGGCATTGATCCCCTTGTACCAGACGGTCCAAGTTTCTTGTTTTTCAACCTCGATTTACGATTCAAAACACCCTATTCAATGTATGAAAATAACACAAATGACACTCCAATGCCACGTTACCACCAGAAGAGAGACAGCAAACGTTTTATTTGCTTCAGTAGGCGTACTTGCAGTGGAAGCAATGTTGTGCCAACAAACGGCTAGTGGCTTTGATCTTAGAATGACCGCTCCTGAGCAGACACTAGAAGAAGCTGAGAGTGGGATTAAATTCCATGCTCGAAGTTTGATACAAGTGAAAGAATTGCTGGAGGCAGAGTCATGGAAGGCGGCACAAAAGGCACTGCGGAGGAGCTCAGCATACCTAAAACAAGATATATACACCATTATTCAAGCCAAGCCTGGAAGTGAGAGGTCCGAGTTGAGAAAGTGGTATTCCAATCTATTCAATAGTGTCACGAGACTAGATTATGCAACAAGGGATAAGAATGTGCCACGCATTTGGGATTGCTATGGCAATGTTGTTGTAGCTCTTAACAATATCCTGTCAAGATTATAATTGTTTGTAGTAATGCTTATTCTGTCGCGGACTAAGTGTGCAATATGAGCAGTGAACTGCTAGTTAATTACAGGAGCCAAATAGGGGCTTATTGTGTTTGATTAAATGACTTGAAATTTGTTTGAATCACTATAAGAAAAAGTGATTTAGTGGCATTAAATTAATAGCAATTTCAATTGTAATGCCATGGTAAAAGATTATAGTGGCCCAAAAAAAAAGGTATGATATTACTTGAGAAAAAACAATAAGAATCACTATAACGGTTGCTTGACTTGCTTCACATACAAATACTTTCTAACAACACGAGTGACTATAGATAACGTATTGGCAACTGTGAACATTGTTTGTCAAAAATGGTTAAATGCTTACATGTTAAGGTATGGTATGTATTAAGATCAATCCTTGTGAAAACAAGAAAAAAATATGGCAATTTCCTATTATTGCAAGGAAGAAAGGAGGAAAGCTGCAATGCAAATTGAACAGCCATACAACTTTCCAGTAATCAAAGACAGTAGCAACATAGTAAGGAAGTAGAAATGGATTTGCAATTTAGAAAATTAAACGAGCAACTTAATCCTATCATCGATGGTAGCATTCCACCATAATCAGGAAGTGTGCGGAGACTGCTAGAGATACATAATGGTATGCACGATTAAAAAGAGGACTCTTTGTTCTATTGACCAACTCCTGAAAGTTAAAGAAACCTACCAGTATTTAGCATGTAAGTGGCGAATTACTGTCTGAAGTCCTGCATTCCTTACTCTATACAGTATATGCCATATGGAGGCCAATTTACAAATCAAGTAACAGTGTTTAAAGATGCTTCTTCTCCAGTTAGATATATGCTAAATGTGGTTTCCGTAGTCTTGCCTCCAGAAACCTGTCCAAAAATTTCTCGACATGATATTTTCAAGGTACATGCACAGCTTGTGACCAAGCAAGGCTTCTCTGAAGAAACCCCATACTTCAAGGATCCTTTCAATTGGTGCATTGTGATGGCAAGTTCCAAACGAGACTTGCCAACGGCTCTGTACTTGCAACTTTAGGGGTAGGTAAGTTCACAGGCCTGCAAAGACTTGGGTCTTTCCATGTAAAGGCACCAGAAAGGCAGTGCATTTCAGTTTCTCCTGTAAGACTATTGACCTCTCCCCTTTACTATTCACAGTAGAGCCAGTAATGCTTTGAATGCTCACAGCTATTAAAACTTGTATCACATAGCAGCATGTCATACTTGAGACTTGGTCTGGGTTATATAGCTAGCAGAATTGCAATAGGTCACCAGTCTATTTACATATTCAGATACTAGTCAATGCTTCGACAAGCAAGACAAACCTTTTGGGCTTCCCATACAAAGGATGAGTTTCCAGTAGTTCAATTTCTTGGGGAAAAGTGATAAGAGAATACCAACGGATATCCTGTTATTTCGAAAATAGTTCAGTTGTTCATAGGACTTTAATTATCTTCATTAGCACAGAAACCTAAACCGCTGTTGGATATTTTCAGATGCAAGCATTTACCCATTTTCTCTTCCAGTTGCTTCAATCTCTTTTCAAACTCCAAAACACCTAAATGCAGGCTTCTAACATCAACTTGAGCTACCTTTGCACAGGCACGAAGCAAGATATAATAGTCTGCATGGGCAGCATAAATAAAAGCACCTTCTTTACCTTCTTTTCTTCTCCTGGTATAAATGATATATCTTTGATCTCTAATAAGTTGCCTAGGAGGAATGTAGGAAAATCTGTTCTCTTCCATATCTAATTTCAGTTCTCTTATTGCTTTAACCCTGGGGGACTCCATTGAAGGTCGACCTTCATGGGATGAATCTTCAAAACTGGAAGAATAGTTCTTCTCATCCATGGTATACTGCAAGCCATCATCTGATAGGTTGTTCTTGCAATATCTACACTCTTTGTTTTGCATTTGTATGCTTCTTATGTCGTCCATGGATGTCTTTTTGTGCAAAGCACTATCTTGTAAGGAGTTCATTTCTTGATCTTCCACACATTCAACACCCTGAAATCAATAAGAAAGAAATAATTAGCTTCATATGAGCATTAATTTTCACTTAACTGGAGGAAACCTTTTACTGGCTCAGTTTTAGTTTTAATATTAGCTTTTAGCTCCCGTTACCCCCCCTCTACTAAATAAGACAATTTTGTATTGAATAAGTTTCCAAGATCATCTCGACATGAAATGGTGCCAAAGATTAAAAAAGAGAATGTCTTTAAGGTGTTAACATGTGCTCAAATGGCTGATGAAACAGAAACTTTTAAAGTTCACTGGGTTGTTTTAAACTCAAAGCCATCCAATATTACCAATAAAGTAGATGAAGCTTGTCAGTAAGTACAAAAGCAAAAGGACAACACTGTCTTTTGGAAGACAAAGAATGCTAGGGAAACGTCAAGCAAAGGTAAAGGACTGAGTATCATGTGGGCACAGACAGAAGATTAGCCAAAAGTTAATGTTGAAAATGTGAAATGAAGGAAGAAGAGGACACTTTTAGATACTTCAGGAACAATATTCACATGGAAGTTTAGAGAAGTACACAGTTTTAATTCACATCAGGCACAATTTACGTATAAAATGTCATCCCACAGCTTCAATCAAATGCATAAACACAATGCACTTCTTTCTTTCTTTTACTTTTTTATTTTTTATTTTTTATTTTTACTGACCACTATGTTTTAGGTTACTTTTGCTATTCTGAAGTGGACAGATTTGTGGCGAAAAATACCTTATTCTGGTAAAACTCCCATAAATCCTCTATTATCTTTTCTTCTTCATAATCCTCAAAGGATTGTCCTGAACCAGCAAACACCACATTCTTACAGTGTTGCAGATATGATGTCAAATCTTCTGAATAATCTGTCAAACCAATAAAATGAGAAATCTTTTAAGTTTAAACATTACTAATCAGTAGCAGCACAAAAACAAGTGCCTTTAGAATTGGACGCTCAAAGTTCTTACCATATGTATCTCCGAAATCATCATACTTATTCTCAAGAATCTTTAGAAGGTCTACAGCATCCAATTCAAATTCCTCATCATCTGATGTATTGCCACGAAGGTGTGAATCATGTGATGACAAGTCCTTCTCGACATCATCAGTCATATTAGTGGCATATGTAGGTTGTTTTCCATTCTCACCAGCCAATGATGATGAACTCCTGGAACTAGACAAACTCTTTTCCCACTTTCCAGAGCCATTTAAATCATAGAGAATTCTTATTGCCACAATCAGTATAGACATCACCCACACGCGTGTTGGCAGCCTTAAAATATTGGCTGATATATACAACTCAGGTGGCATAGACCACTCATATATTCGGCATGCCTGTTGGAGAATCCTTTTGACAGGAATAGATAACTGCCCAACAAAGCGGGAAGCTATGCCATAGAAATTCACTGGAGGCAATTCCAGATGTATTTTTTGAGCAATAGAACCTGCCAGTGCCTCCAACTTCTGCGCTGACATAGTTGTTTTAGGTCTAAACATATGACTAGAACTGATAGGACAGGCACTAGAAGGAGGTCCAAGTTGTTTCTCAATTTCAACAAAAGCAGCAAAATATGGAAGCTTTCCTTCAAGAATCCATTTTAGAATATCTGTTGGCAAGATTGCCTCTCTCGCAAGAAGGCAAACAAGAAAATTTATAGCCAAAGAATGGGATAATGGAATTGTTCTGCGAAGGGATATATGCCATAATGTAACAGCCCTCTTTCCAAGTATATTGTGTGGCTCTTTACTTTGTTTAGTGGGAGGATGAAAATCATCAGCTTTCCCTGCACCCAAATTCATTTGACCCAAAGAATAGATATCAGAAATTTACTCTCGTGAAACTCCGCTGAAACCCAACCTCTTCCCTCATCATCTTCTTCATCAGTGATTCTCCATTATATTAAGGCTACTGGGACAGTGAATAATAAGTGTCATAAAAATGCCCACCCCTTCAAGGAAGAAGTTTGGACAGACAAAAACTGACAAAAGCCACATGCAAGAGAGTCTTCTACAAGCAATGTGTCATATAAATACTGTAATTTAAGAGAGATAGGAACCTGGGAATGTTTCCAGAGCAATAATGACAATGAATAGCAAAACTGTTAACAATTTTTTGGATCTGTAATCACTTTATAACTACAATCTGCTTACAATGCTACTTACACTCTGTACAACTGCTATTAAACAAGTATCTTCAAACGATTGCTAATAGTGCAAATCCATGAAAGATGAAGAGGTACTAGAGAAAAAAAGATGGAAGGATGGATCATGAGTTTAGCCACCTTAGGCAACTCAGTTGCCTGCACTACATGGCCCATTTACAAGAGTTATACTTCACCAATTACACACATATAAAATCTACTATTTTTGAATATATATTAAGCCTAAAGGTGGATTTGATGTAATGTCACATTCTTATTTGCCCACAAGAAAAAGCCTTCACTAAATTAAGTATTCTCTCACTCCAAAATCAACAATTACACTCCCAAATCTCATAATGTGTGTCCAAGCTTGAATATATTAAACCAGCCAAGTGAAATAAATGAAGCCATAACTTTCATGAAACCATAGAAACTACAATAATAACAACAATAAAACCAGGTTGTTATATTATAATTCAGTTTTTAATCGCTGAAGAACTAGAAGTGAAGGATACCTTGTTTTTGAGACTCTGATTCATGAATAACCTGATCTGCCCAGTCATCAGCCATTATCCCTGTGAAAGCTAAATATCTTAACCATATTGGTCCCACCAGACCAATAATTAATGGGCTGACTTTGAACTGCTCAACCAAAGCCTTACACTGCAACTGGATCAATATCTGATAACCCATCAAATATCTTGACCTTATCTCTGAATAATAGTCGTCATAGCTTAAATTCTCGGGATATGACCCGAAATCACTAGGCCCAGTAGGCCCAACTCCATCTCCTGCATCAGGATCAGCATCCTCCACCAAGTCTTGAAGCAAATTTCGCTGGGATTGCATTTGTTTAAATTGAGAAATGTCCTCAGCTGCAGCAGCAGCTGTGGGCTGGGAACGATGGGCAGTCTGACTGTAGATTTTGTTACCAAAGATGTCCTCCTCATCAACTCCAGTCTCAACAATATCATCAGCTTGTGAGCTGCAGATGCTGCAATAATAGAAGCCATCACCACCATCCTTGAAGCTAAAATTACCACATACATGGCATTCCACTCTCGTTGTCATTTTACAGATGCATGCAGCCAATGGTAAGATAACCTAACCTCTGTGAAACAGCAAGATGTTAGAACCCCTGTTGAAAGAAATGAATGTAAGGGGAAGAGGAAAGATCACAGCAACTGAATGATACTATTAGGTTTCAGTCTAGACCATTGTAATGCTATTACAAATACAGTTTTCTCTGATTTTCCTTATTCTTCTATCCATTTTTTCCCCCAAAAAGCTTGTACCATTCCTTTTTTTTTTTTTTTTTTTTGAGCTTCAGGATTTATGTTATTGTCTTCTGAGTTATCTTCTTCCGTAAACAAAAAGGACTCATTGAAAGTACTGATCAGTAAAACAGAACATGGATAAGTCTAATAGGTTAGTAAAACACGTTCAAAGAGAAAGAGACACTCGAATTCATTCAGTTCACTCTGTAAATGATTTAGCTACTACTTATCTCGCCTTCGAAGTTAACCAAAAACCAATAAAATAAAAAGCAAGGACTATATAACTTTGATATATACACAAAGACAGTATGAACCAAACATCAAATGTACACAAATAACTGCAAGAAAAGCAACTTCTCACCGGCCAAAAAGAAAAGAAATTCAAAAAAGCAGGAAGGAAAGATCACAGAACTTGAAGAAAAGCAATAATCCAAGCATTACAGCAAAATTTAGGCATCTAAGGCATAAGCAACAGTAAACAAACTGATTATTTCAAGATTGCTTATTTATTCTCTTCCCATTTTTTCTTTTTTAACATCTTCTTTACCTCGAGGATTAGCCAAGTTGTAATCTTTTAGCAACAAGAATGTCCACTGCAAACTCCAAAAATACCAAGAGGCTCCCCAAGATTCTTCCTTTGTAGGCGACAATAAACTTAAGAGCTTGTGTTTTGGTGGGATTTCTTTTCTGGGTTTTCGGAGGAGAGGGATGTAGACAACAATTTAGGTCAAAAAATAAGCAGCAGCAATGGAGATTCAAGGTGGAAGGCTGGTTTTCGAGTTCTCTGAGGTTTATAAGATTTTCTGGGTTTTAGTCCGGTTGAGGCAGGCAACTGCGGCTTTCCTTTTCCGTTTCCCCCTTTTCCCTTCATTTTATTTCTCTTATTCTGACAAAATTACATATTGCCCCTTAATCTAATCTTTTCTCAGATTGCTTCCTTCAACTATTAGTTGCCTTGATTGGCTCCCCAAACTTTTTGGCTTCACCAAATACGTCCATTCACCCCTTCTTCAATATCTTATACATTGATAAACTTATGCTAAAAGATTAATTACAGCATTTATATATGTTACTTGCATTATTTTAACAAATACTCATATTAGAAGATTTTTTTACTCATCTTTATTTATTAATTATACAAGCGTAAGTATCTAAATTTTATGTTTGTATGATAACAAAAAGAATATTAATATGGTCATCATACTACTTACTACTAGGGATCTATTGATAGATCTATGGTAAAAGATTAATATACATTAAATAACAGTTGCTTGTGTAATTTGATGGATACTTGTAAATTAAAATATTTTTTTTATTTGTCATTTTTTTTAATTATACAAGTATCTAAATTTTAAGTTTATATGATAAGGAAAAAGTATGGTTGTCATACAATTTCAATGACGGAGCTAAGATATTATTTCATGGGATGTAAAATAAAATAAAAATCTTATGCTATTACCACTAGAGTTAAACAATAATTTCTATATACTACGTAAGAAGATATAAATATACATGTATCCACTAAATGACACAAGACTACAGAAAGTATTTGTTACAACTTACAAATCATGAAACTATAAACTTTTACATATTGAAAAGCTCCCTTGTGTGCTAAGCTCCTATCATTGGATTTATATTTGTAGTAGCGTCAAGGTAATAAATTATAACATTCTATAGGGACATGTGTTAATTGTGAGCGAAAAAATAAACTTTTTGCTTGAAATCTATTACATAAAGCATATTTTTTTCCCCCTCATTGAAAGCACATCCATTAATTTTTAGGGCATACACAATTTTTTTTAATTCCTATACCCAAGCTGAAGTCTTTCTTTGGCCAGTGGGGCACCAACACAGAGGTACACTTTTGCACAACTTACTGCTTGGAATCTAGGTGGTTGTTTCATTCTTTATATCCATTCCATGTGAAGCTATTTCTGTTAATATTTATTTGACTTATTTTCTTACTTAAATCATCAACACGTGTTTCAATTATATTTTTATCTCACATACATCACATAAAAAAAATACTGCAATATTTGAATAACAAAATTATCCCAAATAATTTACTATTCTTATTACTCTTGATGCTAGCATTCATCAATTTAATATAAGGCTTCAAGGCTATCATATTTATATGTTGTATTATAAAGAAATGAAGCATAGGCACCCATTCTTATAGGCTGTAGCTCCAAATATTTAATGTGAGGAAGTAAAAATAAGCTCAACATACATATATGACTTAAAATGAATAGATGTGCACAGAATCAAAAATTGAGGATGCAAGATGAGAACTTTTCAGCCTTTTTTTTTTTTTTTTTCCTTTTGGGATTTTTGGGCAGGATGTTTTAAACTGTACTTTCTTTTTGTTCTTTTAACATTACGATATTTATTTTCTTGCCTTAGTCCTACACTTATTTTCCATTTTTTTCTTATTATTATTTTCTCAGATAAGGTTTTCTCCTGTTCATCAAGAATGATAAACTCTTCCCCTGTAAATTGGTAGTTGGAAAGCAATCTTGCTGAGGCTGTTGCTTTTGGGAATTTGCTCTGTCACTTCTCCCACCCCTCATTGTGAGTGGAAATGCAGGGAGTAATGCAGCAGAGCTTCATAATTCATCCAACAACACTCTCAGTTACACCGCTCAAGCCCACCAAGCTACTTCTGTCACCAAGAAGATTACCATCAATCTCTTTCGCTTTTAACCAAGAAAACCCCATTTTCTCCTTGCATCACCATCGCTATACCCCTTATCTATCCCCTTCTTCTTCTTGTAGTACCTCTGCTTATTCTTTATTATCCGTTGGTTCCTCTGCCACTCACTCTCCCGCTTTTCTTTCTTGTGAGTAGTAAAGTAGTAATTTTTTCTTCTTGTTAGAGTATAAAGTTGCAAATTTTTGTGGCTTCTTGATGTGGAGATTGTTGGGTTTTTTTCTGTTCCTGCGATTAACTCATGTTTTCTTGTTTGCTGGGTTTCTTCTGTTTTGCTATTTAATTTCATGGTAGCTTTGTTTTGTTCATTGAAGTTCAAATTTTGCTTCGTTGCTAATTTGATTTTTGTGATTTTTGGATAATATCTTTCTTGACTTTTCGGGTGGTGGTTTGTGTATTCAAATGAAGGCGGTAAAGTCTTGCTTGCTGCACCTGAGGTGGGATTTAGTACTGAAACAAGTGAATGGGCAATGCAAGGTAGGCTTTTTTCAACTTCGCACTATATATTTCCCTGATAAAGCCGACGACAATTTAGATATAATTATATTTTGCACATTTGATGATTACAAAAATCATTCTTTTATGTCTTTAAGATTTCGGTGGTTAGCATGTTGCTGAATTCCGAACATTTCTCAAGGTTGTCTGGTTTGTGTCTCTTGTAACAATCAAATTGAGGTTGCAATCATGTAATGTCTTTTAATAAATAAAAAAAAAAAATCTGGTCTTTGACAGAGTTTGCAGTCATTTTGCAATGGTGTAATTCTGCTAATGCGTGTGACAGTTATGAGAAGAGTTATCTTGAATGTCAACATTTAGCATGAAAGAATAACAAATGTTCATTAGATTTAAAAAAAAAAAAATCACGCCAACTATATTACTGTGATTGAGCAGCTACTAGTGCTAAGGTAACTGTGGCACATAAAAAACTGTGAATGGACATACTTGTTAGTTATATTAAAGGTTAGGTATTATATAAGGCATATTTGTGCCACTAAATAGAGTCATTGCTCAGAGGAAGTGAATTCATGAGTTGTAACTGAGAGCTTGGTTCTCAGATGGAACGGCTGATGCTGTTTGGAGCTTATTTGAACATAAGAAGGAGAAGAAATTGTTAAAACCTGCGATAATCCAGTAGCTAGTTTCTGCGAAAGTATATCGGTCTGCAACCAACTTACAGATGATATAAGCATGCTTTGCATTCCCGGGACGCTAACCATAAGAATGGTATTTTTCATGCAAGCAAGATCTTATGGGATGTTCTATCACTTTCTCCTCATTGTGTGCTCACGATCTCATACTGAAATATATAATGAAGAGAGCACAGTGTACTTGTCTTGTGTTCACTCTGTTTTAAGAAGTGTTTTAATAGCTCCGGCTCTCTTAAAACAGATTTCTATACTCTGAGGAGGAATGTAGAGGTTACGTCAGAGCGTGTAGAAGAAATTAGGGCTGCTGCTGGTCTGAAGCCACTAGAGGAAGATCTTGCAAACTTGGAGGAAGCTGCTGCAGATAGCTCTCTTTGGGATGATCGTGCTAAAGCTCAGCAAATACTTCAGGATCTGACAGATGTCAGAGACAGAATGAAGCTTCTCAATGACTTTAAAGCACGGGTGAGGCTTGTGTCTATTATAACTGTGGAACTATTTTGTTCCATAATTTGCTTCAATTATGTTGCATTGTTGTTATGCCATGTTTTTTTTCAATTGGACAAAAGATCAACGAATAACAGCCCATATACTGATCAGCTGCTTGCAGGATTGCCTAAAGATGTATTAGATCATGTTTTTTTCAGCCAGTGGGTTCAAATAGATCTGACAAAGAGAGGTTATCTGGGATTAAAGACACAAAAGAAAAGAAAAGAATTATTATAGAAGGATCAATTTTTGCAGAATATACACTTTGAGCAGTATAAAATCTATTTCTTTTCTAGCAATAGTGGTAATTTTTGGGTGAGAAGGTTGAATGCCCTAAAATCTAGTTTTTTTACAAGTTTCATTAGTATTTCTTTGACTTTATTCTTTCAAAATCACTTGGTGACTCTAATTGATGCCTGTTGAACATTGAGAAATAACAACTCTGGAAAGCTCAGGGGAATTCTTGATGATGTAATTTCATTGTTCATTAACCATGAGTTCATTGATTGTTCCTTTAGATGTGCTTCATGCCTACGCTTTCCATGATTTTGTTTTGTTACTGAATATTTAATGGTTTGATCTAAACATCTATTACTCTGAATTTGGGTGAAATGGATGTGCACAAATTTCAGTATTCAGAAAATACTCAAGTGTTGTAGGCTGAATGCAGATTGAAGATGCAGAAACAATAGTAAAACTTACTGAGGAGATGGACTCCATCGATACTGGCCTTCTTGAGGAGGCTGTTAGTATTATTAAGGACTTGAACAAGGCATTGGATCGTTTTGAGTTTACACAACTTCTATCTGGCCCATATGACAAAGAAAGTGCTGTTATTAATATCACAGCCGGTGCAGGGGGTACTGATGCACAGGTAATTGTAGTTCTAAACACTTTATGGAGCTGATTTTCATCACAGTCCATCACACTTTATGGAAAATAGTTTTTGAGAATTGGTTTCTGCAAGCTGTTTTACCGAATAAAGATTACAGGAAATGCATCTGGTGAGATGGACTGTTTTACTGAATAAAGATGATAGGAAATGCATCTGATGAGATGGACTGTTGATTAACTTATTTGAACTAATCAAAATTGGAAGGATCTTTCAAAGCATGTTTGTATATCTTTGTCCCTGAAACTTAATTATGATCAATTAGTTTATAAATTTAAGGCAAGCATATTTGATCAGAAGTTAGAAATACGTATACAGCAAAATGAGTACCTTGACACAAAATCAATTCAAACTTCCCTGCTAGTGATTTTCCAGCAATATGCACTATTTGCATGTAATTCACATTTTCTCGAATTTCAAATCATGCATCAGGGGTCGGAATCTTTTGCCACATCCTGATTCAAAGGATTTGAATTAACTACAAAATGTTGATAGTTTCCCACAAGCACTAGTGTTAAGATTATCCATATTTTTTCTTCACTCTCAACCTGCAAATGTTGGAGAAATGAAGATATCTAGCACCGACTGCATTGCAAGAACTCCTTTTCTGTTATCCTCCTACTGGTTGCATTTTCTGTATACTTGATACTTTCCATGCATATGAAATTGACAATAACCTTTCTAGCACACCGTCATGCACAAAATCGGCTGATATGGGTATATTTTTTATGTTCAACTACGTGCTATTGTAGAGTTGGTATAATCTCTGTTTGATTTTCCTGTTTCATGTAAAATTCTTTTGATAAACTCCAGTGCAGGATTGGGCTGACATGCTTCTTAGGATGTATGTGAGATGGGCTGAGAAGCAAAAGTACAAAACGAAAGTGGTTGAGAAATCACCTGGAGATGAAGCTGGAATTAAATCGGCTACAATTGAAGTTGAAGGCCGATATGCCTATGGGTACTTGTCTGGGGAAAAAGGCACCCATCGCATTGTGAGACAGTCGCCTTTTAATGCCAAAGGCCTTCGGCAGGTAACCTTATAAATTTTTCCTTTTTTATCCCCTTACTTTGTCTGTCTCACCGCACACACCACACACTCACACATGGTTTCCGGTATTCCTACATACAAAAACAAAATTGAATAAATACGTTAAACTCTAAATTTCTTGTAGACAAGCTTCTCAGGTGTTGAAGTCATGCCTTTATACCTGAGGAGTCAATGGATGTTGAAATACCAGAAGAAGACTTGGAAATCACTTTCTCCAGGGCTGGTGGGAAAGGAGGCCAGAATGTTAACAAGGTTGAAACTGCAGTTCGCATTACTCATATCCCCACTGGTGTAACTGTTCGTTGCACAGGTTTGTCTCACCAACTGTTTTCCGTTCAAGTTTTGAAGTGTATCATAAACCAGCCTGAGCACAGAGGTTATAGGTTGATTTGAACTCCTCCGTTCATTTCATTGACTTTGATCTTTCTTTATATTTCAAGTAGGGACTCTTGTGTTGATATTATAATTAGTCACATGATCTCAGCTCCAATATAGGTCTTAGCTCAAGCATCAGCTAAGGCAGAGTCATAGACTAGGTCTCCTAGATGAGCGCAGACCATTTTTGAGTTCGTAGAATATGCCAGTGTAGTAATTACTAAAGATTGTAACTGCTAGTTGTATTTCATGTTCCAAATTAAGTTAGATAAACAACCCACTTAAACTTCAATCTATTTTGCTAAGCTTTACAAGACTCTTGAAGGTTGATGTAGTTTATTTCTTGATGATTTGCATCTTTTTGTAATTATCCCTTTTTGACTAGTTGCATTGCAATTTTTCTCACGGACTGTACATGTTCTCATATTACAGAAGAGAGAACCCAGCTAGCAAACAAGATCAAGGCTCTAAGCCGGTTGAAAGCTAAACTGCTGGTGATAGCTGAGGAACAAAAGGCCTCTGAGATCAAGCAAATTAGGGGAGACGCAGTGAAGGCTGAATGGGGTCAACAAATACGGAACTACGTATTCCATCCATACAAATTGGTAAAAGATGTGCGCACAGGATATGAAACCTCTGACATTACTTCTGTTATGGATGGGGAATTGGATCCTTTCATCAAATCTTACCTCAAGTACAAGTACAGTTCATCGGTCTCGAATAATCAAGAGTAATTCTTGAATGCTTGATCAATTCGATAGTTGTATATGTTTGTCTATTAAAGGTAAAGGAAACTTAATGGTACTTGATTGGCTAGAAAAACTTACTATTGCTATTTTGTAGCTGGTGAAGATTATTGTGGTACATCGTTAAGCTCCTCTGCCCATCCTTAGATCAGTTGCCTGACTAGTTCTGTTAAACAACTTCTTGCTGATTTTTTGTGTACAAAAATGGAAATCTACAGGATTAATTTAGCTGACTAGGAACTTCTAGGTGGTTAATTTACAAATTGAGGGATCTTGCAACAAAGCATGATTTAGTGGGTAATCGGCTTCGAGGAGTTTACAGTTTGGACCATGTATAATATAACATTATATTATTGACCAAAAGATGAATCAGGACAGTAAAAATCTCCTTGGCCATAACTGAGGTCTGTACTTCATCCTTTCACCAATAGAGTAAGGATAGAGTTGCGTCTTTCATTTCTTGACAGAAGGCATTACATCGAGACTTGAGTACTTCTACTGTCATTCCCTTCAATACCATTTTGTTTTAAAGAGCTTACTTTATAGGTGATAAAATTAGATAAACAAGCTGAGAAACTGAAAGATGGAATTTGGCAAACCTGATTCTATGACTGCTTTAGTTCATATGAATTAGTAGATAAGATTAAAACTTATGACAAACTTAGAAAAATTGAATTCACATTCTACATGAAGTCATAAAATGCTGTGACAAAGTTCCCATAACTGTAACTAATACATCCCGGGTTCTTAATGATCACAGAGGAATATGCGGAATTTTCCAACAACTTACAAAGCAAATGGACACTTCTAAACAGAGATAGTTAAACTTTCCCCAGACAGAAATATTTTTGTTGTTTTTTACCTTTTTTAATTTGAGTGGTACCTTCTCTTACCATTCAGGTGAATTGTAACTACATGACCAACCAATAATCGTTCCGGCGCACATAAAACAGCTGGTTCGTAAGGAATTGATTTCCAGTAACATTTCTCCACAACAAAGTTTGCTAATGATTCTAAAGCATTGTACAACAAGGCTTTAACTTTTGCAAACAATGAGAGAGAGAGAGAGAGAGAGACCAATATGCACTTGTGGTTCACCATGTGGACAATATGGAAGTTTCAAAAAGAGAGCGCATGGCTTCTGGTGCTGCAGAGGCAGCCTGGTGATCCATGGTGGGGAAGACTTGGTTCTTTGATTCGTCAATCTAAGCCTTCATTTGATTATTCCTTCTTTTTACCGAAAAGCAAAGCCAAAGAGTATGTATTACCCTGCTTTGCTGCAGCTTCTACCCTTCTTGCACCAATCTATGCCATTCACACCATAAAATGCAAATTTGAGATAGCACAAAATTGCCAGCCAAATATCGGTATGTGAGTCTAAAACATCAAATTAAATGGACGATCATATAAATATGCTACACGTCTTAAAATCCAATAACAACTGATCCTGGAACTTTAATCACCTTCGAGAAAAATAGAAGGTCAAAGCAACTTAGTTCCAAGCTGCAAAATCTAATAAATCTGCATATGCAATCATTCTAGAGAAAAATTTAATGCAGTATATGATCCTAGAAGGTTTAATTGTGCATGATGCAAGATAGCATGAAAAATGCAATGATCGGCCAAGATATATTAGACCACAAGCTTTTGTAATGCTTTCCATAGACAGCAATGTTACTGTAAAACAATTTCTGGGCAACTATGTGGAAACATTATATCTTGAAACCTCAAAGGATTAGTCAATCTTATTACCCTAAGATCAGTTCATAATTATGTGTTTAAGGAAGGATCAGATGTCTCTATTACTTGTGAAATTCATTATCACCACTTAGTGCTTTAGCAATTTCTAAACTGACAAACCAGTCTACTGCAATTCAGACTCAAAATATGCAAATATTCCACAATCAAGAGTAGAATATACCTTATCCATAAGCCAAAATCCAATAGTGGGCACATACTGCACCAAGTACATAACAGCAAGCACAGGCTGCAAAAGGCAACTTGGAATTAGAATTCAAACCCTGCTTTTTGTACAACAAGATTCCTAAAGATGGTCTATGACAACGTGCCTAAACAAAATGAATAAAAACTCCAACTTAACATGTTTCACACCAGAACCTCCATGATAGTGTTACTGTACATGCTATGCAAATTGGTTCACAGGATTACCTGATATGATATCCAAGCTTCTTTTAAACCATGGCTTGCAGCAACAATAGTCAGTTCAGCGCACCTCTCTGATGACACACGTCTCTGGTGGAGATGAAGTGAACATTGAAATTGAACAGCATAAAAGCATAAAATAGTAATCTTTGACTTTAAAATATCTACTGCCCACCAAACCAATTGGACATAATCACATTCACAGTGCCCAGCAACAAAGGGGTTGACATACCAAAGGTAAAATGAAAATATTTTATTAGTTACAGGAAAACTTTACTTGAAAATAAATGCACACAGATGTATGAAGCTCATGGTGAAACTATAAGTACATAAAACAATGCAATGGTGAAACTATAACTGTTGGATGCTCTATACCAGAGGCATGAGGAGTATGACAGATAGTTTAGACATTGCTCTATCAAGGTAACAGGTCGGAAAGGAAAGAAATTTGCATGCGCCTGAACACTTGTATTCAACTCTACCAATAAAATCATAGGATAATCAATAGCTCCTCTGGTTTTTTAACCAAAAAAAGGCATCACAGCGATATTCTAGAGATAGGAGGCAGAAGCATTGGGCTTGAAATAAGAGATATCTTAGTTATAGAGAGAAACAACAACAAAGAATAAGTAAAGAGTGCCAGATCAGTCTCTGTCTGTCCTGGAACAGGGATACTCACCTCAGCATGCAGCTTTGTTGATGAGGTGCTTGCCTCAGGAGTACTTGATGTTTTTATAGGCCCTGGACAAACAACAGTGACCTTGATTCCTTTTCCATAAAGCTGAAAAAAGAGAAGAATAATATGAATACAAACAAAGAAAATGATGAAAGACAACATGGAAACTGAAGAGCAACATAAAGTACAAGAAGAAAAAGAATAGAACATGAAAAAGACCATGAAGATGCAGATGAAGGAGATGTGTTCCTGACAATTCCAGTAAGATGAGATGGAAATGGTAATTGCCACTGATTCCCAATGGACTTCTCACATTATTGATAGAACTCATTTCTAAATTGGAAAAATTATGAAATATGCTAAAGATGCTCTCCCACAGACATCTATAAAGTAAGCTGTCTAAGTAAATCAACACATAAATACTGTCTAATCACATCTATAAACTTGAGAAACTAAATTTGCTCTGCAATTTAGTCATTTACTTCTCCAAAAATTCCTATTGATGTCCCTAGAGTCAATCTAGCCTTCCATTGTATTAGTAAGAATCTAAACATGGAGTTTTTCTGGTGATTGTAATCAGTCTCAATCTCTCAAAACGTTCATAAGTTAAGCCTTATAGAATGGACCAAGCAAGATAAGCAAAACCCAGTATCTCAGAAGCAGAATGTGAGATTTAACCTCCATTGCAAACAGAACCAGGTATTTGAATAATAGAACTCAACACAGATCCTCTGTTTTTGGGGAAAAAAAATATGACCATTTTGAGTAATTAACATTTTTTAGCAAGTGCAGTGGCATAGAAAGAAACTATTTTCAAGTGAAGCACGTCTTAATCTTTATAAAAATCACAGCATGTCAACTTTCCAGCCCTATCAAATGAATTTGTCATATGGAATATCTTTTAAAACTCCAGCTGCTTAGTCAAATTGAAATAAATGATAAAAAATCCAAAAAAACTAAATTGTTATATGTGTCCAATCAACAGAAGAAACTTAGATCACAATAATACCAATTATACTACAAATACATAATCACAAGTCAATATGTCTTGAGAATAGACTCATCTGTATGTGGATTAATACATGATATATACTTACTTGGGGCCATTAACCTTCACCATCTCTTTGAGATATCTTATAGAAAATTTAATAATAAGATGTCGTTGGTTCTGTTACTTTCAGATGCTATACAGTTTATAGTCAGATTAAACAGTTTGTACCATTAACAACTTTCAAGATCTCAATCATTGTTTAATCATTAACAAACTTTCAAAATCTCAGCCATCCAAACATTTACTTTAAGAGATATGTAGATTGTAAATTTTTCAGGAAAACATTAAGTTGCTCATATGATTTTTCCTTCTTGAAATGAAAATAAAACATGATGCAGCAATTAACGTACTCTTATCTTTTCTATGTGAATGAAAAGATCTACAGAATAAGCTGGAGAAGTACACAGAACCAATGTCTGACAAGATATTGTAATGCATATCTCTAGAAAGACTGGAAATAATCACAACATAGTTGAAGAAGTGTGTTCCAAGATTTAAGATTTTGGTTTGGCTTTTAAATGCTGCATTGGTTTGGATTTTTCCATTACATCAATATTGCAAAACAGGCAATGAAATCTGAATAAACATCTAGTTCTGCTAAAGAACATTTATATGCTCGTACAGTGCAACAAACTAGCAGAGAGAAACTGGAAAGAAGGATGTTGTTTTTTCCCTTGCATTTCCTATAACTAGATCTGCAGACAGAAACAGCTGAAACTAGCAAAAACATATTGCAAGGGTGCATAAGGAGTATACATAAAAGTTAATCCTTTTTTAAGCAGATAACTGGCAGGCGTACCTCAGATCTCAAGGAGTGAAAATATCCATTTACAGCAAATTTGGAAGCAGAATATACAGCCTGTCCAGGTGCAGGAGTTTTTCCTGCAGCACTGCTCATCTGCATACAAGAAGAAGTTAAATTATATGTCAAGATAATCAGAAGATGAAGGTAATCCAGAACTTTTGATAATCTTGCCTGCCTTTATATACAGCATAGGAACACATATGCAGTATTTTGTATAGATATGTCTTATATCTCCAGGTGTAATTATATGTATGTATATGATCAAGTTAAGTTTGTACACAGAGGACCATATATGTGGCCATACATACGTGAATTTATGTACATATACATGCATATATACATACAGCAATACATTCATATAGACAGTTGTCTATTTACAAATATGTGCGACTTTGTGTGTGTCTACAGATCTGTTTTGTACTTGTGTACACATCCCTTGAATATAATTGATTATCTCTTGTATTCTGTAATGTATAAAAGGAATTTCATTTCTTGTCCACATGAATAGTTATATAACATTCAATACTTCATACCACAACAAAGTGTCCCCTCCCACGCTTCAGCATGTAAGGTGCCAGCAACCGAGTAAGAGATATTGGCCCCAGGATATTTACATCAAATGTAGCCTACCAAGGAAGAATATTGTTAAATGAATGCTATCTTCCAAAGTCAAAAGACCAACAACAGTACTTCAGAATTAGTATAATTGATGATTTTAGTAATTAAAGTTTCATTGCTGCACTTGTAGGTAAATATGATACCTTGAGACTTTGCTCTGTTACTTCTAATGCTGTTGTTTTCTGCACAAGTAAGAATAGTTACAGGGGTTAAGGGCCAGCCTGGCAACAGCAATGGAAACCTCAAACTGGATGGAAGTTTCCAGAAGTAGTATATCAATATTAAACAAAAATTGATTGAGAGATGCATAAATATTATATATCACCAAATTATGAAATGCCAATAGTTATTGCTTTCTGCTCGTTGTCAGACACTACATGCAAAGAATATCGGGTACTAACTGAATATGATCCTGTTTTGCTTAAGAGAAACTCTTGCTTAGTATTCTTCCAAGTTACATCTTAACACTACGCCACTCTGATTCAAAATTTTGACTAATCTCAACATGAGCAACCTGTGAATGTGCACAAAAACTGTAAATTGAACAAAACCAACTCTTAATATATTCCTCATAGTAAAAAGTAAAAATGACCCCATGAAAAGATAAATTTAAAAACAAAGGGACTCACTGGGCGTTCGAATGCTGCATTGTGGATCACATAGTCCACACCAGCACCACTGAAAAAAGACTCAGCTTGCTGTACAGCCTCTCTAAGCTTGTCTTCCCCAGATGTCAAATCCAAAGGTAAAATCATCACTTCATCTGGAGCACGTTTTCCTGGTTTTACAGCCACCAAGAAATTAAAAGATGTAAAGTGAGCATAAAATTGACAAGTAAGCAGGATCAGGTTTAACACAACTCGCAATAAAACCACATACCAGCCAATTGTTTCTTGACACGCTCCAATTCAGCCTCATTCCGGGCCGAAATAATAAGTTTTGCCCCCAGACTTGCAAGTTGTTTAGCAAGGATCTCTCCTATAGTATCAAAAGAACCAAATGAATGACATATACCAGACAAATAGATACATGAGCTGAGTGTAGGAATAAAAAGTAAACCATGAATCATGTGAAATCTGTATTTCATGTCTTGTATGATAATCAAATTTTCCTGAATTCCGAAATTTGAAACAGCAGAAAAAGCCCACGACAAAGAGGATTAGTTTTGGAAATTTTAATACATGCTTGCCATGACCAAGTCTAAAGAGACGGGTTTTTTCCTAGAGTGATACATTGGCCACAATTGAAACACTAATTAATTTCAATGAACACCATTATTTAGCCAGAAATATCCAAAAAACCTATACTTCATTTGGTGGCTGGAAGGCGATAGTACCAGCGAGCATATTGTCCAACCAATATAGTGGGAATGGACAAATTTTCAGTACTCCAGATGAGGATAGGTCCATGCAATTGCTAAATCATATGTATAAAGCATTCTTCCTAACAAAAGTTACCATAGGATTCTTCCTTCCAAGAAATATCCTTACTTTCCTCAAAGCTCTATCAGGTGCTATAAAAATTTATGTATAGTCAAGAACTCAATGCCAATTAAAAACATTGCAGTCCGCAACAAATATAAAACAAATTTTTCAGCAAAATATCAGATTCTTTTTTGGGTCGGTAGCAAGACACCATTTTCGACAAAGTGGAATACATGATTCTACTCAAATATCAATCTTCATTACATAAAATGAAAATAAATTAACTAGAAAAAAGTATATGCAACTAAACTAACAGAGCATACCAATTCCACGGCTGGCTCCAGTAATCCAAATGACCTATTTATGCCAAGAAAGTAAATTGACACAAGAAAACAAAGAAAAGAAGTATTTTGTTATTATAAAAATCAGTTTCTACAAACATAATCAACAAAGCTATATGTACTGCGAGACAGTAAAGGAAGTTTCAACATACCTTGTCTTCGATTTCTTCACGCTTTACGTGCCCTTTAGACAATAACGTGAAATCCCCTGATTAAAGAATGGACAAAAAAAAAAAACCCATAAACCAAATGGTCAATAAGTTCTTCTGCAAACAAATGCGCCTCAATACTATAGATTCCAGAATGAATTAGCGGGTATCTGTGAGGCTAGTACCATCAGCTGTCAAGAATTTGTAGAATACTCCGAGGAATGCAGCAACTAGCAACAAGGCTATGCTAAGAATCAGCATATTGTTCTTAGTATTCTTTATCAACTCAACCTCGAATCCCGATTGCGTTTTGTAATGATCAGAAATTTGGAGAATTGAGAAGCTCAAGATGGATATTGGAGCTGGATTACTTTGTGCTCTTCGAGACTTCCGTCAGTTTTTGACAGTTAGCACTACTTTTGCCATTCCAATCATCAAACTCACCCTATTTATTAAACTTACCTCTTTTTAATAAAATACTATTTAAAACAACTATTAGTCTATGATAGTATAATTTGGTTATGAAATGTGGGGAAAGAAAGATTTTATTTTTCATTGACAATTACATGTAATCTTGTCTAACTATAGATATAGATAAAGCCAAAGCACTTTTTAATATCAAATGCAGGAGTGTTTTAAAATTGAATACAATGATAATTATTCACAAAATTTTCCTTTTCTATACATAATATATGATGTGTTAATGTAATTAGTTAATCTCTTACGAGATTTTGATATGAGAAATCCTAATGTTTTCTTAACCGTTTTTATATGAATAAATTTCAGAATATGCTTACTTAATCTCTGTGAAAAGTATTCTATTTTCGTGCCTATATTTTTCAAACTAGAGAAATAACATTTTGTTAAATGAGACTCTTGAAAATTATAATAATTTTTAGGTTTAAACTAGTTGGCATGAAATTTGTAGATAGAGTAAAAGAGAGAAAAAAAAAGTAGGTAAATATGGAGTGGTCCCATTTTATTGTATGGTTTAGTTAAATCCATTTTATCAAATTCAACATGTTTTTTGAACTTCCGCCCCCCGGGGGGGGGATGTTAACAATTTTGAGGATCTTATTGAATTATTGTTGAATGTTAACAATTTTGAGGATCTTATTGAATTATTGTTGAAACAATGGGTACCGAAGTGCCACATGAGCAAAACTTTAGGAACCAACTCTGCAATTTTGCATTTCAAATACTGACCCAAGACGCAAATAGAAAACGGAGCCCCATGTTATCGATATAGTACCTCATGCTGTTGAAGTTGTACATCTATCCCCTACAAACCCAGGCAAAACCCCGGACTCGGCCGTGAAGCAGCTCATCCCACGAGAAGAAGCCAGACTACAGTACAGGGTTCCCGAAAGGCTCACGCCGTCTTCTTCTTCTTCGACTTCGATCAATGGCGGCGAGGAACGCACTGCTAAAGTACCTGAGGGTGAATGTTCATCCAGTGCAACCATTTCTCGAAAACCCTAGAGCGGTGATCGGCGGCTCATTTTCTAATTTCCTGAGGCACCGATGCTTCTCTGAGCAAGTTAGGGGCTCCTTCCTCGACAAGTCTGAGGTCACCGATCGTGTCGTCACCGTCGTTAAGAACTTCCAGAAAGTTGATCCTTCCAAGGTTTTTCCTTTTTTTCATTTTTTTGGAATCTCAGTCGGTATGGAAATTAGGATTTTAATAGGGTCTTTGGTAATATGATGTTTGAATATGCTGAAAGATTTTTTTTTTTTCTGAAAGATGTTTAGTTTTCTATGAAGTTGCTGTCTTGATGTGTCAATGCTGCAGATGGAAAGGGATTAGTGTGGTAAATTTCATTGTTGAGGCACTACTTTTCTGGTGCTTAATCATGATTACCGAACTTGCATTTCATCAGTGAAAATCTGATTTTTGATAATAATAATTGTTCATTCGTGGAGAGGAGTGAATATATTAAATGATCATTGTGTACCAATTGTGAAAAATTGCAGCTGTTTCGTTTTAGATATTTTAGACCCTTCAGTGTTAATTTTGTTGACGCGGAACATAATTTACCGTTCGTCCTTGTCTATTTGCAATAGCCTTGCTCGAGTAGTAGTCAGTTCTTTTTAGCCATGTCGAATGGTAGTCAGTTGGACTCAGCTTATTGATACTTAACTGTTTCTTTTTGTGGTGTCTGTGGTATTAAGCAATCACATGGGGCTTAAGAAAAGCGAGAGCAATTAGACATTCTTGGTGACCCTAGTTAAGGAGCCATTTTTGTATATTATTTGATGTTTAAAATGCGTATCAGTAGCCATTGAGCATTATACAATGTAGACGAGTTTCTAACCATTGATAATTTCAGCGCATTTAATTAAGGGTTACTAGCTGCTATCCGTTAGAGTTTTTAATAAAACAAGAGAACACATCAAACTAGTATGTGAATAGATCATTTTTTGTTACAGATATGGTTATGCTATTCTTTTGCTTTTTGAGCACCCTTTCTTTCCCCCCAGAAATAAGAACAAGTTACGAAATTTGAGGTTATTTTTTCATATCAATGTTTTATGTGCCTATAAATCTGAGGGATGGGCGTGGAAGGGGTATCTTCTAGTTTCATATTCAAATACCATTGCTACCTTATTTAGTTATGTCATAATCAAAATGAAGGGCATCTTTTAGTTCAGGTTATTGAACAGTGTCTTGAAGTTCTGTGTAATCCTCCCGGCCTTTGATAGTGTAGAGTTTGTGCAGATGATCTCAGGAGTAGAATAACATTGGCTTCTGCTTGTTGTATGCAAGGCCATCTTTACTAGTCTTTCAGTTTGCATCTGCTTTTTGTTCGCTAGGCCATCTTGTTGGCCATTTCTTCAACTGCTTTGCTTGCAGATGTTGCTAATAGTTGTTCCTGTCAAAGCGTACATATAACTTAACGAATGAATATATGTTTTAATCATTCCTTACCTTAATGTTTAAGAAAATCATATGCGGGGCATAAATGACTTGGCTGTAATCGAGTTCCAGCTATTTGGATATTGTTTTTGGGTGATTTTAGCTACATGTTGAGTTGTTTCTCTCACAAAGCATGTCTTTTAAACAAAAAGTTGAATTGGTACATGCAGTGGCTTGGTTGTGGACTGTTTTGACCTATACATTCACAGGTTCCCTCTCCCTGCGTCTTTGCAGGTGCATGTCACCCGCCTGTTACACACTGACTTGAATAAGCATGCACATTAAAGTTTTTTTTTTGGTGGGGGGGGGGGGTGGGGTGGTTTGAAAGTCATGCATTTTCTGGGCTTTTCCTACTACATGTCTTAGCATTTATGCTCATATATGTGCTACGATAATCATGTGTAGTTTGCCCCTCACTATGCTGATTCTTGCAATTTTTCCTCATTTTTGGATCTGTTTCAGGTTACCCCAAACGCTCATTTCCAAAATGATCTTGGTTTAGATAGTCTTGATACTGTGGAGATTGTCATGGCTTTTGAAGAAGAGTTTGGATTCGAGATTCCAGACAATGAAGCTGACAAGATAAACTCCATCAGTCTCGCCGTGGACTTCATTGCATCTCATCCTCAGGCAAAATAGGGGAACATCAATCACTTCAATTATGATTTTACCTTGAGCTTGCACCATGAGGAAGTAGTGTTCCTTCACCTGAACTCTTTGTATCATCCATTTTGCAAGATCTCTATCCCATAAGCTGGATTCTGGTTGAGAATTGTGATCTGCTTGAGATATTTCTGTCTTTTGGCTTAAAGCTAGGTCATCGAAACTACAAATACAGTTAATAATTTGCATTCCTCTTAAAATTTGTCATCTTAGTAATTCAATTGTTCATGTTCTACCCATGCTACGGACTATTGTTTTCTGTTCATTTAATATTTTGCTCAATGTGGTGCATATATGACTATTATTATCTTACCATCTTTCCCTTAACAACCCTGGAGTACTCAACTCTATAAGGTCGGTTGAAATCGAAGAATATCTGGCAGAATAGTTAGGTGATACAGGCGATGAATCGAGTTTATATTGTATGTTACTTCTTATTTTATCTTTGTTAGCGCCGTCTATAGTGAATAACAAATTTTCTATGGAACCCATTATCTTGTATTTGGCAAAAATTTAAAACTTGGGTAAATGCTGTATAAATAAGTATAAAGAAAACACAATTTTCATTTAGCCCCTTCATAATTACTATGATAAGTTATTGCAGCTTTAATTATAACTTCAGTTTTATTTATTCGTTCAACATTTAAAATTAATACGTGTAAACTTGAAAGATTCAATAAAAACGAAACCAATTGCCTGGATTCATTGGTTACTTCCTTACTGTCTCAATTGTTAATTCCCGATCATTAAGATTCATGTCATATTTGGATTAATATGCAGGTGTAGACATTAATGACATATTGAACGCTATTCTTTTCTAATTGCCGTGTAAAAAGAAAAACTCCTACGTGGCATGGTTTTGATTGGCGCGTTTTGTGTTCTCCGCTTTAAAAAAAGAAAAAGAAAAAAATAGTTGCGTTAAGAAAATATGAATTTTCCATTTTCATATGGTCTTTACATGGAAAATACAGCGTCAAAACACACTAACTGTCTGGAAAGGAAAATAAAATAGTAATACATGAGAAAAATTTAAGAAAAGACAAATTCTAATTTGGATAAAAATTGGAAATTATTCTAGTTTAACGGTAGGCTGTGTATGGTAACACTTGTATTGAGTAATTACAAATTTATTAGGGATAATTTCAGAAACGTCCCCTGAGGTTTTGTGAAATATCACTTAGCTCTCCTGACGTTTTTAAAATCTCTCTCGCCATCTTTGAATTGACATTTTATTAACAATGTCACCCCCTCTCAACAAAAGTAATATTAAAAAATACATGTTGGAGGGGAGAGGAAATTTTAGTTCCCTTAATACCCTTAGACTATCTAACATAATAATAACAAAGTTTGAAACATAATATTAACAAGTTATGGATTTTCTAATAATGTGAATAGCAACAATAGACAAAGTGACATTACCTAATTTGCAATTCTCAAATAAACAATACTATCACTTGAAAGTAGATTACATATGGGGGGAATGAACATAATTACTTGGCAATAACTATCTATTTGTGTGGCTTGATCAAGAAAAATATATCTCACAATCAGGCAATAAAAATTATATCACTCTCTTACTTTTATGTAACTATTTTAATCATGAAACCTATATTATCTCATATTACTTATTGATTATATGAAGTGTCAACTCATAAATTTTACTTGTTATGCAGTTTTGTTTTGAAAATCACACATTCACTCAAAGATTAGGGAATTATCTTAGTGAAATTGTAATTTTCTCCTCCAAGTACAAAAGAAGAATAGTGACGCCAATTGTTTCCGGACATTTTCCTATTACATGTTTTGAGGTTTGTCAAACTTTTTTTTTTTTTTGGTCTTTGGTAGCCAAATAATTGCTAGAAGAAATGAGGGTATTATTGACAATTTATCCCTTCTGATAATGATATGTGCACCCACAATCACTTCAGGGTGGTAAGAGAGATTTTAAAAATATTAGGGAGCTAAATGATATTTTATAAAATCTCAGGGGAGGTTTCTGAAATAATCCCAATTTATTATCCCACAAAATTACTTTTGACTAAGATAGTAAAACTATAAAGAAGTGTGAAAAAAAGGAAGTCAAGTCAACTGGTCTCCCTTCCAAAGAGTTTTTCGTGCGTCCAGGGGCAGGGCCGAAGACTTTGACTTTGACAGAGAAATGTGAAACGACCCCGTTGCTACTTGCCAGATTTCCACAAAGTCCGTCCTGCCTAGGATAAAACCCCCAATATTGGCCAGTATTACAAGAATACTTCTTGTAGGCAACTGGGGTCCAGTCAACTCTAGAATTTATTTTTGCACTGTCCCTTGAACAAGTCATTTTCATCTTCATTTTCAAAAAAAGAAAAAAGGTCATATTTTCATTTACCTAAATATTTAAGTATTATCTCAAAGAAGTTAGAAACTTTACTTAAGGACATTTGTTGAGTTTTGTGCTCAAACATGTGGAAAAGAAGGGGGAAAAAAAACACATTCTTTAGTTAGGTGATAGCCTTCATCAATATTACATACAATTATATGGTAATATGATATAAGAACTAGTAAAGGCAAATGAATATAAAAGAAAAAGTTGAATTATAAAGTCAAACAGTACAAAATATATAATTTCATATAGAAAAAGTATATTCAAATTTACTTGCTAATCTACATGCTATCTATGTGAATAATCTTTTTTTTACATTATTTTACTTGTATATATTTAAGGTAATCACTTTTATTCGTTAAATCGTAGCTCTAGCACTAAATCAAATTATCATAGAAACTCGGCATTTTCTTGACATATATTTCCCTTTTTGTTTATGATCTTGGTACATAATTTAGTATCGAACCCAAATGATTACATAGTGGAAAGAAACTAGTAACTATTGAATGTATTATTGTTCAATTAGCAACAATTTTTGTGCAATCTATCCACAAAGACACAAAACCACAAGCCTAGGTGGGAAAAGAAAAACACTAACAAGAACGTACTAGAAGCACTGCAATTGGATGCAGCAACGTGCAAGTGAATTCTCATTGGAGGACAAGTCACCTCACCCAAAAGTCAAGAAAATCAGTCCATTCCACAGGGCTAATTTTGCAATTAACTCCAAAATCTCAGGCAAAGTTTCCACCCATTTTTCTATAACTAGGCCCAATGCTCCAATGCTACACCTCAATGATCCAAAGAAACATGGCCGGATCAAGTGGTGGAAGTAATTGTTTACTACTGCCACTGTTAGCGTTTCTGCTGCTCCTGTTTTGCTCATTTTTCAGCTCTTCACTTGCTGAAATCATTTTCGAGGAGAGATTTGATGGTAAGATTTTTTTTTTTAATATCTGCTTCCATTTTCTTGTACCCTTTTTTAGCTTTCATGTGAAGAAGTATCAAGTAGTAGGAAGTATGGAAAAAAGGGTTGTTTTGCCCTGGAGCTCTCTCTGCTGGCTGTTCAGTTTCTTGAACTCAAAACTAGAAGACGGGCTGAACTCTTTGAATCCAGCAAAATGGCCTGATGGGGTGGGCATATGTTCTTTAATGCTAGTAGGGAATACTAAGCAAACCCTTTACTTGGTGGTGGTGATGGTTGGTGTAGGATAACGTTTTTCTTTTTATTGTACTTCTTGAAATTTTGTGTTTTGAAGTTTTTTTGACGTGGATTTTGTTTGCTGAGTTTGGGATTACGGGTTTTGTTCATAAAGTTGCATCTTTTATGTGTTGGGATTGGTTGATTTATGTGCTTCTCTTGGTTTGTGAAAGATGGGTGGCAGAGCAGGTGGGTCAAGTCTGATTGGAAAAAGAGTGAAGGGAAAGCAGGTTCTTTTAAGCACACTGCTGGAAAGTGGCCTGGTGATCCTGATGATAAAGGTTTATCTCTGTCACTATTTGTATTCTTTACCTAAGTCGGATTCTTCCTTAGAACTATGTCTGCGCTTTGACATTATAATCTCGAGTAGAAGGTTTTCAACTTGTAGAGCTGAAATATTTGACCTGTTTCTTTCCGTACTCTTACTCTGAATTTTTGTCTCCTTGGGAAGTAATATCATACTGCTAGTTGTCTTGTCTTCTTCAAATAGATCTTTAAGCTGACGGTCTAATCTGCAAAGATGGCATATATTTTTAACTAAGCACAGGTGAAGTTGTACGGTAGTGCTTATCTTGTTAGATATATTTCTATAGAATTGTGTCATATATGTGGCGAATGCAGCTTATAGTCACAGCACAGCTTGGAAAAGTTCAATTCATAAAAGTACATTTGCTGCATATCTTGTTTTCTCATTTCATTCCGTTGCAAGATACATGTTATGTTAAACAAGAGGGCCTTATGGTTTTGTATTTGGTCCTCCCTAATGAATGTGGGCCTTTGTTTTGCTCAAGCATTGCTCTCAGTTATTCTTCCAATTCAAAGATAAGAAAGTACTTGGTTCAATTGTAGAACTGGCCTTGCCTGTTTCTGTCAAATGGTCTTACCAAGAGATTGTGGCAAAGCTCCTTCTTTATCAAGAAACAATCAGAAAAATGGGAAAAACTAACTCAAAAGAGAATATAGTTCTAAATTACTCTGGGCTTAAAAAGGGATTTTACAATATTCAGAGCTTTGACTTTTTCAAGATCCTTGTTGTAACTTATTTGTAAACCACCTTGAATTTTTTTTTCCTTTCTAAAATTTTTTCTTCATTAGGCGAAGAAGAATGCCTATCTGTTTAAGTGCCTTTCTTAAGATTTCCTGCACAAAATACAGAAAGGTTCAATAGGAAAGGGCTGAAATCTTCTCTAGAAAAACTTATAGAGAAATATAAGTAGCCTATACTTTTGTTAACATCATATCTTCTGTTTTACAGTGGAAAAGTTCATCATGTCATCATCCCTATGTTGGCCAATTCTGCATTATTCCTTGTGTGTTTACTTTACATTCGAAGTTATCAAATTACTGAGTGGGTTCAGATTGTATTTGTTTGTCTAAATGACATATTAAGTGATCCGTGTTTTCTCATCCTTGTCCCTCAAGTAAATGCATGGGCTAAGAAAGAAGTCTTTTGAAATTTGTGATGATAATCAACCCGCTCATAGATTTACTATCAGATTGCATTTCCCTCTCTTGTTTCTCAGCTGTATGTAGTTTGGCACTTCACATATGTTTAAGAGTGACATGTTGCCAAATTTTTTGATCTCATATAGGAAGAATTCTGAAAATTTTCAGGTATTCAGACATCTACTGATGCGAGACATTTTGCGATATCTGCAAAGATACCAGAATTTAGCAACAAGAACAGGACCCTGGTTTTACAATATTCTATAAGGCTTGAGCAGGAGATTGAATGTGGAGGGGGTTATATAAAGCTTCTTTCTGGATTTGTCAATCAGAAGAAATTTGGTGGTGACACTCCTTACAGGTCTAGTGTTTTTCCTTTTTTTTTTTCCCTTACATGTAGTTTGCCTTATATTTTTATCTTTAGTATTATCTCCACTTAGATGGCATCCTGTTTCAGTTACATCCTTGTTTTTGCCTTAGGCAAAGTACATGCATATTCTTGAAGTGTCATATTGGAGCTTCAGTTTTTAATTATTCATGTGTTTGTGCACTTTTAGTTGTTGCTCATTCTAGGGGCATGTTGTGGTACTTTATTATTTAATTGCATCTTAATTTGACTGTGTAAGTGATGTTGTTTTGTAATGTATGAAAATGATGTAAATGTCTGTTAGCAATACCTTAGTGATGACCTGTACGTTATGCAAACTAATTAACTATAATAATTGATCTATCATATCTAAGTTGTTGAAACCAAAGCTTGACTGATGCATTGCCCAATGACAACTTCATTCTGTGCATTGGGTTTAAGGGTAGTCTTTTTTCCTTTCTTACCTACCTTTTGTATGTTGCTATACTTCTTATCTGGTTATACAATTAGTCACCAATCATGTACGTTGGATGTTTTTGGAACCTTTGCTCTCATAAGGCATCTACTGCTATTCTTGATGTACTTCGTTTGATCTTTTGTCTGGACAATGCTCATGTATCCTTTCTAAAATCAATTTCAATGTTTGTCTTGCAGTGTAATGTTTGGACCAGATTTATGTGGCACACAGACTAAGAAACTTCATGTTATATACTCCTATCAAGGGCAGAATTACCCCATCAAGAAGGACTTGCAATGTGAAACAGACAAATTAACCCACTTCTATACATTCATTCTTAGGCCTGATGCAACATATAGCATTTGGATTGATGGTAGGGAAAGAGATTCTGGAAGCTTGTATACTGACTGGGATATCCTTCCTCCCCGGAAAATCAAGGCTGTTAACGCAAAAAAGGTTCATTTCGGTGCCCAAAAAAATTTTGAAATTAATCAAAGCTTCTACATCTTTTTGGTTTAAAGATTTGTACTTTGTCTTTATGCCAGTGCTTCAAAGTGAAAAGTGTCCACTTTTTAAGCATGTGTATCAGAACTAGTAACTTTCCAATGGCTATTATTTTAGTAAAATTGAGAATTTTGGTTGCATTCCTGCCAAGTGAGAGATGAAACAGAGGTTCTGGTATCTGGTACCTCTTTTCATATGAGTTACAGATGCACTAAAGGTTCTGGTTGTTGGTACTCTCTCTTATGCAAGTGACAGAGAGAATATATAGTTCCGGTAAATGTTACTCTCTCTCATATGAAACTTAATTTATATTTGCAGCCTGCGGACTGGGATGATAGAGAATATATTGAAGATCCAAATGATGTGAAACCTGAGGTATTATGTTGCTACACAAAATTCATTTACTTGTCTAGGTATTATACTGCACATATGGTTTGTCAACTAAGCACTTCTGAATTTCTTGGCACTGCAGGGATATGACTCGATTCCCCGAGAAATTCCTGATCCTAATGCTGTAAAGGTGAGTTATGCGTTTTATTTTGCTTTCAAATATGTAACCATGCTGTGTTCTATAAGAAGTGTCACCCAGGTTGTTTTAGTGTTCTAGTTGGCTTCATGCATTTTCCTTGATTTTTGTACTGTGTGTGTTATGGGCTCTTAAAAATAATTCTTCATCAAATACATAGGCAGATTAATCTGTCTTCATCTCAATTTTCATATACTAAATTATCTTTATCTCTCTCCCCCTCTCCCTTACCTTCAAGCCCCCTTTTTACAGATGCTAAAATTCTAAGTTATCTTAATAAGAATTTATTAAGTATTAAAGTAGCAATTTGAGTAGAAATATGTTGGACCATGCTGAGGGATTAGTGTGAAAAGAAGAAGAGAATCATACTACAGACTGTTTTCCTAAGACCAAAGGTGATATCATACTCTTCCAGAGAGAGAGAGAGAGAGTTTTATGATTTTTGTGTTCTAAACTAATATTCTCTTCATCAGCCTGATCATTGGGATGACGAGGAAGATGGCATATGGAGACCGCCGAGGATACCTAATCCAGCATACAAGGGACCATGGAAGCGTAAGGTTTGTCAAGAACTACCTCATTCAGATGGTTTGAGTTTATTAATTAATGTATTTTCTTAGTCTTGCTTTTCATGTTGCAGAAAATAAAGAATCCTAACTACAAAGGGAAGTGGAAGATTCCTTGGATTGATAATCCAGGTACTGTATGAGCAGACTTGCTCTAATTCTTGAGTGCACTTGTAATGATGATTCACAAAAAAGCTTAATATGACTTCAATCTTTTAATATCTCATAGCTTCTGACTACATGCATCTCATGAACAGAATTTGAAGATGATCCTGACCTGTATGTGTTGAAGCCCATTAAATATGTGGGCATTGAAGTATGGCAGGTAAAATGGTAGTTCAGTTCCTCTAGCATCATATTTCAGGCATTTTCCTTCTCATACCATGTTTGGTTTTTATATCTTAACCTTGGGCACTGCAATCATTTTATTTAACAAATATAGGATGATATCTCAGAAGCTTACTACAATTTGTGATCAATTGCAGGTTAAAGCTGGATCTGTTTATGACAATATTTTGATATGCGATGATCCAGAATATGCAAAAGAAGTTGTGCAGGAAGTTTTGTCCAATAGGGAGGTGAGGCTTTGTTCCTCTACTTATTGGCCAATTACTGGCTAGGTATCAGTATTTCACTGTGTTGTTTTCTTAAAATTTCAGGTTGAGAAGGAGGCATTTGAGGAAGCAGAAAAAATTAGGAAAGCAAAGGAAGAAGAGGTTGAGGCCTGACTCCTGATAGGTCTTCTTTCCTTAGTTTAAATAAAAAAAAAAAAAACAATGTCTAAATTGTTTGTGACCTCGTTCATGCAGGAAGCTCAAAGAGCAAGAGAGGAAGGTGAAAGAAGGAGACAAGAAAGGGGTTACGATCGACGGAGGGATCGATACAGAGACAGATATAAGAGGGTTAGTAAACACACACACACACATATATATTTTATATTCTCAGGACTACTTACCAATGTCTGACATATCCTTTTCTGGTTAATACTATAATTTAGATTTATTCTGTGAACGTATCCTGTGGTAGACTCTTTCTATCAATAATGCTACCAGACATCTTGTGGACTTAATATGTTTTTGCTTCATTTCCTTTAAATTACTACATTCCCTTCTTCTTAATGGACTTCATTGTTAACTAACTTGTTTCAGTTGAACCACACATTGATACTTTAGTTTCAGCAGCTGAAATCTCTGACTGCTTGATGATATACATGGATGCCTAATGAGATACATGCTTGAGATAAACTAACATAAATATGCACGCAGGCACGCACACTCACACACGTACACTAACACACAACAGTATATTGCATGGCTTACTCCTGGCAAAGTGTTTAATGAGCCAGTTATTGCATGTTGGAAATAAGGTTCCTTCCAAAAGTTCATTCTTTGCTTTTGTTTGTCAAATCTGATCTGTTGTATAACTCCTGTTTATCTGTTTTGCAGCATGATCGCCATCACCACATGGATGACTATCATGTAAGTTTGCATATCTCATCTTTTCTAAGTTTGAAATGTGTAAATCTTTTGATAGAACTTGCTAACAAGTAACAGAACCATAGTGTTTTTGTCCGAGAGTTGTTTCTGATTAGTCTTCACTCTGTTTCTGAGTCTCTGGTGTTTAGCAGTTGGCTATGCTAAATTGCGCAAATCTTATGTCCTTCACATTTGAATCATAATCAGCTTCATCATCATTTTTCTGTTTGCAAGTTCTGGACTGTACAATTGACATTGCAAATCTCCATGTTGCCATGCAGGATGAGCTGTGAGAAAGTGACATTTTGCTTTTCTTCTCGCGTGGGCTACAAAATGTCTCATCTACTTTTGCCTTGTATTTTTAAAATTCCGGTGCTGCACATTTCCTGTTGTAACGCTAGTGTAGGTGGATTATTTGGACAAGCCATAGGCATTATTCATGTGCAGATTATGAAGCTCAAGTCAGTTTGGGGTAACTGGTCAGCTTGAGCAATTTTATGTTACTTCTAAAGAACTCTCCAGTAGTAGAACTTGAGTTCTAGCTATCTTCTGTGCTCCCGAGCTCGTCGAATGAAATGATTTGCCTTTTTGTTTTGATTAATAATTCGTTTTCACGCAGATGCCCAGTTTTGGTTGAAGGATATGTCTTTCTTTGATACTTGCTGTTGAAAATCTCAGACACCCAGAACAAATGAGGAATTAGTATAATTCATCATACCAAATCTTAAAAGACACCAGCCATGGCAAATGACTAATTTTAGAGAGACTAGTGATAATTAAATCTAGGGATAATTTCAGAATCCTCCCCTAAGGTTTCTGACTATTTCACTTGGCACTCTCAAACTTTAAAAAATCTCACTTGCCTCCCTTACTTTATGCTTTTGGTATCATTTACAACCCAATTTAAAATAAAATATTAAAAAATTCATTTTGAGAAAGTAAATTGTAATCTCATTCCAAAATTACTCTTTATTGTCTTACTTTTATTGCATAAGTATATTCAAAACAAAATAAATGAAAGTTTATTTTGATTGAAAAAAATATAGTTTGTTTTTATATAACAAGCGTTAATATTTGAATTCTACAAGTTGTAAAGATAATATTTTCTTTATTTCAAAACAAAATAAATGAAAGTTTATTTTGATTGAAAAACATATAGTTTATTTTTATATAACAAGCGTTAATATTTAAATTCTACAAATTACAAAGATAATATTTTCTTTATTCCAAAGTGTTTTGAGTTAATTTAAGAAGTTTTACAAATTATTTACATATTTTTGAATTTTCTACTTTTTGTCCAAATTGATGGTTTGAAAACTAAAAAGATATAATATGCTAAAAATTAAATATAAATTTGTTTGTATTGTTTTAAATCAAGCAAAAAGGTATTTTCATGGTTATAAATTATTGTGAATTATTTCCAAGAGTATTATAAATTATTCATAATTTTGATTAACCAATGATATAAAAACTACTAAAAAGTTTTTAATATTATTATCAGCTTCTAAATATTTATTAAGAAACTCCGTCCATCTATTTATAAAAATTAACGGATAAGTTTGGTGTATTATAGTAATTAAGAAATCATAAGAAGGGAAAACTTGGAATGAAATTATATTCTCTCTTCCAAAATAAGTTTTTTAACATTATATTTTGAAATGGGTTTCAAATGGTATAAAAAGTTAAAAATAAGGGAGGCAAGTGAAATTTTTGAAAGTTTGAGAACGCCAGGTGAAATTGTCAAAAAGCTCAACAGGGTAGGTTTCTGAAATTATCCCTTAAATCTAATTCGGTAAACTCCACCAAGCAGAGAGAAGGAAATGATAAAAAGAACCTGGAGTAGACATTTTAGTACTTGAATGTAGAAAAGCTGCAATGAGACGTGATCCATGTTCACATCCATTCTCCTTCTCAAGTCATTAGGGAGGAATTTGAAAACCCTATTGAAATCATTTCTCAGAAGATCATACAGAAAAACTTGAATGATCGATGTTTCAAGAATCATTTGATGGCAAGCTTCGTCAATGCTTTCTATGATACTGCTGACAACGTTTTGGGTCCTGCAGAGCCAAACACGCAACCAGCTGTGTCGAGCAAGGTGCTGTGGAGCATCTACCAGTGCTGGTCTCGAGAATGAGCTTGTGCTTGACATGGATGAGATGGCACAAATATATGAGATAACGCTTGAGACAGCTACTCTATGAAATAAAGAAGGGATAAAGAAGGCAGATAAAGAAGAGACTAGTACAACTTCTTGAAATTTTAGTAACAAAGCTAAGTCCACTGAATCTCTTGAAAAATTCTACTACTTTACCTGAAATAAAAACAGCAGTGCTAATATAAAAGAAGTATGTAAGATGTAAGATGGGGGTAATACAAAGGTAGAAAGGTGGCTTATTTTTAAATACTGACAGGAAGTCTTTAAAATCTCCAAGGAAAAGAAGGCAGAAATTCATAGCCCAAACATTCTCATAACAAACTTTGAGAATGTTACATTACTTATGACGAGAATTTTGTTAACATTTCAATGAGCAGTGTCAGTGATGGAAAATCGCAAAAATGCCCAATACCGGCCAAATATTGTACAAGACTCGGAGCTATCTACTTTAAGCTCATCCTCTCTTGAATCACCCCCTATAGAACCTAGAACAGAAAAACGATCCTCAGTGCTTTTAAGTGCTTCAAATGTATTCACTGCATCACCTTCCACACCAAAGCCACGCACTCTGCAGCTATGCTGCCAGCTCAATAGCCATTCCAGCAGCTACTGTTTCAGCATACTGTTTGTACTATCCCTTGAAAGCTCTCAGCAGAACCAGCTATAAAACAACATTCATGATCTCTGACTACCATCCAACCACCAAAACAGTATCTGTCCATAACCGTAGCTCCATTTAAAGATTTTCATACTCCCAGCTGGAGAATGAAGTCAGTGAGATACTCCCAATTAAGCCTTCAATTTATGAGTACTAAGATTAGCTTCATGGAAATCCATCAGAACATAAGGTGGTTATACTGAAATTTAGACGTCCTCCTCATGATTACATCAGAGTGTACAAGCTGCACATGGTCATAAACTCCTTGCTCGGAGAATACAGAAGGGGGTCTGTGCGCCACTGCCATATCTGCCATTAAGAGTGTTAAGCCATAGTACATCCGGCATGCTTTTATAATCCCCAATCTCCTTACTCACCATGTCTGATTCATCAGCTGTCCCAGCACAGAGCAGAAACATACTATTAGAAAGATTTATCTAAATTTAGTCACATTAGCAATTGAATATCAAATTTCAAAAGTTGTAACTGCCTTAACATTCATGTGGTAGCTAATCAATTTTCTTGTCAAACAAACACTAGAGCTATATACAAGAGAATGACAAGTTATATATTTTAAGATGTAATAACATGCTGAGGACTTAGGATTGGGAACAATAATTACAAGGCTGACAAAGATTTCAAAATACTTACCAGTAATCTTCTTCCCACTGAAGCATCTTCCGTAAATGGAAACCCTGCCACTGTTAGCTATACTCTAAACCTGCTCAACTGCAGGCCTCCTGTTATTCAACCATGTCTGTTGTTGCTTGAGTTCTGGCATGAACGACAAGAAACCTAAGAGAGATAAATTATGTCCAAACATAAATAGAAGAGCAATTAGTGAGCAACATGAAATGTATAGGAATACTGACATTCACGTGTCTAGTGCAGGGAGGACCTCTATGGTGGCTTTACTCCTCCATCCTCTCCATTCCTGCAGCAATTCTCAGTAACGTTATGCTTTAACTGATTTGATTAAGATGCAAACTCATCTCAATTATTAAAGCCTAGATTGAAGATGTAAATACAGTAGAGGTATAAGGGTCTTGGAAAACAAGAGAAAAGGGTATCCAATTTATATACTACTCATGCCTTCCCCTTAATTAGAATGAAACAATTGAATATTATTAAATTACATTAATGGACCATGAAAGCTCTGCTGGATTTTGAAGCATCAATATGCAATACTTATTGATAAGCAAAGAAGGAATCTTTGTTTATTACTAAAAGATGATGTTTCTCAATGATGAATGATGTACGTTTTACTTTAAACTCAAAGACGTTCAAATAATAGAGGAAGAGGGTGAGAATATCCCCAAAAAAGAAAACAAAAAGGAGGAAGAAGAATAGTACCTGGGGCCGATTAATTATTTTATCCAGAAAGGTATTTTGTTAAGACTGATATTTGTTCTGGAAAATATAAAGAAGCACCAAAATAAAAAGAAATTAAATAACTTACCAATTAGTCCCATTTGATACACTGCCTTTCTGCGTCCCTATGACTCTCTGCAATCCATTAATCATGTACTTGCATGTTAGGCCATTTGGCACGAACCCCACTTTCATCATGCTATCTTGAAAGTCCATCAAATGAACAATATCACCTTTCTCACAGAGAATTCTTATAAGTTCGTTGTAACATCCTGTGTCAAAAACCTGGAATTCCTCTGCAAAGAATCTCAGGAGATATTCTGCCTTGCTAAAGTTGCTATTTTGGCACAATCTATTTACCAAAGCTCTGCAAATTTCAATATCCGGCCGTATACCAGATTCAACCATTTCCTTAATCAAGTTCTCAGCCTCCTTGCATCTGCTTAATCTACACAAACAACATATAATAGCTTTATAGGTTCCCAAGTCCAACCTCATATTCTTGGATTCCATCTGAGCTTTTAAATCTAATGCCTCTTCCAGAGAATTGCATCGGCAAAGAGAACCAATCAAGTTACATAAGATCTCTGGATCAGGCTCATAGCTGGGACAAACTATTCCTTCCAGAAGGCTCTTAGCAGCAAAAGGTCGATTTTCCGTACACAGAGCAATTCCTAAGTAATCATATACATCTGGAGGTACTGAGAACCCAAATCTCTGAAGCTCCACAACCAAATTTAAAGCAGAAATCAAGGAACCGTGTTTGTGGTAACCTTCCACAAGCATCCTACAACTGAACTCATCAGGGTGAATCCCATCTCCAATCATGTCATGCATCAAGGATCTTGCCTCTTGCATCATCCCCACTTTGCAGTAACCAACGAGAAGTGTATTAAAGGCCCTAAGATCTGGCTTTAGACCCCTATGTATCATTGTCGAGAAGAGCTGATGAGCAACTCTGACGTTACCTCCTTTACAGAAGCCATTTATCAGTGCAGTGTAAGTAAGTAGATCTGGCACAACTCCTCTCCTAAACATAATATGATACAAGTAAATCGCATCTTTCAACCTTCCTTTCTTAGAATAGCTATCCATTAGCATGTTGTAAGTCACTATATCAGGATCAAATCCATCCTCTTCCATCTTCTCCAAGAATTTATTCACCTTATCCACATCCCCTTCCTTACACACAACATGGATGAGTATATTAAAGGTGCAAGTATTTGGATGTTGCCCAATTCTTCCCATCATGCCATATATTTCCCAACATCTATTACCAGAATTCATCTTTGAAAGCCCATTCAAAAGACAATTGATTGTCACAGTACTCGGAACAAAATTAAGCTTAATCATCCTCCTAAAAACTCTATAACTTTCTTTGACCATACCCGTTCTGAGATAAGCCTTAATTAGCATATCAAACACAACAGGATCCCAGTTACAATAATCTGTGCACAAGAGTAAAGTCTTAAACACATCCAATCTTTTTGAAATGTCCTTGTCTAATTTTACAAGTTCACATAAAATTTTCATAGCTTGCGAAAACTTTCGAGACCATACCAATATATGAACTACAATGCAACAATTTTCAGTGTTTAACTTGAGACCCAAATCAAATTTTACCCAGCGGAAGAAAGTCAGAGCAATTGATGAATCAGATTGGCATCTTAATAGAATCCTTGAAATTTCTTGGGTCCCCAGACGACTTAAATGCCCTTCCTCGTGCATGGTCTTATGGAGAAGGGACAAGGACAAATGAGCATCCTCTTTTAGCTTCAAAGTAGAGCAAACGAGACTGACTATGTTGTTAGGATTTTGAGTTTCAGGGAGGAGATTGTAAAGTGGGTTTAAGATGGGCTTGTCTTCATTAATGTCTGGTACCCTCTGCAGAGATGATGAATAATTTTTTGATTTTGGTTCAAAATGTTTGAATTTAAAAATTGCTTGAGGATAGGGTAATCCAGACTTTCCTGGTTTAGAAATTTGGTTCATTTGTGGCTATTGGAATTCAAGTTTCCCAAGCTTGAAGCAAAGAAGTCCATTAATAAAAGCTGCTCATTTTTTAAAGGTCTCCAACTTGTCAGAGTTGGCAATCACAGTGAGATCAGAAGATCAGGCCCCTAATAAGATTAAGTTAGTTAGTCCAAAAAAAAAAAAGAGAGTAAAGCTAAATACTAAGACTGCTGGCTCAGCTGAAAGTATGCTTATATGCTTCTTGATACCCGAAATATCATCTCCAAAGTAATGAATCAGACAGGGGAAAATGTTGGACCAATGCAATCAAAACAAAAATATGGAAGGAAAAGAGAAATCAACAGATGAATGCAAACAAGAAGTATAAATGCAAATGCTGCAAACAGAAGCTATTTAAACAGTAATCCAAGAGAAAGGAAATACAAGTACTGGCGAAATTTCACCAAATTGAGGAATAAAAGTTAAAGAAGTTTGCAATTGAGAAGTTTTCTACCCAAAACGATCCCAATTCCAGAATTTAAGTCCAAAGTCAGTAATAGTAAGTTTCCTGCATTTAGTTTATTCACATCTAGAAAAATGCACATGCCAAAAAGAAAGACACCTGCAATTTGCAAAACCACTGCTCCTCCGAAGTTGTCTTGTTTGATAACCCAGTTCAGCACTTAATGGGTTCAGATCTTAACATATTTAGACGTGTTTGATAACCAAAAATAGAACATCCAAATTAATTAAGCGGCACTTAATTTCCTAGGGAAAAAGTTACTCCAAAAAATAAGTGATAACTTATTCACTTATCAAGTAATGCAAAATATGCTCAAATGTTAAGATTTTAATACTTAACAATTCATTAACTTAATAGATTAGCACTTCAGATTTCAAATTTCAAATTTTGGTTTTCAGATGTCAGTTTTATCAAACGCACCCAAAGTCTAATGGTGGCGACACTAGGTATAAGCATTTGTAGGCATAAACCAGTCTAATATGTAATTTAGTTAAAATGTATACCTTTCAACAAAAATCCATTTAGAGATACAAGACATCAATCAACCATGCCATAGCACATTTTCTCATTCTTTGGACTCTAAAATCATTCATTGTATATCTTTTAACGATCAAAAATAAGAAAAAAGACATCTGAGGGCAAAGTCATTGGAGTCAACATGACAGATATGATCTACATAATGAAAGGCATGTTAGCAGAAATATACTAAAAGAGTGGGGTAGAGATAGCGTATTTTCTTGCACCATCATAGCTGAGCTATAAGACATGTTAGTAGTTGACTTGAGAAGAGAGGAAGAAGAAATTGAAAACTTAAAACAACTACAAACTAGGCATAAAGGCAATGCATACTTGACGCATTTACCAATAAATAATGCAAACTGGAAAGAGAGAGAGAGAGAGAGAGAGAGAGATCAGAAATGAAGAAGGAAAAGAAACCGACAAGAAGCAAAGAAATGACATCCTGACAAGCATAAGTATATACATGAAGATCTCCAGATTGGATACATCACATGTAAAATAGACCCTTCAAAAAGAGAGGAGGGGGAAAAACCATTAACACCTATGGAAAGGATGGTTGGTCTATGCTACTGAGATTTTGTACCTCATGCTTTTCTTTTTCTCAACAAAGCTCACTCATCTGGTTGATTACTATTGAACTGAAGCCTTAATCATTCATATGGTTGATTACTATTGAATCGACGCCTTAGTAATTAAGGCAATTTTCTATTCTTTCCTACTTTGCATATGTATAATTCAGGAGTGATTCTGTGAACTCTCATCCTGAAGTTCTGGATTCGGTGATAGGTGTTTTTCTATATTCTCAACATGTTGGAAAAGCAGAGATCACATGTTAATATTACTAAACAAATGTTAGGAAGCACATGCAAGTACATCTAATCCTTGGGAGGAATATGAAGCATTAGCACAATTTTACGTAAAAAAGCGCTTTTTTTCCCTCAGATAGATATATATCAGTGGATATGTAGAGAAAGATGATGAGCCCGAATGGCTCCCATTCCTTTCTGACCAATGCCAAACATCATTTTCCCACATCCCACCCTATCCCTTAATAAATACCACAATATCACCATTCAAAAAACAACTAAAAAATTATTTAAAAAAAAAAGTGCACTTGCACCGTGGAAACTGAAATCTTGAGCTATGAAAGTTAAATATTAGAATAAATACAGGAATGCTCTGATTTTCTTGATGCAATTCAACCATGGCAGTATAGACAGATAATTAATCACCACCTTACAAGATTACGGACTTCGTATGTCAAATAGAGTAGGGAAAAAATTATATTTCACCATGAAAATTGAAATTTTCAAAAATGGAAAAAATTACCTGAGCAGCAGCAGCTTTACTGCTGCAAGTAGTTCATGAATCCGGATACTATCAGAAACCCATTTTCAGCTGCGGGTGGGGTTAGGGGGGAAAAAGTGGGCCGAGTAGGGAACTGGGTCAGAAGTTGGAAAATCAGTGCAGCAATTATCCTCCTCTTTTCTGGAGCGATGGGGATGGTTAATGGTCAGATGCAGAAATACCCAGTGCCTATTTTGGTGGTGTTTACCGGGGCCGAGGAACGCCTATGGATGCTTCCTGAATCCTGACAGTGGGGGCAATCCTTTTTCTTTGTATGAAAATATTTTGCAGTCAACCAAAGGGACCCAAAATTTTTTCATTTTTTCGTTTCGGTCTGCTGTTAACCATGTGTTAAGCTGAGTTTAATAGGGTTTAAAATATTTTGCTACGGGAAAATGTTTAAAAAAAAAAAAACCGAAATGGAGTGTCACGTTTTTCTTCAAAAATTTTTTTTACGTTTTTTCATGAAAATATTTTTCAATCATCTTTTTACCTTACATATATAACAATCCAAATCCAAATGGGGTTTCTCAGGTTATTGAAATCCAAAAGAATGTAATGATAAATCTTATCGTCCTTTACTCTTCTTAGATTGCTGGAAAAACAAACGGGGAAAACAGAATTGGATCATAATTTCCATACTTTAGCCTAATTGATTGAGATAATGTACATTACTGTTGGATTGTTATTTAGGTTTTTACTTTGCACTTTACCAATTAAAATGTTGATAATACTTAGTAAGAAAATTAGTATCTATTGTGAAGCTCATTGCATGTCATTAAATAATCTTCAAACACGTTAGTATATTTAACACCATTAGGGGTGTAAATGAATCTAATTAAATCAAATACCCTAGTGTTCAAACTTGTTTGATTATTTTAACGAAATTGAAATTTTGTTAAATTTGGTTTGTTTATTTATCAAACCGAACTTGAACAAGCTTTTTATCGAATCGAACTTGAACAAGCTTTTTATCGAATCGAATTTGAACGAGTTTTTTTATCGAACTTAACTCTATTGAACATAAAACGATAAAATGATGTTCAAACTTGATTTGACTAACTAGTGAATGAAGTTCAAATGAGCACTTATTAAGCCGATCTCAATTTGAGTATTAAATAGTTTGGTTCATCTTTCAGTCTTGGAGAAAGTAATAAACCATGAACACCTTTATATTATATTATATAGAGATTTTCATCCTAATTTGTTGCTCTTTTTCCCTAAATTTTTGCTTTTTGATATTCAAGAAATCTATTTCGATGAATTAGAAATGTGCTTAAAATCAACTATGCCTATCATATGTTTGCTATTTTAGAATATGAGCAATATATGGGAAAGAAAAAATTGGAGCTAAGGAAGGAATTATATGCATATTTTTATGAAATTCACTTGTCTTATATATTTATAAGTATATCGAGTCGGACAACGTTAAGATCATAATTGGTTCATTAATATTTTCGAGATTAAAATCATGTTTAGACTTGGATTGATACCTAAATAAACAAACTTGAACGAATCTGATTCGAGCCAAACTCGAGTCAACTGCCAAGTTATTTGATTCGCTTTACAGCCCTAAACACCATGTCGTGCTGCTATCTAGTTTGGTAAAACAATTAAAGATAAAATTGAAAAGTTGGGCACAGAATTATGTAATTCTCTCAAGCCTTCCATTTGAGTAGAGAGGTAGGCATACATGACCTAAATTTTCTTTATCTACTCTTTGGTTTCATGTTTATTTCTTATAACTCCTCAATATGGAACTGACTTGACATCCATGTCTCATTTAAAAAAAAAGTGAAGCAATCTAAAGGAATTTTGAATGTAATATAGATAAAACCATGCCTAAGGACTTTCAAATAGTAGCCATTTTTTTTCCAGCTATATACCTAAAGCGATTGAAAATCATGACACACGTAAAACAATAAATATAATATACAAATATAAAAATCTAGAGAATCAAATAGATGAACCATCTTTCACTTTGTTTATACTATATAGAGTCATATATGTGGTATAGGGTAGCAGTAGTTTCCCTACTTAAAATGCCCCCAAGTGTTCACATAACTAGTTATTTCATCTTTTATTGCTCTGGGATTCATTATGCTTCATGTATCTTCCTCATATATTAGATGTTTATAGTTAAACTATTCCAGAACCACCAAGCCGGAAAGGACAGGAAACCAATCTGGACGCTGCTACTGACAAGGAAACTTCCTCATTTCCACCAAGCGGGAAATTATTCAAGCTGTTTCTAAGGTTGCGGCACCATCTGTTAAGTCTCAAGCTCAACAAGAATTTTGATTCGACCTGTCTGGTTCAGGTAACCCTTGAAATCGAGCCTCATACAAAGCGAACATGGAAAAGAAACAAGCAAGCCTCTTCACGAAAGGTTGGTCCAACTTCTTCTGCTCAAAGAGGAAAATGTAAGGAGGCGGAAGGTAACCTTGAACCTATCAACTCTGATTATCAGTTAGAGTCCAAGAAGTTTAGACTGCAAGATGAGAATGTCGAAGTGGAGGTTTCATTACTTGGGGCTTCTTCCCAAGAATGTGAGAACGTAATAAGATCTGGATGGGAGAACCCTGTGCCGGTTGAGCAAAAATTTGAAGGGTGCCGACTTGGACTCATCAATTGAAATCAGACTAGCTTGAGAAATGTTAGTAAGCGGATTAATCATCTAAAAAAAAAAGAATTGACCAGCTTCAAAGTGGTTCATTGACGGAGAATACTAAAGATGAAATCTCACAATTAAAGACAGAGCTTGAAGAACTTTTGGATGGCGACAGAGTGCAAAAACTCATTGGTTTAAAGAGGGGGAAAGGAATACATCTTTTTTACATGCAGATGCAAAGAAAAGGAAGGAGACTAACACAATCAGAGGGCTCAAAGACGAAAGAGGAAATTGGTGCGTGGACAATGGAGAGATTGAGCGAATAAGTATCAACCATTATGGGAAGCTTTTGCATGTTCTTCACCATCGGAGAGAGATATCCAGCTTGTCTTGGAACGGATTCAAGTCAAGTTATCCAAGGAATTAAATGAGCGGCTCATTGAGAAATTCACTGCGAAAGAGGTAACTAAAGCCCTCTCCCAAATGCATCCGTATTGATCTTCCGGCCCTGATGGTTTTAGTCTAGTTTTTTTCCAAAAATATTGGAATGTAACTGGTAACAATGTAACTGCTAGTGTGTTATCTTTCTTAAAAAATAATGTTGTAAATGATAAGCTGAACTACACTCACATTGTAAAAATCCTGAGCATATTAATTATTAGGGTAAATTACTTATAATTCCCTGTAGTTTTGACTGTTGCCATATGATCCCCTGGCGTTTCAAAATATCCACTTCATCTCCTTATGATTTTATGTAAAGTGGAAAGTGGACGGAATCTATAATCAGTTACAGCGTTTGTACCAAATGCGTTTTAAAAGCACGTGTGATAAAATCTTAATATCTATACAACCTCCTTATGATTTATATAAATATCCACTTTACTCCCGGGTGGTATTTGCAATAGTCCACGTAATTCCCCTATACTTTTATATAAAGTGGTAAATCCATCTGTTGATTTAACATTTAAATAAGGGCATTATTATCATTATAACTAACGACGTTACATAGGGTATTTTCAGTCATGTTTTCACTTTACATAAAACTATAGGGGGTGAAGTGGATATTTTGAAACGTTAGGGGAGTTATGTGGCAACAATCAGAACCAAAAGGGGGTTATATGTAATTTACCCTACTTATTTTAGTCCTGTTAATCTCTGCAATGTCATTTACAAGTTGTCATCCAAGGTTCTGGCTAATAGAATTCTTTCCGTCCTTCCTCGTGTCATTTCCGATTCTCAATCTGCCTTTATTCCAGGACGTCTGATAACTGATAACATTCTGGTTTCTTATGAGCTCCGCCACTTCCTTGAGTGGAAAAGAGGGACTCGTGTCTATAAAGCTTGATATGAGTAAAGCCATGATAGAGTTGAGTGGCATTTCCTTCCAGAAGTTATGAGAAAATTCGGTTTTCATGAGAGATTTGTGTCTTTAGTTCATAGGTCTATCTCCACTGTCTCGTTCTCTTTCATGCTTAATGGATCCCAGTTTGGCCTTCGTATATCTCAGAAGGGTTTAGACAAGGAGACCCCCTATCACTATATCTTTTTGTAATCTTTGGTGAAGCTTTGACGTGTCTTCTGCAGGAAGCCTTCAGATGTGGGAAGTTGTCTGGAATTAAAGTCAGCCACCATGCTCCAAGCTTTTCCCATTTACTATTTGTAGATGATTCCCTATTGTTTGGAAAAGCTACCACGGCGGAGGCAGAAAATTTTTTACAATTAATACAACTTTATGAGAGAGCTTCAGGTCAGCGAATAAAATTTGAAAACAGCGAAATTTTTTGTCCAAATACTGGTCAAGCTTTGAAGCAACAAATCTCAGGCTTGCTGAATATGCAGGTTGTATCGGCTCATGAGAAATATCTTGGACTACCATTTGTGGTTGGCAGATCAAAGACTGAAGATTTTTGCCTCAATAAAGGACAGGGTTTGGCAACGAATTCAGGGTTGGAAGGAGAAGAACTTGTCAAGAGCAGGAAAGGAAGTCCTTGCGAAAGCAGCAGCGCAAGTTATCCCCATGCATCCTATGTCCTGTTTCAAAATTTCGGATTCCATTTTGCATGGCTTCCAATCTATGATTACTAGCTATTGGTGGGGTGATTCAACAGATAAGTATAAGACCCTTGGATTAGCTGGGATAAACTTTGTGCTTCCAAAGAATCTGGTGGCCTGGGATTTTGCAACTTGAAGGCTTTCAACCTTGCCGTGCTTGCTAAGCAAGCTTGGCGTTTGCTCACTAATTCTCACTGTTTGTTATACAGGTTGCTTCAAACAAAAAATTTCGCAGGTGCTGACTTGGTTCACACGAAGTTGGGATCCAAACCGTCTCTTACATGGCGTAGCATCTTGGAGGGAAGGGCAGCCCTTAATATTGGTTGTCGTCTACGGGTGGGCTCAGGTAAATCTATTAAAATTTGGCAGGATTGCTGGCTGCCAAGGCCTCGATCTTTTATTATGGTCTGATCATGCCCATCTCTTCTTCCTGCTAATGCCATGGTCAGCTAATTAATTGACATCTCTTCTAAACACTGGAATGCTCATCTTATTGACGAGATTTTCTTGGAGGAGGAGGCGGAGCTCATCAAGAATATTGACAGGTGTCGAGCCCGTACAAAAATAAATATAACTTAACTGCCCACAGAAATATTTCCGAGTTAAATCTAGTACTGGAGTAGGGATTCCGGATGTGCAATGGGTTACTAGCTTCACCCGGATTCCAAGGAATTTACTTAATCCGATATACCAGAAATAAACCAGGGAATTTAATAAATTTGAGTAAGTGGCAAGTAGGGTCGTCTCCTCAGGGAACTGGAAGAATTATTTTCTATGAAATAAAATAAACGGGGGGAGGGAGTTCGAATAGTTCCTAATTAATAAAACCCAATAAAAATAAATAAAAATAAATGACACCACAAAATTTCAATTAAAATGAACAGTATAACAGGAATCAAATACGAAAATAAATCAATCAATAACAAAATCTAGTCAAAGGCCTAATCTCACCTTGGTTTCATCAACTTGATCACTGATACTAAATTGCATTCAATTACTTACAAATAAATTGGTTATGGTTGTCAACAAGCTCGACAACCGCCAATCCCATCTTGTGTCGATAGCCGACAAGGTTTGTAACTACTTCTCTGCTGGAGACAACCCTAAACAAGCTCTTAGGATTTAGCCCACCAACAGCATTAACAATTAGATTAGCCATCAATTCTAACCAACAAACACATGAGCTCGGTTCATTTAAGCCAGATTGAATATTCCCATGACAATAACCCAAAAGTTTCTTGTACTACTGAATTACGTCAATTGTCACAAATACTAAAACCTTCCAAACGATTACGTATTTGGCGTTCTAGATGACAGTAGATTATCCCCACAATTAAATAATGGCCAGTTATTGAATTGCAAGAAATATTCAAATACTTGTAAATAAATGAAATAAAAATAATTCAAACAAGTCTCACAGAGTTGATGAACCAAAACTCGATTAGCCTTCAACTAGACGAAGAAATTAGCCACTCTTCATTGAATCACCACCAAAAGACGTTTTCGGAAGTTCCAATTAAGATTGACAAAAAAGAGAAAAATAAAGGAACGAAAATACCAAAGCTTCCAAATCAACCAGCGAAGGACCAAAGGTTGGCAGCCAAAGTAATTTGTGATCCGTTCCGCGAGATTAATCAAGCCGTCCCGCGAGACTAGTCACAAAGCTAAGAAGAATTAACCTATGAAGAAAATCTTGCGTGACTAATCAAAAATTGCTGATGATGATCTACCAAGAGAGTTCCGCAGCCAAGTCTCCAAACAAGTCTGCCGCCCCCCCCCCAAGTCTCCTAAAGCTAGCGAAAATAAAGATTAAGCTCCCTTCCAAATTAGGACTCCAAAGAGTTTGAGTCCTAATTGAAATCTAACTTGCTAAATCACCCTAACAAAATAAATATGGAAACCAATTACAAATATTCCTAATTAAGAGGAGTCTTTGACCAATTCCCAAAAATACATGAAATCCCTGTTTCCAAATATTCAGCAATTGTCTTCCATGGGAAAATGGTTCACTTCTTCAAAAAGGCAACCTTCAAATCAACACCAGCGTGCCCGCGCCTTATCTAGGATTGTCTTCTAGAATTTCCATTCAATTGCACCTTTTAATTCCCAATTTAACTCCAATGACCTAAATCAATGTTGAAAACCAAATATAAGTAGAATCAAGCAATTAACACAATATTTAGGCCATAATTAAGGGGAAATATTCATAAATAATGTGTACAATTAAGGACTTAACAAATTCCCCCACACCTAGACAATGCTTTCCCTCATGCATTCACCAATCCAAAACTCAAAATCAAGATGACAAATATGAAATAGCATAATATCACAGCACAAATACTCTATATCCTTAACAATCTCATCAAAATCAAGATGTTCAAGACTTGACAATCTTCATATGGATGGTAGTATATTCACTCAGCACTCAAGAATATTAAATAAAGTCATGTTCACTCAAATCAACACCACAGAAAGTCATTGCCATAAGCTTGCTAATCTATCACATCTCCACCACTGAATATGAATTCAAATGCAAGAATCAAAGGGTCTTTAACAAGGGTTGTAATGGGGCTTAGGGTAAATATTAGATAAAAGGTAATTTAGGTTTATAAACATCAAAGAGAATACCCAATCATCCCTTGCATGAATTGAAATATCATCTTCATTCACATATTGAGCTCTTAAGCTTGATAACAAATTCTCAGGCATAACAAGTGCTTACATAACACAGGGATTAATCCCACTTTCGCAACACAACACTCATCTACAAGAGTGCCTCACAAATATATATATATATATTTTTTCTTTTCCTTTTTTTTGCGGCAGAAGACTTTCTTCCACAAGGCGTGGGCACGCCTTAACAGTGAAAGTCATCTGTCCATCATTTTTTCTCTCTTTTTTTTTTCTCTTTTTTCTTTTCAGAACATAAATATAGGAACATAATAGCACTTGCTAACTATAAATATAATCAACTTCTTCTACTTGTGATTTCATCATGCAAAAGAATATTGAGGCACCCCTTTGACGTTGGGTTCAAACAAAAGGTTTAGAAGAAAAAGGTTAAAGGGTGATAAAAAAGTGTTGCTAAACAAAGAAAAAGGTTTAAGGCCCAAACTTGGTCAACTAGGGGAAAACATAATTAGGGTAGGTTTTAGAAAGCTAAAAGGGTTAAACCTAATTGCCCTTATCATTTTCATGCATCAAATCCAATGCTGTGGCCTCGACATGTATATCATAGCAAATTCTAGAATGATCTAATTACGTGTGATAATTACACTCACAAACGATGAAGAAGAAATTTTGAATAATGAGATATTTAAACTCAAAATCTCACAATTGGCTATATGTCATGTCAAAAATATCCCTTTTTCAAATCAATTGCAAGTAAATATAATCTTCATGCTAATGACATTACACTACTCCTAATTGCATCTGGACAACATAAGCATAGAAGAAAAAACAAAAAGAACACAAACAAGCAACTAGAATTGAAAACACAAAAACTGAAACTAAAGGTTGGAAAAACTAGGAAAAATTAACTAAAATTGAAAAAAATACTAGGAAAAAGTAAAATTAACGCAATCAAAGCCAGCAATCAAAGCCAAAATATTCCTCCCCCACACCTAAACACTACATTGTCCTCAATGTATTCAAACAAGAGAAAGACGGAGGACTTCCCTGAAGAGCGAAGCTCGGGTTGGAGAGGAAAAGGGCCACCACCCGTGGATTGATTGGGCTTTGCCCTTCCTCAAAGATTGCAATTTAGTCACCCACAACATGCAAGAGTCACCAACTCAAGGCACCAATTATCAACTATGGACAATCAATTCAACTCAGAGAAATATCAATTTACTGCACAAAAGATCCATCACTCAATATCGGACTCAACAACAAAAAATTCAAATCCGCCTCGCCTACAAATGAAAATTTGGCATTAGCTATGGAGGAGAATTGGAAACTTAAACCTTATCCGCAATGCAATAGCAAACGACGGAGCCGGTTCTATTCCAGTGATGGGCGGTGGATGTTGAAGCGGCAAACATGCAATCACATCAAGCGTGCTTCAGTGAGTATGGCGAGTGCAGGTTGGCGCTTTGTGGTGAGAATCAAGAACTGGAGAAGCTTGAGCGAGGCGCAAAGAATGACAGCAGAAGGGTTCTGAGGCTGGAAGTGGGACAGGCGCAAGAGTGGAGTAGTTACAAAAGGCGGTGGCGGTAAAGAACTTAGGCGAGGGAGGCTTGCTCACAGGTCTTCATCAGCCACCTCGGAGGAAGTAGTGCCAGGTTCACAACGAATGAGAAGTGGCAACGCAGAAGTCCAACAACAAGTGGATGGAGACGAAGCTGGTGAACTCAGCGGTGACAATGAAAATGGCTTGCAACGGCGGCAATTATGAAGGGTCTAATGCAACAAGGAGAAAGAAACGGAGGAAAAATGAGAAAGAAAACAGGGGAAGTGGGGATCGGTAGAGAAAGAAGGGAGAAAGGAAAAGAAAAAAAAAAACCAAAAAGGGAAAGGAAAGGAATTTAGGGCTTTGACCAGTCTGACCAAAGGAAATTTTGTGTTTTTTTTTTTTTTAATCGATGGGCAGAAGCCTTTCCTTGGTAAGGCCAAGGCACGCCTTAACCAAGGAAGTCTACCGTCCATCGGTTCTTTTTTTTTTAAGGCTTGGGCAGAAGACTCTGGCCCTTAAGGCGTAGGCACGCTCTAACTGTGAAAGTCTTCTGTCCAAAAAATTTTGTAGACGATATTGAGATCAAAAACTTTTCCTTGGTACGGTATGGGCACGTCTTATTGAGAAAAGTCTTCTGATCAAGCTAAACAAAAAGCTCCACTTTGAGCAAAGCTTTGGCACACCCACCTAAGGCCTACAAACACAAAATTCCTGTTAAAACAAGAAAATGACATAACACAAGGATTAAAAACTTGAAACATGGAGGAATCAAAATTTAACAACAAGAAATAACGAAAAATTAAAATTCTTGGGTTGCCTCTCAAGTAGCGCCTTTCTTTAACGTCTTTGGCTAGACCAAGCTTGTTCTTAATCACAGTAGGTGGGTTCTTCGAGATTCATCTCCTCCACAATATAGGCTTCAAATCCTTCATAAAAAGGTTTGAGACGATGACCATTAACCTTGAAGAGCTTGTCAGTCTTAGGGCTTTTTATTTCCACTGCACCATGAGGGAAAACGTTAGAGACAATAAAAGGTCCTAACCAACGAGAACGCAATTTATCAGGAAAAAATTTAAGCCTTGAATGGAAGAGTAGGACTTTTTGACCAATAGAAAACTGCTTCCTTGAAATCTTTTCATCATGAAATGCTTTTGTCTTATCCTTATAAATGCGAGAACTCTCGTAGGCATCATTCCGAATTTCCTCTAATTCTTGCAATTGCAACTTCCTTTGTTCTCCCGCTTCATCCATCCGCATATTGCAGTGTTTAACCACCCAATAGGCCCTATGCTCCAATTCAACAGGTAGGTGACAAGGTTTACCAAAGACTAAACGATAAGGAGACATACCTATTGGAGTCTTATAGGCAGTCCGATAGGCCCAGAGTGCATCATCAAGGCGCAAACTCCAATCTTTGCGGTTTGGATTGACCGTCTTCTCCAAAATTGATTTGATCTCCCTATTGGAAGTTTCTACTTGTCCACTGGTTTGTGGGTGATAAGAAGTAGAAACTCGATGGGTGACACCATATTTCTTCAACAAAGCCTCAATCACTCTATTACAGAAGTGCGTCCCACTGTCACTAATGATAGCTCTTGGCGTACCAAACCTAACAAAAATATGAGATTTGACAAAATCTGCAACAACCTTAGAATTGTCAGTTCGTGTAGCCTTAGCTTCCACCCATTTTGAAATGTAATCCACAGCAAGTAATATATAGATATTACCAAAAGAGGAAGGAAACGGGCCCATAAAATCAATTCCCCAGACGTCAAAGATTTCACACACAAGTATAGGCATAAGGGGCATTTGATCTCTATGTCCTAAGTTCCCCGTCCTTTGACAATTTTCACAAGACTTGCAAAACATGTATGAATCACGAAACACATTAGGCCAAAATAAACCACATTCTAGCACCTTTCGAGCAGTTCTTTTGGGACCAAAATGTCCGCCACATGCATAAGAATGACAAAAAGAGAGAATAGAAGATATTTCACCTTCAGAAACACACCTACGAATCACTTGATCAGCACAATATTTCCACAAGTAAGGCTCATCCCACACATAATACTTAGCATTAATTTTAATTTTATCTTTTTGAGCATAAATCACCAGGTAACACTTTAGTAACTAGATAGTTAACTATATCAGCATACCAAGGAATTATCCTATGAGTAGAAAAGAGATGCTTATCTGGAAAATTATCTCCTAGAGGTCGGGTTCTTCGCTTGGATCAATCGGAGGGTGATCCAACCAAATTCTCAGCCCTTCTTGTCTCAATCTCCAAATTGAATTCTTAAAGTAACAATCCACCTTATAAGCCTTGGTTTTGCCTCATTCTTGGTGAGCAAATATTTCAATCTTGCATGATCGAGTAGACAATTACTTTAGTGCCAAGTAAATAAGAACGAAATTTTTCTAAAGCAAAACTACCGCAAAAGCTCTTTCTCGGTGGTTGAGTAATTGCACCGAGCAACGCTAGTGTTCTTGAGGCATAGTAAATGACATAAGTCGCCTTCCCATCTCTTTGTCCAAGCACCACCCACAAGATAGTTGCTTGCGTCACACATTATTTCAAATGGTAGACTCCAATTGGGTGGTCGAACAACCGGTGCTGAAGTTAATGACATCTTCAGTGTATCAAATGCAACCTTACATTCTTCATCAAAATTAAAGGTCACATTCTTTTTAAGTAATTCACATAAGGGATGTGACAGTTTTGAAAAATCTCTTATGAAACGTCGGTAGAAACCTGCATGACCAAGAAAAGAGTGAACTTCCCGCACATTTGCAGGGTAAGGTAAACATTTAATAATTTCTACCTTAGCTTTATCTACCTCAATCCCCCTAGAAGATACCACATGTCCTAGAATTATGCCTTGGTCTACCATAAAATGACATTTTTCATAGTTTAACACAAGGTTGGTCTTAATGCATCTTTGAAGGACTTTGGTGAGGTTAGCCAAACAAGCATCAAAAGAATCACCATAAACAGTAAAATCATCCATAAACACTTCTATGATGTTCTCAACATAATCGGAAAATATACTAACCATACACCTTTGGAATGTGGCAGGAGCATTGCAAAGACCGAAATGCATCCGTCGATATGTAAATGTGCCAAAAGGACAGGTAAACGTGGTTTTCTCTTGGTCTTGAGCCACGTGAATTTGTAGAAAACCCGAAAAACCATCAAGACAACAATAATGAGATCTCCTAGCTAATCTTTCAAGCATTTGGTCAATAAAGGGCAAAGAAAAATGATCCTTGCGAGTTAGTGCATTTAATTTACAAAAATCAGTACAAACTCTCCACCCATTTTGAACTCGGGTTGGAACTAACTCACCATTAGGGCTCTCAACCACAGTTATTCTTGTCTTTTTGGGAACAACTTGTACAAGACTTACCCACTTACTATTCAAGATTGGATAGATTATACCTGTGTCAAGAAGTTTTAGGACTTCTTTCTTCACTACCTCCATGAGTGGTGGGTTTAACCTACGTTGAGCCTCTCGTGTAGGTTTAGCATCTTCCTCTAACAAGATTCTGTGCATACAAGTGGTTGGGCTCAATCCCTTGATGTCAGCTACAGTCTACCCTATTGCCTTCTTATGATCTTTAAACACCCGAATTAACTTTTCCTCTTCCAAAGCAGTGAGCTTACAAGATATTATTACTGGAAGAGTGTCTCCTTCTCCTAAGAACACATATTTCAAGTGGCTTGGTAACTTCTTCAATTCCAATTTCGGGGCCTGCACAAGAGATGGAAAAAGTTTTGAATGAAACAATGGTAATTCTATGTAAGATACATCAAAAACTAGTGGTTGAAGTGAATCTAATGCAAAAATTGCTTCCAAAAGTTCAGAAGGAAAATCAAACTTTCCTGTTAAATTCTGAACATACTCTCGATCAAAACCACTAGTTAGAGCAACCTTCAACGCATCTTCATTATTAATTTCAAAATTTTGCTGCGTCAAAGAGTCAACCACATCTATAACAAAAGTTGAATGAGATTCACTAGGATATTTTATGACATCATAAATATTAAATTTAATAATGTTACCATCAAACTCCATTATCAAAATCCCAATAAAAACATCAATTTTTGTTCTAGTTGTTCTCAAAAATGGCCTTCCTAATAAAATTAGAGGTGGATTAGAAGAATTATCATCCCCCATGTCAAGTACATAGAAATCGGCAGGAAAAACCAATTTATCTACTTGGACCAAAATATCCTCTAAAACATCATCAGGATATGCATTTGACCTATCAGCCAATTGAATTATTACACCCGTCTTTTTTAAAGGCCCAAGATTCATCAAATCATAAATAGAACGAGGCATAACATTGATGGAAGCACCCAAATCCAACATTGCTTTTTCAACATGAACATTTCCTATCATGCAAGGGACAGTAAACATACCTGGGTCCTTACATTTAGGAGGGAGCTTTTTTTATAGCACTGCTGACACGTTTTCTCCCATATGCACTTTTTCATTACCTTTCAACTTTTTCTTAGTAGTGCATAATTTTTTTAAAAATTTAGCATAACGAGGAATTTGCTTAATTGCATCAAGGAGAGGGATATTTACTGCAACCTTACAGAAGGTTTCCAGAATCTCCTTCTCCTGCTCCTATTTCTTGGCCTTGGCTAGGCGACTAGGAAATGGAGGTGGAGGTGTCATCATAATGTAGGGCTCATCTTCCATCTTTTGTGGTTGTGCAACTTTAGATTGAGTCACCTCTTCCTCTTTTTGAATTTCTTCCTCGATTGTTTGCTCAGATTTCCTCTTGCCAGACTCTAGCAATTCTTTTCCACTCCTTAATGTAATGGCACAAGCATTTTGTTTCAGGTTAACGATTGTCTGTAAAGGTAGTTTGCCCGAATTCTGAGATTCCAAACGACTGACTGTGGAAGCCAACTGACTCATTTGATTCTCCAACTTTTGAATGCTAGCTCTTGTCTGATTTTTCATATTTTGAATGCTAACTCTTGTCTCCTGTTGAAATTGTTGCATGTTAGTAGCTAAAGATTTAACAATTTTCTCAAGAGAAGTACCTTGCTTAGGAGCCAATTGTTGTTGTTGCATAGGAGGTCTAGGTTGATATTGCTGAGGTTGAAATCCTGGAGGTCTTGTTGCATAGCTAAAGTTTGAATGATCCTTCCACCCTGGATTGTAATTGTTTGAGTAAGGATCATACCGCCTCTAAGGTGGTCCAGGAAATCCTCCAATTGCATTGCCATGCTCATTTGACTCCTCTTGGAGAGTGGGACACATGTCAGTTGCATGTCCAGAATTGTAACAGATGCCATATGTCTTCACTTGTTGTACTTGGCCTACAACAAATTTCTCCAACAAGGATGTTAGAGAATCTAATTTATGATCAAGTGAAGATGTATTTACCTCATTGACTCGACGGGATGTATTATCCTGTCTTTCTCCAAATTGTTGGGCATTAGCAGCCATGCTTGCAATGAGAATCCTTGCTTCAGTTGGAGTTTTATCACTAATGCACCTCCACTAGCAGCATCTATTAACATTCTATCTGATAGAGTGAGTCCCTCATAAAAGTACTGGATGAGGAGTTGGTCTGAAATTTGGTGATGAGGACAACTGGCACATAATTGCTTGAATCTCTCCCAATATTCGTGCAGTGTCTCTCCATTGAACTGTCTTATTCCACAAATGTCCTTCCTTATGCTTGCAGCTCTGGATGCTGGAAAGAATTTCTCTAAAAACTGATGTCTCATTTCAACCCACGTGGTGATTGATCCTGAAGGCAAAGAATAGAGCCAATCTTTAGCTTTATCAGCTAAGGAGAATGAAAAGGCTCTCAATTTTATTTGCTCCTCAGTGATTCCTTGAGGCTTCATTGTTGAACAAACCACGTGGAACTCCTTAAGGTGCTTATAAGGATCTTCACCTGGAAGTCCATGAAAAGAAGTCAGTAAGTGAATCAATCCAGATTTTAACTCAAATGCTGCTTCTAAAGTATGATATGTTATACATAAAGGCTGTTGATTTAAATTCGGTGCAGCAAGTTCTCTCAGGGTCCTCTCGTTAGCCATGGTCTCAATCTCCCTTTCTGGTTCACAAAAATATTCAGCAAGATCTACTGCTATTTTAAGTTCAGGAGAGGAAGATGATTCCTTTGATTGTTGCCTTATTTCCTTTCTCAATGCACGGGCTATCTTCTCTATCTTAGGATCGTACAGTAGATTACCTGTACGAGAAGATCGGGGCATAAACTGGCAACAGTATAAAATAAAAATTAAAAATAAAGTAAAAATAAATTTTCACAGAAAATAAATCAATTAAAGCACCAAGTTCCCCAACAACGGTGCCAAAATTGACAGGTGTCGAGCCTGTACAAAAATAAATATAACCTAACTGCCCACAGAAATATTCCCGAGTTAAATCTAGTACTGGAGCAGGGACTCCGGATGTGCAATGGGTTACTAACTTTACCCTGACTCCAAGGAGTTTACTTAATCCGATATACCAGAAATAAACCAGAGAATTTAATAAATTTGAGTAAGTGGCAAGTAGGGTCGTCTCCTCAGGGAACTGGAAGAATTATTTTCTATGAAATAAAATAAACGGGGGGAGGGAGTTCGAATAGTTCCTAATTAATAAAACCCAATAAAAATAAATAAAAATAAATGACACCACAAAATTTCAATTAAAATGAACAGTATAACAGGAATCAAATACGAAAATAAATCAATCAATAACAAAATCTAGTCAAAGGCCTAATCTCACCTTGGTTTCATCAACTTGATCACTGATACTAAATTGCATTCAATTACTTACAAATAAATTGGTTATGATTGTCAACAAGCTCTGACAACCTGCCAATCCTTACTGTGTCGATAGCCACGACAAGGTTTGTAACTACTTCTCTTGCCAGTAGACAACCCTAAACAAGCTCTTAGGATTTAGCCCACCAACAGCATTAACAATTAGATTAGCCATCAATTCTAACCAACAAACACATGAGCTCGGTTCATTTAAGCCAGATTGAATATTCCCATGACAATAACCCAAAAGTTTCTTGTACTACTGAATTACGTCAATTGTCACAAATACTAAAACCTTCCAAACGATTACGTATTTGGCGTTCTAGATGACAATAGATTATCCCCACAATTAAATAATGGCCAGTTATTGAATTGCAAGAAATATTCAAATACTTGTAAATAAATGAAATAAAATAATTCAAACAAGTCTCACGAGTTGATAAACAAAACTTCGATTAGCGGAGTCAACTAGGCGAAGAAATTAGCCACTCTTCATTGAATAGCCACCAAAAGGCGTTTTGAAGTTCTAATTAAGATTGACAAAAGAGAGAAAATAAAGGAACGAAAATACCAAAGCTTCCAAATCAACCAGCGAAAGACCAAGGTTGGCAAAGTAATTTGTGATCCATCCATGAGATCAATCAAGCCGTCCCGCGAGACTAGTCACAAAGCTAAGAAGAATTAACCTGCGAAGAAAATCTCGCGTGACTAATCAAAAATTGCTGATGATGATCTACCAAGAGAGTTCCGCAGCCAAGTCTCCAAACAAGTGCCGCCCCCAAGTCTCTCAAAGCTAGCGAAATAAAGATTAAGCTCCTTCCAAATTAGGGACTCCAAAGAGTTTGAGTCCTCATTGAAATCTAACTTGCTAAATCACCCTAACAAAATAAATATGGAAACCAATTACAAATATTCCTAATTAAGAGGAGTCTTTGACCAATTCCCAAAAATACATGAAATCCCTGTTTCCAAATATTCAGCAATTGTCTTCCATGGGAAAATGGTTCACTTCTTCAAAAAGGCAACCTTCAAATCAACACACAGCGTACCCGTGCCTTATCTGGGATTGTCTTCTGGAATTTCCATTCAATTGCACCTTTTAATTCCCAATTTAACTCCAATGACCTAAATCAATATTGAAAACCAAATATAAGTAGAATCAAACAATTAACACAATATTTAGGCCATAATTAAGGGGAAATATTCATAAATAATGTATACAATTAAGGATTTAACAAATATCCCATTTCCGCATTCCCGAGTCAAAGACCGATGGATATGGCATTACACAAAGCAGGGTAAATTCACCGTTCGAAGTGCTTACCATGCTATTTTAGATTCTGACCTTTTGCAGCATAGAAAATATGATGGCGGGAACTCAAGCTCAACTGGCGCACCTGTTTGACCAAAAACTCTGGAACTTGAATGTCCCAAGCAAGGTTAAGCACATGTTTTGGCGAGTCTGCCCTGATTCTCTACCTACTGCTGACAATCTGGTGAAAGGATCTCTTACTCGTGATAGCCTGTGTCCAAGATGTTGCACTGCTAAGGAGGATCTCTACCATTTCCTCTTCGGCTGCCTACACTCTATCCAAACATAGGTTTTAGCCCACATCTCCAGTAGCATTTTTAAGCATCAATAGCCAAACGCAAGATTGTGGGTGAAGGAGTTGATTCTTTCCTTACCTTCAGAAATAAGTGATCTTTTTGCAGTCCTCTGCCATGGTTTGTGAAGCTCACGCAACCAACTGATCTTAAAGGGCAAAACACAAGATCCTCTATTCCAAGTTCAGTTCACCACCGGTTTCCTACTCTCTTTCAAGGAAGCAAACAAGCATACCCCTAGTAACTCCTTATCTAGAGAATCTCTGCATTGGATAGCTCCTCCATTAGGTCGATACAAGGTCAATTTTGATGGTGCTATGTCAAGAGATAAAGTGGTTTGTGGGTGGGAGTAGTTATTCGTGACTTTAAAGGGACAGTCATTGCTGGCCTTGCAAACCAGTTCCCTGGTCGCCTGGAGGTTGAAGTGGTAGAAGCCATTGCCGCACTGGAAGCTGTCACTTTAGCCAAGCTACTCCAGTTTCGAGATTTCTCAATTGAAGGAGATTCGCTCTCAGTTATCAATCAACTACTTTCTGAGGAAGAGGATTACTCGGCCATTGGTCCAGTAATAGATGATGTTCGACAAGCAAGGCAAGACATTGGGTTCATAGATGTTAGATGGATTCCAAGGAGTTGTAATTGTGCATGTAGCTCATGCTTCAGTTCATTTTGCTAAAGTAGGGTCACTAGCTAGTTGATAGCTTATGGAACTCATCTCCGATTTTTGTAAAGCAATTGGCGCTAGAAGATTTCCAGCAAATTTGGTAATAAAAGTTAGCACGGTTTTCCATTAAAAAAAAAAGATGTGTATAGTTAAACTCGTAACGCTAATTTAAACCAACCATCGATAGATACGTTACAGGTACAAAAGCCACAAGTACAAGATTATGCTGAATATGAAAAGAATTAGGATCAACTTAGTTAATTACCATCTTTGCTCTTCCCGGAAAAGCTAACAAAGGGTGTACTTTGAAAAATCCATACGACCTATGCTATTCAAAACCACTTGGGATCCTCAGTGACACCAATCCAATGCCAATCCAGTGCCAATCTTATGATAATGACAGTTGTCCTTTTCATTTAACTTATCACGTGATCTTTATTTTTCTAATAACTCAAGGTCTCACAAGGGGTTTAGTTTAAATCAAGTTTCCTTTACTCATAGAACGAAGAATAACCGGTTCAACCTCTTATTCACTATCTGCTTTGGAAAAAAATGGAAAAAACCCCAAACAAAATTGGTTTCCACCTAAAGTCTTATCTCTACATCATCTCCTGTTCACTGATCAATAGCCACCGAAAGTCTTCTTCCCATCAAATTTCAATCTTTATTTCTTATTCATACTTGTTGAACCTACTAATGGAGTTTCTTGACCTGGGCTTCTGCTATTCCTCATCCTAAACCCGTATTTCAATCTATTATGCCCAATTCTTGAAACTTTAAACTTTTACCCATGTCATGTGTAGTTAGATTGGAAGTTAAAGAATGGTTTATTAAACTAAATATAGTTTGAGCCCTCGAATATGCAGTGTTTAGGTGTAATATGTGTTTGTTCTTGGCTTGAGACAATTTATCTTATTACTCTAGTAAACTCAAAATAATAGAACAATAATTTGCTAATCTAATACTAGAAGCTTTGAAATTGCATTTAATATTTCACTGGTCATTTGACAGAAGATGGCTGTATTCATTGTTCTGTATTCCAGACTCGCCATCTATTTTATGGAGATATACACGAGTCCAGTGCTGATTATTCTTCTATGGCTACTTCCTTGTTGCATGGCTTCTGGGTTAAAATTTGCATTCTTGTGCCAAACTTGCTCCTGTTGACTTTTAGTAATGTATTCCTCATGGCTGTGATTTGAAAGCAAGAGAGAAGCAGATTACTCCATGAGTATATTTATAGTAATCATTGATTATTTGATCATTAACATAAAATTTTTCACTTATTATTTTCTGCCATTTGCTGTATTCTCATGTTAAACATCATAGACTCTCTCTGTTATTACTGCATGTTTTTTCGCTTTTTAGATTTTGAAAATGCATTACAAGTCTGAAAAGCATAATGATACTATCAGTTTGTCGTTGTGTATGAAACAAAAAAATCTAATACTAGAAAAAGAAAAATGTATCACTATAAATCAACTTACTCATTATTTAGATTTTTTAGATAAGTTTTAAAAATTTGAATGTATCTAGTCTTTTTCTTTGAACATTTACAAGAAAACTATTCAATTAATTTATTGAGGGAAAAATTTCTGTACATTTTTTTTCTTATTGTGTCTTATTTAACTTTGTATGGATATTTGCAGAATATGGATGCTACAACTTCTATTGAAACTGAGGTATCGCCCCGTCGCAGATTGGATTTTGACAATGTAGATCAAATTACCAATGATGAACTTTCCACTCCGCCGGTTTTGAACGTGATAAAAGATGTAAACAAAATTTATGCATCAATTCCTCCTGAAATAATTCCCAAGATTGGCATGGAATTTGAGAGTGAAGAAGAAGCTTATAGTTTTTACTTAGCATATGCAAAGGAAGTCGGTTTTGGGATCAAAAGAAGTAGCTTCCACAAAGATAGCAATGGTAAACTCATGGATAGGGTATTTTGTTGCAGTGCTAAAGGAAAATGGGCAAAGGATAAAAGAGATCTTAATGTAAGAACCCCTCGTCCTGAAACACGATTTAATTGTTTGGTGAAGATGAAGGTTAATAGCAGACAAACTGGTAAGTTTCGTACATGTCAGTTGATCATTGAACATAATCATTATCTTTCAAATCCCAACAAAACTCACTTACACAGATCACATAGAAAGATAAACTCTATTCATGCGGCTGAAATTGATATGGCACATAGTGTGGGTGTAGCGCCAAAAGTTTCTTATGAACTTATGGCACTACAAGTAGGAGGACGGGAGAACTTAGGTTTCACACCTGAGGATTACAAGAATTATTTACGTTCTAAATGAACAATACAAATGGAGGTAGGAGATACAGGAAGCGTACTTGAATACTTACAAAAATGCAACTGGATGATCCTAATTTCTTTTATGCAATTCAAGTGGATCATGATGCTTTGATACAAATATTTTCTGGACTGATGGATTGATGAAGGCAGATTATTCAAGTTTTGGAGATGTTGTTTGTTTTGACACAACATATAGAAAGAACAATGAAGGCCGTCCATCGGCATTATTTGTTGGAGTGAATAATCATAAGCAAACTACAATATTTGGTGCTGCTTTGTTATATGATGAGACTGCTTTGACTTTTGAATGGTTGTTTGATACTTTCACAAGAGCCATGTCAGGAAAAAAACCAAACACTATACTTATAGATCAGGATGCAGCAATGGCTAAAGCATTGACATCTACATGGCTTGGAACACGCCATCGCCTTGTGTATGGCATATATTTCAAAATGCAGCTATTCATCTCAGTCATGTGTTTGAAAATTTTAGACAATTTGCAAATGACTTCAGTAGATGTGTATATAATTTTGATGAAGAAGAAGACTTCATATGTGAATGGAATGCTATGTTAAAGAAATATGATCTTGAAGATAATGATTGGTTGAAACGTATGTTTGAAATTAGAGAAAAATGGGCATTGGTAACTGTTACATGCAATGTTATCCCTCGCAGATACTCTTTTTCTCTCTCAAAACCTTGAGATATTTCCAAGCAATGGGTTTAGTAAGTTAACGTCTAAAAGACCCTAAAGATAATCCTGCACAAAAAAGAAGAAGAAATTATATGTTAAGAATGTTTCCAAATAGAAACTTTAAAGCCCTCCTTAATAAAGCAAGAACACTCATGTCACATATGCACAGTTGCTTGAGTAGCCATGCGGTGCCTCTGTCAAGTGAATTTAGTGTCCATGAATTTTTTTTGTTATACCACAATTTAATTATTCTAAGCTTTTCCTTAGTCGTATACTGATTAATTAATCAATTAAAATTGAATTCATTTACAACTTTCGCATTACTTGAACAACTAAATACGGCAAATGACGTCATGGACACTTCGTTTTTACCAATATCACAGGAAAAATAAACAGGTGCTGTTTCTCTCATAAAACTTTGGAACAGACTAATAAAATTGCATGCTAGCTACTTAGCTCCGCATTACAAAAAACTACACTTGCAAGGTTTAAGAACCCGAACCGTTCATTGAACCAGAAAAGTTACCAAATTACGAGTCATTAGTTCTACCATTGGGCTGACCGTTTTTAACCCGTTATGTCATAAATAAATAAAAAATAAATTATACTACTACTTTTATCATATCTATAATTTGCACATTCTAGTATCGAGTTTTAGACACATAAACATAATTATATTCCTTCTGCTAACAAGTTTTTAATAAAATAAACTAAGAGAAAAGCAAAGGAACAAAGACAATAAAAGAAAAGTAAAGAAAAAAAAGAGCTATAATTATGTCAATATGACAACTTGGATACCAAGAAGACAAGAATCTTACTTTAAAAAATTAGCAAATTACAAAGTAAAATTAAAAATCATTGATTAGGAAATCAAACCTATGCATATAGTTTAGGCACAAAACAGAGCTTTGTTGGAGAAATTTGGGAGATTAATGGTGAGATGATAAAGAGAGGGATGATTAGGAACAGAGGAAAATGACGAAAAATACATTAAAAAAATTGGAAATAAAAGAAAGGATGAAAATTGATGTCCTAGGTCTTGACTTGAGTTGACTATAAGTTGCAGCTGTCAAATTAGTTTCTATGTTACATTTTTCTATATATTTTTTTAAACTTTTAAACTTTTTTTATTTTGATCAATTGAATGAACCGGACTATTTTAGCAAAAACCTAGTTCGATAATCCACCGGTTGGACCGATCGTATCAACTAGTTTTGACTAAATAAAGCGGTTTTAACCCGCTTGGGCTTGAAGCACAATCTGGCTTGAATAGCCACCCAGTCGATGATTTAACTGGTTCGACTAGGTGATCCGGGCTGGGTTTTAAAACCTTGCTACACTAGAATTGTATCATAAAGATCATAGTTCATCCTGGTGATCAAAGCTGGTCAACTTGGTGAATCTGTCATAGGGTCGAGTTGGATCACTAATTAGATTAATTAAGCAACAAGCCTATTGATTAGTCAATGACCCAACAATTCAATCGGTGAACTGGAAAAAAAAAAAAAAAACTGGTTGAACTACCAATTGAACCACTCACTTAAAAATTTTATTATTGGTTGAACTGCCAATTGAACCACTCACTTAAAAATTTTATTATTTTTATAATTTAAAATATATTATTATATGATATAATATAGTTATTGTACAATCCGCAATTGAACCGATGACTCGTTAACCCAATCACCTCTCCGAGTCAAGTTCCAGACCGAATTTAATACCTATGATAAAGATATTTGTCTCATATGATGGTCAAGTAAAGTGCCTTCGACTCGTCTCCTGGGACATTGATGGAGCCGTTCAAGATTTCTGAACGAACCTCTGAAATCTCAGCTTCTAGCTCGGTTGAATATAATGGTGAACCTAGAATCAAAGTAGAGTAAGAGTAGCTAGCTAAGTGTACTCTCTTTTATATCTTGCTCTAAACGTGAGAGGGTCTGTCTTCCTGACTGAAGCCAGGTCAATAAAGTTCCTGTAAACGCCATCAAAAATAGGTTAGGCACTTTCATGGCCAATGGGGGAAAATAGAGAAACATAGGCTCTAATTACATTGCTCATGTGAGGCATCATGACCTTTTGACGCTTAGCTCGCTAAGCCACTTTTCGCTGCCATGTTTAAGATACTGGTCAGCGGGGTAATAAGCAACCTTTGGATAGGGAAAGGTGTATACAGACAGAGTTTGTTTCATATCTGTGGGAACTATGAATTCGTGCATCGACAGTATCATTTGCCCTTGAATTTGACACGACGAGGAGAGAATAAAAGAGACAAAAGGTGTTGATGGAAAGAAAATTGACATTTGAATAAATTAAAGAAACTATAGAAATTCAGTTTAATTACTCGTAAACAAAATCAGAACGACCTAAGAAACACCAAATCAAACATGATATTAGCAAACTTTATTGATTTTTTTTTTAACGAGATACTGGATAATTCAGATTCAAAGATAGGAGAAGTTAATGACTATGGTACATTTACAATCTAATTGATCGGTGCCACACACAAAAACTGAAAAGAAGAATATACAGGTATACCAGTTGGCATTTAAATTTCTTTTCCATTTTCTTCAGTTTTTTTTCCCTTCTCTCTCTCTCTCTCTCTCTCTCTTGAAGGTTCATTCTCCTAAGTTAATTTATTCTAAACTTAAATTTAAAGCTAAATAATAAGGTGTACTTATCAGCAACAACATTGGCATACACACACAACAAAACTTCGTTTAGACAAATATTTATAATTCTGACCAATGGATTGATTTTAGATTTTACATCAACTAGAAAGTAGCTTTTATAATGGCTAACTTTTACCACAATAACCAAATATAATGCCTTCTTGGATATGTCCACCTTCAAGATTCAGGAAACCCACCCTATTAAAAATCTTTCCTATATTTTCTCAATCACGTCTTTTTCCTTCTTCAGTCAAACCCTTAATAGGGCACTAGATTCAATGACTTGTGTGATGTGATCTAAATCATAAGATAGCAAGTGATTTGTATACTAAATAAAAAAAAACAGAAATTTAATCCAATCCCAATTCATCGAAATAAAAGGTGCCCAAATTACTATTACAATATTACAATTAAAAACAAGTTGCCCAGTTACATGCCAGAAATGTTTATCGATCACCCCATGCAAAACTGCAAATCTAATTATCCTTTGATTTTTCTACAGGGGCCTGAGACTGGAACTGCTGGGGCTGGGGGATTTCTTTGATTTGCTGCACCCCAAACACATCATCATCCCACAAAACTTCTTCTCCATTTCCAGAAAATACATGGTCTAAGAGTTCTTCAAAGGTCATCTTGCTCTGCAACTCCCATACCCGTCGCACCCGCTCCTCATTTACCGTCCACTGGAACGACCTTCGACCCCAGTCATTGGTATTCTTCAGCTTCTCGATCAGTTCATAAGGCAGCGCGACGTGCCAATTCTTGGGCTCCTTCTTCTGGGCTGCTTCTGGTTTCTCCACTGTCTTCTCAGTTGTTGCTTTCTCCTTTGCTCTCTGGGAAGATGTCGCCATTGCAAATCCTGAACTAGTCCACCAAAAAGCTAATGACTGTGTTTTTATGGGTAGTGCAGGAAATGCATGTGTGGGATACTCAAAAATATTTTGTAACAAACTTGGTTACTAAATATTGGAATTTAATCTGTTTTCATTTTATGACGGTTTCGGCTAATATTTTCGGACATTATTAATGTTTACTACCTTAATAAGTGAAGCAAATCAACAATGTATTTTTCAGATAGACTTTAGGCATTAGTTTTTGGGATCTCAGAGTGGGTGCCAATTGGACACTCATAAATGCTGATATGAAACAACCTACTTAATTAGTGCATTAATTATTTCATACTTTAGAAAGTTGATTCACATGTTAAATGATATACCTAATCTTTTCCAAAAAATAACCATCACAAATCTTTGGCTGGTACTTAGGAAAGCAATTTGGAGCAATGGAAATTTTAAGTCATATTTAGGATCTTCAATGAGTTGAGAAAATATATTAAAGACAAAACAAATGTAAAATCAAAGAAAGAAATTATCATTTCAATTGAGAATGTTCTTGTATTGGAAGTTCGATCCATTTTATTCTTTAGCATGGTTTCATATTAAATCATTAATTTAGTTCTGGCTGCAATATCAAAAGTCTTGAGAAGCATGTTAAATTCATTTATCAAATTAAACAAAAAAAAAACTAGTAAACCAAGCACGTACAATTTATTTAATTAAGATAATTAGGATATCATTTATCATATGCTTGTTTTGTAGATTTTTTTGATTTTTTTATTTTTTTAACAAATCTTAGAAAATTTATTATTCTATGTCTTTTTCCAAAATAAATTGTATTTTTCCTTTCAATTTGTCATTTTGTGGAGGATAAAATGTTCCAAGTTCATAATTGTTTTCTATTTTTTTAACTCATAATAGTTTTGATTTGGTTTGATTTAGAATTTAGAAGTCTGCTATCTCTTTGTAGTTACATAGAGATAAAAAGTATAAAAATAAGTCACTTTAGCAACCTTGACAAAATTATGCATCTTTAGACTTAAAAAAAGGAAAAATTTGGCCACACTTTTGTTCTTAGTTTTATAAAAATGAATTATTAGATTTCTAAACTTATTTTGCCAAAAAAGAGAAGATAACTAAACCAAAAAGGAAAAGAATAAAAGAGATGGAATTGAAGTACAAAGGGTCAAACTTTCACCCAACATTTGTTAGTTTATTTGAAATGGTCTTTTTTGTCATATGCAAATTTCTTTCCTTACCAGAATCTTCCAAAATTAAAGACATTACCTTTTAAATGCTAAAATTCATCAATTATGGTAACTTTATCTATATTGATGAATGCCCATTGTGCACCTATTAGCTGGACCTTTTCCAGACCTTATTTTCTTTTTCTGAAACAATGTAGTTAATTTGGGAAGTGGCTAAATGCACAAGTATGGTAATTATGATTGTGTGTGTTCACATGATAAGTTAAATTTGATTTAGTTGTGTTAACGATTAGATTTTTTTATTTTTTATTTTGCATAGCAAACATGAAAATTGAAATGAAATCCATTAATGTGAAAGAGAATCCCCCACGCGGGGTACAAATATATTGGAAGGAGGATAATTCCAAAAGATGGAATCAGAATTTGTTTTGACATACTAGCCAATACATGAACAACATTATTCTAGCCTCTAGAAATCCAGGAAACTTCCCAATTAGAGAAATTGGAAAGGCAGTATCATCAATAAGAGTTCCAATCTCGAATTCTCATCTTGATTGTGAACATTTGCAGCAACAATTGGCTTTGAAAAGGCCTTGCTAAGGTCTTAACCAGGAAGCATCACTTGAAGAAATCATATAGGCCGTCCCGTGTGAACTGTGAAGAAGAAGTCGCACTTCTAAAATCATGCCAGTAATGCAAGCAAAATGATACAAGACTAAGGGGACATTTAAATGATCGATCCTTCAAATATAGCACAATTTTGACCACCTATATTACTTGGACTCAGGTACAGGAGTGCCGTGGACAAGGGTACTCTAATACAAAGTGAAGAATTCGACATGAGTAAGACAAGGGAACTCTATTGCAGAATGAAGAATCCGTCACGAGTATGACAGGTAAAGTAAAAAGTTCATGAAAATATTATTTGCACTCTCATTTTTGTTAACTACTCTTCCACTACCATTCTAGTCATATAATTTTCAGTTATTAGAATATATAATAAAACAAATGATGAGAGTACATATAACAATAAAATGAAGTATAAACAACATTTTCTAAATTTCGAATAGCATAACCGATCACAAAGTTAATTAGTTCTATTCAAGAGCTGAACGCATATCATGAAGTAATCTTGTGAGAAGAGCATATTGAAGACATCATTTAGGCTCTAGCTATATCTCTATTTCGGTGAAATAACTGAAGATAAAACGTAAAAGGTGAGTCTAGATTTATACATATTTCCAGCCTTCGATTTGACTTGGAAAGGTGGGCATAGATTACCTATATTTCCTTTATCTACTTTCTTGTTTCATGTTTATTTCCTATAAGTCCTGATAGCGAAGTACATTTACATCCATGTCTAGTTTACAAACAAAGAAAAACAGCTTATAAAATATTTGAAAAAATAAAAAGAAAAACAAACCTAAACACTTTGAAGGAAACATGTAACAAAGTAAACGTTTTGAGGTTAATTATACACTTAAAATGCTAGAGAGACTTCAAATTATATGCTGTTTTATCTGTTATTGAACCAAAATTTGTTATTACTTGAATGAAATACTTTAACTAGAAGGTTAATTTTGTCATTCCGGAGTTTTACCATAGTAGCTTATCGGAGAACTCCTGTATGAAATTTTCACCATTCTGGAAATTTCTCCTATCAACAATCTTTCCTACATTTTCTCAACTGCATTTTCTCGCTTCTTTAATGAACAAAACGGCAAAACCTTTCAAAATGCTCTAAATTAAAAATGCCAAATTATTATTATTTTTTAAAAGGTACAGAAATGTACTTCATTTCCCAATTCAGCTAAAAGGAAAATTAGAACAACCCAAGAAAAAAAAAAGTGCCCAAATTACTGTTCTGGTATGGAAAAACTAAAGGTTCCCAAATTACATGCCAAAAATTTTTGCAACCCCGTGCAAAATTTCAAACCTAATTATCCTTGGATTTCTCTACAGAGACCTGTTGCCGGGGCTGGGAAATTTCATTGTTTTGCTGCACACCAAAGACATCATCATGCCACACAACTTCATCTCCTTCTCCATAAATTACGATGTTGAAGAGTTCTTGAAAACTCATCTTGCTTTGCCACTCCCAAACCTGTTTCAGCCGCTCCTCATCATAGGCCCCAGGGAAAAATCTTGACCCCAATCCTTCGTATTCTTGAGCTTCTCAATTAGCTCATATGGCAGGGCAACATGCAAATTCTTGGGCTCCTTTTTCTGACCTGCTTCTGGGCTCTTCTGGCCTCTCCACTGCCTCCTCCCTTATTCTCTGCCATGAAGATGTTGATGCCATTGCACAGCTTCTGAATCTAACAAAAAGCTAATGCATGTGTCTTTTTTTTTTTTTCAGGGAAATGCAGAAATGCATGTTGGATGGTGTATATGTGTGGGAATCTTATAAATACAATGTGACAGAATTGGTAACTATTTATAGGAATTCAATTAGTTTTCCTTCTATGACGGATCTTGTTAGTGTTTAGTAAGTGAAGCTAGCAAATTAACGATGGACGTAGTCAACATGCATACGATCTTGTTAACGTTTGGTAAGTGAAGTAAGCAAATCGGATCACATTTTTCCCATTTCACAGTCAAACCTCCATCTCAGATTGCCCCAAAACAAAAAAGGGAAAATCTTATACTAAGCAATATTATGATTAAGCAGCAACAGAAACAAACTAAAAAGTAATCCACCTCCTTGATGTTAGAAATTCCTATATTTGTATCCATCGCTTAGTAATGTCATTATTTATAGTCTTTTTTTTAGGTAAACTCAAAAAAAAAAAAAAAAAAAAAAAAACTGCATTTGAGATTTTTCTTTTGTGATGAGGTTCAAGAGTTGTGAGGTGCTTTTTGGGAGGGAGAAGGGATTAAATTGTAACACATTTGCAGGTGAGACTGTTTCTATTTAAGTTTCAAATATTGATTTGAACTCTTTTCTTGTAGTAGTAACCTATGGTACTACAAATGTAAATCATGCAGTTGAAGAGCTTGGTTTCCCGAGCTTTGTTTTGCTAGAATTAACAGAATAACAGAAATCAGCTTTAGCGTGTGCAGGTTCCTTAATTTTTTTCTTTCCTCATAGAGGAAATAGGTTCATTCAAAGAAGGTAATGGCAAACGAAGGAAAGATGACTATAATTCAGCAAGTAAAAATGAAGACAAACAGTAGAAAATGAAGAAAAGAGTATCTATGTCTTTCTTTTATTTTACAAGTGTGAGATTCAAATTTTACTTAATTTGTGCTCCAACTTTTTTGTCCTTCAACCCTATCTTTAGAATATATTAGTCATTGAAAACCACTACATTGCCTCATCCAGTCATAGTGATACATGAAATTTGTTGTGACCAAGGAGTAGAATAATACTTCAGAGGCAGGCATAGGGCTTTTCGCGTTTCATATTTCGATTTTGGCCAGAATACAGAAATTTCTGGGTTCTTTTGCTAAAAAAATTTTGTCAATTAAAAAAATGAGGTTTCTTTTGCATGCAGTTTTGAATTCTGATTGTGATTTATGATTTTGGATTGTTTTTTTGTGAATGTTGGAATTTTGTACTGAATGGGCTCTGAAATGAGGTTAAACTTCTAATTATAATTAAAACTCAGGTTATATCTGGTTATTGATTATTTAGTGTAATGGTGATTTTTTCTATTTTTTATGAAGTTACGTTTCACATACATGTGTGGTTTATGAACTTTTTATCAGAATTTGGATTCGGTTTGTCACTAATAAGACGTTGAATTGCATATTAGAGTTTTTAAAATTGGTCGTTTAGCACTTATTGTATCTCAAATTGTCCCTTTTAGTTATGCTTATTGAAATGAAATTTCCATCATAACTGAAGCTAACCTCTTCATTTATTTTGCTCATCTCTCATTGTGCTACAGTGATCGAGCTCCGGATGTGTGTTCTGTGCCAATCTTGAATAGACACGATCTGTATAACCTTGAGACTGCTGAGAATGCATGGTGCATCCTCACAGGCTTAATTAACAGGCTCGAACAGAATAAAATGGATTTCTATCCCAACCATGCAAGGATTTTTCTTCACCTGTCTGGTCAAAGAAAAAAAAAAAAGGTCAATATAATGAAGATACACTTCACTGATGATTTGTCCCCCATTTATTGAGTTCAATTTTTATGGTTTTATTGATTACTGATGTTAAGTATCTTCTTGTAACTTGACTTGTATACTAAAGTTGTTTGCTGCAGGACACTCAGCACATATGGGGGTGGTGGGAACTTCTCAAAAACAAGAGATGGCCTCCTTACTGTGGTAACCTCCTTCATGAGTACAAAGAAGATATCTCTTTCAAAAGCTTTGCTTGTTTCTGGGCTTCTGTCGAGTTGTACTTGTAAGGTACTCATGACAATAAGCAACTTCCGAGTTACTATTCCTAAGATGTATGTTGCAGGGGATTGGATGATGATTACATGTACTACTGCAGTTGGTTTCCCAAAAGCTCATACATTTTTTCGCAAATTTAAGTGGTATTCTCTTTCTCTTCAATGAACGCAGTGATGATTTTCATCATTTCTAGCGAATGGATGATAGTGTGGAACTGAAATTACATATACTTGTGATTAGTAGATGCTCGATGAGTAACTATCAGATATAATTATCTTCGCCCAAAAAAAAAAAATCTTTGGATTGTAATTTGCAGTGTGAAATTCAAGTTTCTCATTGCCTTTGTGCAGCTATTGCAATTGAAGTATATCCGTAGGAAAGGAACTACTCATGTTTGGGAGAGAAGGTCGTGTTCATAAACGGCTAAGGATGTATTATATTGGTGTAACATATATTTCAACTTGTTTTTCGTAGAAATAGGAAGAGAGCGTTTTGCTTTTAGGCTATTCTTGCAAGGATCATTTGAAACCTTAGATGATTGTGAGGAAATTAGTTCAACCAATTTTCGAAACTTGATTCCCATTTGGACAAACTAACCGTAGCTAGAGTTCATATTACTAGTGTCTTCATTTTTCAGATGTCTTGCTTCAACCTCCATTTTATGAAATCTTCTGCAATATCTCTCCCAGTCTCAAGTCAGTGCTCTTAATTCTGTGTTTTTGGTTCTTTTCTGGTTACGTAATATGTAATTTGTAATTTGTCATCATGTCTTATTTTTCTTTTGTCATCTAGGACTTCACATCTTGTCTCTGTTTTCCATGATGTTTTTCCATTTACTCCACGAAAGAAAGCTGTCCATGAGGTAAGTTTTGATTTCTTCACTTCTCCTTTTTTATCTTATTTTCTTAAAATTTCCCCAATTCTTTGAAACATTGAGTATAAAATTTGAATAACGTATTTCTTGATTTTTCTTCAATCAAATCTTGCTTTTGCTAATTTGCAAGTTTGATTTGTAGTTAATAAAAGGGTTATGCCTATTAATGGCGCGTGCCAAGGAATAAGCTGGTAGTTTGTAATTTGTCATCATGTTTTGTTTTCTTTTGTCATCTAGGGTTTCACATCTCGGTTGTGTTTTCCTGATGTTTTTTCATTCACTCCATGAAAGGTATCCAAGAGTTAAATCTTTTAGTTTCTTCAAATTTTTGCTCTTCTCCTCTTTTATTTTATTTTCTTAAAATTTTCCCAATTCTTTGAACATTGAGTATAAAACTTGAATAACGTATTTCTTGATTTTGTCTTCAAATTTTCCTTATTGCAAATTTGCAGCTTTGATATGTAGTTAATAAAAGAGTTATGCCTATGAATTTTGTGTGGCAAGGAATAAGCTGGTTCTCAAGTTACTTGATTGTCTGCTTTGTATTTTTCTTATACATTAAATGCTTCCTCTCTGCAAGTTTTATGCTCTTGCAACTAATACATCTTAGTGCATGTACGCAACTGAAATTCAATTGGCTTTCAAGGTTGTTACTTTGTGCTTTGAAGTTGTATTCTTTGTGCCCCTGGACCCAAGTTTTATTCACTTTCTTGTAGGCTCTTATTAGTTGGGAATGAGGGAATGGTCGTTCTTTGATTTACTTGATTCATTTTCACTTTATATATGATGGAGTATGTTTTATATACTTTTGTTGGGATAAGATTTGTAAAGCCGAAGCTTAAATTTGTGTAAACAAAACTAAGACAAACTGCAGGTTTGCGTTTTTCTTATTCTTTGCATTATTTTTAATCACATACCGCCTTGCGTTGATTGCTTGTTTAGGCCAAAAATGTTCATGTACGCTCATATTCTGCTCAGAAGTCCTTCGGTTTTGTGGTTGAGTTGGATTTCCATCTTGGAAATTCAGATTGTATAGAGCTCAAATAGAGCTTGTAGCAAGTTTGGTACTATGTATGAAACTCTAACATTTGATAGGTAGCAGAATTTTTTAGCCAAATAACTGGCCATGTGATTCTACCAGTAACATAATATCCTAGTAAGTACTAGGAGTAGTAATCTTGTGACCTTTGCTTCAATTTACTCTCTTCTTCTTCTTCATTCGAACTCATCTTTTTCTATTAATCTTCTCTTTGTTTCACATGTCAACATGCATCTAATGTCAAGGAAGTGAAGGTAAGCCTAAGTGCAATGATTAAACATAATTGCTGAGGTCAGAAGTTTTCTGGTGGACAAATGTCAATGGAGTTTTCAATAGCTCTGCGACAATTAGGATAAAGTGGTTGCGTTACAATGCTTCTTATAAATGGAGAATTTGAAAAGAATTGCGAAATGTTTATTTTTATGCTGATTTACGGATCCATACCTTTTCAATCGGATAAGAGGACATTGGTGTTTCTTACATCGTTCTTAAGTTTTAAAGGGGATGAATGATTTTCTGGGCTACAAAACAGCTTGAGGAATACTTCCATTTTAGATTTGATTACAAGCATTTATTATCTGCTGTATAGCTTCCAATCTCAATTCAGAAGTACTGATGCAATTCGATGGGGACCCCTCTTTTGCTCCTGGAATTCATCCATGCTTACCAAAAAGAGTATAAATTTCTGCTCCATGTCTGTACCTACTTGGGAGTGGGTAATATGTGATTGGCCAAATTGCGGCCTTTGTCATGCTGTGCTTGAAGAGGGAACCTACTCTCAAATTACACCGTTGGATTGCTTGCTTCTTGTTTTCATTGAATGAACTTGATTGATATCCTCTTTTCTTTGATTTGGAATCTTGGGAATGATTCTACTGTTCATCTTTTAATATAATTGTGTTTGTGAAGATGTGATACCCAAGCTGCTTGGTTCTGCATGGTAAAGGGTTTTCCCCCTGCACAGCTACCTTCCATGTACGCTTGTCCAGCCTGCTCAACATATTGGTATGTGTACTTTTCTCTATAAGCAATATCAACATCAGAAATATCCAAAGCATTGAGCAATTTCAGATTCTATGTCTAAGTGGTCATATATGTTGTTTATGTTAGTTTCCGTTCCTAAAATTTTTTCTTTACAGGAAAATTTGAAACTTGTAGTGTTATTAATAGCTGCTTCCAATAATTTAAGCACAAAAATAATTATTTCTTTGGATTGAGTAGAGTAATTTGTGTATATTGTTGACTACTTACGAGTTTGAATTCAACATTACCCTTTTTCAAAAATGTATGCAGTTAATGGGAAAGGTACCTCTATTTTGACAAAGTTTTACCACAAGATAGTCATTGGAAAAGAGCTGTTGCCAAGTCAAGGACTGCAGCTGCAATTCAAATCAGTTTGGACCTTGAGCAAGTTAATAAAAAGGAAAAGAACGAGAATGACCTGGTTCTCTTCACAAAATTTTGCTATTATTTTTTCTGTCGAACATCAACAATCTACTCTTAGTTTTTGCTATTAGAAACTCTGTCTTTTAGTTGTTTCTTCTTTCTAGTAGATGACTGTTTCTATTTTTGTAAAAAAGTTGGTGATTACATGCATTTACTATTGTAAATGAGTGTATTTTAAAATATTTCTGTCTCACAGATCTTTTATTGGTTTATAATACTTGACTCTTTATTGGGCCTACATGATGGTTGAGAACTAGGATAGATTCGCGCGCATGGAGGAAAATTGAGTTGGGGTAATCCACTTCAAATTGATGGATTTGCTGTTTCTCTTCCTTTTTTTAATCCACTTCTGGTTCTTGATTCAAACCTATTACCATCTTTATCACCTAAAAGCAATTAAACATCATTTTTCAATATCAAAATCAGGGAGGGAAATGCTGTAGCACTCCTTTGTCCGTGATTCTTGAGTAATCTTCTCCTCAAATTTCTTCTTCAATGTCCATTGTGGCTGGCAAAAATACCCAAAACCCAAAAGTGAAAATGTTTTAAGGTAACCCTGTGGTTGGACATAAGTGGTAAGCGGTTTGTGAATGCTACACGAGATCCTAGGTTCGACTTTCACTGTGAGCACCGAGATTAAATAGTCAAGGGTCAAACCTTACCCTCGAGCAAAAGTTGGACTCTACAGGGGCAACCCGGACCGAATCCGAATTAGTCGAGGCAGTGACTTCGAATACTGGGTGGTCAGACCCAAAAAAAAAATGTTTTAATGTGTGATTCTTCTCGACCCCTTGCAATTCTTCAAGCAATGCCTAATAATCTATCCCTCTCCGTGATATGTTCATTTAAATTTATTCACAAATTTCGGAATACAAGAACTATAGCATTAAGACTTGAAATGGACACGAGTTCTCCCTAAATGAACCCTGTAAAGCAGGGTTTAAAACTGTTAAAAATAATATCCTCGCATCATACAAGTCATCCAAACAGAAACTGGTCATAAATAAAATCCTCAATTATTTATGACATCAAAACGTGTAACCTGCTGACATAAACGTAATATGAGAACCCATAGCAGAAAATGCAATCATGAATCCTTGATCAGGAAGATGTTACAGTCATTGTCAATGCAATCATGCTTCTTCAATCTAACTATATTCTCAACAAGATGATGATGAACTTTTTCTTTCAGTCGAGGAGAAAGATGACCATTAGAATTCAGCATCAATCGCGGACATTGGAACCGTTTCTGTCGCCATTCATTCTTCTTCCAGTCAAAATAAACGTTTCTTGCCCTCATATCATCCACAAATATTATCTCATCTGTGATGCTAACACCCGAAATCCGCAGGCCTTCAGGTTTCTCCAGATCAGGAGGAAAAACAACATTCTCCACCACCAAAGCATGATTCGCATCACGTACCTCGCATAGTAAAAAGCCACTCGGAATACTACTTTGATATGATGTTACCACTTTACGTAGTACTGGAGTTGCCAGCAGCCCTCCAACAGCAGAAAGCTTCATCGGATTAACAGGCCGGGATGACTGAGTCCCACAGTGTGAAATATTTCTTTGCCAACATCAAAAGCTATTAGATATCCAGCTGTGCCCAGCCAGTATATGGTACCATTGACACAAGGGCCAGAAGAACTGTCTGTGTAAAAATTTTTAGTTGGGCTCTGCAATTCCCTCCATGAGGATGTTCCTAGAGTATAAACTGCACATCTATCCCTTCTCTGCCCTAAGGACGGCTCATTACGCTTATACAAGCTCAACACTTTGTAATCTTGGGAAACCGGATCAAAACCTAGGAAATATCGTACCTGGTACGGTTTATAAAATTTAACCCGTGGAAGTTTCGGCAGGTGTACGATTTGACGAGTGCTAATATTCAAAACCAAAGCATTGTAATCTTGATTAGTGGTGTATAAACATACTAAACCATCCAAAGGCTGGGAAACCTGACCGACTTATGTGGATATCCTTTGATTTTCAATTCTAGGGGGGGTTCGTGTGTGGTACCTTTTGCATGTTCTTTCCTGAAACATATAAAGAATCGTTCTACATTCCAATAGTGCAAAAAGGTAACAAAATAGTTACCACCAAATCTAGTCTGAGAACAAATTCGATGCAATTGGACGAATTGAGGATCACAGATTATAGACTGCCAAAGTTTGCTTACACACGTAAATCACATCAGAGATTTGGCTGGAAGTCTTTGGAGCACCTGCCGAAGTACATCTTGGGAATGTGTAAGCAGCATGAACTTGTGCTTTGTTTCTTCTTCTTCCTCTCCTTCATCACTGTTTGATCATTGATGGCGAGAAATCACTGCAGACAGGCGAGAATCTACGAGGAGGAAATTATATGATTTTCTTGGATGGAGAGAAGAAAGAAAAACAGGAGAAAAGGGTCCTTGAGAAAAACAGGAGGAGGGAAGGGGGGAAAGTGGGAAAGACCATAGATCAACTCCACAAATAAAATTAAAGAAAGGGATTAAAAAGCCATTTTGTGGTGTCCAATGCCTCAACTTAAAAGGACTTAGAATTATGGTCAAACAGTGGTAAAGTGTAGAGAGTAAAAATAATAATAATAATAATAATAAGAACAAGAAAATGGTTCAATTGACAAGTGAAATATGCTGAATTTAGATACATAAATTTTGAAAAGATTGAAAAGGAAATACTGAAATGAATAAATGCTAGAAATTCAACTAGAAAAAAGCACCTGTTTATAAATGCAAGACTTTTTGGTCGATTATAAAACTAGTTAACTCTTAAAAAGTGATTTCAATAACTCTACTCTTTGAATGTGCTTGTGATACATTGTCCAATTTGGGAGATGATGCAAATTTAGGTCAAAGCTATTGAAAAGCAAACAATTTTTTGTCAATATCAAGTGTGCAATGGAGAGTAAAACTATACTAGCGCACCAGTGAATTTTGATTAATCGCACATGCTTTACTTACTATTATGTATATTATATGTATATATATTATTTGTAGATGAACTAACTATTTGTTTAGCAATGGATAGTTTTTTTTGTTGCTGCTACAGTTGCAATTGTAAATGGCAACTTTTACAACCTTTGGCAAATGAATGCCACCTGATATAAGGGAGGAAAATTTTTTTCATGCGCTATTGGGATAGTATTTGCATCTTTAATTTAGCAACAAAAGAAAGTGTTGGAGAATATTGACCACAAAACATCAATGCCATAATGATTTTCTTGGCCTTATGTCTTCCATGCAACAAACAAATTTCTAGAATTTCTTTATTAGTCTTAACTGTAGATACATGAAGTTCTAGCCTTTAATCTCTGAACCAAGACAAACCCTCTAACCCCAGTCTCTACTCTCAGAAAACAAAACCAAACCTATCCACAGTAAAAGAAATAACCTATCCACGGTAAAAGAAATATATGAACACAGGAGCAAATGGATTACATCAAATATATTATCAAGCTATATTTTCAAAGAAACGTTGCAAGCTCCACAGTCTCAAGACTTTATCTTGTTCCTTATCCAAAACTGTACACAGGGAGAAGGGAAAAATCTTATATCATGATCACAGTAATAATGCCTACAACCAATAAAATTGTAAAGTCCTGAAACATCTTACTTCTTCTAGATTAATTTGCACATCTATCAGTAACATGTGTGAAAAATCAACCCAACTTCATAAAAACTCTAAACTACCAAATAGACCTACATCTTACATTTCGCAATTACAATACTTCTCAAAAAAAAATGAAAATATATTATTATCTGTATAAAGAGTTTGGTAGGAACACATGTAATGGAATGGGGTATTAGTATAACCCGTCACAATACAGGAAAAGGCATGAGAAGTGGCCACTTGGTTAACGACATGGCACTAATTATCTATGGACTTGATATGAGCTGAATAGGAAATGATAAGAACACTACAATACCAATTCATAGCTTTACACGAAGGAAAACAAACTCAAAAACGGAACAATCAAATAAGCTCCAAATTGGGATATTTAATAAGATTATACCAGTACAAATTTGGCTAAACTAACCTATTAAGCTAGAGCCAGAGGAATCCATAGTGACAATCTAGTATTCTTTGTGTTTTGTTTTTGTGTGTGCATAAGCAATTAATTAGTACGGGGTACTAATGAGGTGTTTGCATTAGTGTGAGTTCTAGTATTTGATTAGAAGAATACTAGATGATATAAGGCTAACAAAGTTCAAATTGCAGCCAAATTCTTTTCTGAACGTCAATATGTTGGGAAATTCTCTTAATTGTCCATGATACGCAATTCTCTTCAGTGTTTAATGTTGGGCATATTAGGTAAATCAAAAAAAAAGTAAGAAGCACCCAGGTAAATCATTCAATGCACTTTTATATAGTAAGTATAAGTATGATAGTATTATGATATGATAATAAAATACTGAAGGGAATGAAATTAGACTACGAGAAAGTACTAAAAATGGTGAACAAAATATAATAATAAAAGAAAACAACCTCAAGAACAATCACTCGGTTTCTTACCAGATTCACATAATATAATCAATTAGTATTCGATAAACACAATTTTTAGTCGAATTCAGAATTTAAAAAGTAATAATTTTAGTAAGATATGTAGGACTTCTGTTATTTAAGTAGAAACATGTGCATCATTGATTCATTATGATGTTTAGGAAGCATCCCCTTTGATTGTATTTTCCAACTGTGTTTACAGCTTATTCTTGTTTACATCCGCCAGTATGTGCTCCTTTCCCAGTTTGTTTTCTCATTTTTGTGGTATAAAATTTAACAAACATGGCCCCTTCCATTGTCACGTTCAAATAGAAGTGTCAATCACTACTCATTTATATTGCTCACCCAAACTCAACCCATTAATAATTTACCCAAATCAACCCATTAATTTTAAATGGGTATGAATAGATACCCATTTATACCCATTAATGCGTAATGGGTTAACTTGAATCACCCATTTAACCCATTTAAAAATAAATACACATTTTATTCAAAATTTCAATAAGTGATGAAGGAGATAAATTTGAATTTCTTATCAATGTAATAACAATAAAACATCATTATTTATTGTCAAACACCATGCAAAAAATCTTTAAAAAAATAAATAATATTTCAAACAAGTCATAAATGGATAGTTGGATATACCCATTTAAAAATGGATATGAATGAGTACCCATTTATTTTAAATGGATATAAATGGATTGATTCAATTATACCCATTACCTAATTATGACTTTCCCAAATATACCCAAATCACCAATTTTGACACCTATACGTTCAAATAAACATAACGATTCATCTCTCACTTAAGTTTGAATTCGCTGCAGAAGAAAACTAATAAAAGTCACTTTAACTAACAAAAGTTCACATTTGTAAGTCACAAAAATATGGGCCACAGCCAAGATAATCATACTGGAATGTGAGTTCGGAGTGGTCACTATCCAGGAAATTTTCTTTGAAAATATTGTGGAGGCTAGAGTATTGACCACCTCAAAGAAAAAAATACTGGACTCTCTGAGGCTAAAAGATCACTCCAAACTAGTGTGCTGGAGAAGAACTTCCATCCAAAAGTCCAAGGAGACGGACGACATCCAAAGTGGATTTCCAACCAGCGAAAAAGCAACCAGATTGCGTATAATGCCTTCATACTGACGACTGACCAGGGCAAACTCCTGTGCAGACCTATTTCCTTCAACCTGTACCACAAGAATTACAGTCAACTACATAATATGCGTTTTCCAAGCTTAAGAAACACCCAAGCCTTGCATTCAATATTCAAATCTGCTGATGCATTATGTAGTTCTAAATGCATGGTTCTATTAACACAAATTGTTTGGACTACAGATAGTGCAGTTAACAGTAAAATCAATTGCATACATTAGGCAAAAGTTCACATTCACCTCACCTCCAAGAGAAAGTACAATACATGAACAGATCTACTACAGCTTGACAAATACTGGACTATTTCGTGCCAGGAGACGCAGGCAACAAGCAAATTTCTATTACAAGTCACAAAAAAGTGTGATTGTGGGAAAATACAGGTGTTCCTATACTAAAATTACTTGTAGTCCATGCTTCCAAACTTATGGTATATAAACGCTCTGTACAGTACAACTCATATCACCCCCTCCTTATAATGTTCTGTAACTTGACACACACTAATATTAGGTTTTCCATTGGATGAAAGTATGTTCTCAAGTAAACCAGGGCGAGCTGCTTTGGCAGCAAGGAAAGGCTAATCCCAGCAACTTAGAAACCGGAGAGCGAACAATGAAAAGGCCAAAGAAGAATTAAGTTTTTCAAACCCAAAATTTGAGAATCTTGTCAAATATATTATGCTAGCACCATGACAAATTAGCACAGAAATGATGGCACATAGAATTGATGGCATCTAAAACCAGTACAGACATTAAAATATGAAATTATTCATAAGTGCAAGACAAATGATAATCAATTTCGAACCGTACTTGTTATGCATGAATCTTGTAATTAAATCCTAGTCTCTAAGGAAAAGAACAGAAGGGATCTGCTAAACTTCAGAAAATAAATCCTAAAACCACACTGTTTTAACTTTTAATTGCACTAGCCAATATTATGTATATATCCTCCACTTTTTCATGCGTCATCTTGCCAACATCATAGCATGCAAATCTTATTTGCAAAGGAAAAAAGAGAGAAACATCACCAGTACAGAATATTGAATTGCAAAAGTCAAGACCGCCTTACGAGTGTAATGAGATTTTATAACCTCAAGCACATTTAAAATGATAAAGGACCTAGTTTTCGAGACAACCTCACAAAACGCAAATAAAACTAAGATCGGGAATAACTATTAGAGCTAAACAAAAATAGCTAATGAAACATGATCAACCAGGTATGAACTAACCCACTCATCTTCTTCGCACTGCAGCACTTTGTCCGCGTTGCTGCACCTGAGAACCTGCTTGTCCACCACCTTGTTGTTCCTCAGGCATGTTCATTGCTTGGGTTAAAGCATTCATCACAATAAGTCCAAGAGGGAGCAAGTACATCCACTGAAAGAGAGATGGAAGAACAATGAACACCAAAAGAAGCACCAGCAAATCTCATTATCAGATTGGGAACAACCACAAGTATATGGCTATAGTGATTCTCACATATTTAGCCCAAAATGATCTCTCTGGAGGTGCTACTCCTTCACCTTCTCCATTCTCACCAACAGCAATTTCTTCAGAAAATAGTGGAGTTCTGTTTCAGATATTTTGGTCAATTACATATTGATCCCAATCATAATAACAAACTTAAAGATGTAAACAAGGGAAAACACTGGAGTTCTGTTTCAAATATTTTGGTCAATTACATACTAATCCATATCATAACAACAAGCTTGAATATGTAAACAAGGGAAAATGGAGGACCTCAAAAGGAAATGTAGCATATTCATTCCTCTTGATGAGTATTAAAAAAATAAACAATGCTAAATCAAGTGAATTCCCCGAATGGTCCAGTAAATTTGTGAAGCATCAATATGGATGCATTGAAAGTGCATCGACTTAAACAAAGATAGATTTATCAACAATGAATTACATTATTTGCACCAGAGTAAAACACAAGAAGGATGATAATCACTATATAGTTACAAGAGACATGTTAATAAACAAGGGGAAAAACTAAAGCAAAAATCATACAGACTAGAATGTCACCTTTGCGCCAGCTCACTGCTCTTTAAGAAAGTGTGCGAGTTAAACAACCACCGTTTCGGCTGCAAAAGAGACACTTAAATCATATTAAGAGATAAAAAGATATCTCACCATCAACAATTTTTCAGTCAACAATTCCCAGCGACCTAAAAGGCATGGTATAATCATAGTACTTCTACAGGAGAAGGGAGCAACCCTTTACGAATCTTCAAATTATCTCAGTCAGTCACTATTCCAAATTAAGTATACATCAAGATCGACTGATGTATTTTGATCAATTACAGGAAACTTTAAATGATTATTCTGGTTACTAAAAGTATTAAAACAATGTCAGGAAAGAAAGGAAAAATGAATTGTAAGTATCCCCTTACAAATTTCAAGTGCCGAGGATATTGACATGCTCCCTGAGAACCATAGTTAACAGCCAAGACATTGACACCTTCCTGGAATTATATATAAGCACATAATGAATCATATATTGCCACAACAAAAGAAAGTCAAATTTGAAAAAGTCCAAAACAAAAAGCAACAAAACAAAACCCTGCATATACAACAAGAAAAGGCATATATCAGTACTTCTATGGTAAACATTAGCGAATGTCCAGGAAAAGATTTTGTTTATTCCAATACCATACTTCAGCAAAGTAATATGTCATTATCCATGAGAGAAATGACATGGCACCATCATGTATATAATATTCTTACAAGTTAACTGATCATGAAGGATTGTCATTTCTGATGTTCAACAAATCATATGCACATAACTATGATGTCAAATGGAGGACTAATACAACTGAGTTTCCATGGTAAGAAAGTGTGCCAGTAATGCTTCTGATTGCATATTATGTACCAAAGTTCTCACTCACATAGTTAATTCTTGCCTGTATCATGTATCACTTAATCATCATATTTCTCTCCTTTTAGATTTATTTATTTTCACTTGCAAATTTAGAATTAATATGCATGCTCCACAGTGGTAATTAAGATCAGAGATGCCAGCTATAAAATCTATTTGTTTGGATAACCCATCTCCCCCCCCCCCCGGCCCAAGAAAAATTCCTTGCATCATAAACATGTCCTCCAATCACTTTCTGTCTTTTTTTCTTTTTTTCCTAACCAAACAAGAAAAGTACAGGTAAAAAAGTCCTTCAAAATTATTCCAAAAAGTTTTCCAAATAATCTCCATCAAAACACACTTTATTATATTTGCTTTTCTCAATAAAGTGCCAAACAAGTGGCACTAGAAGCTAACTGAAAGGAAAGTTGTTAGCCAACCCCATCAAGTTTCCTTCCAAAGAAATGATAAATCTAATGTTTATTCGAACTTTCTCAGCTCATTTCATCTTCCTCAGCATGCAAGGTAGAGACTATTACATGGTTAGGTCAAATAATAATGAGTACAAGAATATACATATCCACCAAAATTGATCTTATGTTCATGACATAGAAGTTGTTATAATGGAGGTAGAAGCACATGAATAAAACAACAAACATGGGTTTTAGCTTAACTGGCTTGAAGTTCAGTCAGCAGCTGCACCAGCATCCATAGGTACAATGAGAAAGTCAAAATACAGCTTAGACTGACAGAATAGTTTTAAGAAGAAGATTTTTCTTTTATTCATTATTTCACCTTAGTTTAACTTCAAAATACATTAGCAAAAGTTTCATGAAGCACAAGCATCCATCCAAGTATATTGACTACAGAGAACACAGAATCCTCCAATAGACTTTCTGAATCCTAGGGTTTATAAAGGAAGGTGGTTATTTGATACATTCACCAATTCATAGAAGCCTCACAATATGCTTTCAAAGAACATGTGGATATGCAAGTATGATGCTGTCCACATACTGACAGCCAAAGTTTTACAGAATATGCATTAGAATAATTTAACACAAAAGGCAGAAGTCCTAAAAAATATTAAGAAAAATCATACTTAAGGTTTTATATGCAATATAGAACATCTGGAACTGAATAATACCGTGTGAATGAGAATGTGCTCATCCAAGCTTTGACGTGGAAGACATCTCTGGAAGTCATAAAAAGCATCAGCACCAAGTCAGAGTTTTGCAGTACATAGCTTTTTTTCTTTTTCTTTTTTTTTTTGTTGGGGGGGGGGGGGCACCATTAATCATGCCATTGCATCACTATATCAATGACAAGTGCAAGAAACTCCTATACCATTTCAATATCAGATGAAACAAAGCAGTTAAATGGCAAAACCAGGAACTATTCAAAGTGACAAGAGCATTGAGTAACTATAAGTCAAGAGGTTTTAGGTCAAACAATGCAATATGCACTTAAATCGTCAAACTTTGAATGATGTTAATTCCTGATGTACAGGGTACTAAATTTTAAAACTTAAAAAAAAAAAAAAAAAAAAAGCTTCTTGGCTCTGGGGAAAAGAAGCTTAATGCTTTATGGCACACACCATGACGTGTGATAAACAAGATTCATGCTTTATAGCACACAACAATGCATGCATGCTTAATGAGATACTTGTCCTTAAGCCAAACAAAGTATAGTGCATATCAATAACAACGTAGATTCAAACTCACCGCTTTCACGGATGAAATAACATAATCTCTGCCAGGAGGCGTTAATAGATTTGACGGTATTCTAATCCTATAAAAGTCATCAGCTTCCAGAAGTTTCTGCAAACAATATCATCAATAGTTCATAACATTCAATTACAATGTTCTTCAAAATTGGATATTGAGCCAGCAAAAGAAATACGGAAAATAAACAATTACTTTGAAATTATCCTTATCTGCATCAGTAAAATCAGTCCTCCAGAATCGAAGCTTCGTCAGAGTCTGTTCCATACATGTCAAGAAACACTCCACATGGTCATCCACGATCATTTAAACAAAATCCATGTTCTATACATAAATATGTCAGCATTTATACTAAAAAAAAATTCAGTTTAGTAAGAGTTCGAGTGAGGTACAGCTCCAATTGATCACGTACAACAATTCACTGCACTAGTCAGTAAGCATTAAAGCTTAAAACATTTAATCCCAGCAACTCTAGACATGTAAATTGCACAAGTAAACTGGCAGCACAATCAAACTAAATCAAAGACTGAAATCATCGAGTACTACTGCTAAGCCACAATCATGTGTATGTACTGAAAACAGGTAAAATTTTAATGGGTCGTATACGAACCTGACCAGTATGCGGCGAATTCTTTATCCGGGCAGTGAAGGTACCGGCAGGAGAGAAGTCGGAGTCACCGAAGGCGTGCTCCAGAGTGAACTGGACCTTGGACTCCGGGTCGGATCCGGAACTAAAATCCGGAGACCTTTTCCGGGCCGCCTGAGATGGCCGGGCTGGAATAGTGGACCCCACATCGGGGGTGGATCCCAAGCCCCCTTCAAGACCGAATTCTTCGTTGTCCACGAGGAGCTCGTCCGATTGGAAAGCAAACGACGACGTAAGAAGAAAAGAAAGAGTTAGCAGAAGAAGAATCGAGCAGGAGGATTTAGGAGAATACATGGTGATCTTCATCTTTTTCCCCCCTAAATTATGGGGAAAGAGAGAATTTATGGGTTGAGAAGTCGGACAGCGGAATTTGTCCCCAGGAGGAGGGGAAGCTAAAGAACATGAAATTTTCTTTTGAACAGTAAAGGCAAATTGCTATTGAGTCCTTCTCTTAAAGTTCATTGATGTTTTTGTCCACTGCTTTTATTCCTTCGTGGTCGTCTAGTTACAGCATTCTTACTGGTGTTATCGGCACATCAATCGGTGTCTCTGTATAATTAATTTAGAAATAATTAAAATCAGTTAATTTTAGGGATAAAAGCAGTAAAGCCCCCTCAACTTGTACCTTAGTTGTAGTTTGCCACCCCTAAGTAAAACAATAAGCATTAGGACCCCTTTGATTGATGTCATCCTTAATAATAAGGGCTTATTTAAATGGCTTGTACATATGATTGAACTTCTCACTCACTGTACCTTTAAGATAGACATTAAAATTTTTTAACTCAAATACCCTCAACTTTCTCTTTTAAAAGCCGATGAAAGCACTAGATTTTCTCATTTGAAAGTTGAAATCCTTCTTTTCCCGTTCATTCACTCATTTTATTAGCTTCAACAATTTATAACTAAAAATAGAAATCCCAACCAAAAATCACATTAAAATGGTAGTAAGAAGATCATTAAATACACATTTATAATGTGAATTGATAAATCTAAAAGTATAAAGTCAACACATAATAATTAAAAAAAGTCAATATATAAAAAGGAAAAAGAAAAAATCCCTAGTTTATCTAAGTAAGACTTAAAAAAAAAAAAAAAAAAAGGAGAACACGCCTGCCCTTTGTTTTATAATCAAATTCTAAAATTTGGGTGGTCAATTCTAAAACTTACAAAAACTATAGCGACGTTTTGACTCATGAATACTCTCTGCAAGTCATCGTGATTACCGTCATGGTTCTCCGGAATTTTCTTCGTCTTTTTTATTCATACATTCATTGGACATCCACTTTTTATGTTATTTTGATCCCGCCCAAACAAGGGTAAATTAGGAAGAAAAAATCATTTTGCGCTCCATTAAAGGTATAATTGTCAATTTATTATTATTTGTAGGATAAATTGGTCATTATGCTCACTAGTTTAACGGACCTCATATTTTGTCTGGATGCCGTTAATCAAAGGGGACAAAGTGCTTATTGTTTTAGTTGAGAGAGGCAAGCTGCAACTGAGTTATAAGTTTAAGGGGATTAACTACTTTTATCCCTTAATTTTATACTAATTTTGTCTTTTATATAAATCAGCATGGTTGGCACTTCTAGCTTGTCAACATGGAAGCCGAGTATTTTCCTGATTTTCTTGCTAAGATGTATTGAAGTGAATTGAAATTTTTGTTTTTGGCAATTATAAATAGAGAAACTTTTTGGCAGACTTCTAAACTGTTCACTTTGCATGATTTTAGCCTCTTAACTATAAATAATGGTAAATAAACCCTTAAATTAAAAAAAAATGCTTAGTTTAAGAACTTCCGTCAATTTGCACATTAAATGTAATGGAATTATGGGCAAAACCAACTAAACAGATAATATAGAATTTATTGTTTCTTCCTCTTCTCTCTTCTTCCACCTTCTTAAATCCTAATTTGATGCAATAATTAGTCAATGAAGCCTTTTAGGCTATTTTTGTGAGTTTTTTTGGTTGGTTTTCCCCCTAATTTTGTCATCTCTAATGACCGAAATTGATAGGAGTTCTTAAACTAAACCTTTTTTTATTTTAATGCTTATTTGTGAAATTTTTTAGTTGAAGGGTCAAAACCATGTAAAGGCAATAGTTTAGGTTCTGGGAGAGTGAGTGTAGTAGAGTGTGAATTCCCTTTTTTTTATCTAATGCATTCTATTAAAAAAATGAATTCTTAAGATTTAATCCTAACCAAATGAAAATCAAAATTTCTCATCTTCTTTCTCTTTCATTCCTAAATCCGTCACTCATTGTCAAATATAGAGAGAGACACAAGTAGAACTTAAAATGATTAATAAAATTCTTTTATTTTGTCAATATTTAACATTCATTATGTTTTTTGAACAAGACGATAATAATAAAAAACATACATCAAATAACCTTTTCTATTGCATCAACATTTTAATTTTTCCTTCCATCTTATCTTTTGAAAAAAAAGTTATTTTTATTTAGACGAAGGTGTTCTTTGTTTAGATAGATATTTTTAGGGTGTTTTTTATAAAACTTGAATTGTAAATATATGTATTATTAAAACGTTTCACATGGTATTTTAAAATTTTTTTTTATGTACTTTTAGGGAGTTTTCAAATATGACAGTGAAATTCCTTTCTCACCCCCTATCACTCCTTCTCTATTCCTTTCCTCATTTTTTGCTTCCCTCATACCACTTTTTCCTTCCATCATCCATCATATCCCTTCTCCCCTTTCTTTAACATTCTTTCCCTCTTTGCTTCCTATATTCTATTGCCAACTTCTCTTTACCACCTCTTTTTTACTATCCTTCCCATTTGTAAAGAGAGAGGAGGAACACAAGCAAAAAAGTAGTGGAGGATAGTAGGGAAAGGAGGTGGGAATAATGAGGTGGTCGAGAAGGTAGAGTTGGAGGTTGTTAGGGAAAGAAATATTGATGTGTGAGTGTTTTTGTTATTTGAGATTTTTTTAGGCATTTTTTTGGGTGTTATCTTTAGTCATTTTTCTAAAAAAAAAATTAACAAGAAATACTACGTACATACATATATAGATACACACACACCTATACATAACACAAGCACATAGACATACACACATATATTTTAATTTTAGGAATAGAGTAAAATTTTTTCACTAATCTACCCAACCAAGTCTGAGTTTGTTTCTTAAACTAGATTGGATTCAATTTTTGTCAGATATTATTTGGTAGAAACATATTTTTAATTTCATTTTATCTTCAGAATAATCATTATTGTTTCACATGAACCTCATTGCACAAAGTTGTATAATAATTATTTGACATAATTTTAGAAACCACCCCTCAAGTTTTTGACAATTACAGTAGCGTCTCCTAAAGTTTTAAAAATTTAGAAACCTCCCATATTATAAGATTAGGTTCCAATGCTTACCTCAAGCCTAGTGAAAATACTGTATTAACCTTATAATCTACGAGGTATTTGACAACTATGTAGCCTTATTCAATTAAACTAGTAATCAATCGAATAAATAGAAACAATCACAACTTAGAACTAAAAAAATTTATAATTTGTCATGAGGAAATGTGTCAATTTCTAAATAATCATAATCTAGAGCTAAAAAATTTATGACTTGTGATTACAACCGCAATATTTGTTCAAACCTTTTCTAATGCTTGAAATGACCATTTTTATTATTATTCTAGTTCACAGCTGAAGCTAGCTTTTCTTACTATATTTTAGTGATTTCACACCCAATTATTGAATCTAAACTCTCCAGAAATTGCTCTTCAATTATTTGTTGCTACTGTTATACAAGTATCCTTGAAAGTAGCTATTACAAAGAGTTATGCAAGTAGTTGTAAAAGTTTGAAGTTAATACTTTGCATTTGCCAGCATCTGCAATTGTATCTCCTCAATTTGGACTTTGTTTAAATAACAAGTTATACTTTTATACTAGATTGACTAACTAATGTATCATGTGAAGAGCAATTTTGGAATCATAATTGTCTTCTCTATCTTGAATTGAATTTATTTATTTATTTATTTTTGTTTGTTCCTTCAAATTGGCCTTAACTTGTTACAAGCCAGCGTATTTTATGGGAGGTTTCTAATACTTTTAAAACCTCGAGAGAGACCTACAACTACTAGAAATCTGAAGGGTGGTTTCCGATATTAACTAATCCCTTATCCAACCACATGTTTTTCACCTCACAAATAGGAAAGTATTTTTTTTTCCGTATATAATAAGTGTGTCCACGGTCTAGGGTCAGCGCCGCTTGGTGGGATAAAAACTGGATGCAGTAACCAGCACTGCAGTAGTAGCAATTAGGCCTAAATTTAAAATCAACTTGCAGAGTGTAATAGTTTATGGAGTCGATATCCTAATAGGCTCCGATTCCAATCGAACGAAAACCCTAAACTCCCAAATTACAAAAATATAAAAAAGCCCTGCCTCTCAGATAAAGAGGGAGAAGGGTTCTGCAACTCTGGATCAGCCATGGACGCGATAAGGAAGCAACTCGATGTCTTGATGGGAGCGAACCGAAACGGCGACGTCAGGGAGGTGGATCGCAAGTACTACGACCGTGACGTCTGCCGTCTCTTCCTCTCTGGCCTTTGCCCTCACGAGCTCTTTCAACTTACTGTGCGTGCCTTTTACTCCCGCTTTACTCTTAAATCTCATCTTGCCCCGCTTTCTATCTCTATTTAGCCTGTGCATGCTTTGATTAAGCCCTAGATTGAAGATGATAGCACTTTGTTAGCACGGGATTTCCCATTTTTTGAACTGCTGGTACTTTTGGTTGAATGGAGATGTAGATGTAATTGGAGTTGCAAGGTTCAAGTTTAGCGGCTTTTATAGTAGGGGATTTCTATTCCTATTTCAACTGCTGGTACTTTTGGTAGAATGGAGAGGTTGGATGTAATTTGAGTTTTGCGGATTTTTGTCCCGGTATAAATCTGACTGAGGTTCCTGTAAAAGGGTTTAAAGGGGAGGAAAAGCTACTTTATTTGATATAGCTGTTGAGTTTGCAGATTAAAGAATTAAATAAGAAGTTTTGAACTATGGCATCATTAGTTGGCTAGTTTTGATGCACTAGATGCTTGGATCTGTGGTGGTAGTAGTAGCTATTTCCTTTTGTTCTTGGTTGTACTTTTTGGGTTAATAAATTTTTTTAACTTCACATGTTGCAGAAAATGGATATGGGACCATGCCCGAAGGTGCATTCATTGCAGCTGAGGAAAGAGTATCCTTTTTCCCTACTCTGTTTGTGGTCATGGTGTTTTTTCGTTTTCCAGTTTCTGATCAACACCCCAGGATATGTTCAGTGTCTTAGATATTTGTAGATTTTATGACTTAAAGAAATCCATTTTGGGCAACTATTATCAATGCTATTGCTTAGGAACGATTCATGCCTTCTGTCCACAACATTTCATAAATGACTGACACATTAAATGGTTGAAATTGATCTGTAAAGCTTCAATTTGTCTTCATGTTACTTTAACTCTACCTAGGTATGAGGAAGCGAAAGCAAAAGGTACTGACAACTATGATAGGGACTTGGAGGATGTCATTGATCGACTTATTGTTGAGTGCGACCGGAAAATTGCTAGAGCTCTTAAAAGGCTTGATGATGAAGATGCTAAGGCTGCTATTGCCATCTCGGTATCTGAAGTTACACAGGTAATCTGGAAAACAATTGCCTCTTCTCCTTTAGTTTTTCTCTTGTCTTTTGTAGTGACTGAACTAATAATCTGACTGGCAGACACCAGAGATTCTAGAATTGTCAAAACAAATCAAGGAGAAGCTGAAAGAAGCTGATCAACATGGTAAAGTTCTTACACATTCATATTTTTTATTGAACTGAACTTTCTGCTATAATCTGTGGCATCTATTTCTGCGGTGTCAGCCTTTATATGGTTAACAAGCGGAAGATCATTGTTCTTTAAATGAAAATGTTCTAAAGCATATTGGATCTTGACTTTGTGTATGCATTAAAGTGGTGATTGTGATGGTTAAATGTAAGCTGAAAGTAATGTTGGTAGGTCTTATCTAAATTAATGCAGAGAGACTTGGAATGTTGGATCTCTTTTCCTGGTTCTATTTTTGTGTAGGAAAATCTGGCAGATGACACGAAATGGGCAATAAGTTCATGAGGAGAAATTAGAATCAGGAGTATTGTTGATATCTCCTATGGTGTAAAAATGCCCAAGATAGTTGATGAATATATGATTAATAGTCAGAAAACTCCAAGTGTGGATCCTCACATTTTTGTGTTTTTCATTTTCAGTCTCTGACATTTAAATGATGACTTTTGGTTATCAAACTGATCCAAAATTTAGTAATGTGATCCCAGGCTTCTCAGTCCATTTTTTCTTGTCCTAAAAAGGTCATTCCTGCATCAATAATATCGAAAAAGTCTTATTGTGACTTGTGTGAGACCTTGTTGAGGGAAGCGTCTGGTTAAATCCGCTTTTGTGGTTATACTTTCTTGAATATTAAGTATTTACACGATATGTATAGATTGTATCATTTAGCTTGAATTGCTTTGTGTCATACAATTCCTTTTGCATTTACAAGAAGCAGGAGGTATCTTCTTTTTACTAGCCTGTTGGAAGTTATTCCTGATAATGTATATGGTTCTTTGGATTCACCATGTATTTCTTGTACATTGTGTCAACACTAGTCATAGATGAAATATATGAATTCAGTTTAGTAGTAACTGTGACTGTCTATGATGAGAATGATTGTACGAGGTCGTTACTATTTGTAATGTTCCGTGCGATTGAATAATCATGCAGATCTTGAAGGCAAGACGGATATGAAGATTAGAGCTCTTGAAGTGGTGGAAGAGCTCAGGACTAAAAGAGCAGACAAACAGGTACTGCATGCTTCAGCACCTGTTGTTGCTGATGACTACAGAATTATTGCATTGGGCTAATTTGACTTCCAGATTCATGCATATGCGTGTTTTCTTCATGGTAGTCGATGCTACTTTTGGATGCTTTCAACAAGGATCGAGCTTCCCTACCTCAGCCTCTTACGAACCCTCCCCAATTGGCACCTTTGCCTGCTGCTACTCCTGATCCTCGTATACAGGAAATGATAAATGAGAAGCTAAAGAAAGCTGAGGATCTTGGTAAAGCCTGCTCTGGGCAATTTTGATTATTGTGCAACAATTTTGATTCCTTGGCCCATATAAGCACAGGATATTGTTTGTTTGTTCACTATACTGTTTCTGCAGCTTGTACTTTAGAACCTTAAGTGCCTATTGTTCTAGCTGGAAGGGATAGGGTTTATAGTTTTTTTGTCCCCTCTGTTAGTGTACCTACTCTTTGAGAATCTTGTGCAGTCTCCAAAAGCTAATATGGGTTGTTGCTTTGCTAATGCTTATGCAGTTTTAAGCATGAGTTTAACAGAAATAATGGTGTAAAGCTTGGTTGATAGTAATACAAGGTTCTACTGCTAAGCCAGCTGAAGTCGGGTGGGTACAAGTGGCTTGGGATTACAGGGAAAGAGTAATATTTATGGGAACACAATTCTTTCTTGTCAATCGATTGACTTAAATAAGTTTTCATGTAATATGTTCTTCTCTGGGAGTGTTATGTTCCTGGGTTATGGGTAGGCCATCTTTTGCTTCCTAAAGAGATGCCGGACGGTTCTTCTTCTAAATTTAAAGTATAAATCTTTAGGGATCTATGATAAGGTTTGTTTCCAAAGCATGGAAAAATTAAAGCATCAAAGGACAGGAAAGAGAAAACCATTAATCTTATGGAATTACGTTGTTAATGTTAGCTTTCTTAAATACATCCAACAATAGAAAAACAAGGGAAAAAAGGACAGAGTAAGGGAGCCATCCAAGTGCCTAAGAATTGCTATATGGTGATACCTATCTTTCTGATGAGTTGGTGGCCTCTTGGAATTGTGAATCTCAATGAACTACTTTTATGTGACAGTCTTCTTATTATTTTGACATTGGGACTGAGAGTTTCATTAGATCATTGGCCATGAAGTTTGCTAGATTCTCTTGACATTCATTTATCTTTGGTTGATTCTTCAGGTGAACAAGGAATGGTTGATGAAGCACAGAAAGCATTGGAAGAGGCTGAGGCACTTAAGAAGGTTTGTTTTCTTTTAATTAATATTTATTCTATTCTTTTTAGTTGGTGCCAAAACAGATTTTTGTTGGGATTAAGATTAACTAGTGTTTTATTATCAGCTTCCAGCACGGCAGGAAACTGGTGGGGATTCTGCTAAATATACTGCTGCTGATGTGCGAATTGTAAGTTTCTTTTCTTATGGTCTTCTGAATGTTACCTTTTATTTCCTGGTTATTAAAATTTGCCATCTACATGTATAAAGGGTGGGGGGAATATTGAAAGCTATGTAGGATTATTGAAGTTTCAGCTATTTGTAGTCAAAATGTAGTGTTCCACTACTATGGCGAAATAAACAAAGTTGAACTTAGATATGAAGGTTGTCCATGGTTTCAAATGAAGCAGATGAGTTATAGTGATGCCTACAGACAAGGACCAACCTTTGTACAAATGGTAGTCCCATGCTTAGCTATTCTTCCATTAAAAAATTTTGAAACCTTCAATTTCCCAACTAGATACAGGTGAATGAGGAATTGGAGCTCTCCCATCCTCGTGTATCTTCCTATCATTTGCAAGTTATACATTTGAAGTACGAAGAAATAGAATAGGGCTTTAAAATAGATTGGCTTAACTTCTAAAGCTAGTGTAAAAATTTCAGTCGACTGTTGAGGTGAAGAGGAGTGTTATTCTATGGGTAAAAGTTTTTATTTTTGAATTTTTTATAATTTTTGTAATGGGTAGAAGCTTGAAATTACTGATACAAATTTTCTGCGTAATCTATGTTTTGGCTGAAAGATATGTAGGTTTAGTTTATGGTCCGCCCATGTTTTATTCAAGACCTTTAAATGGGTACTTTAGACATGGTTGATAAATTAGCCGTAATCTCAATGTGAAACTGAATGATAGTCTTTGGCTATTCTAATGTAATTTTCATTTCTTTCTCAGACTGACCAAAAGCTACGTGTCTGCGACATATGCGGAGCATTTTTGAGTGTCTATGACAGGTGAATTTTCTCTTGAATTCTTTTGAGCTTTAACTCATGGCTCTTTTATGGACGGAAAAATCTAGTTTTTAGAGTTTGTAGTGCTTCAGTGTTTGACCTGGAAATTATACCTCCTTGTCACCAGCAGGCTTTTGTGGCCCAGTTTTACGGGGATATACTTTTGCAGCTAAAGAATGTGCGTTATTTTTCTGTTTTATGGTTGTTGATCATGCTATCATTAGCTAGAAGATTGTGGGGCAGCTCTATATGTTCTGTTTGTCTCATATGGAGATTTAATTACCAAGTTATGTTTTTCCTTTTTGATGATTTTCAGTGATCGCCGTTTAGCTGATCATTTTGGAGGAAAGCTTCACTTAGGGTATATGCAAATCCGCGAAAAGTTGGCTGAGCTTCAGGTGAGATTTTGAAAGGGCCCATCAATTCTTGAATATTTTGACTTTTGTCTCGGGGATATCTTTAAAATTATTGTGGATGTCTCTAGAGCCTATTATAGCTTGGTAGTTTATTTGTTTGCAGCATCTTTAAGGCCTTAATTTTTTGACTATGAAAAGCTGAGAATGATTGGAATCATACAGATTTTTTGTTCTTTTTTTTTTAAAGTAATTTTTTAAATTTTAGATGACATTTTATGGATTATTTGTATTTAGTGTATACCTAAGTTGGTCATTATAATATTTGATTCAGGTGCTGCTATAATGTTTCACTTACTTCTATAGAGATTCTCAGTTTATATGCGCTCTGTGAGTTTTCTATCCTTGGAAAAAGAGTGTCTAATGAATATTGCGATACAATTTGTTCTCAAAAAACTTCAGTTTTATTTCTCTGTGACTTCAGATTCCTGTAAAAAAAGAAAGTGACTATTACTATACAAGTTTTGTCTGTTGAATATAAGCTATTCTAATTTGCTATGGAAAGAGAAAAATTACGGATTTGAAATTCGCTCTTGTCAATCTCCCAAGTATCACTTCGGCGAGATGGACTTTTAGCCAAACCTGGAGTAAGTTCTGGTACATGTTATATTGAGAAGTAAATTTCTTTAACTCAGAGAATGTTCATGTGCATGTCATTGGAGGTTTTGCATGGTGATTTGTTTATTTATGAAGAAAGATTCATACTAGCATTACCTTTTACGAATTCCATGCATGAGTTTTCTTGTTTCAGTTAAGTTCTGCATTTTTTTCCATGATTAAATTTCTCCAGTCAGTGGTGTTATATGCTGGTCTGTGATGTTTGGCACTGGCACTTTCCATGAGATTACCTGAAGGGAAGTGGAAAAGGAAAGAGTGATTATGAAGTGTACTCTGTTAATAATCCCACTTAGTCTTACATTATTGGTACGAAATTCTCTCCATTTTTGTTCTTTCTTGTTTGCTTTGTTTAAAAACTTAAGAAGTTGAGGACATATGCCTACTATTAGTGAAATATCTTTTCCTTCCATTCCAAACCTTGACTCATTTGTGACATTGCTCTGAAATGAACTTTTGGATGATATGTATGGTTTACTAGTATCTCTCTGGTGTGGAGGTTATTCTGCTTTTTTAATCCCCGTAGGTACCTGCTTGAGGTATAGCTAACCTTTGGCCTGACAGTGCTGCAGATACTGGCATTTAGTTTTCTTTTGGTTGATTTAATTTGGCCATACTGGGAAAAGATTTGGCAAAATTTCCTCCCAAAATTTAAAAAAAAAAAAAAAGTGAAGCTTCTTCCTGAACATAATTTTGAATTTTCTTTTGCTTTGCTCCTCTGGGCAACCTATAAAGGTGGAAAATTTGTACAGCAGTTTTCGCAAATGGATTTTGGAATATCTTAGCATCATTTGCTACTATTGTTTTTCTCATTTTTGCCATTATTTAAGGAAACACGAGCTAGTTTCCTGATTATATGAACCACTTCTTGGGGAACAATAATTCCGTTTTTAAGAATTGGGAGCTTCATATGGAAGGAATGAAATTAGGCCTACACTATTTTAGCAATGGTGGTGTTCCATTGCGAGGCAGGTCCATATCTTACAATTATCCTCCCCTTTCCTTTTTTTCCTTTTCTTTTTTTTTTGGGGTGGGGGGGGGTGGGGGCAGAGGGGATGGTGGTTTCCAAATGTTTTTTAATTATTTCTTGTCTCAAGCATGTCTCTTCTTATTAGAACTGGCTGAGAGGTTGAATTTTGGAACTTGTTTCAATTGTACTTGGTGATGAATTCTCAGGAAGAGAGAAACAAGAAGCGAAAAGCCTTTGAAGAGGAGAGGAGGTATACTTTTGCACTTTCTTTCCTCTCGTTTTGTTCTTTCCACTTTGTTGGGGAGGGAAGTTTAATGTTTTCTGTGCAGATCAAGAGAGCGCAAAAGTCGGGATCGTGAAAGGGAATCTAGTAGGGATAGGGAACAAGGTGACAGCCATGAACGAGGGAGGGATCATGATCGGCGGAGCAGAGACCGTGATCGAGATTATGATCGCAATCGTGGCTATGATCGTGAGCGTGACAGAGAAAGAGATCGTTCTCGCAGCTATGATGCAAGGAGTCGCCGCAGATCACGCTCACGATCAAAGGAACGTTCTAGAGACTATGATCGTCACAGGTATATTCACTAATAACCTTCTGTTTATAATTGTTTAGCTAAGTTGAAAATCTGATTTACATGCTGAATATCAAAAAGCAATGTCTTTAGCCTTTTGCTTTTTGATTCCTACAGAGGCATAGCAACTGATCTGTATGAGCATTGTCATTTTATATTTCAAATATGCTTTATTCCTAAAAATTTATGCATTTTCTTGCTTTATTGGTTTGACCTGCACAAGCAGACATGGATATTTGGCTCGTGCGTATTCTTGTTCTTGAAATATCAAACTATCTTCTTTATGGGGAAACTACGTGTAGTTGGTAATTGCTATTCTGAAGTGTAGCTGGTCACTGTTATTTGGCTGCAATGACGGCTTGAAACCCAAGATACTCTTATGTGAGTCTTTGCATGCTTTAATACCATGTACTGGTCACCTCAACACCTGTACTTTTTTTTTATTGCAAGTGAAATTAGGATTTCTGTATGTCATTTTAATGAAAGGTTAGGAACTTGATTCGATGTTTTACGTCAGATACAAAAGTAGTTTAAAATACTCTCCCTCTCTTTATTGCGACATTAGATTTTCCTCCTTTTTTCTTGTTTACCTTGATAATTTTTGCTCAGCTGTTACTCCCTTTCATTGGAAGGGGATGATTGCTGTCATTGCTGCCTTCAAGGAATCACAATTTACATCCTTTTGCTATGTGGTCATGTTCCTGGCGGAAGGAATTCATTTATTTGGTATTTTGTGATTATGTAGTATGGCCTCAAGCCTACCAGTAGACCCCAAAAAAAAAATGTATCTTGTTTGCTGATGCATTTCTGAGTCGTGGCTTTGGATAGAGTCTGGTTGGAAGAGCTTTAATATACTTGTGCCTCTATGTGCACTCGAGCAATATGTGTGCTTGTCTATTCGAATTTTGTTCTGAATTTAATAGAACTTTTGTAGGTTTTCTGAATTTTTACTTCTTGTGGTAGAAGTATATGCTACTAATCTTTTCCTTATTTAATCTTTTCTTCCTCCTTGTCAGGCGCTCTGAGCGTTACTAGCTGAAAAAGGTTTTGGGAAGATAGATTGGATTTTTTCTTCAACTGGTCAATGCTGACCTTCTGTAGGATTCGTAAGCTGTTGCTGTTTATTTAAGTTGTGGATGTCGAAGATTGCTCTCCTGTATTTGCTAGTGGAACGAGACTGCTGTTGTTTACAGTGACTTGTGTATGTCTGCTTTATACAACTAGTTTTATTTGTTAGATATGTAGAAGATTTAGATACTCAAAGTCCCCCCCTCCCCCTCCCCCCTTTCTGTGGTCCGTTATATACAACTAGTCTGATCCTCGTAAGCAAAAAAGTTTTGTGCGGAAGAATCGGGTGGGACTGATGCTGCTTTGTTTTTTTATCTCCCATCTTTGATGTGGGGATTCAATTTGCTATCCAAGCTTACTATGAGAGGGGCAATCTCGAACTCTCTATAGCTACCAAGATATTCTGGCAGACTGGCGCTCAAGAAAATTGGGAGGAAATGAGCTCATAGCCCTTATAGGCTTCTTGCGGTCGTCCAAAGTTTTGCTTTGCTAAAATAGTATTGTTTATTACAAGAGACGTTATTCATAATAATTTGCCTAGAATTTGGAGGAAATAGATTCAAGAATTTCATTAATATAACTAGCAACTCTTGCAATAATGCAATTGACTTCGAAAAACTTGTTCAACCATTGTGGTATCTGGGTGACAATTCACTTCCATGCATTTATTTTGGGAAAGACAACTGTTGTCGCTGGGTTTGGTTTCTTTTTGGGAGGATGCTTGACATGGTATTTTAGAAAAACTATACCAACTGTAGCAGCATTTGAAGTGAATGTACATGTGAGGGGAAATAATTATTGAAAAACGTGTTTAGAGTTTTTGACATGTCTTGGAACAGCTTCATTCCAAAATTTTTTTAAAGTTATATTTCCAGCTACTGCCCCCAGTTGTCCAGAGGTTAATTACCTTAAATGACAGATCATACGTCTAACAATCTTGCAAGTGCAGATAAGCTTGTTAAATGGAGCCACCAGCTGAGCCCTGGTCTAACAATCTTGGAAGTTCCACCAGAGACAGTCAGGCGAAGGTTGACTGAGTTTTACATCCTTTATAGCGTCAGACCTTTCATTTTGTGATTTTTCTAAAGCACAACAGTCCTTGATCCTTGTTTGGATTGGAGTTTCTTATGGAAAAACTTTAATATTTTTTGTAATTATATTTTTTAAATATCTTTTTATTTTTATACATCAAATTGTTATAGTATATATATATTTTTATGAAAAATATAAAAAATAACAATCCAGATGAGACCTTAATCTCACAAAGGCATCCTATATCATCAAATTTAAAAATTGTGTGTTGGATATCTCGGGAGTGTTTATGATCAAAAAAATAGAAAAATCACTCCTAAGCGCAACACATGGATAAAACAATTAAAAAAAATTAAAAAGGTAAATGTTTCCATTAAATGATTATAGAGATGCATAAGAATTGAGAATTACTAGTGAGTATTCAAATATCCAAAGTACCTGCTTATGGTCATCACAAAAACAAAAAAATATTTTGGCCTTGTTTGGATAGGAGTTTTCTAAAGAAATTTTTTTTATGTTTTATGTAACCGCATCTTTTAGATATTTTTTAAGTTCACATGAATCAAATTATTATAATATATTTTTTATAAAAATTAAAAAAAATTGTCAATCCAATTCCAAACCGTCCAAACCGTCGTACTTTTCTACCTTGTCAGATAAATTGCTCAAACTAACAATTACCAGAACTTCGACGATAACTTGAGAAATAAATAAAAAGGTTTATTACTACGAGATTATGAAATTAGAGAGTTTAAGTCTTAAATTCATACGTATCGTAAATTTCAAAATTCAAAATTTAAAAATGTGGGCATGAGGCAAGGAAGGCTGCCACCACAGTACCACTGTTCAGAAGTGTTAGTACTGTATCACCTTTTTCGTCCTATACAGGCCCTTCACTCTGCCATTCTTCAAGAATCAAGACACGACTACAAGTACCATTGGGCATTGGCGTTGGGAGCTTCTACATTTTCTGCCTCCCCAGTCCCAATGCATATATTGCATTGATTACACTCCCCAAAGTCTTCCTCTTCCCTTTCACTTTCCATTTCCCCCCACGCTCCCCACCTTCATCTTTTTTGGAGCGTTCAAACCGGATAAATAATGCCTGAAATTTTTACCAAATGCTGTGCTGAGAAAAGGCCTTCCTTGATCATGCACATTTCTATCACCTTAGTCTGAGTTCAAAAACAAGAAATAAAGGAAAAAAAAAGGAAGAAAGGACCATCCATTTTTTTTTCATTCTTAGTTAATGCTGGTCTGGTTTTAAATGCAGTAAACTCAGCTTCTAACTTAAGAATTTCAGCGGCTTTCTTGGCTATTTTTTTTTTTTTTTGGTGAAGCTTTTGAAGTAAACTTGTATGCTTTTCAACATAAGGTTGTGCAAAGTTGGGATTTTTGTTAGTAGAGATATCGGAAATGAGAGAAGAAAATCAGTCTGGGAATGGGGCAAAAGCTTCAAAATTTACCGATCAAAATCAGTTTCCAGCAAAAGGGGCTGGCAAGAACAATGTCAAAGGGACTAATGGCCATCTTTCAAAGGTGAAGTCGTCATGGGGTTCTCAGTTTGTGAAGGGTTTTTCTGGGGAGAAGAAGAGTAAGTTGCAGACAGCATCACAGAGCAAGCAAGTTCCCCTTACAAGCTCTAATTTAGGGAACCAGAAGAACCCTTTCGGGATTTCACACTCGAGAGTGAAAAGGTCTCTCATTGGTGATTTATCATGTTCAATCAATGCTACACAAGTTCATCCTCATTCATTTAGTGCTAATAAGTCTTCTCCTGGCTCTCGGGATTTATTTCTTGAGCTTGATCATCTGAGGAGTCTGCTACAAGAATCAAAGGAGAGGGAGTTCAAATTGCAGGCGGAGTTGGCCGAGTGTAAGAGAAGTCCCAAGGTTTTTGAGCTGGAAAGGGAGCTTGAACTGAAAAGGGATGAGATTTCTAAGTTTGTGGAGAAAGTTGAGTTGCTAGAATCTGAGAAATCCAGCCTCTCTGAGCAGCTGGTATCTTTAAGCACTGGTCTGGGGAGGCAGGATGACATGCTGAAAACGGATGACCAAGAAAGTTTGAATGGTGTGGAAATGGAGGTTGTTGAGTTGAGGCGCTTGAATAAGGAGCTTCAGCTTCAGAAAAGGAGTCTTGCTTGCAGGCTTTCTTCTCTGGAATCGCAGTTGGCCACTTTTGCAAAAGTTTCTGAGGTATCGTCAACCATATTCTGGCATGCTATACTTTTTTCTGCTGATCATGGTTTGTCTCATTTCATTTGTAACTCTTGTACGTCCGTTTCATTATTGCTAAGTGTTAATACTAACTGGTATACTCGTCTTTCTATATTTTCATTTCGGTTTTGGGATTTTCTTTTTTTTGGGGGGGCGGGGGCGGAGGGGAGTAGTAATGTAAAGGGATGTTACTTTTTCCTTAGCGATATCTAATTCATGGGCATGAAACGAAAGTGCCAGCATGACTTAGAATAGATTTCTGCACATTCTCTCTGTCTAATTGATTTCCTTTTGCTTGTGTTTAGGCTGACATTATTGAGAAAATAAAAGAGGAGGCTTCTTTGCTAAGACATACGAACCAAGATTTGTGCAAACAAGTTGAAGGCCTTCAAATGAGTAGACTAAATGAGGTTGAGGAACTTGTTTATTTGAGATGGGTTAATTCCTGTCTAAGGAATGAATTGCGCAACTGTTCAAACTTGAATTCAGATACCGTATGTAGTCCCTATGCAATTGAGAGGCCTAGAGAATCTATTTGCTTATCATCTAATGGAACTGATGAAGACTCTGTATACAGCAGTACATCGAGGTTAAATCTTATTAAGAAGCTGAAGAAATGGCCTATTACTGACGAAGACGTGCAGCAGCTTGACCACACAGAAAATTTCAGAAATCCTAATTGGGATGATTCACAGAGTTCAATAAGGAGACACTCCATTAGTGGATTGAAGTGCTATTCAGAAGATTTCATGCTTGATAAGAGAAGACAATCTGATGGTTTTATGCGTTTCAAGGAAGCCGCAAAGGAAGACCAGATGCTAGATTCACAAAAGTATGATTTGGGGGCAAATAAAATGCCTGAGTTCCTTAGCAGCTGCCAAGATGCTTGCAGAGTTAAAGCTTCACTTGATGTGGAGAAGAGGGCACTCCGCATTCCAAATCCTCCTCCCAGACCTTCATGCACTGCTTCAAGTACTCAGAAAGCACAAATTTCATCTCAAGTTCCAGCACCACCACCACCTCCTCCTCCCCCTCCCCCTCCCCTTCCTCCTCCAAAGTTTATAGGCAGAAATATGACAGGAACGGTGAAGCGTGCTCCTCAGGTAGTTGAATTTTATCATTCGCTGATGAAGAGGGACTCCAGGAAGGATTCTTTAAATGGTGGAACGTGTGATGCCTCTGATGTTGCCAATGTGCGCAGTAGCATGATTGGTGAAATTGAGAACCGATCATCATATTTGCTTGCAGTGAGCACTTCTTTACCTTTCCTTAATTTGCTTCTGATCGAGCCTATACCAAGTTTATTTCCTTGCCTTCAATAGAATACAGTACATATCACTTTTGTGTTTGATTAAAAAGCTAATGCAGGTTACCTTTTATGTTCTGAAGATACTGAACTTTTCGCTTATCATCCTTAGAAATTCATCTTATATATACTCTTTAAAATTTATTGTATTTTTCAAACAATATTCTTTGTGCTTGTTATGCTAACTCATTGTTAAATGGTCAGATAAAGGCAGATGTTGAGACTCAAGGAGAGTTTGTGAACTCCCTCATACAAGAGGTGAACAATGCCATGTATCAGAGCATTGAAGATGTGGTTGCATTTGTGAAATGGCTGGATGATGAGCTCTGCTTTCTGGTAAGCTTATCATTGTAGCTCTTACCTTGGGCCTCTTTCTATCAGTGAAATGAAATACGAGTGCTAATAGCTATTTAGAAAATTTGAAGAGGTCCAACTGATTCAGCAAGAATTTGTAAGAAGAGGAGCTTATTATGAAGAGCTTTCTAAATTTTGGTTGTAAAGCAGGTTTTCTGTTTACTTCATGGATCTTTCTTAATATCTCACAAGTAGTTTTCAAGGGATCTGACAATTTGAATTGAAGCACCATTACTAACCCTATCACTTGAGTGCAAAGACTTAGATCAAAGAAGTTTCATGTTGCTTTCAACTTACAAATCCTCTAATGTTTATCTGCAAGGTCGATGAGAGGGCAGTTCTAAAGCACTTTGAATGGCCAGAGAAAAAGGCTGACACATTACGCGAGGCAGCATTTGGATATAGAGATCTAAAAAAGTTAGAACATGAAATTGAGAATTACATGGACGATCCTCAATTGTCATGTGATGCAGCATTGAGGAAAACAGTTGCTTTGTCAGAGAAGTAGAGGCCTTAACTTGCATTTTCTTCTTGTCCCTTTTTCGCCCCTTTCTTAAGGGTGCTTTGACATATTCTACTTCTGATTATGTATCATGTTCTTTTTCCCTTCCAGGATGGAACGTACTGTGTACAATCTTCTTGGAATGAGGGACCTGATGATCCGCCGATGCAAGGAATTCCAAATTCCTACAGATTGGATGCTTGATACTGGAATATTAAGCAAGGTATTCAATTCATAATTCCATATCCAGAAGTTAAAAGTAAACGAAGAAATTGTTCAAATTTTCATCTGCTTTATTGATCTAGAGAACATATATATTGAATTTCACGATTTTAGGAGTTCCTTTCATTAGGTCTTGTACCATGGTATTTCTTTTTACATGCTAGAGCATTTCTGAACCATGATAGTTTCTGATTTGGCCTAGGATTCTCGAGTCAGTAGAGACAAGACGAACTATGAATTCAGAAGCATTTTTCATGGTAGGCTAGGACAGTAGTGACACCTTGTTTTTGTTTTGCTTTGCTTTGTTTTGTTTTGTTTTTGTTTGTTTTTTTTTGGGTTTGAGGGTTGAATGAATTATGCAATGCCTGGACTTATTCTTGACCTGATCCATATAAATGGTTGGATGGTAAAGAACTTCTAACTAATATTTCCGCAATGTTTAGCTGGTTGTCTGTTGTCATTACCTCACATGTCCAACTACCTTCCATAATGCAAGTGCATATTTCAGTTCTGCTGTATAGAAAGATGATTAGACAACAGTGTTATGAAGGCATTAGAAACTGTGTCATGATTCTGTCAGTTTTCAAACGCAGAAGGTTTACAAGATTTAGCAGCCGTTTTACTTTCTGAATTGCAGATAAAGCTTGCCTCTGTCAAACTGGCTAAGGTGTACATGAGGAGGGTAGCTATGGAACTACAAAGCAAGGGAGCATTGGACAAGGAATCCTCTATGGACTATATGCTGCTCCAGGGGGTTAGATTTGCTTTTCGTATCCATCAGGTTTGTTCTTAGTAATGACTATTCCGTACTTTCAAGTTTTTGTGGTCAAGGCATATACAGAAAGAAACTTCTCCATCTTACTCATCCTGACAAAAAAGAAAAAATCCTTAAACTGCTAACATCACAATATATGTAGCTTTTATTGAGTTAATATTTTTATCTACTGTTGTCCCTAGGAAACATTTGTAGCTCTTGAATACCTTTCCAGTGTAAGTTGCTTAATTGCTTGATTGGGAACAACATAATGTGAGAAAAGGTGGAGAGTAAGAGATACCCACCATAGAAAAGACTGACTAGGCTGTGATTCAATTAGTATATTATAGGTGGATTCTATTCTATCTGCTTCTAAATTATGTCTCGATCATGCAGTTTGCTGGAGGATTTGATGCAGATACCATGCATGCATTTGAGAAGATTCGTGACCTTTCAGTGGTTTTAAACAGAAAGTAAGAAGAGCGTAGAAACAGCTGAAGTGTGCCTCAAAAGTTGAGCTGAATTGGGACGCTTACCATCTCAGTAAGCATGAGTTTGTAAAAATATATTGTGGACAATGAGTGTATGATTTTGTAACTGGTAAGAAGAGCTAATCTTTGGAGGTCTGATAAGCTCTAGACTTTTGAAGATTGAAATGTTAATGTGGCATTCTATATTGCAAATCCAACTGGATTGGAAATTTTTGCATGACAAAAATCACTAGTCTGTCTTGTAGTATTTTGCATGTTCCTTTTGTCATGGAAACAAGAGCTACACAGCTAACTTGTTAATTCCCTGCAATGGCCATTGGAGATTCTTGATCAATGGATGTTAAGTTCCTGGTAGCTACATTTTTTTGTCTGGTGGATGAGCAAGTATTTTGCAGATCAAGAAATCAAAGCTTTTGCCCTTTGGGTTTTGGTACCTCTATGTACATTATTAGTTTGATATTTCGTTCTTTGAAACATGACTCTGAATTTGTAGGTGTGTTGTTTATATATACATCAATCAAACTTCACATTGGCAGGAGCATCATATAACTCAAATCTAAATTCGAGTGTAATTTCTTTTAAAATGTATTTAGCCTCTTATTAATTTGGTTTACCATTATTTCTATTTCGTTGTATTTTCCCCAGCAATTCTTCCAAAATCCACCATGAATTTTCTTCAATAAAAAGAAAAAACATTTCAAATTTATCTGGCAAAGTCACCTTTTTTGTCTTTATGGAAAGTAAAACAGCCTTTAATTTGAAACTACTTTCAAAAAGTTGTCCATTTTGCGGACAGCAATCATTCCTTCCCCCAATTTTCCCTCCAATAGAAACGCCATCAATAGACTCTCTCTCTCTCTCTCTCTCTCTCTTTCTCTTTCCTCTCAAATTTCTCACGTCCATAAACCCTAATTTCCCAAATTCTACCCCAAAACCCTGAACAATGGCTTCCCCCCACTTTCCTCTTCTCTTCTTCTTCCTCCTCCTCGTAATCTTCTCCTCTTCGGAACCCGCGTATTCAATTCCAGTCTTAAGAGCAATCCAATACCCAGCTCTTAGTCCTCATTTAACCGATACCAACCTGGCTTCCTCCGTCCAAGACGTCCTTAAATCGCACGGCCTCCCAATCGGGATTTTCCCCAATTCAATTTCTGAATTTTCCCTCGACCCGGTTTCCGGCCGATTCGAGCTCCACGTAACCAATTCTCCTTGCGACGCCAAATTCGAGACCCAAGTTAGGTACGAATGGAACGTGTCCGGGTCCATTTCATACGGCCAAATTCAGGAACTGTCCGGCGTTTCTGCGCAGGAGCTTTTCCTTTGGTTGCCTGTGAAGGGGATTCAGGTGGATATCCCTAGCTCTGGGTTGATTTATTTTGATGTGGGTGTCGTTTCGAAGCAATTCTCTTTGTCTTTTTTCGAGACGCCTCGCGACTGCTCTGCTTCAACTGCTGAGGAGGGTGGTGGTGATCGTGGTGATGAATTGTCCCAACCGATTGATCTCTCGTTTATAAACGGTCATGGCCGCATTATTCAGGTGAAATGTAAAAGCGATTAGTTTGTTGAATGAAGTTTTTTGCCATATAGATTCGGATGTTTTCAAAGAAACATATTTTGAACAATCGTTTGGTGGATGTGTGTTGGGAAATTATACGTGTGTCAGCGGATTCAGATTAATCACATACTTGGCATGGATCCACAATTGCGGTTTGATGTTATCATTTTTTACACTGGTAGTGTAAATTGTTTGCTGGCACAGATGCATGTATGTGTACAAAAAGAAGATTACAGAATCTGAATGGAGGTTTTGCTGTGAATTGTGAATCTAAGCCCTTGAAATTCTTTGCACTATGTATTTAGGAAACGTTGGTGCATCTGAATATGTCTTAGTTCTTTTGAAACGTTAGAAAGGTTAAGAGGGAAGAATTGATAATTGTTTCATACATGATTGAGCTTCCATGCTTCCTAAATTCTGTGCATATAGATGCACGAGTTGGCCTTTGAGATAATAGATTTTATGTGGTATTGCTGTTTCTGGGTTCAATTCAGAATTTTGACTTATATTATCACTTGATTGGTGACTATACGCACATGAACATGTCCATAGGCACTTTGATATTAGATGTATGTTTCAGTAAAAAAGGGTATTTGGAATAGAATAGGATAACATGAATTGCTTCATGACTTTGTTTCTCATTCAATTGCATGACCTGTGAGTATGTTTCTGCTTTACATTGTGATTTTATTTGATAATGTCATAAGATGTATCCTTTGAAGTTAACAATGAACCTTAATTTACTAAAGAGCTTTTTAATTCTGATAATAATGACACTGATATGGTAGTGTTGATAAATATGACAAATTCATCATTTGTAAAATGACTGATTTAGTTTTGTCATTGAATTCTGGTGATGTTGATTCTTTATGATTGATTTTCTATGCTATATGAAGTATTGATGTAAATTATGAATTTATCTACATCATTATGGATACTCTGTTGGATTAATCAATTTGAGAAATAAGTGGCAGTAATTGAGAGTTCTGTTAAGGCTGGCACTTATGTTAAACTTTTGTGCTTTTTCTTCCATCTCCTTGAGCAACAATTATATTTTTCCTGAAACCAGTCGTTCTATTTCATTGCAGAAATCATCTGAAAGGTCTTCCAAAGAACATCATGAGGGGCCTGAATGGAAAGCTGTCTCATAGATGGTGAATAAATAGATTTTGTAACAAGAGTTTTAGTGTTTGAATTGAAACCAGCTCTTAAGAAGTCGGTTTGGCAATTGGCTTCGTATATGGGATTTGCTTTACAGGCTTGTCTGTGTATATACTGCTGGCATATGCAGACCAAAGTTTGTGATTTCCTTGAAGAGGAGAGGAGCAGGAGTTTATGAGAAGTGTTAGTTACGCCGAAGATAATTTGAGGAGGAGGCTCTGAAGTTGGTTTGGTGAACCATCCCTTTTTTTTTTTCCTCCTCCCTTCTTTTTGGTGTGACGAAAGTGATGCGAGTGTATCGCTGTACTGAGTTTCTGTAAATGACCAAATCTGATTGGAGTTTGTATATTAGCTTCAAGTGAAATATATCCAAACTAGTGTTTTTGGTTTCACATAGTGTTTTTAGTGAAACCAAGGCATTAATTCATCTTCTTTTTATTTTGTGTCACTCGAAACACAAGCGCCATGATTTTCATTTTTCAGAGGTTATAGATATGATTTCAAGCACTTGAATTTATGACATCCTTCCAGGCAAGACTTGGCTGGTTTTTAGATATTTAGTTGTGCTATACCTTCCTTTCAGCTCTTTAGAAGGATTCAGGGATGGGAGTTAGAAACCATTTGATTTTGTTGGTTAATTACAATTTGTCCTCGTAGCATATACCTTAGTTTTCTGTTTATCCCCCCAGATCCTTTTTTTGTTTTTGTTTTTGGTTGTTGCTGCTGCTGGTTAATCCTCCAAGACGAAACTAATCCTTTTCAGTTTACTTAACCATCTGTCATGCTGATTCTCCCCCCCTCTTCCTCTCTTCTCTCTCCCCGCACCCCCCAAAGTTGTTTTCTTTTTTGGAATTTTTATTTTGAGCAAATAAAGAATTTCTTTGTTCATCAATTTCCTTTCTAAAACTTTTACTCGTCAAAGAAATAAATTTATAGCGCATTTATGTTATATTATTGTCTTCTTGCATGTAGATATCTTACATTACCTTGTCCCTTTTTTTATGCGTTATAATTCATCCCAACAAAGTTTGGATTCTAGTTTTCCATCAAAAGATTTTTACATTTTCCGTGACCACATTTTCTAAACAATTTTTTATCTCACATATATCACATCATTACAGTATATTTTTCTATAAAAATCCTAAAATGGCAATCTAGACAATTGCTATTCTCTAATTTTAAATATATATATGTATATATGTATATATGTATATTTCCCTTTAATTACAACTCAATATCATTCATTTTCCAATTGAAGAAATTAAGGGAAAAATTCTATTTTATTTCCTTATAATCAGACAATTCACAATCAGTTACCAACTTTTTACAACACATTCACATGTTGCTTATTTGGACACTGTTTTGTTCTTTTTTTTTTTTTCATCTAAGTTGTTTTAGCTTATTAGGATCTATTGATGGCTTTTTCCCCCCTCACATTTTGGCGTCCCATAGCCTTGAAAATCACAAAAAGGACCTGTTTTATTGAAGGTACTCACAATACTTTCAGCCAGATATGTATCATGAGTTAAATTCTTTGAGCTTAGTACTTTGTTATAAACTACGTCGTGTTTGTGGACATTGATAAAAGCTGGGGACTCCTCTTTGGTACAAAATTGTTGTTAGGATCATTTGTGGCCTAAATACGACTCTCTGAAAAATGAGTGATGCATAACCTTTCCAGAACCATATCATAATTCTAATTAAATACTCCAATTCATACATGCAACTGTGAGATAATATACATAACCATATCTGGTCAATTGAAAAATGAGATGACAATCATGTGTTAATCACTTCAATCTAACTACATCAACAAACCCATCCATGTCAGAAAACATACATTAGATAAGCATCTAAAAGCCACCAATTGGCAATTGCAACATTAAATTGCGGTCACATATAATCACTTCTTAACTACATGCAGGTTGAACATATTGGAAAAGGTACCAACTTCAAAATGTTTATGGAAATAAACATTTTCCATATAGACCATACAATTGTACTAAACGGCCACCAAGTAAACCATCTTTAATCGTTAATCATGTATCAGAAACCCATTGCAGATATGACAATCTCAATCATAATATATTAGACATAATATATTATACTAGTGATAACAACAAATAGTACAAAGGATGGTTATCATGTGAGTGTTTGATTGGACTCTTTCGGGTTTGGCTTATAGATAGATACCAGCAAGCAAAAGAAAGATAGAATGCTTATGGTAGAAAATGGTAAATTATAAGAGAATACATCATAGCAAGAAAAGAAGGGGCAACAACTATCAAATCCTTGATTGAAATTTGATTGAAGGAAGTTGGAGAGAAGATGCAAAAAAGAACTATATGTGCACATTGTTGAGAAGAGTTCTCCAAAATATCTGTATGTGTTACATGATTGTCAAACAACTTTCAAAGCTTGATGTGTACTTGACCATTTATATTTTTATATTTATATGATAAAATTCTTAGAATAAACTTAAAAAAGAATTGTAATTTTGATCCTAAATGTTTAAGGTTTGAGTGCTTTTATCCCTAAAAAGTTTAGATGAAAGTAAATGTAATTTCAAGTATTTAAGTTGTTATGCACATTTAGTTTTGATGATTGATTTTTTCCAATTACTACTTTTTTTAAAATTTAAATAATTACTAAAATTTTGCTATTCCTAATCTTAGTCAAAGATGACTAATTACATTCTAAAGTTTGGAGGAAAGTAAATATAGTGTCAAATATTTAGCTAATGACTAGTTTTTTTCCAATTACTATTATGACATGTTAGCAATTAACTTTTTTAAAGAACATTAAATAATTCCTAAACTATTGCTAGCCATAATCTGTGGTAAGAGATGACTAATTACATTCTAAAATTTGGAGAAATATAAATATAGTTTCGAATATTTAGTCCTAATGAGTAGTGTTTTTCAATTACTAATATCACATGTTAGCAATTAATTTAAAAAAATTAAATAATTCCTAAAATATTGCTATCCATAATCTATGGTAAGAGATGACTAATTACTCAGATGTTGATCAAGTGAGTAAATAGTCTTTGTAAGTTAATTTTTTAGGTCAACCAAATTTTTGTATTTATAGACTAAAGACTAATTATTCACTTTATTGACATGCGAGTAATTTGTCCTTATTTACTACAAATTATGGCTAATAATGGCTTTTCATTTTCTCAATTTTTTACAATTAATTGCTTGCACATACTAGCACGTGACTAGAATCTAGTAGCAATTGGCAAAAATCAATTAATAGGACTAAATGTGCTTAGAGATTGAAAAATTTGGGAGTACATTTGTTTTTTTCCAAACTTTTAAGGACTAGAAAACATTTATGCCTCAAACATTTGGGACTAAAATTGCAATTCTTTCTAAACTGAATCCATGAAATTGTAATGTTATGATGACAATATTCACTCAATCGAATTTAAAGTTTATTATTAAATATCTTTGGTCAAGTATTAATAAAATAGGACATTGTTAGTATAGTCAAGCTAGTATACATTATACTTCGTTCATATGAGATGTAGTACACCTCGTTTACTACGATATGAGACATCAAAATGAATTCGCACAAATGTGAAAACTTAATTTTGGACAATTTTTTTGGAAATGGTACTCAATTGGGCTGGATTGTGTGAGCTCAATTCGGGCTCTAAATTGAGCCCTGATTTTTTATCTGTAATAAGCTTTCATATTTAGATATACGGACAGGGGTAAAAAAACTGGAGGGTTCGGGTTGAAAAGTAAGTCGACATATTTAGCCATAAATTTTTATACTTGAGTTGTGCGTGTTCAATCTATTTTATAGGTTAAAAGTAAAATTCGATGAAATGGACACGGCTCTACTGACCAGTTAGTTGAGTAATTTATTTGTGACAAAAAAGAATTTGATAGTCAAAATTCAAAAGTGGATACAGAGAATAGTTTAATAGCTGATAATATTTTGTTGCCCTTCTCTTTTTCTCTGGCATTTGGTGGTTCCCATCTTGCCTTTAATGTGGGTAGAGAAAGAAAATCCTCAAGAATATTCACCTAATTAGAAACCCAAAAATATAACTTCCATTTCAACGAATGTAATCTTATTAGAAAAAATTAGGAAATTAATTAATTATCATGCCTAAAATTAAGAAATAAGGCACCATTCACACTTGTTATTGACTTCCTTGTTGCACTTTCCTTCTTTTGGCAGTTGAAAAATATCCTCATCGCTTGGTTTCCATTTCTTTGTTTGGCATTTGAACAAGAAAAGAAAATCGTGGAGAATATTCAGTGATTGCAATCCTTCTGCAAAATTGACACGTACGCCATTCAGGCCTACAAATTTAACTTGAGAATCAGAGGCAATGTATCATAAACTCAAAGAAGTTTAAAATTTTCCATTGCCTTATGTTGAATCTCTCTTCAAGATGGCTTCATCCTCACACGGCGGGAGAGGGAAAGGGAAGGATCCGTATGCATTAATACAAAGGAATGAGAGAGGAATATCTATGGTGAGTTGCAGCAAAATCACAATCTTGGCTGGGGCTGGCGGAGAGAAGGCAGACCTTTTGCCTTATTCTGTCCAAGTGGCAAAGAACAGCACTGGCACGGTCAGCAAGCCCAAGGTAGCTGGTATTGGCAGAGAAATATGAGGTCCGAAGACCACCACCACAACCACCACCACGCTGCTCGCGGACACGGCGGAGATGTTGTGTGGCAAGGTGATGTGTTTGGTGGTGTACAATACTACACAGAAGTCCCACCAGATTACCAGCAGCCCCGCCCCCCCGGCGGAGGATAGTAAAGGCAAAGCGAAAATGAAATGAGGCTGCGTCGTCCATGCAAATGCATGCATGGGTCCGTAAACAACTTTATAAAGTTGTTTAGATTCACGATTTTTAAATAATGCTTCATGAGTCATTAAGGTTTTAACATAATGGCTATGTATGCTAAACAAATGAGCTTTTTGTAAACTGCATTTTTTTTTAATGTACCCTTTCTTTCTTTCTTTATTTGGCCCCAATTTTCAATAGAAATCCCAGATGGCAGACATAATTGGGCAAAATTTGGGGGGTGGGGGGAGGGGGTGATGGGAGATGATGAAGGAAAAAAGAAAAAGAAATCTCATGCCTGTAGAATTGATTATCAGAAACATTTCCATAGCAACTAGACAGTAATAATAAGTCCGAATTATTATTATTTTTTTTTCACGAGATGCTTAAACTTCCAAGTACAAAATGTTATTATACAGTAACAGAGACACCCGTCAGAACTGTCACATTAGAGAATTTTTATTGAGTTTGGAGGATCTAAAGACAGTAGATATAAGTCCACAGCCATGGAGGTTAAGTAGGAAGTGAAGCACTTGAATTGCTAGCTCCATCCCCAACAAAATACGAACCATATGCCTAACTCTCCTTGTGGTTTATCCAAACTACAAATCAAACCTTCAGATTTGAACAAATAGCATGATAAAACTCTCAAAGTCAAGTAGGCCCTTCTACATCCTACGGTTGTCAACAAAAATAAAAATTGAGCACTTCAATTTCCAAGGGAGACACCTACAAAAAGTGATAGTAAATCATGATATTACTAAATAATAGATACAGATATGGAAATATCTAAAATCAATGAGATGGATTATACTTTTATTAAATAATAGACACAGATATGAAAATCTCTAAAATCAATGAGATGGATTATACTTTAATTTGTTTTTGTTCGATAGTCATAATATGCTTATTAGAGGATTTTTCTTTTCAAAATGTCAATCTCTTTAACAATTTTATTATTCTCCTTCTTTCCTTCTCCAAGCAAAACTATAAACATCAATCTAATATCACCAATGGCATTATTTTCGGTGATATTATCCACATTCAACCTTAATTTATTTCAGGATTTTTCTTTCCAAATACGAATCATCTTTGACCATTTTTTACTCTCTTCTTTCCTCTACAAGCAAAAACATAGGCATAAATCTAATGTCACCAGTGGCGTTATTTTAGGTGATATTGTCCACTTTCAACCTCAATTAACTTCATCATCCTATACTGATTTTTTGAACTATATTATACTTTATAATAATTAATAAAATATTTCAATTCTCCATAGAATCTAAGAAAATATACTCATTCAAACCAGAGAAACTAGACTTAAAGTTTTGAATTCCAACCCAAAAAAAAAAAAAGAAAAATGTAATAATTTCATTGACAAATAAAACAGGCTATTTCTTGTTAGTGACACACCACCAAACTAAATTGTGAATACCAAAGTTACTAATCCAATCATGACATGTCGAATCCTTAGACTTTCAATAACTAAAACTTGAATATATGCTCCTTTCTTATGGTGTTCATAAGGTATAATTTGCTATCTTTTCCACTCATGAAAATGGCTTGACTTGTGAACATATTAGAAGAATAGGCATTACAAGAAAATAAATTAACAATGATTGTGGAGAAACAAAAGCAAAATAAATATAGATTTGAAGGGAAAAAAAATTAAAGAGAAGGTGGTCATTGCTCATTCACACATGTGGATTGATAAATGCGACTATGGCGAGAGTTTGAAATAAATGGTTCTTTGCCATTTTCTTCCTTCCATTCGTGGGATTTGGATGGCATCATAGCTAGGAAGCTGGATGCTATTTGATCAAACTTCAAGATTTGTTTCATAGCTTGGCTAAACCACAAGGAGGTAAATCATAAATGTAATTAACCTTTTTTGGTAAAAATGTGACCCACAGAAGAAGTCCAAAATTCCACAAGAAAAACTAAAATTAATTTGCCAAAACAAATCAGCTAGAAAATAAAGGAAAGGAAAATACTTAAAAAAATAAAATCCCAATTCTCCATCTATCTTTGCACCCAACCGGAGATCACAGACCACAAAACCAAGACAGACACGCGAACAGCAAAACCCTCAGCCCCCCAAAACACAAGGGAAAAGAAGAGAAAAGAAAAGTACAGAAAATGTTCCAACTGGAGAAATCAAATCTTCACACTGCAATTCTCTGTTTGCTAACGAATTTGTAGAAAAATTCACGCCTTCTCTCTCCCATTTTTTCTTCCGCAAATTGCAAAAAGCCACTACTGTAGTTTGATATCCAGTAGAAGTTGTTTGTTTGTGTAGTAGGTAGTAGTATCAGAACAGAAAGAGAAGCAAAGGGGTTGAGATGGCGACGGCAATTAGAACAGGGATAACAGCCCCGAGTGGGATGAGCATCAGCATGGCGGCTTCGCCATCCCCTTCTGCTTCTTCTTGCAATCGGGTGGTGGCTTTTTTCAAGCCTCCGCCGTCTAGAAGTTCTTTTTTCGGTCATGGAGGTAAAAGATGAAAGCTTTCTTGGTTCTTCTGCCGTCCCAGTTTCATTTTCTTTCTTGATATGTGAGAACCCCTGACCCTTTTCAAATTTGTGCAGCTTTTTTCTAGTATTTCTCTAAAATTGGGATTTTTATACTTTTAGTTAAAAAATTTGTCATTCCGATAGCTTCAGCATCAGTTGTTCTGCATTTGATGTTAGGTGTTTTGGTCGATTCCCAGTTGTAATCTTTGATTGAGTACTAGTTTTTGTGTTTCCAGTTGCATTGAACTTTTTATATTGGTTGTTAACTTTTTGCATTATTATCCGACTGAAGCCCCATGGGGGTTTCCTTAACTGACTTAATGCTTTTTTGGGTGTTTGGATACTTTGACAATTATATGTCCTTTTGCATTTGTTTAGTGTTAGTTATACTGTGTGTTGGGTGAGAATTTTTAAGATTCCACTTCACCCTATCAGCATTATAGATTGGAGGTATAAAACTTAGTCTTGCATGATGTGTTAAGGTGATGAAGAAAGAATTCGCATAGTTTGTATATCCAAATTTTTGGACACTAATTTCGTGCTTCTATTTTTCTTTGAAATTGGTACTCATGCTTTTATGATTATATAATTTGGTCTTAAGTCAAAGATAATCCCTAATCCAAAATCCAGATGTTAGCAAGAGATCTCAATGTCAGTACAGAAGTGACAGTTTGTATATAAGACTTGCTTGAAGATTTATCGAGTCCAGCTTGGTTTTAAGTTCTGAACACTTGGGCAGTGAATGAGTGCAGATGCCCTAATTAAGATAGACTTGCAGGAAGCCTCTCCATGAAGTTTGCTTTAGCTTGTGAAAAATGTAGTATTGAATTAATGAAGTGGGTGTAAGCTATCTGTTGTATTCATTAAGTAGTGATCTCCCGTTTCTCAGTGATGACTAAAAAATGCAAACAAGAAACCTTGCACTTTTTAAAGTATTTAAGGCATGATTTTAGGCATTATCGGTCAATTTTTTCCCCTTTCTCTTTCTTCTTTAAAACTTTTTTCTTTGTTTCTCTAGAGATATTTTATCCTTTCTTCTGATAAAAAATGCATTTGCTGCATTGCAGTGGGAACTACAAGGTTTATAGGATTGCAACTCTCTCATTCAACTCGATGCAGTTATAGTGGCCATGGTGGTGGTTCTCTTGGCTCTCAGATGAACCTTTTTGACAGATTTGCTAGAGTAGTTAAGGTTGTCTAGTCATTAAATATCTCTAGTTCCTTTGATTCTTCTTTGCTTAATCTTACCTTATGATGCACAGCTGAGACATATCCTTTTCTATTATTCTGCTACAAGTACAGTCCTATGCAAATGCAATCATAAGCTCGTTTGAAGATCCAGAGAAGATTTTGGAGCAGACTGTGCTTGAAATGAATAATGACTTAATAAAGATGAGGCAAGCTACAGCACAAGTAATTTTCTTACTATTACAATGGATCAATATTTTTTTTGCGGGGAAGATTACTGTCACCACTTTACTGCATCAAGTTGTGAGTTATAGGCTTGATGTTCTTTTCTTTTGTTTCTATGAAGGTATTGGCTTCACAGAAGCAGTTAGAGAACAAATATAAAGCTGCACAGCAAGCATCCGAGGATTGGTGAAGACCTCAAAACAATTCAAAGAAAGAAAATTGTATCTTGCTTTCTCTAATAGCTCTGGGTTCACCTTTCAACTTGATCACAGGTATCGAAGAGCACAGCTAGCACTTGGAAAAGGAGATGAGGATCTTGCTCGTGAGGCGTTGAAAAGGAGGAAGTCTTATGCTGTAAGACCACTTTGCTTCAAAGATCTTATTTTTGAGTTAAAAGTGGATGACGAGTTTGTGAGGCATTGCTAATACTCAAAGAAAAAATGAAAAAGGTGTTTTTTTTTTATTTTATTGACATAGTTTTTCAGAAAATAGATGCTTCCAAAAGATGAGCCTTGTGCCGATGTAAATGGGTGGGAAAATCTGTATAATCTGCTTTACTGCTTTTAAGTTTCCTTTTTAATTTCAAGAAATACACAAAAAATCTAGCAGTGTTAAAACTTATAGAAGAGAAAAGGTAAAAGAAAGATTGTTGTCCTGTTCACATTTTTATATTGATGAGTTGCCTGCTTTTTAAGTTCTCCACTAGTGATATCTTAGATACCCTGCTGTATGAGTTCTTAATCTTGCTATATGCTGTTCTACTGGTTTTTGCATGATGTTCATTCTATTGGTCCCATATGTTGTCTGTATATTTCTTAAACAGCTTCAGTTGAATTTTTGCTCAGGAAGATGCAAGTATCTATTTATGTGATAATATTTTGTTCGTAACCGGCACAGATGACATAAAGGGCTATATCAAAATTTCTTTTCTTACAAGTAGAGTCACGGTTTGTGGCATGTTCTCTGGTTATAAGCTTTGCCTTTATGTATTTACAGATTGGATTACTCCCAAACTTTTTCAATTCAGACTACAGCATTCTTATTGGACTACTTCTGGATTGTGTTATTATTTTTTCTTCGGAAACCTATATGATGTTCATATGAATTTTATCTGGCACGACGCTGATGTTATCATGCTTTTATTTGGTCTGAATAGACCATTGCACTTCTTTCTTAATTCAAGTTCATAATAAATAAGCTAACTACATCAGAGCTTTTTGTTGACTTTGAAAATGTAGAAGTTAGATGATTAGTATTGAATACCCCATGATGGATCAGATAATATGAAAACAATATGCACTTTGGAATAGGCCTTACAGTTTCCTGATGTGTGTTCTTGTATGGTGTTTTACTGGTGAGAAGCCAGCAGTGAAGAGCACTATGTAAATTCTCTGAGTCATGTTAAATTTCAATTCTGGGGAAGAGTTGCAATAAATTTCTCTCCATCTTGTCAAGTCCTTTATCATTGTATCAAGTATGCAAACCATTTGATTGTTTCTGAAGAGGAAGTAAAGTTTGCTAGTAAAGTGATTATTGTTTTGGGACTTTTTCTTCAGTTGATTATTTTGCACCCACGTTTTACAGGATAATGCAAATGCTTTGAAAGCACAACTTGGACAGCAGAAAGGTGTGGTCGATAACCTTGTCTCAAACACACGGGTGGGTTGTTTTTCCCATGCACCATGAAACAGATTTTATGCTGTCTGCTCATTATTCTTTTTGAAACTTCCCTACTATTGTTGATACAAAATTTTATTTGAAGTGAAGAAGAAGTTTCCATTAAAGCCTCCAACAGGAGAAAAGATTGTTCATAAAGTTCCAGAGATTGGAATATCAGAATAACTACTTTTGGGACTTGGGTTTCTTTTAGGAATAGAAGACCTCAAGTTTACAGGAAATCTGAGAACACTTTCATCCAAACCTTGCATATAGCATCCCTGAACAACCTGCATGTTTTGGTGACTGCATGTACTTTGTAATGATTTTTCACAGTGATTGAACTTCTTTACCAGGATTTTGTAGTAATAGATATATGTAGCTTTACATCAGAAAATTTCTTCCACCAACATCTTCATCAATTGATGATTACATTTATCAACTGATGGATGTCGGACTTGCCAAGACATTTTTCTCTAACTGTTTATGTGATGTATTTACAGCTTTTAGAAAGCAAGATACAGGAAGCAAAGTCAAAGAAGGACACGTTAAAAGCACGCGCTCAATCTGCAAAGTTTGCTCTTAACCTTGATAACATGCTTCTTTTGTTTTTTCCTCTTCCTCTTTGGATGTACAATATATTCCAGATTCTGTTAAGTTTTTATTTTTCATTCATCCTTTCTCATTTGTATACTTTTCTCTCATTTAAAGGACTGCCAACAAAGTTAGTGAGATGTTGGGGAATGTAAATACAAGCAGTGCCCTGTCTGCATTTGAAAGAATGGAGGAAAAAGGTTAGAGTTTTGTTGTAGGTGTAATTGGTTTGTGCTATAGCTGCAGATTTGTGCAAACATGTTGATGCCTATGTTATGATGTGCCAATTTGTTTTTCTGGCATATCTGAGTGAAATCTATTGTTGACAAACGAATGTATGGAGTTTAAAATGGTTTACAAATAGAGGTGTTGGTGGTTTAACATCTTGGTTGTGGGTGAGCTTCTATGTTCAGTTAAGTGAGGCACTGGGGTACCTGGGATACTGGATATTCTTTTTGGTGTCTGTGTTTGTTTGTTGTGGGTGGGGCCATAGAGTACTTAAAAATATGACTGACCCCAAATTTAACTTCCACGGAAAAATGCCATGGTAGAAGATCCTTTTTTCTAGAAGAATTATATAAGTGATTTTTTAATGAATTTTAACTTGATTCTTAGTAGCTTGAAAATGCAATTGGTTTTAAAGGAGAGTAAAGTGTATGAATGGTTTAATACATGTTAAATGCATGCCAATGAAGTGTTAAAAAAGTCCTGTATGCAATGCAGTTAGAGATGAACTAATTCTTCTTTTGGGGACACAAAAACCCATTTGCGTGGAAGTTTGGTTCTAGCTTCTAAATTTTATATGAATCTATTAAGTCTTTATGAGGAGAGAACCATTCCACCACATCTAATTAGAATTATGGTAACATCTTAAACATGTTGGAAAATTCATTAGGGTTTTTATTGCATTTCTAAAATAAGCTGGGGTTCTGTCATGATTCAGTTTAGATGGTTGTAGGTCCTAAGGGAAAATTGATTTTTTCTTTTTCTGAGCTCATTGCTTCCCTGTGGAAATTAATTCTAACTATAGACTAGATGGCAGATGTGATCCGGTCTAGGCATAGTTATTAAACCTGGCCAGGCACGGTGGTTCAACCGGTTAACTCAGTGAACCGGCCATCACACCAAGCCGGGTCACTTATGTGACCTGATAAGGATGGAGGCTGTTGACTTCTCAAAGAAATGGTGGTTTAATCGGCTAAGCCGTGAATCTGGTCCAGGGTTTTTAGTGAACCGGCAGGCCCTTCGATTTAGTGGAGAAAGGCGAGGCCAGTGTGCTCTTGCAAAATTTGAACGCTAGACCTTTGCCTACTGGAAGAAGACTTTGCCACTAGGCCACCAGCACTTGTGTTAGTTGAAATCTTGTAAGCTTTGTGTTAAACTCAAATACAGCAATAAATGCTGTTTGGGGCCTTCAGTTTATTGCTACATTGGATATCAAAATCCTATTAGCCATAAGTGCTGGTTTAAGCCTTTAAACTATAGTTTTAAATCTCTAAGTCCTATAGCCCTTTTTTCAACTTCAAACAACTCTCTTAAATGCTCATTAAAAGCTTTTTGTTACAAAATGAATCACCAAAAACGATACATTAGCAAAATTCACTCTCAAGACAAAAATTACTCTAAATTTCATACATGCAAGTTCGTAAGCATGATATAAGTAAATTTTTACTTGACAGTCGAACAGATTGTTAATCAAATTTATTTTATCCTAACTCTTAAAGTAAATAATTATTTTAGATTTCATTCGAAAATTTAAAAAAAAAAATTGCTACTACATATTTTATAATTTTTTAATGCCTATTTTGTATCAAAAACAATGAGATACTAAATGTAATGATAGTATAATGATTCACTGGTTCAACCACCCCCCTCCCTCCTGGTTCCATTGACCCACTTCCTTCTCCAAGTACCTTCCTGGCGGGGTTTGATAACTATGGGTCTAGGATAATTTACTCTTTTTGGTCTGCTGTCAGTTATATTTTTTCAGATGTACTTTTAGTATCTTTTCTGCTAGAGAAAAGGAGGCATGGGGTTCTTTCTATAAAATGAGGATCAAATAGCAAATGTATAGGTAAACTGATAATGATATGTAGGAGTTTGCCATTGAGCAAGTTCTTTGTACTTGTGGATGTTTGTATGAAATTCATACACCCCGATAAAGTTGTTGAGGAATGAGAGGTTTTTGCAAGTTTCAATTTCTGTCTATGATTGGTTGTTTTGGGGGTGAGAAAGAGTTATTAGCAAGAAAGGCTATTGAGTTAGAGTTGGGATTTAATAACAACAAGGGGAGGCAAGCTTGTTTATTCTGTCCAAGAGTCAAAGAACAGTAATTATTTGAAATTTTACTATTGAAATTTTGTTTTTAGAATTGTTGTCCTAAGACTATATACCTGAATCACACCACCTGAGATGAGCCTCCACAGTTCTCTAGACCAATCAATGTTGCTTATACTTTGATGATTTGCTCTCTTGCTGTTTCGTTGCTGGTTGTTTGTTATTTGTTTTACTCTTTGTAGCATTCTTTGTTGTCACATTTTAGATATACTACAAGAGTGAACACGCATCATTTCTTTAATTCCCTTAGTTGCTTTGGGTGACAAATGAAGTTGCTTTTTAGGATTATGGCGTTCAATTTTTCTAGTTGGCTGTGTGCGAGAAAGTTTTAGTTTTAGTTTCTGCTTTTTGTTCCCCCCCCCCCCCCCCCCTCTCTTCCTTTTTTGGGGGTGTGCATCAATACAGAAATGAGTAGGTTTTGACAGAACCTTTCACATCTTTCTGGTAGTCATGGCATTGGAGTCTCAGGCAGATGCACTTAATCAGCTAACAAGTGACGAGCTTGAAGGACAGGTAGTGCCCCTTTGATGTAATTCTATGTTTTTCATCTCCTTACGTTCTTCAATAGTTCTCTGCACCTACTGTATTAACCCGCTCATATAAATGACCTCCAGTTTGTGTTAGACATTAATGGGAGAATTTGTGGCCTTTCTGAGTTTCCTGTTTGGATGTTGGAACTGGGTAGGATTTCAGATATATCTGGGGTGAATTTAATTGAAGACAGCATGTTTTCTTGCATCTAGATAATCTTCTGACTTTCTCTTCCATCTAATTACACATGTCAGCGTACATGGTTCCTCTGATTCCTTTACCTAAATACTTTCTACAAGATGATTTTTAACTGCACAAACTTTTCTTAACCAGTTTGCATTGCTGGAGAGTTCTTCGGTTGATGATGATCTCACCTCATTGAAGAAAGAGTTATCTGGAAGCACAAAGGTAAGTTTTTGTGTATCTTTTATTTGTTATAAAGCCGTATAAATCTTGGACCATAAACTTTCGTTCAGTGATGTATTATACTTCTAAGGTAGGTTTTGCCCTTTCTGTAAACACGATTGCATCAGACAATTACTATCCTTTAATTTCTTAAAATTTGCTTTTTTTCCATTTACTGTTGATGCACTTGTAAGGTAGGTTTTGCCTTTCTGGAAAGATGATTGCATCAGATGGTTACTATCCTTTAACTTCTTAAAGTTTGCTATTTTCTATTGACTGTTGATATGCTCACTTAGACACGGAGTACTATGACACTTTTTCATACACCTTTTTGATGTCGACATAGCTAATATTTGTTGTTATCTACAAATTTCATGTGCTTAAATTACAATATTTAGCTACTTTTGTTTGATCCATGGTAACTCACTAAAAAAATGTGGGTTTTCCAGAATGGAATTGAGAGCTTTTAAGTCTGGCAAGTGTCTGCGGATTTTTATACTGTTGATGATTTATGTTCCAGTTGTTAATGCTGAAGTATGACTATGACTAGATTACTTGCTGTCTAGGGTTTTGGCAGTCCATTACAGAACTCTGGCATGGTTTAATTTGTGACATACTGAGTTTGTCATGGGATATTATGCTGCAATATGGGGGAGAAAGAACTGAAAATAATGAAAATGCAGAAAAGAAATCTTGACATGTGAATCAAATAATCTTTTGCAGCTTTGGTATAGAACTGTGAACTTAATGACATAATTACAGTAAAGTTGCCATGATCCTGAAAAGGGGATGAATGGCCCTTATATTTTGCTTTCCATATGGTGATGGAAAGGCTGCCCTCAGCAGCCGCGGCAACTTTGTTGCCTTTCAGGAATATGCCCTTGACTGTGTTTGTTACGTGTTTCGTTGAGCAGGGGTAGAACTATTTTCTTCTGATCCCTGTTTGGTTCGGGAGGTTAATATTCATTATAAATTTGCAAGTATCAAACTCACAAATTTTTTGTTGATCGGACCAGAAAGGAGATCTACCACCTGGAAGAACACCTGTTACTACAAGTTCAAGTTCTTCATTTCCATTTCAAGATTCTGAGATTGAGAAAGAGCTGAATGAACTGAGGAGAAAAGCCAAGGACTACTAGTAGAACTCGGGTCTTTCAAAATGTTCTTCTGCTTTCAGCTATTTAACCATTTGAATTTCAAGATCTGTTTTTGGAATAGGATTCCTATCCTGCTAAGTGAGCTCGAATGTGGGGAGTACAAACGCCAAGGCGGGTCCTCCATCTGTTAATATATGGCCGTTGTTTATATACAACTACTGAGTACTGACTAATATCTACATGTATATTGACACAGAAGTACCCTTCAGTGCAATAGCCATCTATAATTTTTGCAGATGATAATATGTCCTATGTTGATGTATATTGATCAACAGCCCGGATACGCTCCTCCTCATGCAACATATTCATCATTTTGGCGCTGAGATGCATACGGCTGAAGTGCTAAACCCCCCTTCTTTTGCTCATTGTCAGCAGTAAATACAAGATTAGAATCCTTCTTCTCAGAGAGAGAGAGAGAGAGAGAGAGAGAACCACGTCACCTTGAAAAGGTCAAAGCATTTTTATTATTCTTTCCTACGTTCAATTTTGGATAAAGAGCACCAAACCCCTATAGTGTTTGATGCCATTTGTAATTTTCTCCCTTCACTAATGATCAAAACTAACGGTTTAGCCAAAACATATTAATGATCTCGAAGTAATAATTAGTAGAAACAATACTTGAAAAGAAAATCTTTTTTTTTTTAAATTTCAGGAGAATGTCTTAAAAATGAATTGGAAGATTTAAAATAAAATCATTTTGCATACTGAAAAAGAAAGACATAAAATTATTATAAAAAGAGAATACCATATAATTTTAACAATAAAAAAGTTTTTTGCTGAAATGTCCAAATGTTCACAACATGCGTATGAGAGATATTTATAAAACATTTGTATCCCACATCCACTTATTGACTTTAATTTGAGGAGTAATATTTCTAACAATAACAAAGTTTCGAATTTAATCAACATGGTCAGATTTTTGTTTTTAAATAAATATGAAATATTTTGGGAACTTAGTTTTTCATTTTCCAAAAGGAAAAAAAAAATTACATCGCCAAATACAGGTCATATGAGAAGCTTGGGTAGGACATAGAAGAATGGAGAAAAATAATCGATTAAAAGAGGGATATTTTGAGTTTCACAAACTTTATTTTTCCCAAACAAAGGTAACTAGGTAAGTGTAGGTGTGGTTAAAAAGGGGGGTAAAGTGTAACAAAAATAACGTTAAGCCGGAAGTGCAAATGGTAGAAATGTTAGGGAGGCTTAGGGCCCTTAACCCTTTATTTCTTTCTCTTTTTGTTAATTGCATGGGATATAGTATTCAAATTTAAATTTTGAATGGAAAAATTAGAAGAAGTCAAAATATCTATTACTATCAATATTGTTCTTTATAGGTTTACCATTAGTATAACTTTTTTATACAGTATCAGTGTATAATCTTTTTTACACTAACTAGTCTGGAATATGTCATATAATATAAATTTAAATTATGCACATGTGGCATGCATCCAAAGCTGCTAGTATAAAAAATCACTACAATGTCAGTGCATAAAAAATTAGTCCTTACAAGTATAAAAAATATATATGAGATGTAGAGAGTAAGAATTAGGAGAAATTAGTGGAAGGACACATTATAGTCAACATGAATTTAAAAAAAAAATACAATTTTCAATCATTAATTTTTTTTGGGTAAAAAAAAAGTTTGGGTTAATTCGCCTCCGATCACTACCACGGGTCAGGGTAGGTCTCAGGGACCATAGGTCATTTATAGAGGCTACAAATCATCTACCAACATAGCCCTCATATCAGGAGCAGAATTCGAACATATGACCTTTTTTGAGAAAATGATCCGTTCTTACTAATGGAACTAACTTGTGTTGACATTTAAAATCATTATTTGGTATAAGAAAATGCATTCACTTTTAAATGCAAGTGTGTTTTTGTACAGGAAGATGCTGTGAGGATTATTTACCATATAGATTTGTTATAAAGTTGGTGCTATCCCTAGCTATTGCTGCTAATATGAAATATTATTGAGTTTCAAATGTGGCATACTCAATACGAGCAAGACTATGTCAACATACTCCTTTTTATTTTTGATTTTTTGGTCAAACGATAACCAGAGAAGTGGATAATCCATATCAGCCAATATCAAGAAGGTCAACTGGGAATTGTAAAATGTGTTGAGGGATATTCTCTAAACATTTCAAATAAAATTTCCACAAAAATTGACTAAACTAGAAGAACTTTATCTCAAACAGTTAAACTTTCACAAAATAATTGACTAATATATATAATCTCAAGAAAAGGCAGGAAACTTAGGCCCTGTTGGCTTATCCCAATAAATATTAAATAGACTGTAATGGAAAATCAAATTGCTTACCAAATGCCGGGAATATAGCAAAAGACTTGTCCAACAAGAAATTGTTATTCGTCATTTGTCGGCAAATAAGATAGCATTTTTTATTCTTTAAATTTGCGCTGCTTACGTGACATTTAAAAAATTGAATTTTAGCAAATCTTGAATATATTTCTTTTTCAAACAAAAGGACCTGGCCCACTTTAAGTCCCAACCCTTATATGGGTTGTTGAGAGATGCCCCCATTTTTATACAGGGTTAGGCAAGATTTTCCTCACAACAAGCACCAGTGCCAGACGAGCAACTCAGTGCGGACACTGAGCCTCGAACCCTGGTCAGGACGATAGTGGCATCAAAGGCGCTGTTGGCTGGATCATCTCTACTAAGCCTTGGTGGGTAGCAAAATATATTTGGGCACGCAATGAGGACTCGCATTTTAAATACTATAAGAATTCCAGGTTCATTTTTTTAAGATTTGGCGTCCAGCCCAGCAAGACTGACCCCGAGGTCAACTTAATTAGGATTTCTTACATTGGTTCACGTGGCAAAGCATAAAGCTAATTACACCAATTTGTAGACACCTTCACTAGTTGGTTAACTATATACTAGTGACTGAGGCACACTCAATGCGTGTGCAAGTGATTAAAAAAAAAAAAATATCAGTTGGACTAATGTATGTAGATTCACATTATCTGACAGCAAAATCTAGTAGGAGTGAATTAAAAAATTTACTACGAAAGAAATCAAAGAAAAGAGCTAGATCAAGCAATCATCTGTAAGCGGTTATGTTGAAGTGATAAACCCTTGTTTCGTTGGTTGTGTGATGTTGTGATTGAGTTAAAATGGGTTCGTGATAAGAAGTTATTTGAAGGGTTGAAAAGAAATTTTACAAGGTAGCAATAAATTATTTATACCAAAACACCTGTTTGCTCTCGCTGTATTATGGTAGAGATGTTAACAATTTAACGTCCTAGTATTTTCTATTTCAATTCACACTATAACTTCAGTCTATAAATACCATCTCTCATTACATTGCTTTGCACCCCAAATCCTCTATAAGAACTAGCTTCAAGTCTAAACCCTTCTTCAAACTACCTTTGTTCTGAACTTTTCTCCAAATCCCAAACGCCAAATTAAGGCATCATGGCACCTTTCACTTGTGATTATGAGGTCACCTCCTCAATCCCTCCTGCAAGGTTGTTCAAGGCCTTCATCCTTGATGACAACCTCATTCCCAGGATCTTTCCACAGGCCATCAAGAGTGTCGAAATCCTTGAAGGAGATGGCGGAGTTGGAACCATTAAATTGGTTACTTTTGGCGAAGGTTAGATGCTCTAAACATACACTTGACTACTTTCATAATTCTCCCAATTTTTCATTGAATATTTATCATTCTATATGTGCACTTACATGAGAACTAATGATTAACTTTAAATCTAATCTTTAGATTGCCATATTAAGAGTGCTAAGCACAGAGTCGATGGACTTGACAAGGACAACTTCACTTACGCCTATACTGTAATCGAAAGTGATGCCTTCAGTAACAAGCTTGAGAAAATCACCTGTGCTATCAAAATCGAAGCCTCTGCTAGTGGAGGGTCAGTCTGCAAAACCACCAGCGCATACCACCTCAAGGATGATGTCCAGTTTACAAAGGATTGTACTGCGGCAGGAAAAGAAAAGATCGAGGCAGGAAAAGAGAAGATCAAGGCAGGAAAAGATAGGGCCTTGGCCACGTTCAAGGCTGTGGAGACCTACCTCCAGGCAAATCCTGACGCCTACAACTAAGTATTGTACTGCCAACTCCTCCAGAGTCCAGATACTAGTATGTTATGGTTTGATGGTGTTGTCTTGTCTAAATGTTTTCTTGGAGTCTTGTATGTTTGGTTCAACTATTCGCAGCGAAGGTTACATAATATGCTATTCGAATAATAGCTCGCTTGTATTTTCTTGTGAAACTAAATAAAATTGTTTGAAAGTGTTGTTTCATTGTCGTCCTGAAAAACAATTGTGGTTTTCATTTCATCATCCGATCTTGTAATGAAAAGATCTAATCAAATTACTAATATATATATATATATATATATATATATATATATATATATATATATATGAATTACTAAAACCAGCAACGTCAATTGGAGAATCCATAAAACGTCAACTATAATACAATAGATATAAAAAAAAAATGTCCTCAGAAAATGAAATTAGAGTGCCATGTTTATCATCTTTCCATGTCTTATAACATTGGTCATCTTAAAAAGCTCAAAGCATATTTACTACTCTTTATCACTTTATTCCTTATCTTTTTGTAGATTACAAAGGACATTAATCGAAGTTGTATTTTGAATGGTAAAAGTGAAGAGATTAACGAATTATCACTATCAGCATACGATTCAAAGAAATATAGATATAACGAATGGGGAGTGATGATTAGGAGAAATTAGTAAAAAGAGCACGTTCGAAGCCTAAATGAATAAAAGAAAGGCACAATCTCAAAAGGATCTAATAGAACAGGTACTTTATAGTTTATATGCTCAAAAGAAGCCGGGTCCACAGGTCAACGTTCTCAAATAAAACTCTAGGGCATACGGGTTTATTTTTTGTAAGAATTTCATTGACATGTCAATAGCTAGACTGACAAGAAATCAAAATGGTTCCCCAATACCGGCTATATATATATATATAGCAAGAGAAATTCAATGATATGAGAATTAACAATTTAGCACTATATAGTTTAAGCTCATCCTCTTTATTAGTGCAAAATACTGGAAAGGTACCTTAAACTATTGAGTGCAAGGGGCAAGTTTTCATAATCTCAAAATTAATAGGCCAGTTGGCTAGCAGAGGAAGAGTTAAATCTCTCCTTTGGTATAAGTGGGGAGATCAAATCTCGCCACCTGCATTTGAGGTGTTTCAAGTGTACTCATCTGGTCCAAAGATGGTTTAGTCTCCTCTGCTCCCATACGACTCAGTTAGGTTTCCAATCTCCCCCTTCCCCATAAGAGTAGAAATAGATGTAGGAATAGTTGTAAAATGTTGCCATTTGACCAAAAAAATAAAATTAAAAGGACACTCATCTGGTCCAAAGATGGTTTAGTCTCCTCTGCTCCCATACGACCCAGTTAGGTTTCCAATCTCCCCCTTCCCCAGAAGAGTAGAAATAGACGTAGGAATAGTTGTAAAATGTTGCCGTTTGACCAAAAAAAATAAAATTAAAAGGCCGGAATAGGTCTACCATAGTGTATATGTTTATTTATGAAGATAATGTCATTGACATTCCAATAACTATGCTAGTAGAGTGTGACCGAAAACCAGAATAATTCCCGCATGCCAACGGGCCATATTAACTAGCAAGAAATATCAAGTATATAAGATATAGCACTGTCAAGTATCAAAGAAAAACTAGAAGAATAAAGCAGTTGTCAAACAATAACCAAAAAAAAAAAAATGTAAACATGACAAGATTTCAAGTTAAGAACTCAAATGCTTTCATAGTATCATAAATGTGGAGTATGTAGAGATTATTTAAAAGTTGTAAATCTTTTATTTAGTCAAACTTAAGATGTATACCCTCTTTATCATGTACTCTTCAAGAATTTTTAGTAAATAGGCTGGGGTCTACGCTAACCCCCCCCCCCACCCCATCATTTCTACGTGGTTTTTTATTAAAAAGAAAAAAAGAAAAAGAGAATCAAGTCTAAGCTCATCCTCCTCAAGAAGGGAGAGAGTAGAGACCAGACTAATGCCTCTCATGCTACTATCAGAGACACAATCAGCATTGTCTGAAATGATCATTACTATAAGATTTCCTGGAAAACCAACATGAAATTTGCTGAAATCATATCAACTCTTCCCAAGAGAGGAGACGTTGATCCCTCCTATTAATTTTACCGATATCAAGGTTTTTAGATGCCTTTAGTCTTCCTAAAACTAACCATTCCCACCAAGAACATTTCAAGGCCAAATCCGAGGAAATTTTCTTGTGCAGTTCTCCTAAAACAAGTACCACATGGCCCAAACCCTTGGCTTTTTCCGTCATAACAAGAGATCGTTTCAACGAATTTACAAACGACCCTTTGCTTAAAACTGTACCACATGAATGGCTTCCACTTATGGAAGTTGATCTTGCCGGAGATCCTTCGTACAGATCAACTCAGCTGGCCCTTTTGGCCACCCAGATCCCTTATACATCCTTGCCAAATTCTACTCTTGAACCAGGATTTAAGGCTGTGTTTGGATGGACGGATTTAGGTGGATTTGATTTCAAATCCATAATTCAAATCCTTTTCATTATTTCGAAATTTTATTTTAAGGATGAGATTTAAAATCCATCTATAAGATGGAATAAGTTAGTTTAGGGAATTTCAAATCTATCCAATACAAAAGTAATTTAAAGTCCATCCTTCTCAAACTCTTTCTCAAAATGCAAATCCATTGATCCAAATACAATGTAAGATTATTTACATATGCAGGGAGCCAAAGGATACATTCGCTTCATATTGGCACTTATTAAATAGAATGAATCACCTCTACAGGGGCCATATGCAAGTGAACCGGCCTCTACCAATGTCTTGCATGTGAGATGTTTATCTAGTGAGCACTTAGGTGCGGGTGAGAAAACAGAAGGTTTCACATTCTCCTTCATCTTTGTTGTTCAAATATCATGTTGAAAATGAAAATAATATTTTATTTTCTCTGTCCTGTTTTTTTAACTAAAATTCAAAGATTCTCTTTTAGTAGATATACAAAACTAATCGTCCTGCAGCTACAAGATTATTTTTGTATATCTACTTAAAGCTTATCAATATTGCTCTGAGATCATACTGATGTATATCAAATATTGAATGTTGACTCTTTCTTATATTGACAATAAAAGAGTATTGAATCTCAATTTTCCTGCTATTGGAATGTTTGAAATTTTACCTCAGTTCCACTTTCTTCTCAAAGCTGTTAGTGTATATGCCCTAAAGTCAATCAACTTTTAGGGTTTATTATACACTTTGACTATTTATGTAATAATAAATGACATCTTTATCATATTGATTGCTTATATTTTCATATAAGTATGATAAAACCCTTAGAATAAACCTAATCGATGAAATCATAAGAGTTATGATGGTGAGGTTCATTCGATTATAAATAAGGTTTATTCTTAAATATCTCTAGTCATAGTATTAACAAGAAAGGGTATTGTTAATACGGTTAGACTAGCATATACTATGCCGCTTCTATATGAGAAGTAGTAGACCTCATCTACTATGGTGTATGAGACACCTAAGCAAGTATATGGGTGCTTGATGGTATGATCAAGTTCACTAGATTGATCCACATAGGGACATCCTTTAAGTGCCAAAGGATTAATGTCTAAGTGACGTTTATGTAAATGATTCTTAGACTTAAGGTTATCATGATATCTTGAATATGGATAGTTATACTTTCTTTGTTATATGATTGCTCCTGTAAAAGGGAATGCTCACATCATTAGCAAATGGGTGTATCTTTGAAGTATGGAAAGATGGTGAATAACCTATAAGGATTTACCGCCTCTTATGTGAGAGGAGTTATCTCGTGTTTGGCCACTTGTAGAAGTATAACTCAGAAATCTTAGCTAAGTGGAAAGTCTTAGAAAGTGTTTCTAAGAACTTCTTCATTGGAGTTATATTTTGGTACAAGAGAAAGAGCATTAATCACACAATGGAATAGGCACAACTTATTCCAAGATTAATGTGAGATAAGTGTGGTAAAAGGATATTAGTTACATTATAAACGTTTACTGAAAGGTGAAGTCATCCACTTGACTTTTCTCATTACTTGGGTGGTCATGATGTATTGCTAGATACCAATCTTGATCTATAAGTATGAGTTGATTGATTAGTGGAATCAGTGATAAATTAAAAGGAGTTTTAATTTATCTAGTTCTTATTTATTAAGAATGTATAGCTCATACTTATTGCCAACGTATATGAGAACCTAATGGGTCACACACATTAAGAACTTTCTTAGCTAGATTAAATGAATTTCAAGTGGGACTTGATAGATAAGTTTTATAACTTATAGTTTGATTTGTGAGACAAATTAAACTTGAGAGACTTATGGTGCAAATAAGTTTTAGTCTTCCAAATACAAGAGTTGTATTAGAATTAGGAAGCTAAATCTTATTGGAAACTGATTTCAGGTTTCCATAAGGATTTGACAACTTATTTGTCTATAAATACTCACTAAGCTTTTGCTAGCAATAGAATCATCACACAATTTGTCTTGTGAGATTTTTGAGAAAAATCTTGAGAGAAAAAACCCAAAATTCGTCCAAGAAAATAAGGGAAAAAATTGCATCTCTTATTTCTTATCTTGGGATGAATTTTTCATGGTGAAAATTGGAATTATCTCAATAGACTTGTGTGTGGTTGTCTTGGCAATAGCTAGCACTAATCTAGCTTAAGCTAATTCGACCTTGGAGGTTCTAACTAAGGAGGTTCGTGTGGATCACCATTAGAGGCGGGACGCGTATGCTACGTGGATCTCTTTGCCATCCCTGCATCAAATCTCCACCAAGTTCAAGGAGGTCTTCATGGATTGAGGTAATCTTCTTGAACTATCTCTATGTTACATGGATTTAATCAAAGGACGATCTATTAAAGGAATCAAAATTTTAAATTTCCTGTGTTTATCTCCTTGATTCCTTACATGGTATCGTGAGCCAACTTTGATTAAACCATGTAACTTGTTTTTTTAGTTGTCATGTATGTCAAATTAGATTTGATTATATGCGTTCAAGAGTTTTAAAAATTATATTTTGATGAGAAATTAAATTTTTGAAAAGGTTTCAAAATTTTAATGATTTTCATCGGATGAATTTTTTGAAAAATTATTTTTTTTTCCGTCGCTTGGAAATTCATGGAAAGGTTGAACCCTTCAATTAAAAGATATCGGTGGTTGCTTCTCAAGTGATCGGATCACTAAAGAAGGAAGATAGAAACAGAAATAGAATTACCATCATGATCAGATTGTGATTTATGTATACTTTAGCATGCGTGATTGTTACATGTAAATCTATTTAATGATTAGTCATGATATGATCATGATTGGCTTTGATTTGAAAACAATATAATATATAGACCATGATACGATCATTGGTCTGATATTGTATGCAAATCCTGATTGCTTCAAAGTTCTAGCCATGAGATGGTGACGAACTTGAAAGGTTTTTGGTTATTAACTATTGCTGGAAATTTTCTCGTAAAAGGAAATTCAAGAAACAAGTTAGTTTCCAAATAATAAATGGGATTTGGTCATTGATTTCCTTTTCGTTTGGGTTTCTAAATTAGTATCGAAATTTCCTATAATTCTAATATGATTAGAATTAAGGTATTTTGTGGAAATTTTAGAAATCCAAATTGGACAAGGAGTTGTTCAATTAAGTTTTGAAACTTACTTAATTTTAGTAAGACTAAAATTAAGAAGTAAACCAACTTTGGAGACTTTCCAATTTTATAAGATTGAATTTGGAAGGTGTTCAAATACTTTAGAAACTTTCTAATTTAGTGAAAATTAAATTAAGAAAGTGCTCTAAAGTAAGTATTTGAGATTCTAAAATGGTTTAAAAGAAAATTTCCAAAAATAAGTGAATTAGGAAATTCTAGTTAGACTAGAAATTCTTAATTTTGACTTGGAAATGGTCATTCGATTGTGAAAAATTTCTTATCATGGTTATAAAGTATGGAAAATCATTTTAATGAGATTAGAATGTGGTTTCCATAATTTAAAACAAAAGAATTGGAAAGAAATTTGAAACTACTTAATATTCCTTAAGAAATTGGATTTCTAAGTAATATAAGTTTCCAAATTAATATTGGTTTCTAAAATGATTTGGAAATTGAATCTACCTTTTATTATGAATAAAATATAGTTTCCAAATCATTAGTATTGCCAAAAAATTCTTCTTATGTTCAATCTTTCTGGAATTTTAAAAAAAATGAAGGAAAAAGATGCTGTCTGCAATAGCGTCGCTAAAAGTTTTAGCGACAGTTTTCTTATGAAGAACTTTTGTCGCTAAAGACATTTTTTGTCGCTAAAACTTAATTCCAGAAATTAGAAATTTTCAAATTGAATTTGATTCAATTAATTTTAAACCTCTTGAATTGAAGCCTTTTGAGATTAAAGGCTTGTGCATATAATGATACATGATTGGAACTAAATAAATATTTATGCTTTCATTTAATATTGTATTTTATGAATGCATGATGGATGATTATGGACTAAGGCCAATGTGATTGTGAATGGTTGAATGTATGTATGATTTGGTTTTGATATTTTTGAAATAGGGCCTGCGTGTCCTGCCTTCTCTATATATTCTCAATGTAAATTCTCTTCTCATCTCACTCCCCTTGAATGTAACTCAAGGTTTTCCCAATATTATGTAATGTACTATATTAGGGATAGGGAGAGGGTGAGGATCTAAAATGTTTAGAATAGATTTACATTTGTAATGTACAAAGGAGATGGAGATGGTACCAATTCCACCATGGTGGACATACAAAAGACGTCTGAGGCATGGAGATGTCGCCGTCCCTTGTTTGACCATCTAGTTTCCTTTTGGCTCAAGGAAACTAGTGTAGGAATAAAGTCCATAATCATCCATGTTTAATTATAGTATGTTTATTTATTTATTTATATTGATGAATGGATATCCATGCTATATATATATTTGATGAGACCAATTTGGAATACCATGTCTAAAATCCCTACTCAAATATTAAGTCTAAACTTAAGTTGCCTTCCATTGTTATAGTTAAAATGAAATTATGTTGAGTTAACTTGTTGAGTACACTCAAGGTTGCTCTACCATGAGAAGTTTTAACTATGAGATGAGATCTCGAATAATGGGTATGACTTAACTAAAATTTGTGACTTGTTGAGTACACTCAAGGTCATAAAATTTTAGAGGCAAAGGTTGGGTGACACATATGATGTGATTTATCAAGAGTTGATAACTCAACTATCTAGAAGTTACAAAAGTTATAATTGGTAATAAGTACCTACCTATTGAAATTATTTTGATTTGTTGAGCTCAAGATCAAAATAACTAAATGGGATTCTAGCCTACTAGGAATTTTTGAAATTCTAATCTATATAAGAGGGTTATAGATTTGAATAAAATAGTGGGAGCAAAACCAAATTTGATTTTTATGTCATTTTACTTGGTTTTGTTTTGCATAAATAGCAATTCTCTTTTATCTTTACCATCCGTTGTAGAAATTATGAGTAATTGCATATTATTCTCGATATAATTGGTATTTTTTAATTTCTTGGATTGGCAAGTTAAATTGAGAAAAGTTCTCAAGAAAATTTGGCTATATCATTTAAAACCTTAACACTTCCAATTATGGAAGATGTAATGGAATTAATAAAAATTGCTAACAATAGGTAAAAGGAGATGATGATAGTATGCCATAGATGCTTCCTAAATCTCATTTACTAGATAAGATTTCAATTTCTTTCACCATGGTTATACATCTCAAGAGTTGAATGATGAATAATCAAGGTATAAGATGTATGAAATCTTGAGCAATAATTCTATTACAAGATGACAAAAATATCTCTAAGTAAATATTAATTTATTAGAGAGTGATTGACTATATTAAGAAATTTAGATCAATCAAAATTTTGTCATACACTATTAGTCAAATGTTGACTAAAAGTAATTACTTATCAAGAGTTGATAATAAGAATTACTTATCAAGAGTTGATAAGTTAAGAGTTTTAAAGAACTAGCCTTATAGTACAAGCTTTCAATGCATGGTTTTGAAATACAACTTTGTGAAAGTTTTATTTTTGAGATTATAATTGAGATTAACTAATGGACTTATTTTAGAACTTAATAAATGTTATTATTTTCTAAAATAAAAGAAAGTCCATTTCTCAATATGATGTTAGATAATTTGAAACCATCTTTAACATTTGGAAATTAGTCTTTTGAATAAGAAACATATTTTTCAAATCGCATGATGATTTGGCTCATTTGATTATGAATCATTTGAGACATATGAGCCTTATTCACTAATAAAAGGGTAATTTGATCTTTTATGAAAAGATTTAATGAATTGTTAGGATCCATACATTATGATGTATGTGAAAGATTAACAATTCATAGTAGAGATTATTTCTCATATTTTATCACTTTTTGCTAATAACAACTCAAAATGGATATATGTATCTTTAAGGTACTAATCCAAGATTTTGAGAAGTTAAGAGGTTTAAGTATAAAATAGAGAAACAATCTGGTCAAGTACTAGGACACCTAAATATGATCAAAGTGAAGAATACTTGAGCCATGGTAAAGTATTGGAACACCATGATTTGATCAAGGTGAAGAATACCTAATCTAAGGGTTTCAAAATTAACTAAAGGAGAATGTGATTCTCAAGTAAAATAATTTTTCTAGTTATCTCAATTATTGTTGTGTAATCTAGATAAAGAATTATATCTCATGAGATGAGATGTCCCATGCAAGTTTACCAAAATGGTTTTGGGGTTTTGTCCTACATAAAATTGTCTCCTATACACTAAATCTTGTTCCATAAATATATTTGTTCAAAATGTACCATATGAGATATGGAGTGTGAAAATTTGGATTGTGCTACTTATGAAGTGAGCATCCATAATCGGATAAAGTGGAGCTAAGATCCGATTAAAACCTTTTGTGAAGTATTCTTGAGAATTAAAGGAAAAGAAAAGGAGGGCCAAAAAGAAGAAGAGCAAATCCGTTCTTCTTATTTCATTTGGTTTAAATTTTTCCTTAGCACACATGCTAGAATTTTCTTATCTTCTCCAAGAATTTTATAATTCTATCATCTTCAAGAATAAAAGTGTTTTAGTTCTAAAACTACTATTTTCTAGATATATGATTTATTCTAGATAAAGTAGTGGGAGAAAGATGGAACTTAAAACTTGAAATAGTTTCAAGTATCACAAAAGCAAGTTGAACAAAATGCATAGAATTGGGGCTTGCATTTCATGATGATGAGGCGCAGCGAAAGCTCCTAAAATAAGGGTTCATAAATCTTAGAAATATAGATTTCTTATAGAAAATCATGATATTTGATTGTGCATTTTTAAATGATTTATGAATACTTTTACAACTTATAGAGATGGTTGAGACCCATGAATCTAAAATGGATTCCATATTTAACGAAGGGTAATGACCTTAGTCAATTCACCTAAAGGTTTGGTAAACCTTTTAGTTGCAAAAGAGTCTTTAGAGTAAAGACTAATATGGAAGGTAAAGTGTTACCTATAGAGTTTGGTTGGTAGAGTGGTCACTATTAAAGATAAGCAAATTATCTTTAAAGAAACCTTCTCACTAATCAATATACTTAAATTCATTTAGATTTACTTGCTTTGTTTTAACTATGAGTTATGGTATGGCAAATAGATGCTAAAACCATTTTTCTTAAATGGAAACAACAAATAATTGTGTATGTGACACAATTTAAAGGTTTTACATCTAGTGTGCCAATAAAGCAAATCTCTAAAAGTGGTATCATCCATTTTGATGAAATAATCAAAGAGTTTGATTTTATCAAAAGTATGGATGGCCTTGTACTTATATTTGATTTAGTGGGAGCTATTGTTGGTTTCATGCATCATATATAATTGATATATGATACATTGAAATAGTATGCCTATATTCCAAAATTATAGGTGTAGCTATCCAAGACTTCCTTCATGATATAAAGGAGTGGCAATCTACCTTTAGAGTAAAGGTCTATATTGATAGGTATGATTGCTTAAGTTTTTAAGTACTTAGACAAGATGCTAAAATGTTTAGCATGGAGTAATCTAAGAAGGGGTCTTATCTATATTATATAGAATAATCCTTTCATTGTACTAACCTCATTGTCTCCTTTGGTCCATGAAGAGTTTAAAATTGAAAATTCGAGAATGTACTTGTAAACTTTCCTACAGAAATGATTTGCAAGTAATTATGCATACATTCATAATGTCAGTGCTATGTGTTGAAAGAGTTTCAAGTGAAACACAACTAAATTTCTACAATTAAAACCTTAACAAATGCTACTTGAGAAGTGGCAAAAGGAAACATGTGAATCTACAAGTTCAAATTTGAGTTTGAATTGGTTTATTCTATTAGAAGTCCTTCAACTTATGTTGAGACTATAATAGAATTTGTCCTAACAAAGGAACCAAAGTCTCATCATAGATCCACATATTTGTTAAGGTAGTTTCACATGATTTGATGAAATCATTGATGGGAATTAAAAGTGAAGATTAAAAGGAGTACCCATGGATTACAACATAGTTGATCCGTTTACTAAACTTATCTTAAAGAAAACATGATAGTCATGTTTGCTCATTTAGTTTTTAACTTGTGAGTGATTGGCTTTAGTGCAAGTGGGAGATTGTTAGTGTATATGCCCTAAAGTCAATCAACTTTTAGGGTTTATTATACACTTTGACTATTTATGTAATAATAAATGACATCTTTATCATATTGATTGCTTATATTTTCATATAAGTATGATAAAACCCTTAGAATAAACCTAATCGATGAAATCATGAGAGTTATGATGGTGAGGTTCATTCGATTATAAATAAGGTTTATTCTTAAATATCTCTAGTCATAGTATTAACAAGAAAGGGTATTGTTAATACGGTTAGACTAGCATATACTATGCCGCTTCTATATGAGAAGTAGTAGACCTCATCTACTATGGTGTGTGAGACACCTAAGCAAGTATATGGGTGCTTGATGGTATGATCAAGTTCACTAGATTGATCCACATAGGGACATCCTTTAAGTGCCAAAGGATTAATGTCTAAGTGACGTTTATGTAAATGATTCTTAGACTTAAGGTTATCATGATATCTTGAATATGGATAGTTATACTTTCTTTGTTATATGATTGCTCCTGTAAAAGGGAATGCTCACATCATTAGCAAATGGGTGTATCTTTGAAGTATGGAAAGATGGTGAATAACCTATAAGGATTTACCGCCTCTTATGTGAGAGGAGTTATCTCATGTTTGACCACTTGTAGAAGTATAACTCAGAAATCTTAGCGCTAAGTGGGAAAGTCTTAGAAAGTGTTTCTAAGAACTTCTTCATTGGAGTTATATTTTGGTACAAGAGAAAAGAGCATTAATCACACAATGGAATAGGCACAACTTATTCCAAGATTAATGTGAGATAAGTGTGGTAAAAGGATATTAGTTACATTATAAACATTTACTGAAAGGTGAAGTCATCCACTTGACTTTTCTCATTACTTGGGTGGTCATGATGTATTGCTAGATACCAATCTTGATCTATAAGTATGAGTTGATTGATTAGTGGAATCAGTGATAAATTAAAAGGAGTTTTAATTTATCTAGTTCTTATTTATTAAGAATGTATAGCTCATACTTATTGCCAACGTATATGAGAACCTAATGGGTCACACACATTAAGAACTTTCTTAGCTAGATTAAATGAATTTCAAGTGGGACTTGATAGATAAGTTTTATAACTTATAGTTTGATTTGTGAGACAAATTAAACTTGAGGGACTTATGGTGCAAATAAGTTTTAGTCTTCCAAATACAAGAGTTGTATTAGAATTAGAAGCTAAATCTTATTGGAAACTGATTCAGGTTTCCATAAGGATTTGACAACTTATTTGTCTATAAATACTCACTAAGCTTTTGCTAGCAATTGAATCATCACACAATTTGTCTTGTGAGATTTTTGAGAAAAAAATCTTGAGAGAAAAAACACCCAAAATTCGTCCAAGAAAATAAGGAAAAAATTGCATCTCTTATTTCTTATCTTGGGATGAATTTTTCCTGGTGAAAAATTGGAATTATCTCAATAGACTTGTGTGTGGTTGTCTTGGCAATAGCTAGCACTAATCTAGCTTAAGCTAATTCGACCTTGGAGGTTCTAACTAAGGAGGTTCGTGTGGATCACCATTAGAGGCCGGACGCATGTACGGCTACGTGGATCTCTTTGCCATCCTCTGCATCAAATCTCCACTAAGTTCAAGGAGGTCTTCATGGATTGAGGTAATCTTCTTGAACTATCTCTATGTTACATGGATTTAATCAAAGGACGATCTATTAAAGGAATCAAAAGTTTTAAATTTCCGCTGTGTTCATCTTCTTGATTCCTTACAAAAGCATGATTCTTATCGTTGATTCCATGTAATCTTATAGTGCACTCCATGCTAATATTATAGTTAATCCATTTCATTATGTAATAAACTAAAGTTCATTGGAAGATTCACTATCTTATACAAACAAAAAAAGTTGCTCTCTATGGATTAAACATTGGCCTTGGAAATTAATATGGTGTAAGACGATTCCAAAATAGTTTCAAGGAATCAAATCCTATTTACCTTGCTTCCCTCCAAAACCAGTTGATATCCAATCACATAGATAACTTTCTGTTACTCGGCAATACAATAAATCTAACTGCAGGCTTATCTTGCGGTTTTAACCCTCCGAGTCTATAGATACATGCACAACATAGAAGTTCATACCAGGAAAGAGATACATGTTTGAGTGGTTTATTATTTAGTTTCATAAATTAATTTGTGACTTCTAACTCCGATTTGATTGCCTTTTACTTTGAAATATTATATTGAGTGTTGATTGCCATTTTCGACATGTGAGACGTGACACAAAAACGAATAGTGACATAAATATGTCATTTATGACCATTGGCATTATGTAGTTTCAGGTTCAGTTCATCCTCTTCAATAGAGTGTGGAGAGCACAGGCCACATCTCAAGCTACGTCCAGCAAGTATAGCCACATTTATCGTAGCTTCAAAAGATTAAGAAAGTAGTCTAAAGAAATCAACATGAGATATCCCGAGATCATATCAGCTGCTGCCCAAGAGAGAAGCCATAGATTCCTCCTGGGACTTCTATGAATACCAAGGTATTTTGGTTCCCTTTAGCCCACTTAGAAGCAACCATTACTCTTCAAGAACATTTCAAGGCTAAACCCGAGGAAATCTTTTTTGTAGTTCGGTCAAAAGAGGTACCACATGGCTCAAGGCCTTGGCTTTTTCCATCTTAACAAGAGATCGTTTCATGCAATCCACGAACCCTCTGCTTAATTCTGTTCCGCACGAATGTTTTCCACGTATAGATATTGATGTTGGCAACGATCCTTCGTACAGAACACCCCAGCTGCCCCGTCTAGCCACTCATATCTCTTATCCGTCCTTGCCAGAATCTATACTAGAATCAGGATGTAAGATTATTTACATATGTAGGGAGCCAAAGAACGCATTCACTTCATATTGGCATTTCTTACAAACATTGAAACATCTCTCTACGGGGTCAGATGCAAGGGAACGGGCCCCTTCCCTGGAGAAGGAATTGGAGCTGTTTTGCCAAGGCAAGTCTGCATCTGGGCCTTGCTGGGACCGTGTCTTGGGGTTCTGGAGAGCTAGCATTGAAAGGCCGGAGACTGTACTGTTCTAAAAATATGAAGAGCTGAAGAAAGATGAAGCTTTTTCCCTGAAGAAATGGGCTGAGCTCATGGAGAAACCATTTTCATAGGAGGAAGAGATGGAAGGTGTCCCTGAGAAACTAATAGGAATGCGCAGCTTTAGAAATTTGATCAATTTGGAGTGAATAAGAGTGGTTTTTATCAGAATGCATGGTCAGGTGTATAACAATTCATATTTCAGGAAAGGAGCTCTTGGAGATTGGAAGAATCTTTTAACTCATGATATGAAGGTGATGATAGATCACACCACTGAAAAAAAAAAACTACAATCTTCAGGCTTCACATTTGGTTCATATTCAGAACAGGAAAACGAAAGCAAAAGTGATGGCATGGAACATCGTTCTTGATTTCTATTTTCTATAATACTACTTTTTTTTTTTTTTATGTTTTGAATAAATAGCATCATCATCTTTTTCATTTTGGAACTCGTACTCACTGCCAATCAAACTATCATAGTCACTTGACTCCTTGCCATCTTCTTCTTGTTCCTGAATCTCTTGATTTCTCTATCCATTTGACCAGTGACTGTATCAACAATTATTCAGTCAACAGATAACAGAATTTGATATCATTAGAAAAGATCTTGGGTTCTAGTATTATGAATGGAGAAAACTACCTTAAAGGTTTACACCCAAAAAAAAAAAAAAAGAAAAAAGGAAAAAAGTGAGCATCAGAATTCAGGCCAAACATCTTGGAAACACGTCAAAGGAACCAAAAGGGATGCCCAAAAGTTGCAGGAACGTTTTCCTTCAACAAAGAGAGAATGACGTCCTCTATAGATATCAAATACCGGCGGGCGTCGTTTAGGATGTCCGTTATTTACTCATTAATGATTGAAGTTTTGTCATCCGTTGTTTGGCCATTTTGTCGGCCCGGTGGCGGCAACGAAATCTTTGCTTGCTGAATTCGTGCTGCCAAGTCCTTTTTTGCGCTCAAGATTTTTTTTTTGCGGATGAAGGCTTCAATTTGCCTTGCCCGTAGAGTTTTGTCATCTGAGTACGATTTTTTCCCCGCACTTTAATTTTAGGTGTTATTGAATTAAGATGTGTAATGATATTAACTGCAAACAAGTCAAATCTCGTTAAGTTTTACCTAAATGGGTCGAACTCCACTCTTTTTTTTTTTTTTTTTTCGGTGCTTTGAGCACCTGGTTTCTCCTACCCTTTGGTAAGATTAATCCAGATTCAGGTTGAGAAGTGCTCGTAGCATCTAACTCTTATTCGAGGATAAAGGATGGTCCAGAATTTTTCAAAATGCCACATGTAAGAGTCGAACTAATTACCTCCTGTTGGCATTAACGACTCACTCAATTTTATTGAGTTCCAACTTGACAAATTTTTAGTATAAATCTTGAGCTCAAGCTTGACCCAAAAAAATAATTGTTATACTCTTTTAGAATGAATAAAATAGACATTTTATTGAATAATTAATAAAAATATTAGGACGTACAGACCAGTTCAATCTAGTTGAGTTCCACGCAAGGATGTAGTAGTCAATGTCCTTGGACGTGATTTCAATTTGTCTTTGTTGATTTCCCCATTTTTTCAAAATTCTTTAGCCTTTTTTCCTCTTAGTTTTTTCAATTTGTCTTTGTTGATTTCCTCATTTTTCCAAAAATTTTTAACCTTTTTTCCTCCTAGTTTTTTCAGGGCAGAATGTGAGGCTGAACTTTAAAGCCTAATACCAAAGGACCAGTGTGGTACGAAAAAGAACTTTAAGGACAATTGTTTTTGTTAAAAAAAAGAGTTTGAGGACATTTATGAGATTACACTAAAAATTTGAGAGACCAAATAAGCTGTTTCCTATTGATTTTCATTAATTTTTTTTATCGTACTAACATAGGAGTACGTGTGTTGCACGTATTGTTTATTATTTTGCATTTTTTTTGGTTGAGTGAAAATTCTTATATCCAGTGATTTGGTTATACTTTTCAATTCTACTTCTGAGTTGATTTAAAAGTACGGCTAGTTATGCTTTTTAATTAGTTGATATTACAAAATTACTACTCAATAGATGTCACTCACTGCCTTTCTAGTAGGATTAGTAATAGATTCTTTCTAATATGTTCTCACATACATTACCCTTAGACTATTGTACAAGGCAACCAAAAAGAACATGTAGTAATATCAGATGAAACATAAAAAATGAGCAACAGCAGAGTCAAGATGTAATAACCCTAATTTAATCACTTACCATTTTAGTAGATAATCAATCAACTAAATGAGACCCTAAATTACTCCTTGCCATTTTAATTAGCAAAATGAATCTAGACACAATACTAGATAAGTCATTTTTATTTTCTTTAATTTACATGGTAAGGTTTTAATTGCAGTTAATGTCATTAATGGCCGATTACCCATCAAGTGTCAATCAAAACTCAATATTACCAATTAGGATATTCTCTATGGTAAGATTTTGATCTCATTTAATGGAATTGATATTAGGATATTCTCTATGGTAAGATTTCAATTTCATTTAATGGAATTGATAGTAATCTACTTGTCAACTATCAATCAAAACTCATCACTATCAGTTAGGATATTTTTCTATGGTAAGATTCTAATCTCATTTAGTGGAATTAATATTAATTTACTAATCAACTACCAATCAGAACTCATCATTATCAATTAGGACATTTTCTATGGTAAGATTTTAACTATATTTAATGACATTAATGGTTGATTATCAATTAAGTGCCAATCAAGCCCAAATTACGTGATACCTTTTCTAAGAAACCTTGCCTTTGTTTGATACAATACAACTAGGTATGGGATATATATATATATATATATATATATATATATATATATATATATATATATATACCCAGGGTGAACTAAAACGTATCTCTTTTCTTTCTCTAACAATTGGCAATTACAAATGTGAGAATTGAGTTGACGAAAAGAGGAGGAGAAGGTACGTTAGTTTGTCAGCGAGTCTAGAGGACAAGGATCAAGGATTTTAGTACAACTTCATATCATGCAAGTTACTGTGAGTGGGATTTACCCCTTTGGCTTTTTTTCTCTAAATCATGTTTTCACTACAACTTTGACAATTATTATTTTCTATATGAAAATGGACCTTATATGATAATATTTGCTTACTACAAAAGCTAAATGCATATGTAATGTAAATACTTATACTATGCTACTTGGTTTATTTGATCCAATGGGAATGTTAATGTAATGGCTCTAATGGTCACGACATAATTGGTAGGGGTTATAGTCCTGCCAATGTCAATGTAAAGTAAAGTAAAGTAAAGTAAAATGCAATGTAGGTCAAAGGGTACTCTGGAGGTTCCTTTTGACTGCCCATTCTAGTGGGGTAAATCACTAGACTGAGTACTCAGCGCCGATTAAGGCGTGTAACTGTTAAGAGCCATTAAATGTTTACTAAATGTTTATATGTTAACCCAATGTGTAAAGAATGGTTCCTTTTGATGAAATGTGTTTGTTTACATGAATATCTAAATGTGATTATGTGACTATATATGTATATATGTAACATATTTGGTCCAACAAGGGCGGTATGTTTTACTCACTAGGCAAGTTGATGCTTACCCAATATCTAACTATTTCCTGCAGAGGATGAGTATGTTTACGAGTTGGTTGAGACTGATGGTGACCGGAATTGACGGACTGGATTTACTATTACAACAAGCAGTTAGGATTGAATAAATGCTATGTTTAACATGTACGAATTATAGATTGAATAATTAGTTATTTTGTTTTACATTTACTATGTTATTAGAAATAAGTTCCGCACTAGATTTATGTATTGCTTTCGCTAATGTTATGTAATGGATAGTGATGTCTGGTATCTTGGGGAGCTATGTTCTTTGAGGTACGGCAATTGTGGCATTTTCGGGTAAAGTGCGAGCTTGAGGCGTGACAGTTTTAGTGGTATCAGAGCCAGATCTAGTAGAGACAGACTTTATTTGTTAAGATATATGATTTTCTAACATGTATTTTGGGAGATTTAAATTCTGCCTAAGTTAATAAAAAAAAAAGATACTGGTAAGAACTTTTGAATGTGTAGATTATGGCTGGACACGTGACTTATCATGTTGAGGGAGAAGAGTGCAATTGTCTGGTGGACGTGACTGGATGCACTATTAGGCGCCTAAGAGATGAAAACGAGTCATTGCAGGCTAGGGTTCAAGAGCTTGAGAAGTCCAAAAAGGAGTTCAAGGGTTTATTTGACGAATGGATGGTGAAGGCAAAACAAGTAGAGGTGACTTTTAGGGAAACGATTGAGAGCTTGAGAATGAAGCTTAAGGCAAAAAACTGATGACATTCAAAGACAAGAATTAAGGGAAGATGCCTTGCATAAAGAAATTGTCAAACTCCTGACTTCAAATCTTGATATAGAAAAGGAGAAAGAACTCTTAAGCCGTAACGTTCAGCAGCTAAGGACTAATGTGGCGAGATTGAGGAATAAGAATAATGCTTTAGATACAGAAGTCCATAATCTGAAGTATGAAAATATTCATTTGAAAATGGATGTTGATAATTTGAGAAATGAAGCAAATTACTGGGGGAATGTGGTGGGTGAAATGAATGACTACCCTTACGAGCGAGGGATGGCTTACCATGACCTAAGAGCCAAGTATGAGCAAAAGAGAAATAACTTTCGGGCTATTATGGCCATGTTTGCACCGGTCCCTGAATTTGAAAACTTTTGGCCAGACACCGATGATGAGGGTAATAATGAGGGTGAAAATGCCTAAAATGTACCTAACAATGTGAATGAGAATGTCTTGAATGAAGAAGTAGAAGAGGATCCTATAGAAGAAGAAGAACAGGAAGAGCCCAGGGAGGAGGAAATAGGCAATGACAACACTCTTGAGGGTGCTCAAGAAAAAGAAGAAGATTTAGGTGTAGGTGATATAGTGGATCCTTAGTGTCTTGATATGACAAATTAAGCAATATGATTTCACTTGTTTGAAATAAAGAGTCTCTATTAGCAGTTGTAATAAGTTAAGGGTTGATGCAAATAACTCTCTCCTAGGAAATCTTTTTAATATATTAGGGCAAATTTACCCTTATCATCAAAGGTAAATTAGGAATTATAAAAAATGACACTATGTGTTAACACCACACAGTGATATTTAGACTTTATTATTGTATAAATAATTAAACACTATAGAGGCCATTTTGAATATTTAGTAAAACTTACAATAATCAAATTTGGCATGAAGACTTCAATTAGAAGTCTTAAAAACTCATACACACTCCTATGTTTTATATCTTATCATATATATATGTTTTATATCTTATCATATATGGAACTATCTAACCATTTTTCTAAAAGATTTCTCATTTTCTAGATGGCATGAAGAATTTAATTAGAAGTTTTAAAAACTTATATGCGTTCTTACATTTTATATCTTACCCTATATGTATGTTTTATATCTTGTCATATGTGGAACTATCCGACTGTGTTTCTAAAAGTTTCTCATTTTCTAGAGAGTTTTCTTGGAGAAAAGTTACTTTAGTACATTTTCAAGATGTGATGCATATGAAATAAAAGATGAGTGAAAAATGTACAGAAGGAGTATTCATAGAAAATGGAGAATTAAAAAAAAAGTTATTGTGGAAACAATTATGGGGACTTAATGTGAAACATAAGTTAAAATATTTTATATGGAAGTGCCTCAAAAAGATTCCTACTCTAAAAAGTAGAAATGAAACGGGTGACTTAGTGTGTAAGTGATGTGGAGATAATGTAGAAACTTTAGAACACATGCTTTTCTACTGTAATAATACTATTGAGGACACCACATGCTTTTCTACTGTGATAATGCTGAGGCCATCTGGAAGGGAGCTCCAATCTGTAGAAACCAAAAACTTCCACCTAAAAATTTACACACATACAAGTATATTTGGGAGAAAGTGAAATAATATCAATAATATATTAATAATCACACAATAATAACAAGACTCTCAAACTTCACTTTTTTCAATTGACACCAATATTAAGACTCTATATTTATAAGCTAGATGACTTGGTGAACAAATTTTACAATTACAAGAAATTTTCTAATCAAATACTAATTCCAAAACAATAAAACTATCATAATTTGACACCAATAAACTACTAAAAACTTGACTAAAACACTACTAAATAACAATATAGAAACTTCTATTTTTAGACCCTTGATTTAATATGCCAACACAATCAAGTGGAATGATTTAGAAGAGTACATGAGTAGTTTTTGGCACGGGTGGTAAAGCCCAAGAAATTATTAGAAATAGTCTCTCCTCTCTCTGTCTGTCTCTCAATTTTGTAAAAATGCATGAGATATACTTCTCAATTGTGATAAGGCATCCTCCTCAAATATTAGTTACGTTGGTATCACGTACAGACCATTCATATTTTGATGCATGTTGGCAGGTACACTTTTTTTTTCCAGTTTTCTTTTCTTTTAGAAATTAACATTAACGTAAATTTATGTCTAATTCTAATTCTGACACATTTTTTATTTTGGTCTTCTTGTGCAGTTTCCTTGTCTTCTTAGATATTAACACTAACGTAATCTCAATCCAAATTTTCCTAATATAAGGACTCAGTATTGATATAATGACATTACGCAAGCGCCTTGGACAATGGTGAAAAACTGAAAATGGCATTTCTACAACTTTGGATACATAACATAATCTTAATTATCACAACTTTTTATGGTAAGGATAGTATTGAAAACAAAATCTAAATCCATAAATCACCACTCTTTTGATAGAATAAACCAGCTCTTAGCTCATTTGTACGTAACTTGGAGCCCTAACACCAAAAATCGCATGATACCAAATAAGAACTTAAAAAAAAAAAAGGCAATTTAGTCATGGTTACTGTACCATGAAACTGGAAATGTATGTTAAACACGAATTTTCTTTGCAATTCGGGTTTCAAGGAAAAAAAGGAAGTTTTCCCACTCTAGTTTCATTGTTTAGCTTCCTTTCTTCTTTCTTTTTTTTTTTTTTTCTCCCTTAGGAATTCATATCAATCTAGTTTCATTCCCAATCTAAATTTTGTTTCATGATGAAACTTAAATGCAATTTTCTTCCTAGTATAAGACCTCGCTATTGATATCACACAAGTACCATCAAGTCACCAAGTTCAATTTTCTTTTTTACTAGAGTATTGATCATTGCTACTTTTTTCAAAGTTTTTTTTATTAAGATCTTTTCTAATTCAAGATTATGTAGACCTTTTTAAAATTTTTTCCCCCTTTCCGTTGGATACTTTCCCTTTACAACTTAATCGTGTAAGAATAATTATCTAATTCATTTATAACATAGAACTCGCTCTCCATTGATTATTTTAAGTGATTATGAAAAATTAGTTTTTGAGATATTCTTGTCCGCTTTTGTTTATAGATTTTAACTTTTTTTATTACTAAAAAAAATTAAAATCTATAAGCACTCAAATAGTAACTTTTGCTGATTTTTTTTTTTTTTTTAGTTCTCGATAACCATTTCTTATAATCAGATTTTGCAAAATCTAAAACAAACCAGCCTTAATCGAATGAAAATACTAATAGGATTGATGGGGCCTATTTCTAGTTTATTATTGTTAAAGGCTAAGCAAAGTCCAAAGCTATAGCCTTCGAAAGAGGGCTCGAATGTACTAGGTACTGTTTTGTCGACGATTCTCTTAAGTCTCAACCCAAAACAGACCTAAAACCCTCTCCATTTGTTCTTTCTCCTCAGAGTCAGAAAAAATGGCCACCCTCCCACTCCTTCGCCCCTCCGTCCTCCGCCACCCTATCAATCCACTCCGCGCCAAACTCCATCCACCCCCTCCCCACCGCACCCAGCTCATATTCCCGCCGCCATCAAAACCTATCACTTCCACTGTCTCCGTCTCCGCCTCCTCCAAAACTCCAACGCCCGCCGCGGACCGTCTGATGTCCGCCGCATCCTACTGCTTCCCCCTCTTCAACGGCTTCCAATACGGCCGCTTCCTCTTATCCGAGTACCCCATTTTGGCCGCTCCCTTCAAACCCATCATCCCACTCGTGTCTGCCTACCACTCCATCCCCTACGCCTCCTTCATCTCCTTCTTCGCCTTCTACCTGGGCATCGTCCGAAACCCGAGCGTCAGCCGCTACGTTCGTTTCAACGCCCTCCAGGCTCTGGTACTCGACGTGGTCCTGGTGGTGCCGATGATGGTGCAGCAGATTTTGTCTCCGGGGCTGAATCTCACCATCCTGGGGTACAATTGCCTTTTCCTGTTCTTGGTGGCTTGTTTTGCCTATGCGCTCGGGTGTAGCGTGCTTGGGAAGACACCTCACTTGCCTTTGATTGCTGAGGCTGCCAGCAGACAATTGGATTACTCCTAAGTTTTTCGCATTTCTGATTGCTGTGTAAAAATAAAAATTTTGGTTGAAAATAATTGTTTATGTTTGTAAATTGTTGCAAATGTGACTTTTTTTTTTTTGTTACTTTTCTTTTTTGTCATTGACTTTGAGAAAGTATGAGCAAAAGTGGTTGAGAATATATTGCAGAAGGAAAAAGACTGTCATGTTTACCATTTTATCCATGAATTTCCTCATATATGACAGAAGAGGTTGCAAAATCTTCAATACGTGGAGGTAAAATTCATCCATGCATACTTTGTAATCTAATACAGTGGTGATCTACTCGATGAAAATATTGATGTATGTCAATGTATGGGAAGTTTTCAGTCCTGATGGGAAAGTTGGACATTTTTTCTTGTATGTGTATTTTTTCTTATGTGTGGAACTCATAATACAATCTTAAGTTTCCTTAGTAATATTTTGGCTAAGCAGAATCAGCTAATATAGTAACACGTTAAGGGGAAAAAGAAAAATTTGTACATGGTCACTGCTCAATAGTTTAGTGTTTGTGCTTAGAATAGGAGAATATTTTGGGGACAACTTTCGGTGTTTGCGCTTAGGAATAGGAGAATATTTTAGGGTTGTCTGGAATGCCATTTTTTGAATTTTTTATGAAAAAATATACAGTAGTAAAATACTGAGGTAAAAATGTGTTCATACTAGTGGTACTGATATTGGACTAGACAATAGTTAATTTCATCTGTCTTTTGGTGAGAATATATTATGAACCCCCAAGAGCAAAGTATACAAACTAGACAATGGTAGTTCAATTGTGATGTATTTATCTTCCAAAGTTCCAAGTCTTGTACTAGGAAGCGACTGTTTAAATATAGCAGGGAGGAAATTGTGTGCAGATCTGGAAACTAATCAGGCACCAGGTCACATTTTAGCTGATTTAGCTCTTAGTTTTGATAATAAAATTGCACGATGTGGATGAATTTACACCCTCTATTGTATTTACTACTTTGAATGATTTGGATGAGTCAGAACTTTTGTTGTTTTCCTCCTAGAAAGGAAGAAAATTAAATGTAACATGATATATAATTATGTGAAGGATAATATTAGGATCGTTTTAACATGACAGATTCTTTCCCCCCTTCTTGGAGCAGATGAGCTCAAAATGAAAAGCAGTCTAACATTTTTCATTGGGATTTGGGACTGTAATGTTATATTACGTTTAATTGACGGAAAATTCTATACTTGCGATGAACTCCATTTTTAAGGTAACGAATGTAATAACTCTTCTCCAACAATCCAAAACCCACTAAAACCCCACCATTTCTCGTCTGCTCCAAAATCAAGAAATGGCCGGTCTCCCGATTCTGCGCCTCTCCCTCCTTCCCCACCCACTCAAACCCCTCCACCCGAAGCTCCACCCCGTCCTCCCCCACCGCTCGCCACCACTCAAAACCCCCTCACCACCCATTTCCTCCTCCTACAGCCCCACCCCCGCCACTGACCGCCTCATCTCTGCCGCATCCTTCTTCTTCCCGCTCTTCAACGGCCTTCAGTACGGCCGCTTTCTCTTCGCCCGATACCCCATCTTAGCCACCCCTTTCAAGCCCATGATCCCGCTCTTATCTGTCTACCACTCCATCCCTTATGCCTCTTTTGTCTCGTTTTTTGCCCTCTACCTCGGCATCGTCCGGAACCCTAGCCTTAGCCGCTACATCCGATTCAATGCTCTCCAAGCCCTTGTTCTTGATGTTCTTCTGGTGGTGCCCATGTTGATTCAGAGGATTTTGTCTCCGGGCCAAACTGGGCTCGGGCTCAAGCTCACCATTTGGGGGTATAATGCTCTGTTTCTGTTTTTGTTAGCTTGCTTTGCTTATGGGCTGGGCTGTAGTGTGCTCGGGAAGACTCCCCGCTTGCCTTTTGTTGCTGAAGCTGCCGGCAGACAATTGGATTAGATTGCTCATCTCTGGTAAACATATCGCTTAATTGGAATTCCCAGATTCCATAAGAAATTGTTGGTCTCTCCTAAGTCTCCTAACTGATGCATCAGAATTTAGGTCCCCCTTTTGGTGTAGGAATCATGTTTGAGGAGTTGGCCATGTAAAATGTTGCAAAGGAACGTTCATTGCATTTCGATTTGGTTTCTGTCTGTTTTTTGTTGTAAAATGTTATAGTGGCAAGACTAGTGCATTTAGGCCAATTGAGGAATCTAAGCTGGAATTTACTTGTTTGATATGTATTACTCTATGATGCTTATGCCTTCGTTGGTTTTTTATCGTGCAAAACACTTATAAAAGATAGCCTCCACCTTGAAGTGTTTACAGAGCTCTAATCTATTCAAATGTTAAGATGTGGTTAAATTAGTTGTCTACTAGTTAATTCTGGTACTTGTGGTTGTTGAGGCAGTATACTAATTTTTGATCCAAATGTAATTGTTAGCTACACTGGTTTAGATTAGGCAAGGTGTTGTAGAATGTTAAGAGTAAGTTTGCATGTATAGTTTTGAGATCTCGTCTTAATAGATGAGCTAAAGAAATTAGGCAATCGCACAATATATGTTGTACTCAGGACAGCTTCTGATCCCAATAAAAGCTTTTTATTTTTTATTTTTTAACCCTGATCCAGGACTTTTTCTAGATATTGAGCTGACAGAGAATGAGAAACTCTGTAGTTGTTTGTCACTTTCTTTAGGATCTGGCCACATGATTCCTGAACATTTGAATATGAGGCCCTACAGTTTGGAGTCTAGAAAGGGATAGTCCGTGTAACCAACTACTGGGTCAAATGTGTAAAAAGTGCTCCTGTCATATTTGTTAAGAGGTGAATTGAGCTCAAATCTCCTTGGTAAATCTGGGTTGGCCAAGAATAGTCGTCCATATGCAACAAGATCAGCTCCACCTTGGCTAATAACTTTATTTCCATCTTCTCTATCATATCCGCCAGCAACAATGAAAGTTCCTTTGAAGGCTTTTCTCATAGGCAAAAGACTGTTTCTAGTAGTCAGCTTCTCAAATTGTGTGATCATCCTGGGTTCAATCACATGACAGTAAAGTATGTTATACTTGTTCAATGCCTCAGCCATGTAGAGTCCAAGTGCTTCAGGGTTTGAGTCTCCTGAGTCGTTGTAATTAGCAAATGGTGACAGCCTAATTCCAACTCTCTGGGCTCCTATTTCATCAGCAACTGCTCCCACCACTTGTAGAGGGAAGCGACACCGATTCTCAAGGCTTCCACCATATTCAGCTGTTCTATCATTTACCTGATCCTTCATGAACTGATCCACTCGGTAACCATTGGCTCCGTGAATCTCAACCCCATCAAAACCTGCAATATATTAGGACATAGGGACTCTGTTACTAAGGGATTTCAACTAGAGATACAAATTTTTGTTGGTTTCCAGAGTGATTGTTTAACTCATGATTGAGATGGATGATAACCTGCTTCAATAGCGTTCTTAGCTGCAATTCTGAAGTCATTGATTACTTGAGAGATCTCTTCAACTGCTAATCGCCTTGGGCATGAGAAAGATGCTCCTTCTGAGCCATCGATATGGAACTCAACTTTAATTGGCTGGTCAGTGCAGGAGATTGGTGGACTTCCATTAGGCTGGTAACCTGTATATTGCTATATTGAGTGCTTTTTAAGTAATAGGTACAAGAATGAGGGAAGGAACCAAGAGGAATCCTCATGACTTAACTGTAATTTGAAACTCTTCCAGCATGCCATAGTTGGCAGAAAAATATTCCTCCTTTCTCACGAACTGCATTCACAATGGGTTTCCATGCTTCTACTTGTTCCTTTGTCCATATTCCAGGAGTATTTGGATAGCTGAATATATACGTAAGGAGAAGATATTAATGGAAAAAAGAGGTAAATCTTGATTTACATGACCAAGAAGAATTTGATATAGAGTTGAAAGAACAATTGTACTTCCAAGTCCATGAGAAAGCCATTATATAACAACTGCCATTGATAACCTGTTTTTGTACATTTAATTGATTTCTAAAAGAACATAACCAGGCTGGCTATATTTGTGGCAAGCAATTGAAAAAGTAATTGACATTACCAGGCCAAACTGTAAGTCACATACCCTTGAGCAGTGTCTGAGATTCCGGAGGCCTCTCCGATCAAAAAACCCCCGGGTGTGGTTCTTTGTGAGTAGTAAAGAATGGCATGGGGTTGTGCTACGAAATTGTAAGATCTAAGTCTTGATTGTGGAGCCAAAACAACCCTTATGAACAAGAAACATACAAGTGGGGATTAAGCACGAAATCTATCTGAATACTACAAGCCACATTGAAATTTTGACTTCTGTTGCTCTTGGCAAGTAATATACCATCATCAATTAATTTCTACCAACTTGACAGCATGAATAAATATTCGTAAATTTAACACTGAGTTCCATACTTTTCAGCCGAAGGATGACTTACAATCGAAATTCACTAGAAGCAAAAGATTTATAGACAGGAGCTGCAAAATATGTGTAACACAAACAAATTGAGCTACATACATACATACATCTTCAAGTCATAAAGAGCCACAGTGAGGTTGCATTTTAATCATTTCTATCCACTTTCCAAGTTGGGAAAGTATATAAGAGCCAGTTTCACACGTTTCTTTGATCCATATTCGAGAGAAAATGAGAAGAAAAATGAAAACGAACCTGTGGGAAAGATCAAATATGCCCATCTTGCAGGGCGTTAAGAGAGGAATGGTCTCAGGTTCCCTTGTGTGATGATTTTTCTTGCTTTGCTCTTCCATGTTGTTCTCTTCTTGCATTCTCTCTGGGACGTCAAAACTATGGCTGTGGAAATCCTGGCATCGCACAGGTTCTGGTGGTCGCAGTGAGTACCCAAGTCACGTCTCTTCTGCTAGGCGCGAATATTTCAACTGCCTCAGATTTTCTGCGCCAGTCACCGTCAAGCAGGCGTGGTTGGGTAGCAAGTCGTAACGTATGAAACTGGTAATGTTATATGTGGGAGCGGGGAATAGTCCAACGTTAGAAGATTTTGCCAAATGATGCTGGTAGTTATCTAGTGTTTCAACTCCAATCAAAAGTTTATAAGAAAATAAAAAAAAAAACTTGAAGCATTGTAAATTCAAGAGCAGATATAAAAATCAAGCAAGAACAATTATCCATTTGATTCAAATGCAAGATTGCCCTTAATTAATCAACTCTGTACATGAAGCTATTTAGTGTTTAAATTCCAATCAAAAGTTTACAAGAGAACAAAAAAACTTGGAGCATTGTAAATTCAGGAACAGATGTAAAAATCGAGCAAGAGCAATTTATCTTTCTATCCGAGCTATTTTATTCAAATGCAAGATTGTCCTTAATCAATCAACTCTATATATGTCCATTGTTTTCGATTGTGCATTCCGCATTAGTTACTCAAATTTTTTCTATGTAATTAAATATTTTCTATTAGAGCCTCTCACTTTTCTCCATATTATTTTCATCTCTCCCCTTCTCTCTGTTACACACACGCATTAGTGGATCTATTATTTGTATAATTAAATAACATAGTTTTTGTCTTTATTTTTTCTTTGTATTATTTTTAGTTCTATGCGCTCTTGCTTTTTCATTCAATTCTAAAACTTTTCAGGATTATTTTCATTTTAAACTATTTTTTTATTTTGAGTTAAATTATATCATATTTGGAAAAAAAGAACCTTTTGAATAAAATTATAAAAATAAAAAAAATTGAGAGCAAGTAGAATTAGTGTATGATAAATTATTAAAGCCAAAACCAATTTAGTGAATCATGAAAATAATTGATGAATTAATGAGAGAGACAAAGAAGAGGGGTAATCAGTGTTTAATAAATTTATGAAAATTAAGAAGAATATATGAAATTGACAAATTGAGAATAATCTTGACAATTAAGAAAGATTCACTCTAACACCAACATTATTGCTCTGACAGCACCGCGAACTAAGAAGGAATCAAAGAATACGCCAACCAGCCGGCCTGCTGTTATTTGATAAATTGGCATTTCAGCCAAACTTCCATGACTTGCAAATGTGACAGGTGCTTTCCGTCACCCAGGGCCCAGCCACCATAAATAATGGTCATAGCGCCTCCCTCAATAAATAAAAATACACGACAGAGTAATTATACATATAAATAACTATTTTTCCCAAGTCAATCTCTAGAGTCGTTGTACTAATATAAATTTGGGTAATTACTAATATAAATAATTTGTCCCCTGTACCATCTCCACTAGTCATGCAACTTAATTTATAGCTTAATTAGCCCAGATTGTGAGGTAAAGAGGCAAATTACTCAAAATATAGCTGGAGTGAAAAAAGTGTCCATTTTGTATTGGTAAAATTTTTTCTTTTCTTCGTATATCAGTGCTGCACATGTAATGTGCGGCGGCACCTGAGGTGAAATTCTTTTTTTTTTTTTTTACAACAATTTACGGAAGACTAAAGTGCAAATTTGGATAAATATTCTGACCCTGCTGCCGCACATGCAATTGTGCGGCAGCAGGTTGTCTTAAAATTTAGTTAGGTTGGTGATGTTAAGGACTCGAAGTCCTAATGTTTGTAGTTCAGCAAATCTGGTCAATTGATGCAAACCGAAGTTTCAGCTCCTCCAGCGTTTTTGTTTCTCCAACCTTCCCCTATGTATTGTTGCTTTTGTGATTAATCTAAGAAAGCCGTACGTGGCTTTGCTCTTGTGCTTGATTTTTTGTTTCCTAGGCTTGATGTAAACTTGTACATATCTAATTTTTGTTTATTTACCCGAGTTATACCGACTTTTGCGGGTGTCTTCCCAATGTTTAGTACCATAAGAAGTTGTGCAGTTAGTATCATAAATTATTTCCAGTTGCAGAAAATCTCTTCCCACAATGGAACACTGAAATTATTTAGGGCAAAATACCAAGAAACTTCATGTGGTTTGCATAATATTTTGTTTAACTCCCTATGGTTCGAAAACCTACAATTTAGCTTTTCGTGATTTTAATTAAAATGTAATTTTGATAGAAATTATTCAAACTAATGGGTAGGATGTAAAATAGCAAAATTACCCTTATGATAAAATACCGAGAAGCTCTTTGTGGTTTAATTAATATTCAATTTAACTCCCTGAGATTCAGAAACCTATATTATGACTCCCTGAGATTTTAATTAAATTTAAACACTGAGAAAAAATGTCATAACTAACAGTTGTATGTAAAATACCATAATTGTCCCATTCTTCTTTGTAGGCCCCCACTCTCAAAACCCACCATTTCCTTCTCATATTTTCTATACTCCAACTCCATTACCACAGCCACAATCAACACCATCCTCTTCTTCTAAGGAATAGTAGAGATAGAATTTAAAGTCCGAATCACTATATGATTTTTTTAAATATGAATTACCACCCTTTTGGTAACATCTCTATTTCAGCCACTTTAATAGGAAGTTGATTGAATTGATTGTTGGATTTAACAGCAACAACAACAATAATAATAACATACTGCAACGTCAAGTGCTAAAATAACCAAAAAAAAAAAAAGAGAGATACACGGTGTATGCATGAACTCCATTCCAAAATTAGATTGACAAGTCAAATGTGATTTGGTCATTTAATAATAAATTTATTTGCTATTTTAATCCACGAATAGTAACCCCTACCCCAATCAAAAATCTTGGAAAACTTACATTCCTATGAATTTTGCATCTTCCAATTCCCATTTTTACATTTTTCTTTCTTTTATTAATCTTTTAGCTTTTAAACCCTTGAATTTGGAGTGCTTGGTGGAGCTTCGACCCTTGTCTTGGGAGGCTTTCACTTTTCCATAATAGACCTGTACAATTCCACAAACCTTAATATTTTTGAATCTTGAATTCTGAGGAAGGCAAAACTTGACTTGAGTACCGAGTCCTTATTGTTTATTATTTTCCAATCTACTCTTTCTGTTGTCAATGTTGTGCTTGCAGAATAGTGTATTTTTCTTGTAAGCCTGAGCTTATGGTAACATGAAAATAAAGTCCAGTAAATCAAAAAATTGGATAGATGACACTTTAGTTTGACTAGTCATTACGACAAATTCTCAAAAAATTAAGTTGACGTATTTAAAGCATTCAATATAAAAGTATTAAACTAATCAAAGTATCAAACTAGATTATGTATCTTTTTATTTTATTTAAAGCATTCAATATAGGTTGAGGTATTTTTTCATAAAATTTGTATTCTTTATTTTTCCTTACCACATGATAGTACAATAAAATTCATAATTTTTTCAACATTAGTTGTTACATTTACTTAAAATTGATTTTATAATACAAGTAATTATATGCAACTAGAAGAACCGAAACCGAAACCGGAAGAAATCAAAACTGTAATTGAATCGGAACCGGAGATTCAAGAACCGTAATCGTAACCGTCCCTATAAGGGTCGGTTTAGGTTTCACCTTTTAGTAGAACTGGAACCATCGGTTTTTATACCGAAACCATGGCCACCCCTACTTATCAGGTTCAGACTGTTTGATAATTGAAAATAGAACATCTGAATCAATTAAGCGAAACTGAATTTTCTAGGCAAAACTTGATCCAAAAATTAAGTGATTATCACTTAATGTGATATACGTTCAAATATATTATATTTAGTACTAAACAATTCAATTATTTAATAGATTCAGACTTCAGATTTCAATTTTCAGGTTTTAGTTTTATCAAACGCACCCTAAGTCAAACTTCTTTTTTTATTTTTTATTTTTATTTTTTTTCCCCTAAGTTCTTCTTAGCCCGAATTGATGGTAACATGAGAATCAAGTCAAACAACTCGGAGTACTGCTCCAACTTTGCACCTTTCTTTCTTTCGTTTTTGTTATGTTACTTCTAAAACACTCTAATCTAGAGTCGTTGCTATTGTTTGGCAACTAAGTTTTTTGGGAGTTTGTATAAAACTCTACTGTAGGTTACTGTAGAAGTTGTAGAAAAAATTTTTGGAAGTGAAGTTTTTTATGTGTTTTGGAAGTGTTATATTAAAAACTTTGGGAGTTTTTTAAGAATTCTCGCAGATAATGTAGGAAACAAACAAGTTTTATACAAATTTGCAAAAAATTTGCATGAAAACTTTGGAAGTTTTTTAAGGTTCTTGTAGCAAAAGCAGGTAAAAAACTAGCAGCATACAAATCTGGCAAAAAACTCAGCTGCCAAACAAGGCCATTATTTGTACTATTTCTTGATGAAAAAAATTGTACCTAGTTGTCAGTTGGTTTTGAATTGTTTAGATCACTTTCTTTTTAGTTGAGATCTTAGTAATTATACGTTCTAAATTCAAATCCCTCTACCTTCTCACAGCTTCTTACGTTCCACCCATCTCATTGGAAAAAATTTTAAAAAAATGTCATACCCTTGTCAGAATTCCAGAGACCCGTAGAATTCTACAAACCATGCCTTTCCACTAAGCATACTTTTGTCAGAATTGGAGTTCAGTATGAAATTGCTGGCTCAATGCTTTAACAGCTAAAAAACTGAACTCTCAGTATGAAATTGCTCGCTCAATTCTCTAAATGCTAAAAAACTGAACTACTCCTCCTTTTTTTCATATGCAGGAGCGAATCTAGACTTGAATTCTTAGTTGCTGTTCATACTCTTCTGTCTAATCTCTCTGTTGTTATTTTTTTGTTTAAAATTGTTTTGTTTAAAAGAATTCTTTTACTCACAGTATATATCTTTTGTTAAGTCAAGTCGAGTAAACCAAAGTCTCAAGGTATATATCTTTTGACTTCATCATCATCGTAGTCATCATCATGATTATTATTATTTTGCGAAAGGGAGATCAATCCATTTTTTTTTTGGGGCGCAAATCGAGGAAGTCCAATCTAGATCTCGGCTAATTTTTTTTCTTTTTAATGTGGAAATCTAGAATCTAGACTTTAGTACTAATACCCTTTTTTTTTTTTTAAGAAACGAGGAAAATTTTGATATCTAGCCCACTGATCAGCCCGATAAATAGTTGCGCTATGTATCATTGATTCGATCGTTGTGCCAACCACTACTGATTCTTAATGGATCTCACACACATGTGTGTGTGTGCGCGCGCACGTGTGAATATCATATTTATTTATCAAATCTGCACGTTTCATTCCCATCAAAAACAATGTTTTAGATAATTGTACGTTATTGTAGTTGTAGATTCATAATCAAACATATTTCTCAGCTATGCTTTTAAAATCATTAAAGAATAGAAATAGTAGTCGTAGATATTCGTTTTATTAATCACATTATAAAATTTGCATATTTTAGATTGGTACAACAAAATTCACATGATAAATTAAATTGAAAGAGTTTTTAAATCCTAACCGAGTTTTCAAATAGTGAAATTTACCAGTCATTTTTAAGTATTTATTAGTCGACTACTTTTGTGATTATGTTAGTCATTCTTTAGATTATATATATTTTCGTTGTTACTCAGTTTATTGAACAGAAAATTGAGCCCATTAAAAATTATAAAAAAAAAATCTACAGCACGAAGTGATACCAAATTGATGTTACTTAACAGGTAACTTGTTGGTAATTATGTAAGAAAAGAGTTATACAAGGACAAATAACAAGTCAGATGATTGAGCCACTTTAGATATTAATGAACAAAAGTAAAGCACAATTGAGCTACTTTACACATTAATCAACAAAAGTAAAGCAAACATTTTACAACTTTTTCCATTTTATTTTCCGATTCCTATTTGTTTTTTCCATATGTTCCTTTAGTTACTTTAATAGTCAAAAAGTACGACTAATAAAGTGCTAAAGTTTTTTTTTTATTGAATACTTAGGGGGTGTTTGATAAATAGGTTTTAACTCCTACTACGGGTTTCAAATTCAATTATACCCATATAAAATGTTTGGTTAGGGTCAATGGGAATGATAGGTCTATTCTATGGGTTTTTTGATTACCCACCTGTTGCTAGGGAATCATCTTAGTTGCCATCTTATTTTTCTTAAACCATCTTAATTACCCTTTTATTCTCATTAAATGCAAAAATAAGAAAATAAAATGCTACTGTTTCAACAAATGGAAAGAAAAAAGAAAAGAAAAAAAGAAACAATGAAAAAGAAAAAAAATAAATTATAAAATCCATTCCGCTTTAACAAACACACTGTGGGCTTTTATCAAAATCCATTATCATTGACCACTTTATGATATCGATAATGATAGTGATAGTGGAATTTGAACCAAATGACTCCTTAGTATAATAGCTTCATTAGATTCATTAAAACGTTCTTCATAGACAAATGCTAAAAAGACTAACAAGTGCTAAAAAAGCTAACTATTTTTTGGATGGGTATCCAATTAGCATCTGTTAACATATCTAAACTCAACCAAACCTACTAGAATATTTACGTTGCTAACAAAGTTGAAATAACATTTATCGGTTTCCATCCTACTTACCCAAATACAGAATATTATATATTTTTAAAAATCCTAAATGAAGTCTGAAATTCCTGAAAATCACTTAAAACGCTTCACTTTGAATATGTTGGCAAAAAAAAAAAAACGCAATAGAATTAAATATTTAAATCTCACAGATCAACGAATAAATCAAGAAAAAACGAAACAGCTTTCCGAGACCAGGAAGAAGGAACAAACTGTCAGCCACAAATCTACGAGTCACACGAACAAGTCATGGAAACAATAAATTGGAGAAGTAAAGATATAGTAACAAAGCTTCACGCTATCGATTGACTGAACACCCTTACGGACAAGGAAGGCAAAGTATTATGCTAGAGCGGAAATAAATTTACAACTCAAATATCACGACTCTCTCAATAACAAAAGTACTCAAATCGTTAAATAGAGAAATATAATTACGAATCCTATTCTAATTATAACATCATAATATGACTCAACTCTATTTTCTAAACTAACTTTGGTACAAATTCTAATCCAATCATCGAATAACAAATTAATTTTTAAAATTAATAAGTTTTTAAATATGCTAGATTTAAAATATGTCAACAAAATACAATAATTTTGTACATGAAACAAGGGAAAAATGCACTTTTCATCCCCAAACTTTGGTCCGATGACCAATTTCGTCCCCAAAGTTTGCATCGGAATACCATTCATCCCAAAGTATCTCAATTTTGACCAATGTAGTACAATTGTGACCATTAATTACGGATGGAGGTTGCGTGAGCGCATGCTCCGTTAAGCCCATAACTATACCCAACAAAACAACGGGTCAAACCCAACTGATGTCTTCCTGCAGCCAACGAAAAAGGGTAAACCGATCCACTTAACAAACCAAATCTACCATCTCTTCTTCTCCGTATTGCCTGAAAAGATTGCAGCCACTAGCGACATTGACATCGATCATCAATCGTCGATCATCCATAGCGAGGAAGTGGAGATAAGCAACGCCATGGAAGAGACAAGAGGAAAATGGCTTTGCGGAAGAAAGAGCTCAACATTTGTCCACCCCCAAATTATGGTATTTGTTCTATACTGCAAAATTTTTATTTTTACAAGTATAGTGCCTTATATGTGGTCCCTTGTGTCTGGAATTTTGTTAATGGTGCTTGATTAAAAGCCCTTGCTTAGGGTTTGACATGTAGAAATTAAAAGAAAACTCATCTTGATTTGATTATTATAGTGTTCTTGTGGACCCTTATGTTTGCAGCATAGGTGTTTTTGACTATGCTTTATTTATGGGTGTAGAGATTCTACAAGCAATAATGTAGTTTTGGTTGTATTCGACATTGACATATGTATGAAGTATGAAATAAGGAATTAGAACTGCAAAATTTTAATTTGTAGTCTGATTACCTTATATGTGGTCCCTTGTGTCTGGAATTTTGTTAATTGTGCTTTGATTAAGAAAATGACCACCACTTAGGGTTCATGTAGAAATTAAAAAAGAAAACTACATCTTGATTTGATTATTATAGTGTACTTGTGGACCCTTATGTTTGCATCATAGGTGTTTTGACCATACTTTATTTATGGGTGTAGAGATTCTACAAACAATAATGTGGTTTTGGTTGTATTCGGCATGTACCGGTCCCTTCCTTTGAAAATTGTTGTGGGCCTAATGCTAAGTATGAAGATTCATAGGCTTATTTTGTGATGAATGTTCTATGCTTTTGTTTGTTTTGTTATCTGAGAGAAGGCTGTACACTTATTACATTAAGATGTCACCATGGAGGGCTTATTTCATATACTCCTCAACCCCATTATGAAGGTGGAGATTTGTGCGTTTTTGACTATGTTGAGAGTGTAGGTCTAAGTCTTTTTGAGGTAGATAGATTAACGGAGAGTGCTTGTGTATATGCTCATAAGGTATACTATGGCTGGGAAAACAACACCTTTAGAAGGATAGATAATAGTAGGGAGTTGAATAGCTACATTAATAGGCAGGGTGGGTCAAGCAGAGAAGTTAACTTATATCTTGAAGTTTCCTTTCATGAAATTCTAGTGTAACAATTTGGTTATGATCCATATGCTATAGCTGAGAATGAAAAGGAAGATGAAAATGGTAATTGTAACAAAGACATTAGGGATGAATGTGAAGGAGGGGGTGTTGGTAATGATGGTCATTGTGGAATAGGTGCTGATAATGACTCTAATTGTAGTGATGAAACATATTTTTCAGCAATCGATTCAGATTATGAAATAGGTGATGATGCTATATTTGAAGAGAATGTGGACAAAAATGCTGAGTGGTTGGGGGTAAACAATCATACAAAAGAAAATGTGAGTGATCCCTTGAGTGTAAATGACATAGAAGTTGAGGGGGAGGATAAGGAGATAGTTCCTGATTCAGAATCTGATTTTGAAAGCATACATGAATCTGATGATGAAGGTTGTATTGGGAGGCATATTGTTTTTGATCCTAAAGACATTGACAATCCAAAACTAGAGATGAGCATGTACTTCACGAGCCTAAATCTTTTCAAAATTGCTGTGCATAACTATAGTGTGAAACAGGGAAGGCCTTGTAAGTTTGTGAAACAAGATAAGGTAAGGGTGAGAGCTAAGTGTAGAAATGATAATTGTGCTTGGGTTATATATGCTAGGAAGCTAAGTGGGGATGGGAGTATTCAGATAAGAACATTTGAAAACAAGCATACATGTCCTTTTACTTATGACAACCCTCTTGTGCATTCCGGATGGGCTGCTAGGAAGTATTGTGAAGAGTTTAGGTGTAATCCTAAGTTAGATTTGGAGCATTTTAGGAAGACACTGATGAAAGAAAATAGGTGCGCCTTCACTAAAAATCAAGCATATAGAACAAGGAGAAAAGCTATGAAAATTGTTCATGGGAGTGAAACTGACCAATACAGCAAACTGGGGCTTTACATGCATGAAATTCTTAGGTCCAACCCTGGTAGCACTGTTATACTTAAAACTGTTGATGGCTTTAGAGATTCAAAAATAGGGAAGGGAAGATTTGAAAGGATGTACATGTGTTTTGCTGAAGTGAAGCATGGTTTCCTAACTGGATGTAGGCCATTTATTGGAGTGGATGGCACTTTTTTGAAAGGTTCTATAGAGAGAGTTTTGTTAACTGCCGTTGGAGTTGATGCCAACAATGGCATTTTTCCAATTGCATATGCTGCTGTAGAGAGTGAAAACAAGGAGTCATGGGGCTGGTTCTTCAAATTATTAAAGGAAGACCTAAAAGTTGAAAAGGATTATGAGTGGACTGTAATGAGTGACAAGCAAAAAGGTTTAATTGAAGCTTGTGACATGGTTTTCCCAAATGCAGCCCACAGATTTTGTGTTAAATACTTGCACAATAATTTCTCATCTGGTTTCAAGGAGAAGCTTTAAGGAGGGCACTATGGTGCATTGCAAAGCTACAACACTTGCCCAATTCATTAGTACAATGGAGGAACTAGCTGAAATTGATATAGATGCAGCCAAGTGGTTTGATGACAAACCACCTTCCCAGTGGTGTCGAGCGTACTTTAGCACTTATCCTAAGGGTGCTATGTTGCTGAATAATATCTGTGAATGCTTCAATAGCAAAATTCTTGATGCTAGAGAAAAGCCAATAATTGAAATGATGGAGAGCCTGCGGTTATACATGATGCAAAGAATGCAAAAAAATAGAGATTACGCCAAGGAGAAGTGGCAGAATTATACTTATTGTCCCAGAATCATGCATAGCATACGGAAAAATATAGACAAAGCACCTTACTGTTTTCCATTCAAATCCAATGATGACCTATACGAAGTGAGCTGTCCATATGGAGACCAATATGCTGTGAACATCAACACACAAACTTGCTCTTGTAGAAAATGGGAGTTAACAGGCATTCCTTGCCCTCATGCTATTGCTGCACTCTGGATGGCTAAAAAGGATCCCCTGCTATATGTTTCTAGCTGGTATAGAGTGGACACATACATGAAGTGCTATGAAGGATCTATCTGTCCAATGAATGGACAAACCGAATGGGGACCAAGCCGATGTAGGTGAAGGTCCATTGCCACCCTTGTATGGTAGAGCACACGGAAGGCCCTAAGAAGATGAGGGAGGAGGAGTCTGAGATGAGGTTCAACAAGAGAAGGAGAAGACCAAGACAAGAGTTAGTAGAGTGGGCCAAATTAACAAGTGTAGATACTGCCATCAAAGGAGGCATAATATGAGATCATGCAAGCTTCTCAAAGATGCTCAAGGTGCTGGAGTTGGAGAATCTGTCCTTGGGTCAAACCAAGTTGATAGTTACGCCAACAATACAACAAATCTGAGGTTGACAGTGAAGATGTGGTCATTTCAACTATTTCCGAAGCATGTGACAAGCAAAGCAATGCTAAAGCTCGGAAAAAAGCTGTAAGTTGCTTTGTATATATGGTACATATAACTCTACTACTTAGTTGAATATATTTACATGAATAACATGCTTCCCTTCTAAGTTGCAGGCAACAAGGAATACCAAGAGGCGTACTGCTGGGTCTTCAAAAAAAGTGGTTGATTTAAATTTTTTTTTTGTTGTAAATCAATTCAAGTTTTACAATATGCAATCTGACTTTTACTACTCATTTTGTGTACAAGGGACAGGAAGATAGCAGAAGAGTTGCAACTTCATCAACGACAAATAATGCTTCAAGTTACACAACCACGAGATGATGAACTATTGGAAGAGATTGATATTACATCCTCTGCTCCAGATCAGCTTGAGAAGGATATGTATGAAGTGTTTGGCCTCAAGAGATCTCAAGTGAAGTATAGCACCAAGCCAGCAAGACCACAAAATAAAGAACAAGTTCAACTGCCTTTCAGGATTAGAGATGTTCACTTACACGTTGCTGCCACTGCTGTTGGCAAGTCAATGTTAGGTGATCCTGACTCATGTACCTCAACGGAAAAGAGAAAATAATATGATGGTGTCTCCTTTTGAAAAGTTGATGCCTTTTACTTTTTGCTTTGCCAGCTTTTGTCTTGGCATGTAATAGACATAAGTGCATAAACTATTGTCATAACTGGTGAAATATGAAGTCTGTACACCGACTTTATTTTGTTTATGGTCCCATATTCAGCAGGAACCATGTGAAGGGCCATTTGTAATGCACTTTATTATTTGAAGTTGTAATAATTGTTTTCATATATCTCAATTGCAGCTTGCATGTTTTTTGTCCATTTGGTTTCAGGCCATTTGTAATGCACTTTATTTTTTGAAGTTGACATATGATAATTGTTTTTGATATATCTCTATCGCAGCTTATGTGCATCTTTCTCTGTCCATTTGGTTTCTTTGTACATGTGGGACAAGGTTGACAAACATAATCAGAAACTTAAAGTAAAACAGCAACACTATTGCTAAAATGCTGACAATTTGGTTGTCAGAATTGAAGCTATATTACAAACACAGAATTTCCATTTTCTAACATTAAACACATAGCATACATTTCGATTGACTAAGTCCTATCTTCTACCAGCAATTGCAGAGTTCAGTAGAACCCTTTTACAAACAAAATGACGCCATTTCTTCTGCATTCATACAGTTTTTCAGCAAAAAATTTATACTCCCATTCTGATACCAAAACAAGGCTAGCTTCTTTGAGAATTTTTTTTTCTGCAATTTTAGCAAAATCACTCCAACGATAGCAATACCTTGCCTCCCTTAGCATTCATTTCGCATTTTCTGCTCCAACTTACCACTGCCAACACCACCAACACCACAATTATGGTAATCAAAATTTTCTCCCTCTTACGCATTGTTTCAACCTTTTCTTCGATCTTATTAACCTTTTTCAGTAAACCGGTTATGAGAACTTTTCCTCTTGGGCAGATTGGCTCATCAAACCATTGAAAATAATTGCATCTCTCGACTCTCTGCAATAACAATAAAGAAAATTTTCAACTTTTTGTTAGCTAAACTCACCCATTGAAGGACCAATATTCCTTACAAATATTTCTTACAGGCCATAGGGAGCAACCAAAGAACCTCCTTCAGATTTTACCGCCAACATGTGCTTAGCTTTGTTCTCAACCCACAATTGCAGTATGCTGTTGATGACGTTGAGCCTTCAAAGCTTCTGCTCCTCATTTCCGAACTCATTTTCGTCTTCAGTATGCGTTGATGAGTGTTTCACTGGATGATAATATCTATCTTCAGTGGTAAGGGTGGCTGAGAAAATTTTCTCAGCTTCAATAGGAAAAGAGCCGTTGGGTGGCGTAATCAATTAGGGCTATTCAGAGAAGAGATTTTAGGGAAGAATGATTTTTTTAGTTGCGGGAGAGACATGGTTGGGTTTGACCCGTTGTTTTGTTGGGTATAGTTATGGGCTAGGACATGCTGCTCACGTGCAACTCTCCATCCAGAATTAATGGCTTTCTGTCAATTGTACTACATTGGTCAAAATTGAGATACTTTGGGGATGAATGGTATTCCGATGCAAACTTTGGGGACGAAATTGGTCATCGGACCAAAGTTTGGGGATGAAAAGTGCATTTTTCCCCATGAAACAATATGACAGGAAGATGCTATGCATCTCTATGTCAAAATGAAGAACTCACATGTTACACCTTTAACATACGTAAACGCTTACTATTGGCAGGTAACTAATATTTTTATATGAGTTAAAATAACTTTCCGCTGTGTGTGTGTGTGGTTTTTTTTTTTTTGGGGGGGGGGGTGTGGCAGCATGGGGCCATCCCGATGAAAGCGATTAATATTTGCTTATGTTAGATACTCTGCTGTTTACATGAAAGCGATTAATATTTGCATGAAAGCGACTTACATTTCATCATTCAAGAAAATTAAAGGTCGCGACCGGTTGTTAAAGCCATGATGCCTCTTGCATAATTGAATTCTTGACACGAGATAAAACTACAACATAAACACTTGACCATAAAGATGAAAGGACCATGAAGAAACAATACTTTTCTTCATGATCATCAAATAAGTCTATCAGCTAGGCAGTGGAGTACTCACCTCAAATTATCCATTTATGCAGTATTTAGGAAATGTCTTATTGGGACAATTGATGAAAAGGAAAGACATTTTAAAGGAAAATTCCAAGGATGAAGAAACAAGGCTATAAGCATATCTTAAACTAACGATTTGACCAGAGACACCAACATGGCTATAAGACTAAACTGCTAGTTGTTTTAGGCAGTACAATAGCTCAAGATATTACATAATGGAGCTCAGTGAATACGAATCGAACTAGGGACTTAGTCGGAGTTCCTTTCTCTCTCTTTGAGAGCTTTCTCTCTGGTTTCTGTGAACCAGAGTCTCTTCTCTCTCTGTGAGAGCTTCCCCCAAATATTCAGACACCTTTAAACGGCAGCTCACCGGCCTCATAAATGCAAAGATCGCCTTCCATTTCCTTTAATCCACTCCCTCATCCCCTTACAATCTCAACGCATTTATTCCTGCTCTCCAACACCTTTAATTCTCTGTTTGGCTTGAAGCTCACACTTATTTCAGCCTGCCTTACTTCGAGAGGACTAACCCATTTATTCAGACACTTTAAAACCACAGATCCCTGAACTCTTTAATGCAGTTATCGTTCCCCTACTACCATAGATCCCCGAATCCTTTCCTCTCCACTCTGACCTTTTAAGCCTCTCGCTTGCCCTCTTCTTGCTTCAACTCCCTCTGCTGTTTTTCAAATTTCAAAAAAAAAAAATGGCATAAAACAAAAATAATTTGGTTCTTTTCTCTCCCTTCCCCCTAAGCCCATTCCAGTTTCTCAGAGCCAGATTGATGAGATCTGCACTTCTCCTTCCTCTCCCCAGTCTTTCAAAAAAATAAAAAAAATATATATAAAAAAAAACACTAAAAAGGATAAATCAAAATCACCTTCTGGCCCCTTTTCCCTCATAAAGAGTAGCTAACTTTTTACTTTCACTTGCAGGTCTGGTGATTTCTTCTTTGATTGACTGTGTAAGCTTGGTACTCCTCTTAAAACGATTAGTATGGCTGATGATCTAGCTGTGATCCTTCAAAGATTTGCACTATCAGACAAGGAATGCAGTGAAATCCTTGTGGAGGAAGCTGAATGTGTAAAAGGTCTAGTTGATTGCAAGCTCAATATCTGCGGGAAAATTCTGGGGGATAAAATAGCAAACATCACCGGCGTCAGAAATGTTGTAAACCAGATATGGGGCTACCCTAAAAGCCTAGAAACTGTGGAAATCGACCCCAACCTCTTCCAATTCAACTTCACTGATGAGGAGTCCTTGGAAAAGGTTTTGAACAGACCTTACCTTCTTGATAATCAAGTTTTAAACCTGAGGAAATGGGAGGCAGGCATAGATAAGAACGCTTCTGCTTTCATCCATGCTCCCATCTGGATTCAATTGTGGGGTTTACCAGTTCATTGCACAACTAGAGAAATCGGGAGAAAGATTGGCTCGGTTGTGGTGAGGTTTCAGAAGTCACTATTCCACAGAAAGGCAGTAAGGAAGGCAAGCACATAAGGGTTCTATGTATGGTAAATACGAGCCAACCTCTGCTCAGAGGTACAACGGTCAACCTGGGAGGAAATCTACAATGGGTTGAATTTAGATACGAAAGGGCGCCAGACTTCTGCTATAATTGTGGAATCATAGGTCATGGAGAAAAGGCCTGCCAACAAGGTTTTGATGAAACTTTGGAAGGAAGGAAACAGCAATACGGTGCTTGGATGAGAGTTCAAGGTTTACGTAGTCCCCCCAGGAAAACCACACCATCCAGAGCACAAAATACTAATGCCCATCGACCAGATAATTCAAGGAAGGAGAACCAAACTCCAGAAGTCAGATCCAAGGATACAAATCCACTTCCAGAAGCTTCCACTTCAAAAGAGACCAGGATCAATGATGAGTTCATAATAAAGCCAAGAGACCCATCTGCTTTCACTTTAGAATGGATGAGGACAGGGCAGCTGAAGCAGGCCGAATAACAGGGGATGATCCACTCATGGTCTTAGATTCGAACAGACAAGTAAGGAAATGGATGCTGAAGTTCAAACAAAAGAGTGGATAAATGCCGATAACACTCCCCAGCTCACTCCAAGAGGTATTCTACAAACACTAGATGCTCAGGCTTCCAATGCTAAAACTCAGACTATGGAGCATGATGGTGGAGACAGGAAACTTCAGGCACCAAGTACAAGGAAAGGATCACGAGCTAAAACCTGGCAGAAAGGCAAAGAAGCATCCAGAAGAGCTCTAATCCCTCTTGATACAAACACTTTGGGGCGGGAAGGACAACTAAAAAGGAAGCATAATGACAATGTGGAAGCACTGACTGGCTTAAATGATGAGCAGGAAAAGGAGAAAAAAATGAGACTATCAGAACAGTTGACTACTGAAGCATATCTGAAGGTTGAGGGAGCCAACCTCAACTGGCTCCCCAATGGCCAATGAGAGTTTTGGCATGGAACTGTCAAGGTGCGAACTACCGAGGTGCGGAGAGCACCTTGACAGTTCCCCAATTGAAAGAGACTATACGTCTCTACTCTCCTGAAGTCATTTTTCTTAGTGAAACTATGAACAATGCATCAGTGTTAGGAAAAATAAAAAGAAAGATTGGTTTTGATCATGTTGTGGTTATTGACCCCACGGGTAAATCTGGTGGACTAGCTGTACTCTGGAAAGATTCTCTGAAAATTGACAAAATTCAATTCTCGGCTTGCACTATTGAAATCAGGTTGGAGGATAGCAATTTAGGCTGTCACTGGTGGTATATTTGTACATATGGAAGCGCTGATGAGAAAAGAGAAAGGAACAGTGGAAGATGCTCTCTTCTAGAAGAAGTAGTTGGGGTAACCGTTTTGTCTGTATTGGTGATTTCAATGAATAACTTCCTTGGATGAGAAGTGGGGAGGAAGCCAAAAAAGGAGAAGGAACCTCAGATGCTTCAATGAGTTTATTCGGACGTCTGGTCTAATAGACCTTGGTTTTGAAGGGACCCCTTGGACATGGGTGAGAACGACTGAGAACGGCTATGAAATAAACGAAAGGCTTGACCGTGCCTTAGCCTCTGTGGCCTGGGTTCAGTGTTTTCAGAATGCAAAGATCCAGCACTTGGAAACTCAAGCCTCGGATCACTGCATGTTACTGCTAGATTTGGATAGAATGCTTAATAAGCGGCTAAAAAGGAGATTTCAATTTGATAAAAGGTGGTCTGAAGAACCAGAAGCCCAAAATGTCATAAAAAAGGCTTGGGGTGAGCAAATCTGGTAGAAACATGTTGGGAATGTCAAAAAGAATCAAGGATTGCCGGGTTGCCCTCAGATGTTGGAGCAAGAAGCTGAATAGAAATGCAAGGCTGGATATCCAAAGGCTGAAAGAAGAAATAAAACAAGTCCAGAATTCAGCATGCAGAAACAAGTTCCTTGCAATCTCAAAGCTAAAAGGGAAGCTGCATGAGGCGTATGTGAGGGAGGAAAAGTTTTGGAGCCAAAAAGCAAGAGTTAAATGGTTGAAAGAAGGAGACAGAAACACGGGGTTTTTCCATGCTAGTACAGCCATTCGAAGAAGAATCAACAAGCTAACCAGAATCAAAAACCAAGCTGGCCAATGGTGTGATAAGGAAGACCAGATCAATCAGACAGTGGAGGATTACTTCAAGGACTTGTTCTCATCTAGCAACCCCTCAAACTATACTACCATTTTAAGCGGAGTACCAAAAACCATTACAAAGTCAATGAACAGAATGCTTACCAGACCGGTCAGTGAAGCTGAGATTAAAAAAGCTCTCTTTGATATGCATCCAAACAAATCCCCCGGGCCAGACGGTATGACTCCTTTCTTCTATCAAAAATATTGGTCTATTGTCTCCACGGAAGTCATTAATTTTGTGCATCTTTTCTTTAATTCTTCTTTCATGCCAAAAGCAACAAATGAAACCTTGGTGACCTTAATCCCAAAAATAGACTCACCCTCTGATTTGAAACACTATCGGCCTATCAGCTTGTGCAATGTTATCTACAAAATCATTTCTAAAATCCTAGCTAATAGGCTTAAATCTGTTCTGAATCATTGCATTAGCAACTCTCAATCTGCTTTTGTCCCTGGCCGTCAAATTCTGGACAATCTTATCATTGCTCATAAGTGTGTTCACTTTCTTAATCACAAGAGGCAAGGTAGGAATGGGTTTATGGCTCTCAAACTAGACATGTCTAAAGCTTTTGATCGAGTTGAGTGGAATTTCTTATCTGTTATGATGGGTATAATGGGATTCAGCCCTCTCTGGATTAGGTGGATCATGACTTGTATCTCCTCGGTCTCCTACTCTTTTAACATCAATGGTGAAAAAAAGGGCTATGTTCTTCCTTCCAGAGGTATAAGGCAAGGAGACCCTCTCTCGCCTTACCTCTTTCTCATTTGCTCCGAGGGCTCTCTAGCCTTCTTAATCAAGCTTTAGATTGAAAACAAATCTCTGGTCTAAAGATCTCCAAAAATGGTCCCCCTCTAACTCATTTGCTTTTTGCTGATAATTCTCTAGTCTTTTGTACAGCGAAGGTAGAGGAGATCACAATTATTCAAGACATTCTCCATTCCTACGAAAAAGCTTCAGGGCAACAGATTAACCTTGAGAAATCCACGGCTTTCTTTGGCAAGAATTCAAAAGAGAACATAGTGGAGGAAATTAAGAAGAACCTCCATGGAATCCAAGTGGTAAATCAAGGTAAGTACCTTGGCTTACCACTGGTGATTGGCAGGTCAAAGAACCAAGTGCTGGGGTTCATCAAAGATCGGGTTGCCAACAAAATCCAAGGCTGGAAAGGGAAAATGCTGAGCCAAGGGGGAAAAGAGGTACTTCTCAAATCTGTTGCTATGGCAATGCCTTCTTATGCTATGTCTTTATTTAAGCTACCTCTGGGAATCTGTAAAAATCTGAATTTTGCTATGTCTCAATTCTGGTGGGGGGTAACAAAGAGGGAAAGAGTCTTCACTGGTTGAGTTGGGAAAAATTTTCTACAGTTAAAGGAAAGGGTGGGATGGGGTTTAGGGATATCCATTGTTTTAATTTAGCCCTGCTAGCCAAACAAATCTGGAGAATTATCACTAAACCCAACCTTCTGATGAGCCGGGTCCTTAAGTCTAAATACTTCCTAAACACTTCCATTTTTAAAGCTCATATTAGTGCTAGTTCATCTTGGATGTGGAAGAGTCTCACCTCAGCACTCCCAGTTATTGAAAAAGGATCTTGGACAAACGTGGGAGATGGCAAAATATTGATATCTGGTCTGACCGTTGGTTACCAGATGCTTTTTCAGGAAAAGTCTCATCTACTCAACCTGATCCTTGCACCATCACAAAGGTAAACCAGCTCATACACCATGGCACATGGAACAAAGATTTGATAGGCGAGCTGTTTAATGAGTTTGACAGGAGACAAATCCTGAGCATTCCTTTGAGCATTTATGGGGGCAAGGACAAGAAGAGATGGCTCAACTCAAAATCCGGCATCTACACTGTAAAGTCTGGCTATGACTTTCTTAAGTCAGAAGCTGCGGCGATTGGAAAAACCAATGGCAATCAAGGAAGCTCGAGCCGGAGAGGTCTACAATCCAATGTCTGGAGCAAGCTATGGGGCCTAAACGTCAAATATAAAATCAAGCATTTCATTTGGAAGTGCTTGAATCAGATCCTACCCACCAACGAAGCGATTTTCAAAAGAACAAATAAAGGCAATCCTCTGTGCAAAAGATGTGGAGATGAAGCAGAAACTGTAGAGCACATGTTCTTTCATTGCTCAAAAGTTTAGGAAATCTGGAAATTATTTCCTGTTCAATGGGAGGGACTCAAGGAGGAATCAAACAATTTCTGGGACTGGTGGACAAAGCTTCAACAAGCTGAGACAAGATCGAATGGCATTGAGCACATAACTTTGACAGCATATCTGTTATGGAACATATGGAAAAGCAGAAATGAAACAAATTTCAACTCCAGCACCCAACCGAGCTACTGGACAGCTACAAAATCTGTGAACGAATGGCTGGAATATAAAGATGCAAACAATGAAAGGATTCAGGTCTCTGACGCTGCTGAAACCTCACATTCTTCGGACCTCCCGGAAGTAGTGAAGGACCCGGCTGGAGTTAATATTTTCACGGATGCAGCCACTGACAAAAGGAATGGTAATGCTGGCTTGGGAATTGTGGTTTGGACACCTGACCGTAAGCTTAAAGCTACCTGGGCCATCCCTGTTGATCACTGTTCTGAAGCTGCTCTAGTCGAAGCTTTAGCTATCAGAGAGGCCCTGCAGCTGGCGTTAGATCTTAAGCTTGTCGTGATAAATATTTTATCTGATTGCAAGGTGGTTGTTGATGCAATTAACAAACATGCAGCAGATGAATCTTGGCTTTCTATAATCATTAATGATATTAGAAAGTTATCAGATTCCTTTTGGAGCTGCCATTTCACTTTCATTAGTCGTTGTGTTAATTCAGTCAGTCATGTCTTGGCAAAATTTGCCACAAAGTTGACCAAAGATGTTAGATGGGAAAACTCTTTCCCCTTGTGGCTTTCTGATAAGTCACAACAATTCTCTAGGGTAGTTACCCTGTAACTGTTTAAATCTGTACTCCTCTTTCCTTATATATACATAAAGCAACTGTTTGACAAAAAAAAAAAGAATACGAATCGAACTTAACACACACATATTTGTTCTGGTATTACATATATTACCTCTCTGAAGGTGCTACCTCACAGCTTTATCAGTACTACGTGGCATATTTAAGAGTTTGAAAGACAAATCTAAAATAGAAAGCTTTCAGTGATAGGAGTACGCACTTCTTAGTCATATATCTGCTCTATTTCTAATGCAACAGAGCTACACAGGGGTTCTGTTGACTCGTCAGAAGAATTACTGTCATTGCCTCTTTGCATGTGTATGGGTGAATCCGGAGGATAAAACAATGGTTTAGGAGGCATTTTCAGGGCAGTAAGGTCACCTTCAAGCATTTCTAAGACTTCTCTCATCGAAGGACGATCATCAGGTGTCATTTGAATGCACCACAATGCTATCAAAATCAGTTTTCTTGTAATTCTTTTTCCTTCTTCTGTTGCATGATCTCCAATTTCCATGCCCTCTTCTTGGTCAAATTTATCGTAGATCCACGAAGGGAAGTATATTTGGCTTGAATGCTCAGCATGCGCATGAACATTTCTCCTCCTCCCTGCCATCTCCATTAGTAACATTCCAAAGCTGTAAACATCCGCTTTGTTTGAGACTCTTCCAATCTTTTTGTAGAACAGCTCCGGAGCCATGTAGCCTAATGTTCCTCTGACAGCAGTAAGAGTTGCAATACTCTTTTGCACCGGATAAAGCTTTGCAAGTCCAAAGTCTGAAACTTTTGGAACAAAGTTCTCATCAAGTAAGATGTTATGCGGTTTAATATCAAAATGCAGAATTTGCATATCACACCCCTGATGCAAGTATTGAATCCCACGGGCAACCCCCTTTGCAATCTCATAAACTTGTTTCCAACTCAACGGGGAGCCATTTTGACTATCTGAGAAAATTAACTTATCTAGAGAGCCATTTGGCATGTAGTCATATACTAGGGCATGTTTTGAGGCAGTAACACAAAATCCCACTAACCGAACCACGTTCACATGGTGTATTCTTCCAATAGTTGCAACTTCATTGATGAACTCTTGTCCATTAGCTTTCGATTTGTTCAACATCTTGATAGCAACTGCATCTCCACTGCGCAATTTGCCTTTGTATACCAAACCATAGCCTCCTTCACCTAGTTTCTCCTTAAAATTTTTTGTCATTGTCTTAATTTCTTTGTATGAGTACCTAATGGGCATGAGGCTGTTGTTTGTTTGTAGGAAATCTTCTATTGTATCATAACTCGATAAATGCCTCCGATGCCATCTATAAAGCAGGAAGGCAAACATGATGGCAATGCCAATGACACTTTTCGCTGCAATGAGTAGAACTGAAATCGAAGAAGAGAACAATTAGATTTAGCAATGGTTGATTCTAGCATATCCCCAATTGACGTAGTTTTCAACTATAAATCAGATGCCTTACCCAAAACTCTGACAACCCAACCCACCGTAGCTGTTTAGAAAAGAAAACTCAAAGGATTATAATGGAAATGCCAAATAGAAAGAATCTCATTGACTAAATAATGGTTTTATTGTGTATTAAGGAAGTAAGTTTACTCACATCCAAATGTATGTTGGACGTAGTTGACGATTGGTGCTGCCAGGAGACCTACATCGCCGAAGAACAGAAATCATGTCAATGTCCAATTCGATGCTAGAAAATCAACTTTTATTAATTACAACTAATTCACCCTCATATGTGTACAGGTTTCAAATTACTGGGGGAGAATTAGGTTGAATAGTAAGATAAGAGGAATTATAAGTAGGAGATCCTCACTACAAAACCTTCCACTTAAAAAAAAGTTTCAAATTACTGCAAGAATAAATTCAAAAAGTATGCATGTCTTGCATTGTTTAAAGTGAGAATTCAATAATTCGTGTGTTTGTTGGGATAAAAAGAGCAATAATTGCATGGTCTAATTCGACTGAGCACGCATATTCAAAAGATAAAAGTTAAAAAGTATTCCATATGAGAATTCAGGCGGCAATGTTCCTGTATTCTTTGTTTGCTTAAAAAGATTTAGAAGAACCACGAGTAAAGGCAAAATATATATCAATAGGTTTATGGCAATCTGAATCCTAAAAATTCAGAGTTAATTTCATTAATTCTTTTCATCATTAAAATAAAAATAAAATACTCAAGCAACAAGCTAAATCAAAAATCTCGGGTTAATAAGATCCTCTCCATTGTTCTCTCCATTTATTTATATCTAAAAAATTATAACTTATAAGATCATCCGATTATGTCATTACTTTTGTTTTGATCTCTAATTCTAAATACTTAAAAAATTATTTTCTATTGACAATTTTTTGACATTCAATTTGTAAGAAATATTTGAATGGTGAAAAATATGTCAAAATCATAACAATATTGGTAACGAGTAATTAGATAGCAAAACTTAGTTAGTTTCGTAAGAAATTTTATGCGTAACAAACAAAAGTGATAAAATCCATTACGAATAGTGTTGATTGTTTAGAATAATTTTTAAATTCATTTTATTGATGTGTAATAGATAGAAATTCTCTCTAGTAACAGTGAAGAGTAGTCTAGTCTAAAAACCTTTGGACCTGGGCAAGAAAACAAAAAGACAAAAAAAAAAAAGTCACGTCATCAGTTTCTAAATTAAACAAATACAAGATGCGCTTGTGTACCATTATTATATTTGGATACAAATTACTATAAGATAAGAAGTGCAATATCCAACAACAAACACAAGATTTGAGGGCAGTTGTCCCCTTTTGTACTTAAACCTTGGTGTGCAAGTGTTTATATCTATAAATGTTTTTACCGTCGGCTAAAATTAAAAAAAAAAAAAAAAACAACAACAACCACAACAAAGACACCAAACAGAAAAAAGTACCTGTCCCACATTTTCCACTTGCGGAGAAGATCTTAATCAATAGCCTTAATGCTCTTTTATTTAATCTCGTAAGTAAAGTAATCAAGTATAAGCATTTATTACATAGCACGGTCTTGCAGAAAGCAGTGATATTTGGTAATGCAATTTTACATGATTGATGCATTGAATTTTAGCCTGGATCAAATGAAAATTAAGAAATCTACTTGAAGCGGGAAAATGAAAGGGACCCTACCGAGAGTTTGACTCAATCAAATTTCACATATACTCCCCTTTCATTTTGGTGGAAAACGGGTCGATAGCAAAGAATGGAGTAAGAATTGCACTGTTAAAAGGAGAATTTGAGAAAAATTAATGCATTAATCAATTAAACTTTGAACATTACGACTTTTATGATTTATGAAACTTAAAATAAACGGTTGTAGTCATCAACAATATTCGATTGTTCTATCACAAAAAAATTTTTTAAAAAAAAAGAAGAGATGAGCAGCAGCAGTACTGCCATATTTAGCCCCAAATGTACCACTGCATATCTTTAATTTCCCAAAAACATAGTTTCAAGCAGTAGTATTGAATACTTCTTAAAATATCGTCATAATCAATCATCAATCACCATGTTAATAAATCTTCAAATCAGTGTACTTACAAAAAAAAGATCTGCTGCTGCTGCTCCTGATATCCATTTCTTGAAACCAATTGACCTCAAGGCCATTAGAGAGAAGATTGTGGATATCTTGAAATGAAACGTCTCCTGCTGTTACATTAGGGAGACACCGCAGGTCTACAGGAGCTGTCTTATAGATGGTGCACGACTCTTCAATATCAGATGCCACCACATTTTCACCAATCACAACATAGCTGTAATAGTCGGATGGAGCTTTTTTCATTTTTGAAAAATGATTTGCAGTGATATTACACGAAGCAGTGTCTACATAAAGTGGATTTTTCGATTTCACAGGATTTTTACAGCTCACAAAGACCAACCAACCACTCTCAAGATCAATAGACACCCCATAATCCGTACCAGGATAGAAGTAGTAGTCTTCACCGTCGTATGAGTAAATTGGAAGAGTAGAGCAGTTGTTCTTTTGCACCCCAGGATCAAATATACGAAGTGTCTGGCTCCCGTAATCAATACTGTTTAGATCCACATAAAAGTTGTACCTTTTCTCCAGGTTAGCAACGGGACCGACGGATAAAACAGTGCGATTATTTTCACAAGAGAATTCAATGTGATGGGGGCACGAATCTGGATGATCATCTCTAAACCGAAACGGGCACTTTAAATTGATGTCAGTACCCCCGCAAGTGGATGGGCTGCTGTCACAGCTGCTGGTGCCTTTGGAATTGAAGGGCGGAGCACCATATCTGCGACAAGGTTCAATGACATCATAATAAAATGGAAACCCGGACACCAAGAAGTAAATCAACAAAACTACCAAAATCTGAAGTTGGAGCATAGTTACTTGTTGAACATTGAGGGAGTGAAATTAGAAAAAGAAAGGCAGATATATAGGAAGCGGAGAAGGGGCTCCGTAGGTTTGCATAGAGAGTAGGACCTAATTAAGGTCTCCCATAGCTATGTGTGCAAGCCAAAATTAGTGTACTGATTTTGTCTTTTTGGATCTAGCTAGCCCTTATTACTAAACACTTTAATTGCTGCGACATAACTCGTCTCCTCATGTTGAGTTGGATATAAATTTAAACATTAATATTTGTTTCTTTACAACATAATACGTAATGCACAATTGTGGGATCAGTACAACTATTGATAATTGATTGTAAATTGCAGCTAAATCACACTCGGTGGGAATAGTAATAAGTCCGGTAGGCTAAACTTAGTCTCATGCGATGACAATTAAGGGTTTATTTTTGCTTGATTAATACTCTGATTTTGGATTATTAACTTTTTTCGTATTCTTGCTTCTGCACCCACACTTTAGATTTCTTGTATTAGTCAAAAAAAGTTAAAATTATGAATATACTAAAGACTAGATTTACCTGAATCTCATTATCCTCTACCAAAAAGAGAAAAGAAAGGAAAGGAAAATATTCAGGTGTCGTCAGTTAATGGATCCACTGAAACAGAGGCTACACGGTAAATTCAGCGTCACATCAATATGGTGATACGCATGACATACGAAGTAAAAATAGTTATAACAAATGATCTTTATTTTAAAAGAAAAACACACATACAAAAAAAAATCTGATTAGAAGTGCCAATTACTTCATTTGAAATACCAAGATCTGATCTAGAGAAGTGGTTCACTCCCACTTGCACTGTGAAAGAAATCATGGGTGTGTACGTATATCATATGTTCTCAATTTGAGTATATGTACTTGGGTAGTAATAGAGGAGGGGGTTTAAGTGAGAGATTTCGAATTCAAAATCTCCCACTTACACTATAAAAAAAATGAGTATATATACAAGTAGATAAATATCAATTTAAATATGCACATTTGGATGTACATATATATTCATCAAGCATACATTTTTATTCATGATGATGCAGATTAACTGTTTCGTAAAATGCACATAATTATGAGGGTGATTTGGTCAGTTAGTAATAAATGTATTATTTTAATTCACAAATACTAACCCCAATCTCAATTACAAATTCTGGAAAAGTTGCACCCTGATGAATTTTGCATCTTCCAATTCCCATCTTTCACATTTTTTCCCCTTTTTTTGTTTTAACTTTTAACTTTTAGACCCTTGAATTTGGAGTGCTTTGCAGCCGAGTATCGACTCCGTTGACTCGGGAGGCTTCCACTTTTCCACAATAGACCTGTGGAATTCCAAAACCATGCGTTTACTTTTATTGGGCTCCACTCATGGAATAACGGACATTGGCAACTGAATACCGAGTCCTCGTTCTTTTTTATTTTCTAATCTACTCTTCTCTCGTTAATGTTTCGCAGAATCGTCTTTTTCCTTGTAAGGCCCAGTTGATGGTAACAGGTCTAGTAAATCCAAAACATTTGAAAGAGGAAAAGTCTCTAGACCTAGACGTAGTCTTTCACAATTCACACGCTAAAATATCTAATTGAAAAATGTATCCGCCTTGCCTTATACAAAGTGCAATTAGTAGTCACAAAGGCTTCAGTAGGAAAGACTTTCTCGGCTTATACTTTTCTCCTTACTAAAGTTTCTCTTTCATAATTAACGAACTACAAGTACAAACTCTTACATGTCCAATTTAGATTGCTTTCCGTCCTTCAAGGAAACTCTCTTATTTTTTCTCCTTCTTCTTTGGAGGTGGACCTATGTAGACTTTTAAAAGTCGTCGGTCTTTGTACTAAAAGTCATCATTGTTTTGTTTGGTAGCCTCAATTGATGGTAAAACAAAACCATAAGAGCAGTTTGCTATTTAAAATCTCTTTGTTTCTTTTGCCTCTTTCCCTCGAAAAGTTTTAAGAGTAGAGGATTAAGAACCTCTCAACTTATTACATAAATAACAAGGTTAATTATGTTTTAATTTTTTTAGATAGTTATGTTAAAATAATTGAAGTTTTTTCATCATTTAACAACTTGTCTCTCAATGTACCCAATTCTCATGTTGTATTTTTGGCAAAACAAATGATGCAGCACATTTCATTCCTGCAAAAGATATGTTCTTCAATGTCACACACGAAATCATATTTTCTTTGACAAAGAATGTATCTGCCAAATTGAGATAAGAAATGAAAGTTATCTATTTTTGGTCCCAAAATATTAAACACAGGAAGCTTAAACACTACATCATGAACGTCACTCCTTAATGGTCAGTCTGGCACTAAAAGCCAGTCCGGGTCGATTCCGCATTTCCTCCTTAGTTCAAACGTATGGTTGCCCAATTTTCTCTAGTGGGGCAGAAACATGTAGTTAGGGCCTACTTAGCAATTCTGCTCCACAAAAACCTGGTATTAGTCAAAGAGAACTCAATATCTTATCCTGTTTTTCTTCCTCGTTCCTAGAATTCTACTCTTCTCTTTTTTTTGCTTTCTTTTTCCACACGGAGACGACCAACCAAATTGTATGTGGACATCGAATCTTGATTTCTTGATGGAAGAAAATTCTTATCAGACAATTTTATTTAGAATTTGTAGTATTTCATTTCCAAGCAATTTCATACTGGCTCCATATCCATTGACATTTAAGAAGTATTTCGTTTATTTTGTTACACAGGAAAATTCGATGAATGGAAAACATGGCTGGGGTAATTCACTACAATGTACTTGTAGATAACAGTCTTAACCATTTTTTTTTTTCCAGTAAAACCAACTGGTGAAAATTCATCAGATGACTTTAGAAGAAGATTTTAGAAATATTAAACCAGTGTTGATATAGTGAATATTTACCACCTGTTACTAATTGTGGCTTATGGTTTTGAAAAGGAAAAAAATCAACTGCATATTTATGATGAGCTTGACATGGTAAAACGAACTAATAGCATCACGGTGATGAAAAGGTATCTTAGCTCCGTATTTCCATTGGAATAAGAACGCCAAGTCTATATTGAATGATCCTAAGCACTGTCTGCTTCTTGGCTATAGAGTTGCACAGGTGTTCTCTTTATTCTTGGATAAATTGCATATAACCCCCTGTGGTCGTCTGTTATTACATGACCCCTTTAACATTTCAAAATATTCACTTCACCTCCTATAATTTTATATAAAGTGGAAACTTGATGGAATATAACTTATATAACGTCATTAATTAAAACAACAATAGTACTCTTACTTAAATGTTAAAACAATCGATAGTTTGATCACCTTATATAAAAGTATAGGAGAATTATGTGGACAATTACAAAAATTGTAGGGGAGTAAAGTGAATATCTGTATATGAACTATAAAGGGGTTGCGTAGATATTAGAATTTCATCATGCACGCTTTTAGAACACGTTTAGTACAAACAACGTAACTGATTGTGTATTCCATCTATTTTCTATTTTAGATAAGGTTATAGGAGAATTAGGTGGTTATTTTGAAACTTTAGAGGGTATATAAAACCATACGGGATTATAAATAATTTACCCTTTATTCCTTAGAGCATTTAAGCATTTCTAAAATTTCTACCGTTGAAAGAGGATCATCTGGCGGTGTCATTTGGATGCACCACAATGCTATCAAAACTAGTTTCCTAGCAATTCCATTTTCTTGTTTAGTGATATGATCTCCAATTTTCTTGTCCTCTCCTTGGTTGAACTTTCCTCTTTGTGTTATTGATAACATTTATGATTGATAATTATCACAGGAAGATTTTTAAGTGAAGGAGATAAGTTCCTTCATAAAGTGATCCTTTTATGATTACTGATGTCTGGGTACATGATTGATGATTAGGACTTGGAAAAAAAATTTATTTTCTAGTCTGACTTGAAAATCCTTTTTAATCCGCCGTTAGAATACCAACATGCATACTTTTCTTGTTCGGCTCCACTGACGGTAGTTTTGATAGGTAAATGCACTTAAAAGTGAAGTCCTTTCCCTATCCAAGTCGAGCTCCAACATGAATTTGGCACTCAAGTCATTGTTCTTAGGTCTGCTCTTTTTGTTGTTATTGCTGTGTAAGAAAGTTAAATTAGCATTTGCCCTGCTGGGCCTCAATTAACGGTAAAACAAAACTTAGGTGGGGCGGAAAAATTCCAACAGAATCTCTAGCAAACGGATATAGCTATTAGCTGGGGATGTCAACTTGAAAATGCTTTTCAGTTGTTGCTTTAAAGGGAATTCTTACAGGACAAATTATCACAAAATAGAGGTCAAGTGAAAGCTTTTGGGTGTATTGGCGTATTGCTCATACTAAATATTAGAAATAATTCTACAGAATATTAGAAGCTGCTGCCCACTGTATGTCACAATTTCAGTTCTTAGTTTAGCATGACAACAAACTTTTCTCATCAGCATATCTCGAGAAACTCCTAGCCAATGCGATCAGCCAGGTCAATTGCTACTACTTCAAAATATTGTTGTGCTATATTGTGGCATTGTCCGGGGGACTGCAGTAATCATATGATGCTATACAATTTTTCTAATTGAAGCATTAATTGGTCATGTATTGCATAAATAATGCGATCAGCCAAGTCAATTGCCACTCTTGAAGAGATCCGACTAGAACTTCTAATGATTCATCGCAAAAATTAATAATAACTATAACAACAATAATAGACTGCAAAGTCAAGTACTAGAATAACCCAAAAAACCAAAAAAAAAAGAGGTACATGGATTTGCATGAACTCCATTCCAAAAGTAGACTTCCAAGTCAAAAAGAAAAGAAAATAAGAAATGAATATGATCACAGGTTCATTGTTTTGAAGTTCAGTGATGATCACCGGGTATGTAGCAAATGTCTTTTGAGGTAGTCCCATGTAGTTCTTTGTAATAAAGTTGTCATTATTTTCCTTGTTAGCCTCAATTGATGGTAACACGAAACTTTAAGAGCGATTTGCTGCCTAAAACCTCTCTTTCCTTTTGCCTCAGTCCCCCTAAAGGGTAATTTTGTTATAACCATGTAGATACTTATGATTATAGGTATCAAGGATATGCTCTTTTTCCAAAAAAAAAAAAAAGTAATAATAATAACAAAAGAAAAAAGATTCTAATGCAGGAAGGTTAGAATTTAAAAAGTGTTGATGAGGAAGGGTAAATTGAATCTATGACTTCCAAGTTTGAGGTAGGCCTCAATCATAATTGCTAAACCAAGACCTTACCTCAACCATAATCATTAAACCAAGACCTTCTCGACTCAAGGATACTAGATTTCTGACCTGTGCTATGTACAGATTAACATTTCAAATCAAAATACTAACATTATTTTTCTTAAAAAAATTATTTGGAATTGAAAAGTTGAAAGTTTAAGATACTATCAATTTCTACCAAACAATGTTATTTCGAATAAAAGCAAAGGAAAAAAAATTCCCACTCATGAACTTAAAAAAAAAAAGACTATGATATTGTCTTAAAAAATTGTGCTTAATTGTCATATGTTCTTACAATTGCATATAAAAATTTGTCAAATTTTATAAAAATTCCTTTCATTCATTATATCATGCTCCGAAAATTTTGTATATTTTTAAACTACCTATGATTCCATGAATAACAAAAAAAAAATCTAGTTTCAATTCTGTTATTAGATGACAGTTGTTTTTAAATAATTACATCCTTAGTAAAAGATAAAATAATTACCAAGATTAAATAATAAAATACCCAAATAGAGTTCAAAAGATATTACCAAATGCACACATCACTACTATTCTCCTCATTTCTCTCTCTATTACCTCTCCTACTTTGTAATGGCATCTTCACTGCTACTCTTTTCCGTCTTTTTGCCATATTTTCCTTGTTCTGTAGTCTCACCCTCCTTCATTCTTGCTCCCTAATACTATCTTTTCTTACCTAATTGACCTACTTTTTTCTATCTCCATAATATTTTCCCTTCCCCTTCTCTGTAAGTTGCATATCCATTCTCTTCCACTCAATAGTCGTATCTTGTATATCGCACTTCATCTTTCTACCACTCAACAATCTCAAAATCTATCATTCTCTTAGCACCTTTCTCCTATGTTATAATTTGTCCTCCTTGTACCTTTTAACCCTACAATTCCTTACCATTTAAATCACCTTTCAAATAATTTTGATCAAATCTATTTTGAAATTTATGCTCTATGGGAAAAATAAAAATTTGGGCATAAAATTTTGCCATCTTTGGAGTTTTTTTATTATAAATAACCATTTATTATTTTTTAGAATTCCTAAATCACTTTCAAAACTAACCATCTAAATGCACCATTGTCTATTTAAGAAATAAATCCGTATCAATAAAATTTATTCACCTTCAAACTTACCCTCATCATAAGAGTATTATATTAAAATTATTCAAAAACATATTGTTGTAGCATCTAATATAATTATAATGATGTCAAATATAAAAGTGAAGGAAAAAGTAAAAAAATAAACCATAAAGATACATTTATGAAAGAAGATAGACATGGAACTAACTTCTCAATTTCAACCAAGGATAGTAGAGTAAAAAGAAAACTAACTACTAACATAACTATAAAAAATAAAATAAAGATCATCATATGTAAAATTATGATAAAGAGACCATATTTGTAGCTATTTATTTTCGTGAATGATAAAACATTAAATCTAAATTTTGTGATTGTCTTATGATTATTAGCACTTGATTTTTTAAAGCAAAATTATTTGACTTAAAGTTTAAAATATAATTAATAAAACATTTTCCTGTGAGTGGCCTTAAGAATTCAAAAATTAGATGACTAAAGTTTTTAAAAAATAAAAGAAAAACATGGCCTGTTATATAGGATATGAACATATAAAATGCTTATTTTGTATTATGCAAGTCAAAAGACATCAACATACGTATAGTTGTATCATTGTTTATGGTTGATTTTGAAAAATTACTAATGGATTTTGAACTTAGAATAGAAAATATCTCATCCACAGAGTGAGCCATTCAATTTTTTTTAAAGAATTCCTAAAAAATTTTACTATAAAGCTAAAAAAAGATTAATGTGATAATACATTAAATCTAAATTTTGTGATTGTATTATTATTATTAGCACTTGATTTTTTTAAAAGCAAAATTATTTGACTTAAGGTATAAAATATAATTAATGCAACATTTTCCTATGTGTGACCTTAAGAATTCAAAGATTAAATGTTATAGTAAAAAAATGAAAAGAAATGCATGACTTGTTATATAGGATAAAAATATATATAAAATGGTAATTTGACTTTGTAATTAAAAGATATCAACTTGCATAGCGTGTATATTTGTTTGTGGTCAATTTTGAGAAATTATTAATAAATTTTGAAATTAGTATAGTAAATATCTTATCAAGACAAAGAGTTGAAAAGCATACCTTGCATTACAATGGAGTCGGTTTCTTACTAAAATAATAGATCTTAGCAGAAATAGCAAAGAAATGAAAAATATTTGGGCTTTTCATGAATTCTTTTTTCCCCTAAAATCACATGTGATATTCATATCATAAGAAGTGGGAAATTTGTGTAATTTTGTTTCAAATCATTAATCAATTATAATTCTCTAATTTGATGTTCAAACCATTAGTATGTTCATAGTTATTTTTGGTCCAATTAACTAATTGCAAAGATTTTTTTCTTAAATTTGGTGTAATTGGAACAATTAATCAATTGCAAAGATGTTTCCTTTTTTTGGTTCAATTGGTACAATTAACCAACTGCAAATTTGTATTGACTGATGATATAGTTTTTTCTGATGAGACAATGGAGGGAGTAAATGCCAAACTAGAAGATTGGAGGAAAGCATTAGAATCAAAAGGCTTTGCCATAAGTAGGATCAAAACAGAATATATGAAATGCCACTTTAATAATCCTAAAAGAGGCAATAGGGTAAGTGTAGAAGTTGGTGGAAACAAATGTAGAAGTGCATCATCTATACTCTGTAATCATAATGTCCCATTGTAATCAAAAGGAAAATTTTACAAGATAATTATAATACCAGCAATGCTTTATGGATCTGAGTGTTGGCCCATTAAGTGTGAACATGAAGAAAAAATGAGGGTAGCAAAAATGAGAATGTTGAGATTGATATGGGGACACACCAGACTAGATAATATAAATAATGGATGTATTAGAAGGAAAGTAGGGATAGTACCAATAGATAAGAAAATAAGAGAAATATGCTTTAAATGATTTAGACATATGCATAGGAAACCTTTAGATACCCCAACTAGGAGAGTAGGAAATAAAGAATACTTAACTCAAATTAAAGAGAAAAGGGAAGAGCTAAAAAGAATTGGTAATAAATTATTAGAAATGACATGTTACATTTAAACCTCAATGAGAACATGTACCTCGGTTGAATACAATGACAACATATGATCCATAATAACCAAAAAAAAAAAGAGAGAGATACATGGGTATGCATGAACTCCATTCCAAAATTAGACTGACAAGTCAATTGGGATTTGGTCATTCAATAATAAATTTATTTGCTTTTTTAATCCACGAATAGTAACCCTTATATCAATCAGAAATTTTTGAAAAATTTCACTCTTATGAATTTTGCATCTTCTAATTCCCATTTTCACATTTTTCTTTCTTTTATTAATCTTTTAACTTTTAGACTCTCGGATTGGAGTGCCTTGTGGAGCTTCAACTCTTGACCTGGAAGGCTTTCACTTTTCCATAATAGACCTGTACAATTCCACAAATCTTAATCTTTTTGAATCTTGAATTCTAACGGAAGGCAAAACTCGACTTGAATACCAAGTCCTTATTGTTTATTATTTTCCAATCTACTCTCTCTGTTGTCAATGTTGTGTTTTGTAGAATAATGTATTTTTCTTGTAAGCCTGAGCTTATGGTAACATGAAAATAAAGTTCAATAAATGAACAAATTTAAAAGAGAAAAAATCTCTAGACCTATTTGGTCATTCACACTTCACAATCTAACGTTTGATCTGGGAGGCTTTCAATTTTCCACAATAGACCTGAAGAATTCAAACCATACTTTTCCATTCATGAACTGATAGATATTGATAACTAAATATTGACATGAATTTTGAGAGAGGCAATCTCGACTTGAATACTGAGTCCTTGTTCTTTATTATTCTCTAACCTACTCTTTCTTTTGTAAATGTTTTGTAGATAGTCTATTTTCTTGTTAGCCCCATTTGATGGTAACATGAAAATCAAGTCGAGTGAATCCAAAAAATTTTAAAGAGAAAAAAATCTCTAGACCTATTTGGTCATTCACACTTCACACGCTAACGTTTGACTTGGGAGGCTTTCACTTTTCCACAAGAGACTCAAAGAATTCAAACCATACTTTTTCCATTCATGAACTGATAAATATTGATGACTGAATATCGACATAAATTCTGAGAGAGGGGAATCTCAACTTGAATATGGAGTCCTTGTTCTTTATTATTTTCTAATCTTCTCTTTCTGTTGTAAATGTTTTGTAGAATAGTCTTTTTTCTTGTAAGTCCCAATTGATGGTAACATGAAAATCAAGTCAAGCGAATTTAAAAAATTTTAAAGAAAAAAAAAATCTCTAGAACAAGATATAATCTTTTACAAGTCACAACCTAGAGTCCAATTGGAAAATGTGTCTGCCTTATACGAAGTGCAATTAGTAGTCGCAAAGACTTTAGTAAGAAAGACTTTCCCTGCTTATACGTTTCTCCTTAATAAAGTTTCTTTTCATAATTAACGAAGACAAAACCCTTACATCTCTAATCTAGACGGCTTTCCCACCCTCAGGGAAGCTCTTTAAATTTTTTTCCTTTCTCTTTTGAGGTAGAGCTATGTAGACTTTAAAAGTCGTTGGTCTTTGTGCTAAAGTCGTTATTGTTTTGCTTGTTAGCCTCAATTGATGATAAAACGAAACCTTAAGAGCAGTTTGCCACCGAAAGCCTGTTTGTTTCTTTTACCTATTTCCCTCTTAAACTTTTAAGAGTAAAAGATTAAGAAGCTCCCAACTTACTTCGTATGATAGCAGGGGTAATTATGTTTTAATTTTTTTAATATAGTTATGATTATAGGTATCAAGAATATACGATGTTAAAATAATTGAAGTTTTTCAATTTTCACTGCATAAAAGTTTGTGTTACGTGTCAATTTCTTTCCTTCAGCACCTTGCCTCTCAATGTACCCAATTCTCATGTTGAATGTAATGATGTACGTCAATTCTCCACATTTCATTCTTGCAAATGATATGTTCTTCAGAGTCGCACTAAATCGCCTTTTCATTTAACTAAGACCATATCTGCCAAATTTAAAAAAAAAATGAAAGTTTTCAATTTTTTGTCCCAAAACTTTAAAAGCAAGAAGCTTACACGCAACATCATGAGCATCACTCCTTAATGGTCGGTCCTATACTAAAAGCCAACTACCACCTATAACTAATTCTGGATTATGGTTTTGAAAAGACAAAAATCAACTGCATAATTATGAAGAAATTGACATGGCAAAATCAGCTAATTGTGTCATTGATCGAAAAAAAGTATTTTAGTTCCATACTTCCATTGGACTAAGAATGCCAAGGCTCTATTGACTAATTCTAATCAGAAGTCTGCTGAATTTCTTAGCTAAAGAGTTGCACAGGTGTTCCTTTGACTCTTCAGAGCGTTTATGCATCTCCAAAATTCTCTCATTGAAGGACGATCGTCTGGGGTCATTCGGATGCACCACAATGCTATCAAAACAAATTTCCTTGCAATTGCTTTTTCTTCTTAAGTGATATGATCTCCAATTTCCTTGTCTCTCCTTGGTTGAACTTTCCTCTTTGTATTACTGATAACATTTATGATTGATAAATATCACAGGAAGATTTTTAAGTGAAGGAGGTAGGTTTCTTCATGAAGTGATCCTTTTACGATTATTGATGTCTGGGTCCCGAATGATGAATAATTGACTTGGAATTTTTTTTTTTTTTGAGTGTTGACTTGAAAATCCCATTTGAATGAACTTCTAGAAAACCAAGAAGCATACTTTCTTTTTGGGCTCTGTTGATGGTTGTTTTGATTTGTAAATGCATTTAAAAATAAAGTCCTTTCCCTATCCAGGTCCAGCTCGAATCTCGAATTTGTTGTTATTGTTGTAAAGAAAATAGTAAATAACGTTTTGTCACATCAAAATCTGGTTTATCAATGGATGGATGGTAAAATGAATCTTAGGTCGAGCATAAAAATCCAACAGAATCTATAGCAAATAGATATAGGCTATAGCAATTAATTGGGGGATGCCACCTTGAAAATGCTTTTTACTTGCTGCTTTAAAGGGAATTCTTACAGTACAAATTAGCACAAAAAGGTAGTCAAGTGAAAGCTTTTGGACGTATTGGCTAATTGCTCATACTGAGAAAAAATTAGAAATAATTTTACAGAATAATAGAAGCTGCTGTCCATGATATATCATAATTTCAATTCTTAGTTTAGCATGACAATAAACTTTTCTCATCAGCACATCACAAGCAAAAATTCTAGCCAATGCTATCATCAGCTATGTCAATTACTACTACTTCAAAATATTGTTGTACTATACTGTGGCACTGTCCGGGGGACTTCAATAATCATATGATGCTGGAAAAGATTTCTTATTGAAGCATAAATAAATAAATAGCTCTTGATGAATTAGCACTAGAAGTGAAGACATTGGACTAGAACTTCTAATGATTCATCAAAAATATTAATAATAACAGTAACAACAATAATTCTAACAATAATAGACTGCAAAATCAAGAACTAAAATAACCCAAAAACAAAAAAGAAGAAAAGAATATGATCACGGGTTCATTTTTCTGAAATCGGTCACCAGCTATATAGCAAATGTTACCGACAAAGTTATCCGAGCTGAACCCGGACAACAAAAGGTAAATTAAGGCAAGGGAGACTAAAACTACCTAAATCTGCACTTGTAACATATTAATGACCACTGAGTAATTGTTGGCATATTAAATCAAGACTCAAAAATAGAAATTTCTAGATTATTATTTAGCGATGTTTTAGTCAAATTAGTTTTTTGGTAATCCTAGTAGAGTCAAGTTATAGTAGCATTAGTATTTGATTAGGAACTTTCTTGTAGTCATAAAACTTGTTTACCAAGTTAAGTTTATAAATAGGGAGTCTTGTTATTATTATTAGTTGAGAAGAGTGAGAATTTGAGAGTTGCGATTATTGATATATATTATTGATATTATTTCTCTTCTCCCACATATACTTGCATGTGTATTAATTACTGCTTCCCTAACCCATATACATTGATTCGATGAAATCTGCCTCGTATATCGTTTTGGTTAATTTTTTGGGTTTTACAGTAATTGATTAAGTGTGCAGATACGTACTAAAGTCCGCAGGTCTGTTTTTTGAGTGAAGTCCCGTGACTTCGTATTTGGATTGGTCCCTGAAGAGACGAAGACTCATTCGCTAATTGGCATTTCATCCAAGCTGTGCTTATCTTCAAACCGATGGTGCAAGTTCTTGGATCCATAATTTGGCCAATTTGACCAATGTTCAATTTCTTGCTTACTGAGTATAAAGCTATATGGCATGACAATGACTATGATGTTAATGAGGGCATTGTTAATAAGTTGAAGCAATTTTAGTAAGATGTTTCGAGTTTGGAGTCTCAGGGTTGTGTTCTTAGTTAATCAATACATCCCATCATTTGATGATTAATTGTGATTTTCTTCTTTACTTCGATACCTTAACCTAGGAACTCGGTGTCCAGACGTTGAGCAAGCAGGAAAACTTGCCACTGAACTCATTATTTCTGTTCCCAAAGAGGAAAAAAGAAAATGGAAAGGGAAAAAACATAAATAACTGACTTCTAAAACTAATTGATTCAGACAAGGGCAAAATAATAGAATTGCCTGTCTTATGAAAGGCCAGTATGCTAAGTTCAGGGCAAGTACACACCTAGATTACAAGTGGATGAAATGAACATATTTACAGTGAATTTAGTCTATTGGTATACCTACAGATCTATATAGTGAAGTGTCCTCAGATCAACTTAACTTACCATTCCTGAATCGTAAATGCGAACTCCAAACTCTTACATGTACAAATTGGGCATTATTTATCCGTGAGTTCTACCAACTTCCGTGATGTTTTCTCACATGCAATATTTACTATACGAAGTTGCAGCAAATTAACTCCTTCCTGTATGCTACAGTGTAATTCCGTGTTGTGTCCACTGTCTAGTGAAAATTAATACTCCCACTGGAATTTCTTTCTCTAATTGGAGGGCCCCTGGTTTGGAATTTGAGAAGTCAAGCATAATCTGTTACAATAGTCCTATGGCCCCTGAAAAGACAAGTCCGCGCTATGAGACAAATCTCCTTAATTTAGTCCTTTGACTTTAGCTTTGAAGAAACTTGTTTAAAAAAATTGATTATCATCAACTTCTATAAATCAATTCCAATTACCAAGCCAAACCCTCCCCTAATCAGCCATAGTCATGCATTAAAAGAAAAAATATCTAATTAACAGAAACTGTTGTCAGTGTTTAGTTCCAAATGCTAACTCGTTAATAACCAGAAACTGTTGCACTTTTTTACTTTGTGATGTGTTATACTTTTCTCAAAGTAGAATTTGAGCTCAGCTCAGTCAATAGTCGACTGTGGCAATTCACACAGGACTAGCTTTCTCGTTTTTTCTCCTTACACCATCAATATAAGTCATTTTCAAAGCAATTTCCTGACAGATTCAAAACACAGCTTATGTAAAACGCAGTCAGGCGTAGACTTGACTCCGAACCATTTATCTATATAGAGAAAACTGCTTTTCCATCAAACCTGAAAACTTACAACAAAAAAAAAAAAAAAAAAAAAATGGAAATCTGGAGATTGATCATAGTTACCATTAGCTTTTCTTTTCAATTCAGCCCTGCAATCTTTGCACAAAATATATCAACTGCACCAGCAGCAGCATCACCCAATGATGCCTGCGCTGAGGAAAGCTGCAGCCCCTCTGGCCCTGCTGTAAGATTCCCATTTCGGCTACAAGGAAAGCAGCCTGAAGAGTGTGGCTACTATCAAGGCTACAATCTCTATTGTGACAAAGGAAACAATACCTTACTTGAGTTTCCCCCCTCATCAATGAAATTCTTGGTCAAGAACATCGACTACAAGACTCAAATGATCCATTTCCAGTTTGCTGAAGGTTGCCAACTCAAGTATCTGAGAAATCTTGATTTATCTTCTATCCCGTTTCAGTTTTCTTCAACATACAACACAATAGATCGATATACTTTGTTCAATTGCTCAGTGGCAAATGGTGATAATTGGTCTGATAATTATGGTTATGGATATGACTTTAGTTGTCTAGACACCCCTGGATACAAGGTGTATGCAACGCTTTCTCATAGGGAAATTCGTTCTTTATCTGTGGAATTGTGCACAAAGATGTATGATACAAATTTGGTTTGGGATGAAATATTTCAAGTGCGAGCTTTCCAAAACCTGTTCTGGTCCTTGCCTGCATGCAAAAAATGCGAGGTAGAAGGTGGAAATTGCAGATGGAAGAATGGAACTAATAATAAACTCGACTGCGTTGGAGGACAGAAGCACGACTCTGGTACGTAGCATTTATTGCTCCTTCCTGGTCCATTTCTTGATGTTTCTTATTGAAGTATTTCAGATAAAGTAATCAGTAAAGATTCAGACCACAGACAGAGTGAGAGATATTTGATTGTCTAGAAGAAGTTTTAGATCAGTTTACACCAGAAATTTGAATGTTTTCATCTTTGAAAAAACAAATTTAAAGAAATGTATCACGTAGATATACTCGTCACTGTTTTCTAAACTCACCCAGTTTTGCGACTGTATACTGATAAAATGGATTGAGATCACGGACAATACTAGAATACCGACATATTTTGTAAGAGTCCACAAAAAATGGAAAGAAAGAAAAGAGAAAGAAATTCACATTTCTAGTTAAACTGACTGTTATACATAGATGTGCTTTTGACATTTGCAAGTATGTCGCAGGTGTATCAAAGAAATTATACATTTCAGGTGAGAATCTTGCTTTATATTTTCCTCAGTTAATTTTCCTAGTATAGTGAAGAAAAGAAAAATTAACGTCTGCCTTTAACAACAGTACCAATCGCGGGGTGTTTCCTTCTCATATTAGCAACAAGCACCCTATACAATGTCTATACAACAAAGAAATTGGACAAAGAAAATCAGAAGAGAATCAGAATATTTTTGGAAGACTACAAGGCCATGAAACCTACTCGATATTCCTATGCTGATATCAAGAGAATCACCAATGACTTCAAGGATAAATTAGGTGAAGGAGGCTATGGAAATGTGTTCAAAGGGAAAATTTCAAATGAAATATTTGTTGCCGTCAAGCTGCTGCATAATTCCACAGGAAATGGAGAAGAGTTTATCAATGAAGTAGGAACAATGGGCACAATCCACCATGTAAATGTTGTCCGCTTGGTAGGCTTTTGTGCTGATGGATTCAAAAGAGCTCTTGTTTATGAATTTCTACCAAACGGTTCTCTCGACAAGTTCACATTTCCAGAAGGTCAAGAGCATCATAACCTTGGAATGGAGAAGTTACAAAACATAGCTACTGGCATAGCACGAGGAATCGAATACCTTCACCAAGGATGTGAACAAAGGATCCTCCATTTTGACATCAAACCACATAACATCTTGCTCGACGACAACTTTAACCCGAAAATATCTGATTTTGGGTTAGCTAAGCTTTGTGAAAAGGGAAGAAGTGCAGTTTCAATGACTGCTGCAAGAGGAACCATGGGCTACATTGCCCCTGAAGTCTTCTCCAGGCACTTTGGCAATGTATCTTACAAATCAGATATCTATAGTTTTGGAATGCTGTTGCTTGAGATGGTGGGACGACGAAAGAACATTGATGCCAATGTGCAAAATGTCAGCCAAGTGTACTACCCTGAATGGGTTTATGGACGTTTGGTTCAAGGAGAAGACTTGAGAATTCAAGTTGAGGAAGATGGAGAGGATATCATAGCGAAAAAATTGGCAATTGTGGGACTTTGGTGCATTCAGTGGAACCCTGTGGATCGTCCTTCAATAACCTTCATTCTTCAGATACTAGAAGGAAATGGAGAAAATCTGAATCTTCCACCGAATCCTTTTACCTCAACTGATCCGATGAATCCGAGTAATCCAGGTCTGCATAGAAGACATTTGGCTTCAGAATTGGCAGTGATCTCAGAGCTAGAATAAGATGCTAAAGGTTGATTTTCGACTGAAAGTCTTGGGTATAAAATAGTAATAGCTTCCAATTTTCTGCAAATGAAAGAAACAAAAGGAGAAATTGATTAGTGAAGAAGAGGTACTGAATGATATTTTGCACGTCTGTAGTGTATTTTGGCTGATGGTATACTAAAACTATTATTGACTCTGGTTACTAACTTTTTCATATAGGATAGTTCTTAGAACTCATAATTCATCTTCAACCCTGTCAAGACCCAGAGCTTGAAGGTTAAAGCTGTACACTATGTGCTTTAATATATTTCGAACTAAATCACATGAATTTCATGAAAAAAGGCAAACAAGGTTGAGTTGAATTAAATCAGATGCAAGTTCTATAGATTATCTCCCTGAGGCAGGTAAGTGATGCCTTGGATCGCATTGTGCCTTCAAGCCAAGAAATGTTGGCCTCGCCGCAGGGCACCAAAATTTCACGATCAAAGGTACTTAGTGAGGGGAACTGGTGCTTAATGTCCGACATTTATTTAAAAGTATTGTTACACCCTTCATTTGCAAGCCTAATATATCATCTCCTTGTCTAAAGTCAGAACTTGTTAAAATGTTTTTTTTTTTTTTTGGTAGGAAAAAGAGAAAGCATTAACTTAAATAAAGTTGAGTTTGAGTACAGTCATCCTAGGGAGATGAACTCCCCTTAAATCATCAGAATACAAATGATTAATTGTTTGAGGGATGTGATTATGTAAAACAAAATCTTGACATTGAAGAGCACCCTGTACTTGTTAAAACAAATGAACTTGTTAAAATGTTATATTCGTGCAACACACAAGAAAGTTTGTTGGAGCAACGTGCGTTTTTAAATTCGATTGGACCAGTCGATTTAACTGGAACCGGATACCCGAGTTGAGTTAAAGAATCAATCCGTAAAAGATTGGTTAAATCTGGTCAAAAACCGAATTTGACTGGAAACCTAAAATGCAGAAAAGCCAGTAAGAACCTGATTTTTTCATTTTTTTTCCTGCCACTGATCTTTTTCCTAAAATGCCAGTAAGAACCTGATTTTTTCTTTTTTTCCTGCCACTGAACTTTTTTCTTTTTTAAATTTGCATTTTAGATTTTTATTTTTTATTACTCCCACAATGGAAAATTTCCCTCAAGCCAAAACTAACAGTAGATCTGAACTTAGAAAGCGGTAAAACAAAAGACTGCAAAAGTCAAGTACTAAAATAACCCCAAAAAAAAAAAAGAGAGGTACATGGATTTGCATGCACTCCATTCCAAAAATAGATGGCAAAGCCAAAAAAAAAAAAAAAGAAAAGAAAAGAATATGATCACAGGTTCACTTTTTTGAAGTCAGTGATGATCACCGCGTATGTAGCTAATGTCTTTTGAGTTAGTCCTACGTGGACTGTAGTTCTTTGTACTAAAGTCGTCGTTATTTTCCTTGTTAGCCTCAGTTGATGGTAACACGAAACTTTAAGAGCGATTTGCTACCTAAAACCTCTCTTTCCTTTTGCCCCTGTCCTCCTAAAGGGTAATTTTGTTTTAACCTCGTAGATATTATGATAATAGGTATCAATGATATGCTCTTTTTCTCAATTCATATATGTATATGTAAAAGAAAAGAAAAAATTCTAACAGAGGAAGGTTAGAATTTAAGAAATGAAGATGATGATGGGGAAATTAAATTCAGAACTTTCAAGTTTGAGGTCTCAACTTAGTCATTAGACCAAAATCTCACCTATATTTTCAGCCTTCAACCATAATTGCTAAACCATGGTCTTGCCTCAACCATAATCATTAAACCAAGACCTCCTCGACTTAAGGATATGCTTTATTAAAATCAAAGTTATTTCACTTTTGCTGCATAAAAGTTTGTATTTGGGCTTCAATTTTGTTTTAACCTTGTAAATAGTTATGACTTTAGGTATCAAGGATATTCTCTCTCTTTTTTTCTTTTAAAATAAAATTAGGTATCAAACATATTCTCTTTTTTAAAAAAATAAATTTTAAGAGGTAAGGCTGGAGAAGGAATGTCTGAACCATGACCTTTAAATCCTAAGAACGTATCTTTACCCACTAGATCAATACATCTCAACCCAAGGGTATGCTTTCTTAAAATTGAAATTATTGCATCTTTTTTACTACATACAAGTTTGTGTTTTGGCGTCAATTTCTTTCACTTAACACCTTGCATCTCGTGGTACACAATTACTGCATACTGCACGATCAATTGTTATAGTGATTGTATACAATGTCAAATGAAAATCAGAGATTGGAAAACGTGATACACATATCAAATGCAGAAAGGGTGCCTGCTCAAATGTTCCAATTCATTATTACAACTTCAATTAAGATTGATCAATCATCCTGCTCGATTTCCAGAGCTATAGGTTCACATAAAGGTCCTGTCAAATCAAAGATACATAGGCTTCACCGCAATGACTCTTAGGATAGCTACTTAGTCATCCATCTCCTCTATTTCTAAAGCTACAAAGTTACACAAGGGCTCTGTTGACTCACCAGATGAACTATTACTGCTATTTTGTATGGGTATCCAAGAATTGACAGGTGTTGAGCCTGCATAATAAATATCTACTCCAAAAAATATAAATTTTAAGTATAATGGTGAGTAGCATCCACGGGAATTGGGAAAATTCACTTCTCTCGAGTAAGAAAAATGGGGGGATTTTTGAGACAATGAAGAATCAACTAAAGACTAAATAACAATGCAAACAACTGGAATAAAAGGGGATTAATTGACAATAGACAAATTCTAGTCAAAGATCCAACTTTTTAGTTCATTTAATTCATTAATAGTCTGGTTATAGTTGTTGGATAAGCTCTTTAACGACCAACTTCTCCTAAGATTTTAGGTAATTAAGATATGCCCGTTAACTACCCCTAATTAAGAAATAACCCTAAGGTATGCCCGTAGGATTTAATTTCTCAATTGCACTAAGAACTAGAAAAGTCCAAACCCTAACCAACAAATACACTACCAGGGTTTATTTAAATTAGATCGCACGTTTCCCTAACGTGTATAAATGTTAGCTACCACAAATATTAATTTACTAAACAATTACGGATTTAGCAAATTAATTGGCAAATAACTATTAAGTCAATTCGAATGTCGAGCTCTTAACATCTAATTAACAAAATAATCTTAAGAATATAAAACGAAGAGCGCACAAATACTAAGAATTAGATATATAAAAGATAAATTAGTTAGATCTCACAAATATTTTGAAACTGTGTTGTCAAATTGATTTTTGACTAAATGAAGAAATTAGCCACGCGCAGGAAATTCCACCAAAGATTGAAAGGTAAAACTGAAAAGTCATCTTCTTGTTTTCCTAATGAAATTAGAGAAAGGGAGAAGAGCAAAAGCTATCGCTTGCTTCCGTCCCTTTTCATCTGGAGTCCCCACGCGAAGCCCACGGAACCTCAAACTACTAGTCACCTTATGTATTGTATGCTTCGCGGGAGCCAAATCTTCTTTTCCAAAACGAAAACTAAAGTTAACTACATTCCTAATCCATTAGGAATTTTCTAATCAAAAGCAAAGACTCTTACTTACCTAATCGAAGCAGATTTTCTAATAACAAATATCAAAATAGTTTCTAATAAAAATCAACTACTAAATAGGAAAAGAGAATAATTAATTCTAGCACATCTTCAAATCTGGAATCCTCAATTCTTTGAAAACTGCTCACGCGTGCGAGATCCCGACAATCCGAATTCGGAAGCATGACTTAGGCGCGCCCACGCCTAACTGCCAGAGTGTCTCCTGGAAAACAGCTTTTTGGCATCTTTTTCCCTAATTTCTGTAATTAATCATCAAATACAAAAACTCAGTAGAATCCACCAAATAGTGCAATCTTAAGTCCAAACAATTAGAAATATTAACACAATTAACAACTAAAATGCACCCTATCAATTTTCCCCACACCTAAATGATACTTGTCCTCAAGCATATACCAACTCAAAACTACAATCAAGATATAGAACATGTTCATAGCAAGTCATACCATTAAGGCATCCCACATTCCCCAACAACTTCATCAAGATTAGAATATATTAATTTGACAAACCTCACCAAGAATTTAACAAATGCACTTATTTACTCCAAGACGTAAAGGATATAGCATATCACTCAACTCAACACAATGGAATGACATTACCATAAACTTGCTCATATATCACATCTCCACCACTCAAACATGAATCAAATGCAAAAATCAAAGGGACTTCCACAAGGTTGTAATGGACTCGTGTAAAGGTAGGACAAAAGGACAATTTAAATGTAAATATGTCAAAGAAAATGCCAAAATTTCAATGCACAATTTCTTTACAAATCTTACACTTCTAAGACAAAATAGCATTTTATCAACCCAACAAATGTAAACAAGTATTAGCACTTGCCACAGTCACAGCACAAGAATTATGCATGAAAGCACCTTGTGACATTTTTTTTCTCTTCTTTTCCATTTTTTTCACTTTTTTTTGTGTGTATTTTTTTCTTCTCTCTTTTTTTTAACTAAAACAAACAACTCAGAAGGCATCTCAACTTGCTACACTTGCTTTTCTCATTCATTGCCTTGTAAGGAATATACCAAATTCCCTGCAATGAAATTCAAGCATTTCTCTAACATATGGGTTCAAAGAGAAAGTCTAAAAAGAGGTTTTAGAATAATAAATGTGGTTATCAAACAAAGAAAAGGGTTAAAGGCTCAACTTGGCTCACTAAATAAAATAAGGCAGGTTCTTTTCTCGAAAGTCAAAAATGGTTAATCCTAAATGCCCTTATCATCTTAATGGACCAAATTCAATGAAAACGTGGTCTTGACATGCATAATAAAGCAAGTTCTAAAATGACCAAATCATGTAGAATACCACTCAACAAACCAAATATAGAGCAAATTTAGAAAAATTGTTCACAATCAAGCCCAAAAAGCTCACAAGTGGTAAAGAATTGATGTCAAATCCAACATATTCATCAATTAAATCCATCATCAAGAAAAGTAGAAAACCTAATTGGCATGAACTCACTATGTATACTCACATCTCGATTGCATTCATCATTGTTTAAAACAAAGAACTATCAAAGAAAAGAAAATGCAAAACGAAGAACTAAAGCATAGCTAACCCTCCCCCACACCTAAATCTTACATTGTCCCCAATGTAACAAATAAGAATAGGAAAAAGAAGCAAAAGGGAACAACGAAATTTCCCTAAATCACGGAGGAGGGTACCAACCAACTATGACTTCGGGGAGAAAGGTGGCGCAGTGGATTAATAATAGTAGAGCGGTGGGATAGCAACGGTGGGGGGGGGCAACAACAGCAAAACAGGGACGGTAGATGAAGCTCAAATGCGACAGTGACTTAGCAAAGGAAAGGATGAATGACGGCGAGGCAGCTGCGATTGGATGGGGAAGAAAAAGGAAACAAAAGAAAAGAAAATAAAAAGAAAAGAAAGAGAAAATGAAAGAAAGTGAAAGGGGAAAAAGATAAGAAAAGAAAAGGAATAGGATTTCAAAGAATTTTTTTTTTCAATCGCTCTGTTAGATGTCTAACTATCCACCAATCTTCTGACCAACCGTCGAAAATTGAATCCCTTAGTGGTCACGCCTAACTAGTATTGAGTCTTCTGCTGCGCGACGAAAATTTGTTCCTTAAGCGTGACCACTTGGCATGGGTATGCCTAACTAGTATGGAGTCTTCTGCCTGCAACCTAAAATTGCATTCCTTAGGCATGCCTGATTGGCGTGAGCACACCTAACTGGCTGCTACCTATCACATGGAAATTCCATTATTCAAATGCACCTACTTACTTAACAAAAATACAAAAAACATAAAATAACTAAAATCATAAATCCTCCTCCCAAGTAGCACCTTTCTTTAATGTCTTTGACTAGACATAACTGTCTTTGCTCAAGGAGGATAAAATCTCGTAATTCATTTCATTACTTTCTTCTCTACATAATCTTCACACCCTTCATAAGTAGAGTAATCTTTATGCACACGAGCTCTTTTCTTCCATTGACTAGTGGATGGTGCTAAGCAATCAAACAACCACTTCAATTCTTCACTCACTCGTCCATGATGACCAATTAACAATTTAGTAGTCATCATAACTCCTAAAGTCTTCCTGTTATGAAACTCAAATTCTTCTGATATAATAAAGTCAATATCATTAACAGGAGATATAGAATGAGATTCAAGAATATATTAGCTAGAGAGTGGAGAAGATATCACCATAATTGGAGGTTGTTCACTGGACTCTTCCACTGGAGAGATTTGATGTTGAGATTCTTCATTTTTAACATTCTCTTCAACTGCATCCATGGCACTAATATTCTCAGGGTTAGCTTTCGGCTGAGACGACAGCTTCCCATACACTTGAGACTCCAAACGGTTGACTGCTGTTGCCAATTGACTTATTTGAATTTTCAAATTTTGCATGCTAGACCTCATCTCTTGCTGAAATTGAACAGTGCTCTGTTGAAATTGAGAGTACTTGTGGCTAAACTCTTGACGAGATCTTCCAAGGAGTTCCCTCCATCAGAAGATGAGGGTTGAGATATTGGTCTCACTGCATAGTTATAGTTGGGATAGTCCCACCATCCTTGACTATACATATTTGAATAAGGATCAAATTTTGGTGGAGATGGATTTTGGAATACTCTAACATCACAAAATTGGGCGTTCATGTCATCTTGAAGTAGTGTGCACATGTCAGTTAGATGGTCCAACTGACATATTTCCACAAGTGTTGACTTGCTACTTCTATCCATCACTCAACTTTTGTACAAGAAAGGCCAAATCATCTAAATGAGGATCACTAATAGCAAAGCTCTCATTAACCCAATTAGGAACAAAGTCTAATCTATCATCAAAATATTGAAAATTAGCAGCTATCAACTAGTAAGAAAAGTAGAGAAGAAATAAAGAAAAAAATTGAAGAAAAAAATAATTAAAAAAGGCAGCAAAGAAACAGAACAAAGCAAAACAAAACAAAATAAAATAAAATAAACAAACTCAAAAGGAAACAAATAATTCCGGCATCAGTCCCCGGCAACGGCGTCAAGAATTGACAGGTGTCAATCGTGCAATAATAAATATCTACTTTAGAAAATATGAATTTTGAGTATAATGGTGACAAATATGTTTGGTTTAAACTATGTCAACAAGATCTAAGAAGGAGAAATATCAAAAGTGAGCCTATCTGCACTTTGATAATAGTATAGATATATTAGATATTCGATTGTATGTCCTATTACATGAGATTAGACTAAGGGTGCATCCACTTGTTGGTATGTGTCTTCTAGCCGAAAACTATCTGAACGAAGCCTAACCAACCTACTAACAACTTGTACCCACTTTTACTGAATTTCCTCTCAAGTAGACAAGCATTATACAATACTATTAGAGCAAAAAGCGAAAAGGACTCTTATACGCATTCAACATTATATTTTGGTTTGGAAGAATTTTATTTCCGTCATTTTGCCCTTCCGGGAAGATTTGGTCAAGTCCTCGGCTTAGTGTTAATCGGTCAGTCATGTGGTGGATACCCTAGCTATAATTGGGTATTTAATACATATATTTTGGGTGGATATAGATCAATACAACTCCCGATTCAGAAGATATGCAAGAAATTTCGTGAAAATCGTTTGTCGAACAACATTTCATAAACTTTGAGCATGTCAAACTCCGAAACTCTTTAGTGACTCTTCTCAAAAAGTTCAAAAGCAAATGAAAATTAGCACACAGTTCTTCCTATCAGAAAACCATCTGATTTGTCATATACCTTTTTGTTCAAATAAACATTATTGAAATGTAATCTTGAGTATTTATTTTTATTCTTTTGCTTCCAGATGATTTCAAAAACCTCAAAGACGTCTCCAAAAGGGGAGGAAGAAAATAACGAGGATTTTAGAAGCCTATAGCCAATAATATTAAATATCATATTAAATGGTTCCAAAGACAAATATATAGAAAATTTTTTTGCCTAAATCATAAAGGATAACGTACTCTTTGGTTCAGTTGATTGCACCAGTCAACCTTGATAACGTATTCTTTTGTAGCCTTGATGACAAACTATCAAGGTCGTTTGTCTTACGTCAATTATGATTAATTAAGAGATTTATTACAAATTCAAAAGGATTGTTTCCTTGATTAAGGTTTTCCTCTTGTTTTCTCTCACATTTATTTTCCCATTTTTTGTGCTTCAATCTCTGATAAACTCACTACTAATGAAGCTTTTCCTCGTTTAAAGTGTAATTCCATCAAAAAGTAAGACGTATTAAATAATAGTTTTAATTGCAAGTTGCTCCCCTACAAGGTGACTTGATTAGCAAATTGCCCTCTAATTAGAAGACTTACAAATTGTTCTTGCAGAAAACAACTAATCATATCAGCTAGATTTTGTGGATGAAAGGCGTGAAAAGATAGTCATAAGGATAAATTTCGTATTAAACTACTTTCTTTGACCCAATTTAGTCATCTCATGAATTACATCTTGCAGTTTCGCCCAAAAACCTATAATCGGGTTAAATTAGGTAAATCCAAAAGGGAGAAACATCAAAGTGAGCATATCCCCACTTTTGTAATAATATAGATTAGATTATATTAGGCATTAGATTATATATCATATTAGATCATACGATTTCTTTAGAGTAAAAAGGACTCTTATAGGCACTCAACATTTGGCTCATGCCATGACATGATAATGTTTGAATTTCCGTTGTATTTGGGTTTGGAAAATTCGGTTTCCGTCGTTTAGTCCTACAGGGGAGACTTGGTCAAGTCCTTGGCGTTAGTAGTTACTTAGTAGTGATGAGTCAGTTGTGTGGCGGAAAGTTTATGGAGAATTATCTGTTATGCAAAATAACATGTCATTAGCTTTGATCAGGGGTAGTCACTAGTTATCTGTATGGAACATTGGATAATGATATATATATGAAAATACCTGAAGGATTTAGCATGCCTGAAACATGTCAATCAAGTTCTAGAAGAGCTTATTCCATCAAATTACAAAGGTCTTTGTATGGTTTCAAACAATCTAGACGTATGTGGTATAATCGCGTTAGTGAATATTTATTTAAGAAAGGTTATGCCAATGACCCATATGTCCATGCATTTTCATAAAGAAAAATGGGTCCAATTTTGTAATCATTACTGTATATGTTGATGATCTCAATTTGATTGGAACTTCTGAAAAACTCCAAAAGCAGTTGAATATCTGAAACGAGAATTTGAGATCAAAATTTTGGAAAAATCAAATTTTATCTTGATTTACAAATTGAACATCTATTCATCAAATTGCTTATACCCAGAAGGCATTAAAGCGGTTCTATATGGATAAATCACATCCGTTGAGTACCCCAATGGTCGTTCGGTTATTTGATCCTGTCAAGGATCCTTTTAGACCAAAATAAGAAGATGAAAAAATACTTGGTGCTGAAGAACCATATCTTAGTGCTATTGGTGCACTCATGTATCTTACTAATAGTACAAGACCAGATATGTCATTTGCTGTGAGTCTATTAGCAAGATTTAGCTCATCTCCTATAAAGCGACATTGGAATGGTATTAAACATATTTTTCGCTATCTCCAAGGAACAGTTGTTTTTGGTTTATTTGATTCTCATAAATCTCGACATGAATTGCTTGGCTATGCAGATGTTGGGTATCTATCTAACCCGCATAAAACAAGATCTCAAATTGGATATATATTCACATGTAGTGGTACAACCATTTCATGGAGATCTACAAAGCAGTCAATGACTGCCACTTCTTTGAATCATGCAAAAGTGTTAAGAATTCATGAAACTAGTCGATAATGTGTTTGGCTAAAATCGATGATCTATTATATCTGAAAGTATTGTGGGTTGTCATTTGAGAAGAAAATTCTCCAATTATATTGTATGAAGATAATGCAACTTGTATAACTCAATTGAAAGGAGGATATATTAAAGGAGATAAAACAAATCCAATCGAACAATAATTTGGCAGATCTATTTACCAAGGCATTGCCGACTGCAACATTTGAAAAATTGGTGAAAAATATTGGAATGCGTTGATTGAAGGATCTCAAAGGATGTTTTGGATCAGGGGAAAAATAAATACATAAGAATAGTGTACTCTTTTTTCCTTCATTAGGGTTTCTCCCACAAGATTTTTTCTTAGTAAGGTTTTTAACAAGACACATTCTTTATGTAATAGACATCCAATGAGAGTGTTATGAAATAATTATTTATGTGGATGTTTATCACTTTATCTTATTTCCTAAATAAGGACGGAGTCTTCACGTCTTATGAGGTGATAAAATTATTTCGTCTTTTAAGGAGCACAACTTTTGAGAAGTACGACTTACGAGATGATGTCGTCTCTATCCTAATATGAAATCGAACAGCTAGACTATAATTCTCTATATTCCTCTATAAATAGGGTCCCCTGTAATAGAATAGAAGGAGTTTGTAAGAAATTCATTTATGAATGAATGAAAATTTAGTTTTCTCTCTAACTCTCTCTGTCCTTGAGTTCTTTAGTTTTCTTACTTTCTATTAGTATAGTGCCTACTATATAAATACCACCCACCACCATATTAGTATTAGTTTTACAACATGAGTAGCATAGATTACAATATATTAGATATTAGATAATGTATCACTCTAGATTAGATTTGATTAAATAATTTCCCAAGAACTAGAACCATTTTGTACTAAATTTCCTTTCAAATTTAAGTAGACAAGTATTACAAGATTTCATTGGTGCAAAAAGGACTGTTATAAATATAATATAGTATGTCTCAATAGCTGCCCTATGCGTCTTCGTAGACTCGGTCAAGTCCTCGGCTAAGTAGTAATAGGTCAGCCGTCTGGTGGACACAACAGCAAGACTTTTGGGTACTGTGGGTCAGTGTAGTAGCCCTTGAAATGCACCTCCTTGAGTGGAAATACATCAATAGAACTCGTGATTCAGAAAATATGTTAAAGAGTTTTTAGAAATTCTTTTGCCAAACATCTATTTTGTAAAATTTGAGCATTTTAAAAAGCTAAAATCCCATGGACTAGAACTGTACTAAAAAGGTTAAAAGAACATAAAAATTGTCACAATAGTTTTTATTAGTAAATCAATCCGATTAATCATACGTTCTTTTGTTCAAATAGGCCTTTCCTAAGGCAGAAAAATGTCTCCAAAAGGGACGAAGAAAATAAGGAATATTTTAAAAGCTTATAGCCACTAATATTAAATATCATATTGAATGGTCAACTTCCAAAGAGAAATAAAAAGAATTTCCTAAAGCACAAATATTAACATATTATTTAGTTCAGTTAACTTGTAAAAAATTCTTTTAAAAAACCAATGGCTAGTTTCATTATATAAGTATACCGTTAGTATAAGATTAATATTACTTTTACATTTAATGTTAAATAACACAAATTCCAATAATAAATTAATTCTTAGTTTCTTATATTACCTATGATTTTATACTTTGATATAGCAACTAAAAAACACTATACAAATAGGCAACAGAAAACCAACAAATGGAAACTCAACTATCCGTATATTTGTATTTAAACTAGGTTGATTAGATTAAAAGAAACGCAATACACGAATTGTGTCAACGGTTAGTTGATCAACATTAATTTCCTTCCCCAACTCCACTTCAACCTATCTTGATCAATGTCTATTTCCCCAAACCACTTGACCCTATTTAAAAAATCAACTCCTCCCCAACCTCCATTGTTTCAAGATATGTTTTAGCGATTTTTTTCTTTTGTTTTAGAAATTCTTTTATATTATTTTAGATTCTAGTCAATAACTATCTACGATTACTCTTACTCTAAACTTTTAATTGAGATATTTATAGCTATTAGTGACATTTCAGTTATTCTTATTCTAAATTTTTATTCTAGAAATTCACTATATTTTTATTAATCTAAAAATAGAAATAACTCAAACTAAGTTAAGTGCTTATTTAACATTAACAAATCAAATTATGAAATGTTTCATGTTATAAGACAGCAAAATAAAAAATGCCTCCAAAAAACAATTGATTTCTTTTTCAAGCGAACATATCTGAGTATTAGCCCCTCCTAAATAAAAATTCTACTAGATATTAGATTATATGTCATATTAGCTAGATTGGATTAAGGGTGTGTCCACTTTTTGGTATGTATATATACTACCAAAAACAATCTGAATGAAGCATACATAATCTCCCAAAAACTTTATTTTATTTTGTACTAAATTTCTCTTAATTAATCAACTCCTATACGATTTCCTTGTGGTAAAAAGGGACTGTCATAAATATTAGTATGTCTCAACAATTGTCCTATGCCATTACATGATGTATGAATTTTTGTTGTATTTTGGCTTGGAAGAATTTATTTCCGTCCTCTATGAATTGGTCAGTTGTGTGGTGGACACAATGGCGAGACTTTGGTATCATGGGTCGAGACGACGACTAGCAAAAATTAATCTTGCAAAATGTACATTTTGAGGTGGAAATAGATCAATATGTGAGAAATCCTTTTGTCCAACATATATTGTCTGAATTTTGAGCATTTTAAAGAGTGAAAATCGTTTAGATTACAAATATTCAAAAAAATTCAAAAAGCAAATAAAAATTCACAGACATTTGTTCCTACCGTAAATCAATTTGATTTATCATATGCCCTTCTGCTCAGATAGGCCTTTCCTAAGGTAGTTAAAGCATTCCTTTTTTCTTTTTTTTTTTGTGGGCACTTATGCATGGGTTTTACAAACCTCAATTACGTCTCCAAAAGGGAAGAAAGAAAATAAGGAAGATTTTAAATGTTCATAAACGATAATATCATTGAGTGTGTTTGGTTAGCAAATTATTTATATAAATTTATATATTTGCATCATAAACACATTATTAATGACCTTTTTTATTTCACATATATCATATTAAAAAAGTATTAAAGTATTTTTTTTTTTAGTTGCAGATAATCTCCTATCCACATACACTTATTAAATGTCATATTGAATAGTCAACTTCCAAAGAGAAATAAAAGGGATAGCCTAGAGCACAAAGGTTAACGTATTATTTAGTTCAGTTTACAAGTCAAGTCTACGTTTTCTTTTTCTTTTCTTTTTTTTATATTGTCCTCGAGTATACTTCAATAACACCTTTTTTTTTTTCCTATTACTAGTACCAGTTCTGTACTAGTATATAAGAATGACTCCTGGTATAGTTATGCAGCCAAAAAGGTGTCACACTTACACACTATCCATGGCACTTAGACAATTGCCTTCTACCAGCAATCGTCTTTCTTTCTTTAAATCCATTTTGTTTTGGATGATTTGTTCTAGTATTTCAATCTCACAAGGAATGGAGAAGCCAGTTAAACCTCATTATCATACGGTAAATGTGAGTTCACTGCTGCCAAAGCCAAACTGCACAGGACGTACCAAAGGTTCATATCTGATATGTTCTATCGTTTAATAATTTCTGCTGTAATTAATTTCTTGATAATTATGTAGTGTACTGTTCAAGTTTGACACAAATACTAAGATACATTGATCTATTGGTACATGCGATTGTTAACATGTATATAGAGTCATAAATAGGAAAATTTTATATCGGCCCAAGAACAATTATTTGATAGACTTAAAATTGCTCTACGACTAATAGAAGAGTTTTACGTAAATATGTAAGCATTCCACACATAGTTTCATTTAACATGTCATGTCAAGTAAACTCCACTTTGCAATACGAATTAGTAAGTGGGGTTTTTATACATCCATGTGAAACTTTTCTATTGGTTTTAGACCAACTACTAAACATGCCAAATAGTTACTCTCGAGTCGAGAATCACAAAATTTCTCCTCACGCATAGCATGTGCTTGATGTAAGTAAGAAATTTTATGCTACTATTACATACACACCACATGATCTATATGTTGGTTTGGTGGTTTGTCGAGCCTTCCGAAGTGTTCGCCTTGTAATTCTATTTTCCTACCATTCCAGCCTAGATTGGTTTGGCCAATATAAAGTGTACAACAAATGAAAGATGGTTGGTTCTTGATTTCTTTCCCGCATGTTTTGCTTAGCTTAATCAGAATACTAGATTATGCTGAAAATTGGTATCTAACAAGATTTTGATTATCCGTAGGCTCTTCTGTAGGAGCACAAAAGATGGTAGTCACATCTAAAAATGGACCTTGCTCACATATCCCTCGTACAAAGCAAATTTCTGCTTATGAAGAATCTTTGCTCGAGGATGAAAACAGAGTCCGTTCGCTCAATAAGAAGAAAGCCTCAAATGTCTATTCAAAAGCTGCTGATTCAGGATCAAGCTTCCAAATATCTGATCCAATCCCAGTTAGCGGAGAGTTCCTTACTACCATTGGTTTAGGCACACCCAAAGTAAACTACCAAGTGATGATCGACACAGGCAGTGACTCTACTTGGGTACGCTGCAAACCATGCTCAAAAGGCTGCATGTCTAAAGACCATCTCTTTGATCCTTCCAAGTCTTCCACTTATTTAAACGGTTCCTGCAAACCTTACTCTGGAAATGATCCATTCAGTGTCAAGTATGCTGACAAAACTAATTCTGCAGGATACTGGGGATGTGACAAACTGTCCCTGGAACCATCAGATGTGCTTGAAAAGTTTCAATTTGGTTGTGGTTTAATTAATTATGGGGGTGCTGATAATTTTGCTGATGGAGCAGGGGTACTTGGACTAGGCAGAGGTGATCTTTCACTTGTTTCCCAAACTGCTTCAGAATTTGCAAAAACTTTCAGCTATTGTCTTCCTAAAACTTCCAGTTCCTTGGGGTATATAGAGTTTGGCCATCGTGCAACATCTGTAACTTCCTCTTCTGGATTAAAGTTCACAAATCTGATCAAGGAATCTTCAGAAAACATTCCATCAGGTTATGATCCCAGTTCACTTTACTTTCTGGAATTGCTAGGCATCAGTATTGCGGGAAGCAGATTGGATGTTTCACCTACAGTATTTACTTCAGTAGGAACTGTGATCGACTCCGGAACAGTTATCACTTACCTACCCCCATCAGCATATACTGCTTTGCGTATGAACTTTAACCAATCAATGGCTGATTATCCACCAGCACCATCTCAGGAGAAGTTAGACACATGCTACAATGTGAAGGGGTACAGAAGCATTCAGTTACCTGAAATTACATTCCATTTTGGAGGTGCGGCTGATGTAAGCTTGAATCCATCAGGAATTGTGTGGACATCAAAGAAGAATCCATATATATGGTGCCTAGGATTTGCATCGAACAAAATATCTGGAGATCTTACAATTATTGGTAATACCCAGCAGCGAGAACTCGATATTCTCTATGACATAGAGAATGGAAAAATAGGCTTCGGAGCAAAACCTTGCGGTGGTTGAGAAACAAAATCTTATTCTCCATAGATTTATGTACTTTTTCTTTTCTTGAATATCTGGAGATCTTACTATTATTCAGCAGCGAGAACTTGATGTTCTCTATGACATAGATGCTGGAAAAAAATAGGCTTTTGGAACAAAACCTTGCAGAGGTTGAGAAACAAAATCTTGTTCTCCATAGAATTCTGTACTTTTTTCTTTTCTTGAATATTTGTGAACCATCAGCAGGACTGATGGGTTATGTAATTCAACATATATTTTACTTTACAGATTTCAAATTGGAAGTCTCTAGTTTCCCATATCCCATCATATGATGCAATAATTTCTTAATTTAAGCATGGCATAGGAATTCCACTCATATAACTCGAGCAATTGGCTGCTGAGAACTTGTGACCATGTTAAGTTCTCCTCCAGATTTACAAATACTTAGAAAACATAGCCAGTATTCAGGAAACTTTGATGAGGTGACACTATCAAGGAACCTAAAATTGGTTGGTATCAGGACTGATAATACCTTGTCAATTATGGGTTAATTGATATGTTCAGTGACCTATTTTCCTCCATCATTATTCATGTACACTCTACACAAAATAATAATTGCGTCTCTATTATCAAAATTTTACAAATAGTTAAGTGTATCTTACAACTTGTTAATAAATTGTTTACTGACAACTATTCCCAACTTTTATCTACAGCCGTTGGCCGTGTACGGACTCTTCTTCTTCGTCAGTGAGGAATTCTCTGCGAGAGTTGAGCTCTAAGCACTGCTACCCTCGCCCGTCCATCCCCTGTTCTTATCCATTAGCACCCTTACAATGAGTTCTTTGGCCTTTGATTTTGGTATTAGATTATCTTCTTTGACCCATATCAATCAATCATCTTGAGATCCTCCAGGTCTTGCAGCTTTCCAAAAAGTACGAGGTAAATTACATAGATTATATATTATATTATATATAGGATTTTAGGTCCTATTACATTAGATTTAGATTAAGGGTGTATCCACTTTTTGGTATGCATGCGGCTTCTAGCAGAAAACCATCTGAATGGAGCCTAATTAACTAAATTTCCTCTCAAGAAAACAAGCAGTATACGATTTCATTAGAGCAAAACTAAAAAGGAGTCTGATACACACATTCAACATTTGTCTCATGGCATGACCTGATGTATGAATTTTTCTTATATTTTGGTTTGGTAGGTTTATTTCCGTTGTCTTGTGCTTTTCGGGAGACTTGGCCAAGTCTTCGACTAATAATAGGTCAGTCACGTAGAAATTCGCGCAGAGTTGTTGCTATCAGAAAATCAATTTGATTTTATCATATGCTCTTCTGTTCAAATAAACATTTTTAAAATATAATATTATCTTAAGATTTTTACCCTTTTTTTTTTTTGCTTCTAGAGAATTTCACAAACGTCAAAAATGTCTCCAAAAGCGGGAGCAAGAAACTAATGAAGTTTTTAAAAGCTCATAGTCGATAATATTAAATATCATATTAAGTGGTCAACTTCCAAAGAGAAATAGAAAGAATTTTTTGACCAATAAAGGTTAAAGTACTCTTTGATTCAGTTGACTTCACTAGTCGACCCTGATAACGGTCTATCTAGCCTAGAGTACAGTGGCAAAAGAAAAGTATGCGAACCCTAAAAAGTGGCAAAAGAAAAGTATGCGAACCATAAAAAAGGGCAAAAGACTTGGATAGTGTCTAATAAAACTGAAATTTGAAAATCTGAAATCTAAATCTATTAAGTGATTAAATTGTTATGTACTAAATATAATATATTTAAATGCATATCACATTAAGTGATAAATGAATAGTTATCACTTAATTTTGAAAGCAAACTTTACCTAAAAATTTTAGTACTACTTAATTAATTCAGATATTCTATTTTTTATTATCAAACATATCTGAACGTGGTGTGAATCTATTAAGTTAAGTGTTGAATTTGATTACCAAACAGGGTCATAGAAAACCAATCTGATTTATCATATACTTGTTGTTCAAATTAATATTTTTTGAAATGTAATCTTAAGAATTTATTTTATTTTATTTTATTTATTTTTCTTGTGAAGGACTTCACAAACCTCAAAGATGTCTCCAAAAGGGGAGGAAGAAAATAAGGAATTTTTTAAAAGCTCATGGCCAATAATATTAAATGCATTAACTTTTTATGCACTGAAAATATAGTGACTTTTTTAATACTAGAAGCTTTAAATGCATTCCATATGTGTATGATTTCAATTTCAAATTTAAATTTATATTATAGAGTATAATCCAAACCTGCTAATATAAAAACTTTATACACTGACAGTATATAAAAAAGTTATCCATGTTAAATATCATATTAAATCATCTACTTCCAGAGGGAAATAGAAAGAATTTATTGCCTAAATCATAAAGGTTAACGTACTCTTTGGTTCAGTTGACTTCACCAGTCAACCTTGATAAACATTCATCTACCCTAGAGAATAGTGGTTAACAGGGGAGGAAAAAAAAAAAAAAAAGGTGAACCCTAGAAAGGGGCAGAAGACTTAGAAAAGCAATCTGATTTATCATATACCCTTGAAATAAACATTTTTGAAACGTATTCTTACAATTTTATTTTTATTTTGTTGCTTCTAGAGGATTTCACAAACCTCAAAGACGTCTTCAAAAGGGGAGAAAAAAAATAAGGAAGATCTTAAAAGCTCATGGCCAATAATATGTACCATTAGTAAACCAGGCGATATGAGTCCACTAGCAAACCAGGCAATGTGTACCATTATAATAGGCCTGCAGTGATGTATAATGATGCAAGAAAAATAGTTATGGATAGTGTTTTACGGTATAAATTTTCACCATATAGCCTCTCTATGGTTTAAATCTCATACAAAATTTCCTCAAAATTTGGACTAAAGTATCAATGTTAACTTTTCCGTTTCTCTTTCTAAAGGAGAAAGAGAAAGAGAAATAAAAGGAAAAAAAAAAAGTAATGAAAATGTGAATTTGTCAATTCTTTAGTTTGATTTTGATTCTTTAATATAGATCATTAGTTTTAATGGAAAAAATTAACAATGACATTTTAACCCAAATTATGAGGGGGTATGTGATCAAAGGGAGTTATGTGATAAAGCACCAAATCACATGAGGGTAAAAGGTAATTTATCCAATCAAATACTTGACATTTCCCTATCGCTTCCAATGATTTCCAAATATTTTGATAGGAAATTATTTAAAATAATTACTATAGCACTTTTTGAAACGTGATATATGTTAGATAAACAATTGGTTGAACAAATAAGAAGTTGATTAGAAATTATATGTTTATGGTACACCAAGATGTTATTTGGAATAATTTCGCTGTCCAAACGCATTCTTGGATAGTAGATTATTTGAGATAATTTTTTTTAAAAAAACACTGTAGCACTTTTTGATGTGATGTATGTGAGACAAAAAGGTGGTTAGAAAATGTGTTGATAATGTAAACAAGTAAATTTTGGCACTGAATTGCTATTTTTTTGATTTTTCATAGAAAAATATACTATAGTGATTAGTGATGTGATGTATATGAGTTAGAAAGGTGTTTGAAAAATGTGATCACAGAAAACGTAAAAATTTTTCAATGAAAAATCACAATCCAAACAGGGTGCACCAAAGAAAATCAACCATACCATGTTTACACTAATTTGACGGAGGAAACAGGTGCTTCACATAATTGGTGATGGATGATTAAAGTAGTTATCTGCCTCTGCATTTGAGCTTTAAGCTTGTTCTTGATGGTGTATTTGCATAATCCCTCTTGACTTTGGCATAAAAAACACACAAGCATTCACTTCTTTTTTTTTTTTTGGCTTTGTAATACATTACTCATCGTACTTCGTAGATGAATGTGCAAAAGATAATCTTTCTAGATTTTACATACAAATTTCAGGCAGAAAAATTATCTCTTTCAGAAACGTCTGTCTGCAAAAAATTACTACAACACATTTAAAATTTCACTGCATAATAATATGATTGGAACCCTAGAAAGTATCTGGAAGTGGTATTAGATAAGAAACTGACATCGTGAATCATACCCATATATTAAAGACTGATAATGGATAAAATGCTGAATTTGAATCTGCAGTATCCCTGTTATGAAGACTGCCATCAGGACATTCATCATAAAGGTTTCTTGCTTCATATTAATAAAGGTTAAAAATAATAGTTTTATTAGTTTAGAATCGGTATTCCCACTGTTGAAACAAATATAACTTTGGCTGAACTGTAATAAGTAAATAATATATCAAAGGCTCGTTAACTCTTATCTCTAACTATAATCTCTCATTCCAACTAAAGCAGCATCAACAAAACAATCCCGCTCAGGTAAACAGCCTCCTAATCTCTGCTTAACATCTTACAGCCCTCCTGGACGATCTCTACGGTTCAATCACAAACAAAGGCTGCATACAGAAGAATGGCTAAATAAGAATACAGAAATAAATGCTAAAGAAAAAAGAAAAAATAGAAAATGCAGTAGAGCCTCTAATTGAAACCAGGATTTGTCAAGGGAACTCACAGTGCCAACACTAACAGACTTGCCATCCTCTGCAACGATCTCAACTATGGTGCCTGATTGATCCGCCTAAGAGACAGAGAGCACCCATGTCAGGTTAAGTGCAAAATTCAAGTACTCTTTTTTCTTCTTTCCTTTTCTTTTTTTTGTTCAACCAGGTGGGTGATTGTTGCCCATAGGATTCAGGCAGAAAAGAAAGATCAAAAAGTGATGGCGGTCCGTTATATGGTTTCAGAAGTCGGCAACATAATTTACTCCATACTGAAGTGACAACTACGATGACAATATGCCAAACTTCCATTTAAAACAGATTCATACATCATAAAGAGAGAGGTAAACAGGAGATTGGAGGACACAGAAGGAACAAATAAAAACCCTGCTCATGCTCAAATTTGTAATGGGCAAATTTTCTGTTGCATCCCTACTAAATAAGGCACGCATGGAGTAAAAGAGGTTTTTTATGGAGTGCGTTTGACCACATCTTCTGCTTTTATAAGGTTTGATGAGAAGGATATGCATTGTTTCCGAATTATATGAAAGAAACTTACAATCAGGCATCTGATCCATAGCAGTTTTTCTAGTAAGATACTAAAAAACATGCTGCGGAAGAAAAATATAACTGTAAAAACAGACACATGCGTACAACATGCTGATGAGTATAGATTAATCTTTAGAGAGTTAAAGAGAGAGCTTAGATACATACATCTGTTCCATTTCAATTTCCAAGCAAAAGATGCAAGGTATTGCCTCTATTGATGAGCTTAAGTTCCAGGAGGCATTTGCATGTCAGACACATCAATTAGTTTGCTTATGCCACTGAGCTCACATGAAAGGAGCGAAAAAAAGGGAGGAAGAAGGAAGCAAAAGTCTCAAAGATATTTTACTCCTAACTGACATAGGACAGAATTCCTTCCTAGAACCATCAACCATTTAACAACAACGTTAATCATCCATGCATGGACTGATTTCCCTCCTTAGCAATAGATTAGATTTTTCCCTTCAGAACCAAGCTTCACCCATGAAAACCAATCCTCTCATTTTTTTTTCCAAGTACCAGAAGAAAAATCTGCTTCTTCAGATGCTTTCCCACCACAGGTCAGCTGGAAAACTGGTAAGTAATCTTCATGTGCCCTACTTAGACACAACCACTACAAGGATAAAATTTTGGGAAAAGCTTTAAGGGCGTATGCAATGGAATGTCTATGTCCTAAGGAAAAAATCAGCCTCAGCATAAAAAGGGAAACATAAATTATCACAAACCACGCAATATGATGACCAAAATCTCCTCTACAACCAAGTTCATTTCAAACAGCTATAATAAAATCAGACACAACCAAAAAATAAAATAAAATAAAATAAAATCTTAAAAGATATCTGCAGAATTTTCTCCAATCCCACCATAATAGGAGCATAGACCAAACCTTGGAATAAAACAAATTGCTAAGATATCAATAGTATCAAAAAAGACCTCAAGTGAGTTCAGGTAGCCCACCTAAAAAAATAAAACCAATTGCTTACCTCTATTTCATTCATCAATTTCATGGCCTCAATAATGCAAAGAACTTGGCCCTTCTTTACTTTGTCTCCAATCTACAAAATTGAGCCAACCAAAAATGGAGGCAATGTTGAAGTAAGCACAGTCTTAAAATCTGGAAAACATTATTAATACACTTTTGATGTTTTGTAATCAAATCTATGCCAACAAAAGAGAAGGATTACCTTCACAAATGGTGGTTCACTAGGTGCCGGACTACGATAGAATGTTCCCGCCATTGGGCATTTAAGTGGTGGGCGAGAAGATTTGGGTGACTGAACAGCAGGTGAAGCTGGTGGTGCAGTTTTAGGTGCAGGAGCTGGTGCAGACGCAGCTGCCGGGGCATGGGCAGGGGCGGCAGCAGCTGGTGCCACAGGTGGTGCAAAATGGGATGGTGCAATCATAACGGGTGCAGGAGATGGAGGTGGAGGCAAAGCCTCTTTCTTGCGGATTAAGAGTTCGCAGTCCAATTGTTTCAATTGTAGCTCCACAATATCCCTGGAATCAACTAGTCTGCATGACAGAAAAGACTGATGTTTATTTACTGGGGAACGCGCATGTAGATGAAAAGGTCTGGAATCAGGCATACTTCACGAGGTCTGAAACTTGGGACATAAACTGCGATACAGATTCCTCTGAAGCCACAGGTGCAGGTGCAGCCTCATTTGATGACTTCACATCCTTGACTTCTGCTGATTTAGCAGGAGATGTGGCTGTAGCATTTGGGGATCCACCCACAGAAACCTTGAAGGCAACAGGATCCAGAAGTATTTCCAGAAATTAACAAAAATTTGAAAAAAAATTCCGCTAATGAAAACATTTGAAAGAAGCTTACCTCATTCAATTGGGCTCTTGCTACAGCAGAGCGGTTACCAGGGGACTGTAAGCTCTATAACAAGAAAATCAATTCCAATGAACTAAAGTCAATACCCTATGCTTTCTTATGTGTAACTGAAAACAGGGAATAAAAAACACAACTCCTTTCCCAGAGCTCATAATTAGTATCTACATACTTTCAAAAACTTTACCCAGAAGAAATATAAAACTTTGTTACATTCACCATAACATGTCACTGCCACCTTTTACAAGAGAAAAGATGAGCTTGCAAAGCATCTAACGTGATAAGACTGCCATTTCCTAAACATGTGAAGAGCAGCAAAGAAGGCATAGGCCTAAATTAATTGACTTGGATGACATCACCAATACTTCCTGACAAAGGAAAGTATGCTGTTTGGCCATGGCAAGAGCTCCCACTAGGACATTGAAATTAAATACCCAATCCAACCTTTTAAATCATAAAAATTAGAGAAAGCAAGAGAGGTTCTTATACAAAAAAAATATAAATTAAAAATGTTTCCGCTAATACCTAAGACTTCAGATGATTGAGAGCAACGATGTCTACTTTCAAAAACTCCCATTCAAATTGGCCTAATATTTATCTTTCGTTGAAGGACCAAATGCTTTTCCTGACTAGATTCCACATACGAAAAGTGACCCTAGAGTTTTCTAGGATTATAACAAATAAACAAAGAATTACATTTTGCAAACTTGTTAGACATTCTTTACACAGTTGCTCAATCCACACCACTCAAACATTTGTGAACAGACATCCCCATAAATATGCGAAGTATCAACCTAATCTGTCATCAAAATTGCATTTTCTTTTAGACAATTGAAAGTTCACTCATTTTCACTATTCAAGACCATAACTTTCTACGGTAGATGAAAATAACACTTGAGGGGGGGGGAGTGGGGTATATCAAGTATCAACCTATTCTGTCATCAAAATCACATTTTTTATTGAGAACACTGGAAAATCCATTCATTTTCGATCCTCAAAATCAATACTCTATCACGTAAATGAAAACGCACAGACATTCTTTTCTCTACCACCTCCATCGCTTCTATTTCCCAAAGTTTTCTCAAATGCACTGTTACAATACCTTAAAAAAAAGCGCACAGTAAAAAGGTTTTCCTGTAGCTGCCCGGCTGATTACTAGCCGAGGAGATCCAATTTACCATATCCCACTTAAAAGTGTTCCTCAAACTCGCTATCCTACACGACAATTCAGCAGTAACTGGAAATTAAAAAGCTGCATACTATCAAGAAATGCGAAGAAACTCCGATCTTGCATGGGGAAGAAATAACATTATGCATGAACGCCTCATAAACAGACACAGCCAACTAGATCCATCCGTTCCAGAAATTTAAGCAAATTCAATTGCTCAAAAAAGGGAGAAAAAATCGAGAATTGCGTGTGTATATTTAGGGAGAGGGACAGGGACAGAGAAAGAGAGTACCTTGGAGCAGAATCGGAGCTTAGGCTTGGGAGTGAGGCGGAAGGAGACCTTGGGGTGAGAATGGTGGAAATGGCGTCGGCCCAGCGGTAAACAAGGGGAGGATTTGGGGGCATTGTTAACCGCGGCAGCAGCCGAAGCAGAGGCCGTTGCTGTTCCGAACGCCGTCGCCATTCTTCACCGCAAATCTTACAAATTTAAGAACCAAAACACAAGAAAGACAAAATGGAGGGGGGGAGGAAAAATATGGTATTTGTTGGGGGGGGGGGCTATGATGGTGGGAACTGTGGAAGGGGGAAGTGTGTGTTGTGCGTGTTTTATAGGAGGGTGGGAGAGAGGCAGAGGCAGAGGCAGAGGAAGAGGAAGAGGAAGAGGAAGTCGAGAAGGGAGAGGAGTGTTTTGCTGTTGGGCCGTGTTTGGAGTCGTGAGTTCTTTGGGGGATCCGTCAGAGATGAAGAGACCAGCTAGAGTGTCGATGAAACCAAAGCGCGGGCGGGCTGTCTAAAACGACGGCGTATTAATGTTGGTGTGTGAAAATTGGGGAAATCCACTAGCGAAAGGGGTGGCCGCTGATCTAATCGGGACAAGTAAGCAAGTGGTGGGACCCGCCCTTCTTCGTTGCCTTAGAAAATGAAGTCCGAGTGGGATGACAGATGAGTCATGATGTGGAAAGTTAATAATGCTGTTTTTTTTTTTTTCTTCTTTGTCCGACGTCACTTTTATAATCTACTCCTATTATAACCCACGAAGAGCAATGAGAAATCGATAGGGATTGAACCATCATCGGATCAAACGGGATGCACTACACACCTGTTTGGATCTGAAAAGGAGTTTCATAAAGTGATAAATCACAAAAATGACAATTGGTGAGAGGTAATATTTGAACCCTTAACCTTCCACTCTACAAAACTTTTAATGATGCTGTTGCTATTGCTGTTTCTTTGTTTAATAGGAGGGGGGTGTTGGGGGGTTGGGACTTGGAACAGCTAGTGTCCATGTTGTTGTACCTGTTTTGGTCTTGGAAATGAACTATGGATGGTACAAGGTGCAAGACCATTAGTACCAGAAGAAAAGGAGATAGGGTAGAATTAGAATTCCGTAGTGGATATATTCTTTAAGAGTTGTAAGGTACTTTATTTACACGTAGCTGGTTTTGATCAGCTTTGATCCCTGTTTCTGAACTCTGAAGAGAAGTTGTCCACTTGTCCTGTCATGCTGGAGTGCTCGTGTGTAGATTGGTCGGAGCTCCAGAGTCCCCGCAGCCCCATTCATTAACAGCTGCTGCCCTGCTGGAGCCGGAGTGCAGCTTTGACAGTGACAATACATTCAGCAGCCATTTGGTCCGAATTCCACAATCATGGTTATCATCAGAGTGGATAATGATAATAATGATAATAAATTTTGATAAAAATCTATAACGTGCTTATTAATGTGAAATGAATTTTATAATTTATTATTTTTACTTTTTCATTGTTTATTTTTTATGGTTTAAAAATGAATAAGATTGGTAATTAGAATGATTCCTTATTAACAGGTGGTTAAATAGAAAACCCATGGAAGAGATCTATATATTTTTTATTAATTTATTTTGCATTGGCCCCAAACAAACATTATATATGGATACAATTGAATTTGAAACCCATGGTAGAGATTGAAACCCATTTATCAAACACGTTACTCATATTATAAATATATTTTTTTAATTAATTTTATCTTACTTACAACATATTTTAAATAAATTTTTAAAATAATAATCTTACATACACATATCAGTGTATATATTATTTATATGATATAAAACTACCATACATAATATGGTAACTAATAAGAATACAATATCTTATTAGATATGCAAGATTTATCATATATAGGAATATGGTATAAGTAGGTGAGTACCATTTGCCTATTTGACGTATTCGATATATCAAATTATGGGTAAATGATAAGGTACAAATTCATGCTCGTCCCTATATAAGCTCACATTTATTAATTTCTAATTGTGTTTAGACACATTCTTGATTTAATTTCTCAAAAACTAATATTTTTTCCCTCTTCACTAATGCCAATTGGGAATTCGTTAGACAATCTATTAGTAGAAGCATGCTAGCAATTCTCTTTGCAAAATAAACAAATAATATAAGAAAAAAAATAAACAAATAATATAAGAAAAAAAAAACTGAGGTTATTAAAGTTTCTTTGAGAGATATGTTGCAGCCAATGACATCCGCTGTGATCACTCCAGTCGCTTGTAGAGCTAAATTAGTGTCTCATGAATCCAAACAAACGCAGACTCGTCAAGAAAAATCTTATACTAGGGGATGTACTACTCAACATAGAAATAAATTAAAGAATAATTCACCTCATTGATTTTAGGGTTATCATATTTGTGTCTATCAATTAATAAATATTGTGATAACAATCATTTTCATAGGTGGATTCCAGAATTAACAAATTAAAGGATAATTCAACTCATTGATTTTAGGGTTATCATATTTGTGTCTATCAATTAATAAGTATTGTGATAACAATCATTTTTATAGGTGGATTCCAGAATTAATTGAGTTTCTAGTTTCCAAAAACTTGTTTCTAGCTTGATAATCCTCTTTAAAAAAAAACACATGTTACGAGGCTTGAGGCAATCTATAGGAGTTCAACTAGAGTTAGTAATACTCCACTTATTAAGGGTACTCTTAACCATTACAAGGACTTGTAACATTTTTGGTATCCTAATGATTGCCTTTTGATACCGAATAACATACTCCGACTGAGTTCTGATGAGCCAATCACATCCACATGAGCATGGATTGCAATCTTTGGGCAAAAATTTTGTACAATTTTTTTGGGAGTGTTCTGGTAACACATTTTTGACTTATATTTTTATTTCACATATAGCAGTATATCGCATTACAAAGTGTTACGGTATATTTTTTTTTTTTTAATAAAAACTCCTAAGAGCGCTCTTAAAAAAGACGAGACAAACTGTGTAAAAATAAGATAGAGTTTTATAAGCCTCTCATATCAACTAAAGATTACATAAACAGCTGCCAGCATCATCCAACCATAGTCTTACGAGTACTAATCCTTTAATTGCTTGGCTTATGTTCATTTAAGTTGTCAATTTAACTACATGCATATTGTCCTTTATGGACAACAATGGGTCCGTTTGGATTCCTTGTTTTTGGGGTTGTTTGTGAAAAACAGCACTGTAGCATTATACTGTAGCAAAAAATGTTATTGTAGTTGTATTTGGAAAAATGAATTTTTTAATTTCTTTTTTCTTTTTCTTTTCCTTTTCCTTTTCTTTTTTCCTTTTCTTTTTTCCTTTTCTTTTTTCTTCTCCCACCCCCAGGATCATGATTTTTTTCTTTCTTCTCTCCCGCCTCCTCCTCCTCTCCCTCTCGCCTCCTCCTCTCCCTCCCTGGGTCTTCTTTCTCTAGTGAAGGTCGACCTCCCTCCCCTCACCTCCCTCCCTCCTACTCCCATGCCCTCCGTCCATCCCCACAGGACCTGGGGGGATCCCAGGGGGGGATGAGGGAGGAGAGGGGAGGCACATGGGGGAGGAGGAGGAGGGTGAAAGGGGAGGAGGAGAGAGAAAGAAAAAATCTTGAACCAGTCATGGCGCATGGGATGAGGGGGGTGGGGGAGAAGAAGAGGGAAGAGAAGAAAAGGAAAAAGAAAAAGGAAAAAGAAATAGAAAAATTGTTGTAGTTGTTTTTGAGGTTGTTTTTGGGGTTGTTTTTGGGTTGTATTTACTGTAGCATTTGGGGTGTGAAAAATAGTTTATCAAAAACAAGGCGAAAAACAGGGAATCCAAACATGGACTAGCGTTTGAAAATTGCTCATTTTTACAGTGAAGAAACAATGCTAATTGTAAAGTATAAAACGAAACCCTACTAGTCTTAGAGGAATAATCTTCTCCCTCCCTCTCTCTCTCTCTCTATATATATGTATATGTATATGTTGTCTCTCCACCTAGTTCTTCTGTCAGTCCATGACCTTCAATGCAACAAGTAAGCACCATACCCGTCTAAGCACGAAAAGAGAAAGTCAAAAGCACTACTATGCCAAGACATGTAGATAAATCTATCTTTACATGCAACACTAGGTTTTGTTTTTTTTTTTTTTTTTTTTTGAATCCTTCATCTTGCTTGGGTAAAAATTCACAAACACCGAAATTTCATTTTGAATCCAATTATAAGTTGTACTAAAATTTTGATGAGAATCACTTATTGTATCCGAAGGAAAAAATCATACGAATCTTACTCTTTTTTTAATTCTTTCTTTTATTTGGAGACAAAGGGAGGCTCTACACCTTATAAAGGAGAATAAAAAATGAAAGGGTTTGAAAGTCTACCCTTGACGAGTTAATATTCTTACTCAACTTAGGTGCTGTTCGATAATCCAATTCAACACTTAAAATTAATGGATTCAGATTTTAACAGTAGAATATTTGAATTAATTAAGTGGCACTGAATCTTTTAGGCAAAGCACACTATTAATCATACCTTCATATACTCTTTTAATCAAATGAAACACACTATTAAACAAATATCAAAATACGTTATTAACGGAGTGGCAGGAAAATATGGGATTTTTTTTAGATTATCCAAACGGAATCAAAGTTTTTAGATATTGCGGTCTATATTTAAGATTTTCCATCAGCTCTATGTTTTTGCTCCTCCATATCTTCCTCTACTATCGCTTTCCTCCTGTTGTCGCCTTCTTTTTCCCACTTTCATTGAATTCTATTTTTGTCATTTTATTCTTGTGTCGAGGAAAAATAGATAAATATAAATATATGTGATCCCATTTTCCCTGCAATGAATTTTCACGGTGGACCTCTCCCCACCTCCCAATCCTCTGATTTTCCCATGTCCAGGGCATGGCTGGCCACAAATATTCCGTCAAATTTACCAAAACCCCCCCGAAATATTGGCCACATGAGGAAAAAATCTCAAAGCCAGAACCGTCTTTGGACTTGGAGATTAAACGGTCCAGGTGTCTCCCCCCAGCCCCTGATCCTCCTTATAACTACCTCCGACATCTCCGGGTATCTTCCACCACCGCCCTCATCGCCGCCCTCTCCCGCCACCCGGTTCAACCGCCGAATACGTAGATATATTGTATTACTACTTTAAGTTAAGTCGATAATGGCTTTGCAAGTTCAGGTTTATAGGGGAGCTCCAATGGCGGCCCATTCCAGCAGTAATTCACTGCTGGGGTCCACCAAGCAGTCCATGGTCTGCGTCACAGGGGATCGGGCCTCCCTAGTCGGTGGGAGCTCCAGGAGAGTGTGCTTGAAGACGAAGGCCAACTTGGATACGACGGCGACGGCCGCCGTGGCTGTGGTGGGTCAGGTGACCGAAGTGAACAAGGATACCTTTTGGCCTATTGTAAAGGCTGCTGGTGAAAAGGCTGTAGTGGTTGATATGTACACCCAATGGTAACTTTATCACCTCACCACCTCTTACTAGTTACTACTACTCAAGCCGTATTAATGAATTTTCCATTTTGTGTATAATCCTTGGATTGTTTGGTATTATTGAACTGTACTCCTCTCTATACTTAGTAAGTGTATTAGGTTAGTGGACAAGCTTCGTTGTTCATGAGCGTTTGCTTCTCAAATTCGAATCAATGAAGTTTTGTTGGAGGTGGGAGACAAAGGTTTGGGTTTGAGACGTTTTAAGTTTTAATCTTGCTATCAAAATTTTCAGGGCTGGTTTACTAATGAAGTCACGTACCTTTAACCCAATTGTCTGGTGATTGATACCGTTCCCCTCCCCGTGCCCCATTTCTTGCCCAAGTTTACCACATCCAAACTCCTGAAAGAAATGCAACAAGAAAATGTGTAGCTCATCTTTGTGGCTATACCTATTTGATTCTCTTAAATCAGAGGGGTTGGGAAGGTTTTGTTATCTTCTTCCAACATGATATTGTATGGCTAGGATTTCCTGCTCTAGTTAGATGTGTATTAACTGAAACTATGAGCTCATCAAATATTGCATTCAGCAATTTTTTTTCTTCTAATCTGTCAAGAGGAAAATTTGATTTATAAGGCCGGAATTTATTTATATATGAGTGTAGATAGTTGATCCTCTGGTAAGTTTTCTGAGTGTATGAATTTGTCTTGTTGGAGTGATGTACACCAGTTAGCTTGAGATTGTCAGGATTGTGCTTGAGTGTTTTAACTTTGGCTGGATAAAGAGCTGATTAAGTTACTGCTGCACTACCATAAGGATTGCTTTCGAAGGACCAGCACCAACTTTTCTGCAATGCACGTCTTATTGCTTCTAGTAGTTATAGAAGTACATCGTGTCTAGGACTTCTGTCTTTCTCTATTTTAGATCAGCTTTCTATAACATTTTCCATAATAAAGCTTCAGAGAGAATTTTACCTCCTGTGGTCTTATAGGTCTCTCTATTTTCCCTATTCAGTTCTCATACTCATCTTTGCTTTTTATTATGCAAGAGAACCCACATATGCATACCCACAAAAAAATTCTAGTCTGGAAATACATATATCTGCATCCTTGCAATTTTAGTAGTAGATTGAGAAGGTGCAACAACTTGTCTTTGAGTGGCCCAGTAGCATGATTTCCACCAAAGTGGTGCTTGCTGAACTTGTGCCTTCTGTATTGTACCACGAGTGACCCCTGCCTGCTTTAAATGGCAAGTTCTGTCATCTGTATGCTAATGCCTCTTATTTCAGTTGCATCATAATTATCTAAGTACAAGGATCTACAATGATGTGTTACCTACATCTCTGTTCTTCTTTTGAGAACTTATGCATTAGGTAAGACCATACAAGTAAAAAATTGATAAGCTTGTGTATTAAAAATTTGTGAACATTAGTAACTATGCAAATGCATGTTCATCCTATTTGAATAGGTGTTAGTGTTTGACGCTTCTAACAAAGCTGTAACATGCATGAATGGGACCACATAGTTTGCACCCACTACATTTAATAACGGGAAGAATGAGCAATGCTTCCCTCCAATACCAACACATTACTAATGCCAATATATTGCCCTGCCTGCACACTCAGTTTTCTGTACCATATGTTATATTTGGAGATGGAGGAGACGTGGGCTATCTCTGTTACTTGTCTGACAATCATATCGTAATTAATTATTTTCACAAAAGAAAGGGATGTGTGAAATCATCTGGCTCATGAATTCTGAATGATTGATTTTCAGGTGTGGTCCATGCAAGATAATTGCTCCAAAGTATCAGGGATTGTCTGAGAAGTATCTTGATGTTGTTTTTCTAAAGCTGGATTGCAACCAGGACAACAAGGTATCTTTTTCATTTTATTGATTAAATTCACTGAAGATGATCTCATCATGCATAAACATGCATGGAAACACCTGCATCTTCTCATGCTACCTTGAGCAGGCAGAAAATTATGAACAGACTTTCTCCATTTCTCACTCTTAATTTGGTAACTCTGGCAGTCATTGGCAAAGGAGCTAGGCATAAAAGTGGTTCCCACCTTTAAGATTCTCAAGGATAGCAAGATTGTCAAAGAAGTCACCGGGGCTAAATATGATGACATAGTGGCAGCAATTGAAACTGTCAGATCAAGTTAATATTCTTTCAAATTATATAACCTGTCAATATTGTAATGGATCATCTCCCTTAAATCTGAGATCGAGTTAACACCCTACTATTTATGTCTTAGTGTAACTTGTTTATGTTGTATTGGATAGTATTGAAAGGTAGAATAATATACTTGTTACATGAACAGCTTGATAGTTGAAGGCTGAATGAGTAAAAGATCTATGTACTTTGCGCCTGTCTTGTTACACAGACCACAGTGATGGTTTTCCTCGTACACTCTGGTGTCTTGCCAGCATTTACATTGATAGGTTCATGAATTTTTTCTGGCTTTTTGTTTTTTATGTTTATTTTGTATTTGACACAGGGCTGCTAAACAAACATGACTCGCCAATAAATTTTAAGAAAAGAATTTCCCCCCTCCTCGTCTTCTTTTCATTTTGCTGTTGGTCTTTGATGATTTGACTTCCTTGGTAATTCTGATGGTGATGATAAAGAGGTGTAAGTCCTTGAAGAGGGTTCTTCATCTTGAGAGGAGGTGGGAGAAGGGGGTCATTTTCCTTATTGAAGTAGGGCTGATGAAAAATGATGCTATCTTTTCTTTATGCTGAGACAGTCCTCCTTTTTCCTGTGCGCATGGGGAGGAGCTGGGGAGGGTAGGCAACAGTTAAATAATGGTTCTGAGCTCTGATTGGCTAGCAGAGACGGAGCAGTTGTGCTACTACTTTCGTCTGAACGGCAGTGCTTGATGCCACGGTACCTGGGAGTTTTACCCTTTTAACATATGTGAAGATAAATTTCAACGAAACCAATTTGTAATCTGTAAAAATATGGAATGGAAGGACCCTGAAAAGGGACCCAGGATTATCGTCTTAAATACAAGTAAAGAAAAAAAATGTCCTCATTATGTTATGTTATTCAGTGCCCAAAAACAAAAACACACACAAAAACACAAAAACAAAAACAAAAAACGATGTCAGGCACAATCGAAGGAAGTGAGACAATCGGGGACGGAAATATTGATGCGACCAACAAGAAAAAAGAAGGGAACGGACATAGATGGCAACGGACGATTTGGATGCATGTCCTAAAATGAGAAAATAATAAGCTGTCCATCATGGGTGAGGAACTGAAAGAGTAGAGTAGGTGACTTTGACATTTTATTTTTATTGCCTCAAGATTCTTAGGTGTCTGTCCTGTAGGCGTGCTCGAACACTTCAAGGAAGATCTACATTGTACTTGGAAAAATGAGAACTTCCACATCATGTGGTCAATGTCAAATTGGCTAAATAATGACCATTAAAAATCAAAAGCTTGCGGTCGTATACATGTATCTTTCTAATAATCCGGTTAACGTTTGACTCTTCTATCAAAGCCCTTGATCGCTTTTATTATTTCAAAAGAATTTACCAAATGAAATCCAAGTACAAAAAATTCAAAAGATAAATTAGTTGCTGCGGTGAGTTTAGCTGATTATGTCAAAAGCTTTGAGGAGCCCTTTTTTTGACTTCATAGAGATTCAATCAGGATGGGGGATTAATCTTAATCCAATTGAAATATTCCAACCGTTTCGGTTGATTTAGTTTTAAATCATTGGTATACATCATCATGGTACAACTAGCATTGCCGTCCCAATACCCATGCTAGTTTACGAATATGAGATCAAGAATTAAGAATTTGTTTGATTTTAAGTAGGAGGTTTTGAACTCAATCACTTTATAGTTTCCTCCACCTTACTAACCCATCCTCTTTCAAGAGTTCTTAAATTCTTTGTACAAGTAACGCCATATATATATCCGAGTTAAAGTTGTGCCGGAGTTCTATCAAGGTAAATCTTGAAAATATCCTTGAACTTTTAACCTTAGGAAGTTTTACACTTCCACTAGCGTTGCAATTGCTATTGTCAATGAGGTTTCTTGCGGTTCTATAACGAAAGAAGCACTATATATCTAAAGGTTGCCATGACATCAAAAGACTGTCTGGTTCGAGACGAAGTCACAAGGGATAAGCATGGGGGGCTACAATTCCATAAAGAAAGATGTCGTGTTTAACAATTTCTTCACAAGTTTGATACGGTACTAAAAATGACATCAAGGGTTCCAGAAAGCAAACCAGGAAAGTGGGTTGTCATTATCACTTTGATCGCTGGCGGACACGAGAGAATGTAGTCACAAAGACTGACACTAACGTGACGAACCCTCTTCCTTCCTTTCCTCACCAGTCACCATGACCACAAAGCAGAAACTAGTAAAAAGCTAACTTGTGGAAACGGTGAAAACATTTTGGAATCGGTGAAAAAAGCAGCCGGGCACTCCAGCCCTCCCAATATGATTGTTAATCTTCAATCTTGGGATTCAGCCAAATTCTGTGCATGATTAGTTGCAAACGATTAGCATACATGTGTACATCTTTTACCATTAATCTGTGGAAGACTTGCCAAATTTGGATGCCTTGTCTCGCCAACCCAAGTCACCTAGTGACCATAATCAGGCCATTAAAGCTTCAAGGGGACAGGGACAGACTCTACTTTTCTTGCAAGTTGATGAGTGGAACCCCGTACCCATAATTGTATGTATGTGACCAAGTTTTACGTTTACAGACATTTGGTTTTAGGTTGAAACGTACATGCCAAAATGATTAAAAAAGACCAAGCAACACGAATTGTACACGCATTGCTTTTTGTACACTGTGATACTACATAGTAACTTGCAAGAATGAAGGGGCAGAAATTCACCTTGCAAGAAAGGAATGGCAAAATTCAATGGATGGTTATCCAAGGCTCGTACCATGCTCACCATTAGAATATATGGAAATTTGTCACAGAAATGAATTCACTGTTAGGAAGTGTTGATCTTTTCTTTCAGTCAAGTCCATTACTCACATTTCATTTGGCTTTTGATGCCATAGAAACCTTCTTTTTTCGGTCATATAAATAGTTGTCCCTATATAAATCTAATTTATGATTTCATTTATTGTATGATTTATTTAATAGATACATGGATTTTATTATACAGGTATACATCACTTATCATTAATGTTCTTGTATCTGACAAAATCATGAACATCAATGGGATCTACAAAATTGTTTAAAAGAAGGGAAGGGTTACTTATTGTAGTGGACAACTAGGGAAATTCCCTACTCTTCTGCCTGTAAATTTCCAAGAAGCAAACGGAATGGAGTCGAGGAAGAAACCGCAATCAGATAAAGGTCCAAATTTTCACCAAGTAAAAACAAATGATGTCATAGCCGTTGAATTCATCTGATTCACACTTTCACTCGTTTCTTTCTTATTGAACTCAACTCCCCATCTCAAGTCTCTTTGGCCCCATATGGTCTTTTGCCTCGGCTTTCACCGACCCCTTCGAGGCGAGCCAGCCAGCCGGCCTTGCCTTTGCATTCTCTTCCTCCATTCTCCCTCAAAACTCCCCCAAAACATTTCTTTTTCTTGGTTTTTTCATCTACCCATCCTATAAAAATCCATTCTTTTGTTCTTTTACCCTCACAAAATTCCATTCTTGGAATTCATTTATCCATATACACCATACTTGTGCATGTCCCCTTTGGTTCTTTTACTTTTGTGATAAGTAATTGTTGGTTTCTTGGTTTTTTATGATGGTTCCGGATCTAAGGAGAAATGGGTCGGCAGTGGTTTTAGCCCTGTTAGTCTCTTTGGTTGTTAATGGTGTTATTTTTGTTGTAGAAGGTAACAATAATGTGGTTTTTGAGGTGGAGCATAAATTTAAAGGGAGAAGGAATGAGAATGGAGGAAGAGGGTCTTTTTTGACTTCACTCAAGGCTCATGATTCCCACCGCCATGGCAGAATGCTTTCAGCCCTTGACATGCCTTTGGGTGGCAATGGTTCCCCTACAGATGCAGCGTTAGTTCTTCATATTTTTAATTCCTCGTAGTTACATGTGTGTTTGTGAACTTGTTTATGTAATATTGCATTTGATGCTTCTTTAGGATTTAGATACGTTGTTAGTTTGATGGTTAACTGGTTGTGATTTTGCATGATTGAGATGTGTGATTAAGTTTTATGCATCTTTTCAGGAGATTGTATTTTGTGCTTGACTTAGTTGTCCAGATCCAATCTGACGAAGGCTTTGTTAATAGTCTGTTTGACAATTTTGTGGTCATTGCTGATAAATGTGTCTATCGGTCTGATGAATGTGGTTGGTGGTTTTTGTCTTTGCTCTCTACCTTGGTTTTTTTGTAGTGAAGGAAACAGGAATTTGGAAAATTTGGCAATCTTATGACGTTAATTTGTCTTGGAGTTTCAAAATGGGGGAAGAATTCATTGAACTTAGCATCACTATCATAATTTTTTGGCTGTCCATATCTCACAGTCCCTTTTTCTTTTTTATTTGCGGGCTTTATTTAGTGGTAATTCCTGCTAAAGTTTGTTGAGTTTTGCCGTTTACTTCAGTTGGTCTTTTGTGTATCATTACCACCATTACCATACTATATATTGCATGTGCATTCATCGGCATGTCTGCAATGCAGATATGTGCAGATTTTTTCTTCCACAGGCATCAGATGGCATCCGCTATGAATTTCATTATTCTATCTCTGTCGCCTTCAGTCTTTCTTGGCTATTAAAATTGATGTGTTTCCCTGAACTTTAAAGGGGAAATAAAAGGGAAGAGAAACTGAAAATTAATGCAACTTTATGCACATTTGAGTCACCTTTTGAGCTCCTCACATGTGGCTACTTGAAACTTCAGCTGCTCCATGTTGTATCGTGTTTCTTACTTCGTGAAAACCAACATATCCTAAACTGTCTACACATTTACTCCAAAATGGAATGTATTAATGGATAAAGAATGTTGAATTTTAGTTATTCACAGTTTTTGATTTGTTGTACAGGCTTTACTTCACTAAGCTTTCGATTGGGACTCCTCCTCAGGATTATTATGTGCAGGTAGATACAGGAAGTGACATTCTTTGGGTAAACTGTGCTGGCTGTGTCAGATGCCCCAAGAAAAGCAGTCTTGGTGTAAGACATTCTCCTAATTTTTGTAACTATTAGGATGACTAGTATTTTGACATCTGATGAACTACAATGTTGCTGCTATTTTTTAGGATAGAGCTCTTAGATTCATCATTCTTTCTTCTTCTTTGTAAACAGAATAATAAATAGAATTAGTAATAGCATAGTGTCTTTTTCTGTAGATCTTAGGAAAGATGTAAAGTGGAAGCACTTCTTTTCTCATGTGGATTTAAAATACAACAACAGGCTCAAATAACCATTTCTCTGTATTTTCAATGTATTTAGCTTTGTATGAAATACAAGTTGCCACTCCATGATAAATTTAAAAAAAAAAAAAAAGAGTATGACATAAATGTGGCTTTCATTGTGACATTTCTTTTCCGACTCGAAATTGGAATGCTTTTTTCTTTTTCGTAGATTGACTTGGCACTATATGACATTAAAGCCTCCAGTACCGGGAGACCTGTTAGTTGTGATCAAGACTTTTGCCTGTCTGCATTCAATGCCCCAGCTTCTGGTTGCAAGGTCGGTTATCCCTGTGCATATTCTGTTACTTACGGAGACGGGAGCTCAACTAGCGGATATTTTGTCAGAGATTATGCAAAATTTGATCAAGTGTCGGGAAATCTCCAAACCACACCCATGAATGGCAGTATAGTGTTTGGGTAAGTTCCATGTCTAACTTTAAGAAGCATCCTTTTCACAATTTTTGAGGGAGGAACCTTGATTGCATTCTGCGTTAGCCTACAACTTATTGACCAGTTGTACACCTACGTCTTGGTTCTACATAAGGGAGTCACATTCTAAAGTATGATTATCCATCATCCTCAAATTTAAGAAACTTACCTTAGCGCCTGTAATGGAAATTATAAGTGCAATTAGGTTGAAGCTTGATCTGCAAGGAAGGTAGCTGCTGCTTGTGTCATTCTTGGACTAAATGTAAGATCAGGATAGAGACTTTGGGGGAGACTGAAGAATTGCAAGGTTTTCAAAGATAATAAGCTGTTACTTAATCATCGCTTCTACTTCAATGCATTTCCAACTAATTTTTCACTTAATATGTGCATATAGATAGCAAAATGCCAAAAATAGAAGGAAAAGCTTGAGCTGTGGATTCGTTTTTATAGCTCTGTTAGCTGCTTGAACATGCAGTTCATGTCTGATGAAAATTAATGTTAGCGAAGAAATGGAGAGAAAATGATGCAAGACACTAAGGTAATTTATACAGAGTCCATATCTTTGGCATGAGAATAGTTAACAAATGCCCCCATCCCATGAAGTTGCACAGTGATGGTTGGAATTCTGCTTGATATCATTTGCTTACTTTCTTGGACCTCTGAATACTATGTTAAACTGCACCTTATCCACACCTAAATGGCTCCCTCAAGTGGCTACCATAAAAGCCGTATGGGCTGGATACTACAGCTATATGACTTCTAGGATCTGCTTATATTTATTTGTCATATACAAAGTCATTCTAGGATCAGATATAGATGGAGTCCAACAAATTTACAATGTTTATCATTTAGGTAAAATCATAAATGAAGCTCAAGTAATTACAGTTGGTACATGCACCTTAAGGCGCATTAGAATGCCTTGCTGCCAGTGATTGCGATTAGCTTTTATATTGAATATTGGAATCCTGCAAACTGGGGTCCAATCTTTACGAATTTTTCCTCTTTATTTCTGTTGAGCAGGGTGATTTTTTCCGTTGATTCATATTAAGGAGTACGTTATCTATATATGGTCTTGATGATACCCTGAGTTGTGAGCTAACCATTGCATTTGAATACAATTGGTAGTTCTAAGCATTTTTGTCTATCTAGAAGATAAGTACGATATCTTTTGATTTTGGTCTGTTGATAATAAAGTACATCTAGGCATTATATTTTTCGGCTGTGAAAGAGTCGATGCCTGAGGTTTTGCAAAACAAGTAAATTTGTTAACGATCCTATACTTGCTGGGTGTTTACATATAAGTGTTGAGGCAATGGTTGAGAATTTTTGGAATACCCAGGTTTTCTTGTTCATCTCAGTTATGTATTTCCTTCTCTGTTCCTGGCTGTTTGTAGAATGTTTACTTTCCAGTTATGTATTCCTTTATGGTATGGCTGGATAGCAATCCGACTATGGTGTTTCTTTCATGCTGCCTCTGTAACTCACATTCTTTTGATCCAAGACAGGTGTTCATCTCAACAAGCTGGAGAGCTAGGGTCATCTACTGAAGCAGTTGATGGCATAATTGGTTTTGGACAAGCAAATTCATCTCTTATTTCACAGCTTGCTTCAGCAGGAAAGGTTAAAAAAATATTTGCACATTGCTTGGATGGTATCAATGGAGGAGGCATATTTGCAATTGGACAAGTAGTGCAGCCAAAACTAAAGTCAACACCATTGGTCCCAAATGAGTATGTTAATGTTGCCTCTTTCATTTTTGTTGTGGTTTATATATGCAATACTTGTTGGTCATTTTCTTTTGGTCTTGAGGCTTGTTAGTTTTGTTGATGGTCCACATGGTATTCTCTAATTCATGAATTTGATATTCTCTATGCTTTTGGAAGTATTTTTGTATTGATTATTGTTCTATTACATTCTTAGGGCACATTATAATGTTGTTCTGAACGCAATTGAGGTGGCTGGTGATGTTCTAAACCTTCCCTCAGATGCATTTGGAAGTGGATCTGGAAGTGGTACAATAATAGACAGTGGTACAACCTTGGCTTATCTTCCTGATGATATCTATACTCCGCTCATGGAAAAGGTGCATCTAAATTTTTTACCCTTATTTTAACCAACAAATATTATGGAACATGATATTCAATTGCACATTCACACTCGCTCAGTATTGCAAGCATATTGTTTCTTATCTTTTTGTTCTTGGTTCTCTTGCCTGCAGATTATGACGTCCCAACCCAACTTGAAAATCCATATTGTTGAAAATCAGTTCAAGTGCTTTGTCTATAGTGGAAAGTAAGACTCCTAACTTTACTCTTTGCATGCCATGCATGTAGGAGGGGGCTGCAGTTTCTTGGAACTGGTTACGGCTGAGGGTCGAATTTATTCTCTTGCCTGGTCTGCATCATTATCTTATATGCTTAGATTTTCTGTTCAAATAACCATTTGACAAAGTGATTCAGATGGAGGGCCATGGTGGAAATTTTGATGCAAGTTGCTGACTTGTAAATTGGTGATTTGTAGATATTAATGCAGTTCTTACCTTCCAGGCCCGCATCCTTAAAAACAAAAGAAAACATAGACCAAGTGACAATAAAGACTGAATTTAAAAACTGGAATGTCATTAAACAGCACTAAATGGTAGTCAGAATCAAAATTTTTTTTAGGTCTGGTCTTTATAAAAACACCATATATTCCATTCATTTTTAAAAAAAATATATAAATAGCCTTCATCCAAGCTCTAAAGCACTGGTAAATGGCGGCAGTAACTCTAACTGTCCCAATTGTCAGAACATTATTTGTTGTCACTGCTTGTTGTCACTGCTTGTTAGTGATTAGCATATCTGACCATGTGGTGCTACGTAGTTTTGCTTGTGAATTGATCAGCTTGTGATGACCAAAATAATTTTTTATTTGCAGTGTTGATGATGGATTTCCAGTTGTTACTTTCCACTTTGAGGATTCACTTTCTTTGAGAGTTTATCCCCATGAATATCTCTTTGATCTTCATGTAAGTATTCACCTTTTGGTCTTATGCAAGATGCTGTCTATATGTGGGTTGTGATTTGTACTATTCTTGTTGGAGCCAGCAATTTCGAAGTGGCAAACTTCAATCTTTTATTGAATGCATCATTGCTTGTTACTAAATTTAGACAACCTTTTAGTTTTTTCTTCAATCTGGCATCAGCCTTGGATATCTGCTTTTGGTTAAAACTCACGGCAATGTCTGTTCAGCATTCAATGCGGAGCTACTTAATTTGTTCTCTAATTGCAAGACAATTTAATCCCAATTACTTCTTGTCAAATCTTTTTTTGTACCTTACACTCAACGATGCTGTCATGTTTGAGTTTCAGAATATTTTTGTGTGCGCTATTTTGTATATGTTATCGTGCTTTCGTGTCATTGTTTAGTTTATGTGACTTAGTTATTGTATTTTCCTGAATGTGAATTTCCATGCTGAGATTTGGTGTCTGATAGAATTATTATCATTGTGTTAATCTTGTGTCTCCAGTGAGATTACTCAGGAATCATGCCCCTGCATCCAAGAATCAAATAACCACAATCCAAACTGAAATAAGAATGAATACTTGGAGGTGTGGCACCAAACATATTGTTTGGTAATTAGATACAGAAAATTTTGAAGACTGAGAGTTAAAGTCATGGTTCTAATATAGGAATTTCTAGTTTGACAGTTATCCAATTAGATTGACTAGTGGGTAAATGATGTCAAAATTTCATTCAAATATTTTCTGCACAGTGCAACAGATTTGTAATTTGCATCCTACAGAGAAAAAAATCAAAACCCCCACGGGGTGGATCGGTGAGTGGTTGGGGTTGGTTGGATGTCTCTAGTAAATAAAGTTTTGTTCTGTTTCCGCAAAAATTGGTCTTAATTTCTCAAATCACGTACATGTTGACCTCTCTCTCATTTAACTTTGATGTTATAGGATGATCAATGGTGTATCGGTTGGCAGAGTAAGGGTATGCAGACAAGGGACGGAAGGGAAGTAACTCTCTTGGGAGGTATTATTAAAACTGTTTTGCTTCTTAACAGAAATAGCTTTATACTACTAAACGCATAAATGAAGTTATCCGAAGTATATTTAGAATTCTGGTAAATGCAATAGTTTCACAGATTTGATATTTGTCTACATCTGAATTGTCAAAGGATTTTGTGAAATATGTGTCTATCATGACCTAAGTTGACAATCTTGGTAAAGGAGAACAATGCATCATGACCTGCGAGGAAACTGTTTGGTTAAACATTAGGTCAGTTTTGGATTAAAGTCAGGATTCTATTGTTCACTGGCTAGATTGATGCTTCCTAATATACATTTGTTAATTACTATGTGTTTGTGTTTTTCTGGTATCTGCATTTTAGCATATAACAATTCTTAATGCTCAGCAGTACTTTCACAAATTATCTACAGGCTGGAAGATTCTTGTTGTTATTAATGCAGAACTATTTGCTGCATATTTATTTTGTGCGTCTTTTCTTAGGTTTTCTCCTTTTTAACGCAGATCTTGTACTTGCAAACAAGCTTGTTTTGTATGATCTTGAAAATCAAACCATTGGATGGGCTGAATATAATTGTGAGTACACTTTTCCTTTCAATAATTGTCAGACTACCTGCTTAGATTGATGATTGAATATTTAAGCAGCAGAGAATCTTGATGTGGAAAAAAAGTTTTGTATTTGGAAATGTTATTCTCAGCAAAACTGAATTACTTGATGTGTAGCACAGTTGAATACTATTTTGCCATTAGCGTGTAGCTTATATGTGGATCTTTGCGCTCAGAAGTGCATGGAGTTGTTATTTCTCATTTCTTTTTCCTTACTTCCTCTTTGACGGGGTCTTTTTTTATTTTATTTTATTTTTGGGTGTGGTTGTATGTTTGATTAAAAGCTGTTCTGATTTCTTTGATTCCGCTTGTGTACTGAAGCTTCAAGAGATGATTGGTGTTCCTAATCTTTGGTTCTGTACTTGGCATCTTTTTTACATCATATTCTTTCCTAGAACAGCAAGCACGTTATTTTCTAGATGTGCTGATACCATTACTACTAGTGCGACTGTGAAAAGCTTTTAAAGTTATTACCTGAGTAGAATGTTCACAACTCAGTATGTTGTTCACAAAACCACTTGCAAACTGTAGGAACTAAACTGCACACTGATGCATGCAGACATTTATTGTTTCAATGATCATCTCAAGGCCGAAAACAGGGCCCTTTTTGGGCCAAAAGCGAGAATATAAGAGAGAAGTAGAATTAAATACTTGGAAGTTCTTTACTGCTACTATTTAGCTGGATTAAATCACTTGATTTTGATGGAAGCTCATGGGTGTGTATAATAATATCTAATATTACCACAATTCCTAATCTGAAATAAATTGCATTAAATAATTTTTCCAAAAGGTGACCTACAAAACTAAGGATGAGTTTAAGATCTTCCATAGAAACCCCTTTCTGGATTTGCACTTGTCTTGTGCCACTATGGAATCATCCATTTGTCTTTGCAAGACATGCTTTTGCCAGTTGCATTTTGTTCTGCTTTCAATTTTGTCAGTTCTAGCCAAATTGTAGAATACTGAGATTTGGAGTTCCATTTATGTATGATATTGCTGACAGAATGTAAAACACATGCGTAATGCATTAGCAGGATGTTGTCATATATTGCACTGCTTCAAAATGAGTATATACATGTGTGAGTGCTCATATATTCTTTTATTTGCTTTCTTCTATGGTTTAGACTTTTTGTCGGACTATATTTTTGACAAGCTTGGGGCTTTTGCATAAATTTTTTATTGGTATAATCACAGGCTCTTCAAGCATCAAATTGAGAGATGAAAAGTCAGGAAACGTGTATACCGTGGGTTCTCATACTCTTTCATCAGCTTGCAGTCTGAATGCTGGAAAAGCTCTAAGGTTCTTGTTGTTAATCGTCACATCATTGTTGTATGCACTTTTGATCCCGTGAATATCTAAAATCATACAAACCAAGAGGCATTATGATAGTGTACCATAGTAATCATAGTGATCAGGCATCTTGGTGATTCTTTGGACCATTATAATTTCTCATGTGTTTAAAGTGAAAATCAGTTCCTGGAGACATCTTATGACTCTTTGACATCATAATCTTCTTGATCAAGCTAAACTCTACTCACAAATCCATAGCTAGTTCTTCTGATCTCAAACGAGAAATAGGCCCTGCAGAAGGATTTTGGAGGTTGATGTTGAACATTATTCTTATTTGGATGCTCTTGATACCCCAGATGATTAACGAAAGCCTATAGCAAACAGATGGTGGAAATGAGTATACATTCTTTCTGACTCTTTGAAACTTCCCAGTGTATACACATTTTTCACATGGAATATATCTTGTAATTCATCTATTCTTTCTGTTTAGTGTCAACTTCTTTCAAGTGATTGGGGTAGCTGCAATTATCAACTCGGTAATTTATGCATAAGGCTCATGTTGCTGCATATTGAAATAATTTCGCTTGTGATTCAGTTGTGAATTTGCTTTCTTTAATGGAAAATGGCTGCAACTGTCTGGCAGACGTGCTGCACTACTTCTCTAGCTCATCTTTGTGCACTCGCGGGTATAAGGTGCATAATAGCAGTGATATTGTGTAATTTACAAAGCATGCACTGTTTAAAAAAAAAGAAAAGAAAGAAAGAAAGAAGAAGAAGAAAAAGTAAATTAGTATACACAAAATTGTAGCTTTTATCATTTGTCTTGTGATGCTGGGATCACAAAATGGGCATATCTATTGGCTGTTGCTTGTAATTATGCTTCTATGTGAGGGAAGCAAACGTTCCTCTTACTTAAACGCTTGTTGGTTGTTTTGAAGAATTCTGCTTAAACACACTCTGCAAAAGTACTTGAAATTGTTCTCTCGACTGTGATTCAAAATTTGACGGATTAAATAAATTATTGCTGAGAACTTTATGTATTAACAGTAGAACTAGACAAGCTCTAAACGAGCACATAAGCAAGTTTTTTACAAGGTTATCCTCAAAAACTGTACAACGAAATAGAGAACTGCAAGAAACAATGCAAATTGATAGGCATCTCTTTGGAAGCTGTCATCCCTCTGGAAGAACTGAATCATCAACAAGAAAATTGCGGAATCATATCAATTACTAGTAGTAGCATATGCATCTAAAGATGGAAAAAATGATTGTCGAGAAGTAAATTAGCAAGTAATAACTTACTTTTGTTGGATCACCAGAAGGATCTCGATACATCTCAACATTCTTGTTCTCTGTTGTGAGTCGTCTGTTCAAGTCCTTGACAAAATCTATGACATCTTTTCCAGCCTCTGAAGCAGAAAAGAGTCTTCGTGAAGCCCAGAAATATGCTTGAGCAAGGAGTGAAGATGCTGATAAATCCCATAATTCTTCATGCTCAATCACTTGCCCACTAATTTGGTTCAAGGTGAATTTGGAGTGTACTTTAACGATCAGTTCTCCTCCAATTAGAGATTTAGGCTTCCCTATTAGCGTCCATTTTATGCTTAACAAACTGGTGGACAACATGACCATTTCCTGCACACTCTGGAGAAAGAAACAAGTAGAATAATGCAAATCAAGTTGAAACATACAGTAGCCAAAAGCAAATCAAAAGCATGTTAACTGAATAATGTGTTGCTGATAATGTGATCAGGAACCAATATAGAGCAGCAGAAAGAAGAGGAGAATTATTTATAAGTACGCTAAGGAAATCATGCTTAAGGTAATTACCACACTTATTTTGTTTTTTTTTTTTTTTTTGGGGGGTGTGTGTGGAAGGAACCAACTTCAGCCAAAAAACAAGAATTTAGTATGCGAAAAACTTACCACTTTGGGGTCCTTAAGCGCCTGATTTGCCCATAATGGTCTCTTGTACTTCTCTCGACCAGTAAAACTTCTGACTGGATCCTGCAATTAGTTATTATAATAGAAGCAGAGTAATTATATTTGTTAGTATAAAGAAAATGCAGCCATTGATCAAAACCAAGTCAGAAACTAGAATCGAAAGGAAAGGATTAATGATGCAATATATATGTATAAACACCTTGTATTTAACAGAGGCAGCAAAGGTCCCGAGGGCACGATTGCCTTGACGAAGCTCTAGGATGTCACGCACGAGTTGTCTGGCTGTGGCTTCGACAGATGGGCTACTGATGCACTCAAATTCATCGCAGAGCTCGCCAAAATCCATCCCATCCACGAGTTTGTCAGCCTCTGATCTTTCAGCGACGGACACTTCTGTTTGATTTGAGTCATTTGTGACTGCAATTCATGGGTAGTAGCCACGGTTAAACAAAGTATAGTCATGCTAACACATTATGGGAAAAAAGAAAAAAAGAACATTTATAGGTTCAGCGCTTCTAGCATTGGTCCAAGATTTGAGAATTTCAGCTATCAAAATAACCCAGAGGATTGGAGGTTCGAGCATTACGAATTGCCGGAGACGTCTAATGATAAAATGCAGGAATCGTAGCTTTATTCAGGCTCAAAGTTTCAATTTTTTTCATAGCTTCAAGCTTATAATCGGAAAAAGAACAGGAAAAAGAAAACAAAGAAATTGTGGCTAGCCCATTATATCTCTACAATGTTGTTACAGCAGAGGTACTACCGAAAGATACCAAGCAAGTAACAATCACATTCGTATTTATAAGAGGAAAGGAAAATAATGCAAAATATTAGATTAAAGAGAGCTCCTGTTCGAAAGGGAAGGACCCCCTTCAGTAACTGGGAATCATATGTTTCTCAATCTAGAATGAAATGAAGATAACAGAAGAAGGAAAGAATTACCTCGGCTGAGGAATTTGTGGGGTCGATTGTGCAGCAAGGATGCATTGGTCGGGGGCTTCTTGGAGCACTGGAAGATGAGATGATGACAGCATTTGGTTGTAGAAGAGGAAGAAGTAAAGGTGGAGAAAAGAGCAAGAGCAGAAGCAGAGGAAGAAGAGACAGCTGCAGCAGCAACAACAGAAGCATTCATCTCTTTCTTTCCATTCTGCCAAGCGTCCGGATGGATTGGAATGGTCCCCCTTTTTTTTGCCTCTGCTCCAGATTTTGTCAGTCCACTCAGTTTTGTTTGGCTCGATCTTTATGGGGTGTATTGGATAAGGTGTGATTTTGCTTTGTGGTGTGGGCGTGTGCTGCTGTGTCTGTCTGTTGCGTGCCATGGCATGCGTGGGTTTTCAAGGTACAGCTTACATGGCTTAATCTTCTTCACCAGCTAGCTGGGGAAATCTCAAATCCTATAGTTACTGGTCTGGATGGTCTGACCACTGCAAATACAAAAAATTATAGATCCAAAAGCCGGTCAAACCGTCAAATGCAGGCATGCTTGGATTGAAGTTTTTACTAGAAAAATTTTTACGTTTTTCGTCGTCACATTTCTCAATCACCTTTTTATCTTAAATACATCTAATTGTTATAGTAATTTTTCTATAAAAACTCTAGAATAATGCAATCCAATACGTTTATGACCTTGGACCAACTATAGGATTTGATTCATTTGTTTTAATTGTGGCTAACTAAAAAATGGATCGGTCAATTGATTTAGTGGATTAGCTAATGATTTTGTTGTGATAGACAAGCTTTTCTAGCAAACATGAGATTGTATTTGGAATATGTTATGTTATAAGTTAGCTACATAAAATCTTATGCCCTTATGTTCAATATTCTTGCTTAGCAATTTTTTTTAGCATGACAAGAAATAGAACAATTCAAAGACGAATTGAAGCTAAGGAACATTACCATCAGCTAAATATAATTGGGTCGTTATTGAATCAACCTATTAATAATACTAATGAAAATGGATTGATCACTCAACTCAACAAAATGCCAGCCTAGTAATAATTGAACTCTACATGTGCCATTGTAAGTAACTGATAAAACTAACAACCACAAATCTGGGTTGAAGATTTAAATTTTAAGTTTTATGTTTTTGAAAACGTTGAATACTCTAAATACTGTGTTTTATTGTTTATTGCGATGTTGGACTTTATTTTTTGATTGAAATCTCTAAATTTTGTAATTTTGGAATTTTTTGTTTCTTGATTAGGTTAGACTAAAGTATGGGTTTTTTTCATTCATTTTAGATAAACATATTAATTTTATAATACACTATAAGATGTCTAACAGGTTAAGCGGTTCAGTTTGGATCAATTTATTAACAAGTGGATCATGATACGACATGACACGAAAGTTTAGTGGACCGAATCTTAATCCAGAATTTTTGACAAGTGCATAATTACATTAGGACACGGTCCATTGCCACATCTAAATGTACATAGTTACCCAATTATTTTTTTTTAATTCTTTTTTCTGGTAGGATTCAATTAAGTGTCTATGGGTAGAGCAGAGACTTCATTCCAATTGCAAAAATGTCTATAAGAGTTGTATTTTTATCAAATTTATTTTGTCTTCAGCTTTCTAATTATAGCCAAAATTAGTCTGGAGTTTTTAAATCTCCTGTAATCTTAGTACATATTGGGGCAACTCAAAGATTTTTTTTTTTCCCTTCGGATATATAGAATTATTAACACAATTGAAGGCAAGACAAAATCTAATGCCAGAATGGACCTGTTATAAGCCCAGAGCTTCTTGGACACCTTAAGTTGTGTGCAATGAAAACAATTGATAATCCATTGGGTGCTTCATTCATGTTAGTTGAAGCCACATTAAGTTAAGTTAATGGATTAAGTTTTCATCTACTGTCAATGTAGTAGATTTTTTACACTAACAGGGGTAGATGAATGCCACTTATGCAAAAGGTGGATTTCAAATTTAAAATTGGATTACGTGGCATACATGTATATCCGCTCGTGTATACGCTGACAGTGTATAAAAAAATTACTCTAAGTTAATTACCTTTATTCACATGTTTTTCTTTGATTCGCTGCATTAGTTTCTAGTAGAATTTTAGTAGAAATATAATAACTGTTGGCAGTGAATATCCTTAACTAAATTAGCGATCCAAGAACTGAGATGGTCTTTAATTTAAGGGCCCTAATTAACATAGTAACCTACATTTGGTCCATAGAGCGAGTAAAATATTGAGTCAAAATAAAGAAAGATTAACCAGATTTATAAATTATTCAATAATCATTGGATAATCAACTTGTGAAAAGGTAAATTTGGGCCCAAAAGGGATTTAAAATCTCTCTCGAGTTAAAAAAAAAAAAAAAATCTCTCTTGAGTTGTGTAACCTGTAGATAGAAAATTGAAATCGAGTACTTTAATGAAAATCCAAAAGGTATGTCATTGCACCACTCTGATTTACATGTGTCATTCTGACTAATGCTTTTTACATAGACCATTTTAATTACTGTAAAACCCCAAAATTACCAGATCATACGATTCCGTCCCAAATGAAAAACCAATGTAGGATATGAGACACTTTAGTCTTTTCTTTTCCCTTTTTTTCTTTTTGGGATACATGTGATATTTACTTGCTACGATTGGCCAAACCAAGAACAACATTGTACAAATCACAGGCTGTCAGCAGTATTATAGGGTGGATCCGTTGCTATTTTGTGGAGCCATTGAGTCCATCCATCTAAAATGGGCTAAAATCCAGATGAGACTCACTTTCAGTTGCATAACACTCAATTATCTACGCTCTTAGTGTCTTTCACTCTTAGGTAATATTCTGCTCCAGAGGGTCAGATTGTGAAGTTAATCGAGGATAGACATTGGATGTTGACCAATCTTGTAAATCCTAACCAACTTAGAGAATCATTATATACTACACTTAAATGCTCAGTTACGTCCTCCCCATCCAGTAATTGTGGTTCAGCACTATTATGGAAACACTTCATTGACTTCCATGTCCTTTTCAGTCAGTGCAAATTACTCATATACTGGCAAATTCTTGGCCGGTTGGAGGCTGAGAACCCCAAGTAAGAAGTCCTCGGAGAGGTAGCCGAAGAAACTTTGCAGCACAGCCTAGCTTCGTTTACTACCTCCCTTTTCATATCCTTTGTCTTTGATGATCTCGTTGTCATTTTCTTTGTATTCTTGAAGCCTTACCATATTATATATACACTAGTGTGTCACTGTCTTTCTCGGTGCAAGAAACGTATTATCTTCTTCTTGGCCATGGCCTTCATTAGCTATTTCCTGTTCAGCATGCTAGCCGGCCGCTTGCTTCTGTTATCCAGTCCTGTTGAAGCAGCTCCGAAAGAAGCTATAGTCACAAGCCTGCCTGGATTTAAAGGCACTTTCCCTTCAAAACATTACTCTGGGTATGATGTTTTTTGAGCTGTGTAAATCTCTCTCTCTCTCTCTCTCTCTCTCTCATTTCTGGTTTAATTGTTAACATGCACCCTTTTTCTTGATTATGTGACATGCAAATTGAAATGTATAAAGGTATGTGAAAATCGACTCGGGTACTCCGAAGAACCTCTTCTACTACTTTGTAGAATCAGAAGGAAATCCATCGAAGGACCCTCTTGTTTTGTGGCTGAATGGTGGACCTGGTTGCTCTAGCATGGATGGATTTATCTACGAACATGGTAATCTCTTATTCCGGACATTACCAATTTTTCAATCTTACTTGGTCTATGCTTTTTCCATGCACTTGCACTTGGACTGAATCCATTTCCTTTACAAGAAATGGTGGTCATTCAAGAATTATTCCCTGCAGGACCCTTTAGTTTTGAAGCACCAAAGAAACAAGGGGACTTGCCTGCATTGCATCTCAATCCATCTAGCTGGTCCAAGGTGTGATTTGGTTTTAATTATCTGAATGACTTGTAATTTCCATGTTGCAATTTTGTCAGTATATCATAACCTTGTAATCAAAATTTGCTTTATAGTAATTACATTCCTGAGTCCTGCAGGTCTCAAACATAATCTATTTGGATTCTCCATCAGGGGTTGGTTTTTCATACCCATATCTTCCGACCGGAGATTTACAAACAGCCTCTGATACTCATGCTTTTCTCCTCAAGGTACAACTAGACCATTAGGATTTACTTTCCTTAATACTTACATTAATTATGTGCAATGATACAAAATCTTTCTTCTTACAAATTAATTACTGGTTGTACTTGAATCAAATGGTCAGTGGCTTGAGGAATATCCAGAGTTTCAAGCAAATCCATTTTATTTGAGCGGGGAGTCCTATGCTGGCATTTACGTACCAACTCTTGCATCTGAAGTGGATAAAGGTATCCTTAAATATATCCAACACACACACACACACACACACACAAAACACATTCTGCATATGCATATTTGACACAGTTTTCCTTTCTGCAGGAATAAAAGCTGGGATTAAACCGAAAATCAATTTCAAGGTAGGCCAAATTGGCTCAACAATTTTGATGGCTGTTCCTTAAAATTATCACCATTTGTGTCAGTAAATAAAATCCACTGCAACTTTGACACAGGGCTACATGGTAGGAAATGGAGTTTGCGCGTCTAACTTTGATGGAGACAATGCTTTTGTACCATTTGTCCATGGAATGGGCCTCATCTCTGAAAGTGTTTTCCAGGCAAGTAATAAAACAAGGTTGACTTGGTTATACCATTTTAGTGCCATAATTAATTCCACCAGTTTTCTTTTCCTTTCTAACAGTTTCAAATTTCATGGTGCTTATGATGCTAAATACTAACTGTACAGGGTTTTATTAACACCAAAACAGACGAGTTTAGACAACACATTTTACACACACACACACACACACACACACAATTCTTGTATTACATGTTTTTTAATTGTAAAAAAAAAAGGTAAAGTATAGAAGAAATCACCTCATTTATATAAATCTTGGGCTACAGGAAGCTGAAGCTGATTGTAAGGGGGACTACGATCACAATGACCCTGCTTGCCGGGCAATAATCTCACATATCGACGACGTGAGACGTCTTAATTTCCCTACTAATTACATATGATCTTTTAGAGCATTAAAAAAAGATTAAGCTTGTACATCAATTAATGGGAGGATTATTAATTAATGAACCCAAAAAAAAAAAAATTCTCTAGCTAGAGTTAGACTATTGATCAAATGATTTATTGATTGGTTGTGTGATGATGATCAGCTGGTGCGGGGGTTGAACACATATAATATACTGGAGCCATGCTATCACAGGAAAAGTCCCCCAGAGACAACGTCCATAAACAATACAGGATTACCAAAAAGCTTTCAAGAATTGGGAAAGACTGATAGGCCTCTGCCGGTGAGAAAGAGGATGTTTGGCCGTGCATGGCCCTATCGAGCTCCTGTGAGAGATGGGATCATTCCCTCATGGCCGCAGTTAACTCAATCACTCCATGCCCAAGGAGTTTCCGTTCCATGCACAGTGAGTTAATCTACACACACACACACACACACAGAGACCTATATTTATATATATATGTATAGGATTTATAAGTAGCCCAGAATGGTGGAAATAATACAATTGACTATTTCTTGAAAAAACACAGAATGATGAAGTAGCAACTGCATGGCTGAACAATGAAGCTGTGGGGAAGGCGATTCATGCTAGTCCGGTACGTGCAAATATGTGCTAGCTAGAGCAAACTCATGATCAAATTGTCTTTGATACATCTTTTTTAACATTAGTCTAGTTGAGAAGTAAATATAAGGTTCTTGTTCATATTGTAAACTGGGACATGATTAAAATCCTCAGGAGAGTGGAAGTTGGAGCCTATGCAGATCCCTTGCATACAATCATGATGCAGGGAGCATGATCCCCTACCACAAAAATCTTACATCCGCTGGATACCCTGCTCTCATTTATAGGTAGCATTTTTAAAGGCAAAAATCACCCGAGTTTTATTCATTCCATTCGATCAATTTTCTTCAATAGAAGTCTTTTATGTATTGACAAAGATAACATGTACATTTTTTGACAGTGGGGATCACGACATGTGTGTCCCATTCACTGGAACCCAAGACTGGACCGCCTCCCTCGGGTATGAAGTCGTGGACCAATGGCGACCTTGGCTATCTTCTAGCGACCAAGTTGCCGGGTATGCCTTCAATTCTTACCATTTCTTTATGATTGCTTTGGTTTTAACATTTTCTTCTTCATCTTTTTTTTTTAAATTTATATTTTTTGCAAACATATTTTTCAATCATTTTTTTTAAATTTTGCATACATCAAATTACTACAATATATTTTTTCTGTAAAAATCCCTAAAACTAGCAATCCAAATGGACTCTGGGAGTATTTGTAGACTGCAATATGGTCAGTGTGTACTAATTAAGAAATCTTTGTGAACAATTACACTACTAGCCTTTTTTTTTTTCTTTTTCACAATTAGAGATTTTCTTTATTCCTTCTCAAAATAAAATGAATATTTTTTATTAATTATTTTAAACTATTTTGGTTAGTTTATGTCAAATTGTCTGTACAGAAAAGTGAGTTTTATCTTCTTCTTTTTTTTTTCCTCGTGTTCCTTCAATTTCTGATATTTTGTATTTTATGCCATTCCAAAGATAACTCTGCACCTGAAATGTATTTTCACAAAAAAAACTATAATCTAAGGAGGTTTAATGCAGGATATATATGATAACATGATTCAAAAATAAAGATAAATGTAATTTATTGTGTAAATTTCGTATAAGATCAATATTCTTCACTGGAGGTTTCTAGCAAAGTTTGTATCAAGTCATCTAAAATTAACAAAGAGTTGTGTTGCCTATTTCAGGTTCTTACAAGAATATGCCCATAACCTGACTTTTCTCACCGTAAAGGTATAAATTTGTGGATCTTATTTTGTTTCACTTTCATTTATTAAAGCCATAATTATTTTAGTATAATGCCTAATCATATTCTTCAATTTTATATTTTTAATACCACTGATTATAAATACATGCAGGGGTCTGGACACACCGTACCAGAATACAAGCCCCGGGAGGCATTGGACTTCTATAGACGTTGGCTGCAAGGACAAAAGATATGATGTGCCCATCAGCAATTGGTTTTTGATTATATGGAAAATTGTGGGTCTGGAGCATCAATTTTTACCTAGTAGAATTGATTTTCGGGAAGCTGTAATTTTGATACAAACTCGCTTGTACCCAGAGAAAAAGAAGAAGAAAAGATTGGAGAAAGAAATTTATACAAAATGAAAAATGAAAAAGATATGATGACAAAAGAAATCCTTCTAGTGTTCCATCCCTCAACTGTTCTTTGTTTTGCTCCTTCTGCAGTGCATTACTGGCCACTTGAATACTTTTTTGTAACAATAGCATTGATTACTAAACCGAATATATGTGAATTGGATAAAGGAAGAATGAATAATAAAATACTAAACTCAAGTTACTCAACATTGTGACAAGAACGGGTAAGGAATTTGCATAAAATAATCATGTTTAAGATAAGATTGAACAATTAAAGAGTTTGATTATAACCTACGAAGCCGAGGAGGCCAAGGTCCCAAGAAATCAAAGGTTCTAGTTCAGATTCCCCTTCTCCTTTCTCGAATCTCACCCATTCCTTACTAAAATTGAAAAAAAAAACTTAAAAATTATTTTTCTCTTGACGTGATTGTTTTAAAAGTTTACTTACCAAAACGACAGCAAAATCACGACATATCTTGTGTCTAAATCTATGTTTTCAGACTCAGACCAAGAATTGAACCGGCTGAACTCAAGGGTCGATGGATCCGACCGGGAATTGAATCGGATGACATCATAAATATGTTATAAATATATATTAATAATATATAATCAAAATAATATATAAAAAAATGTTCTGAAAAAATAGTATATAAAAATTCCCTCAAATTGGTAGTTTTCAACTAGATATATAAAAATTTTTCTTAAATTGGTGATTTATGACTTTATATGCAAATTTGAGAATTTATATTTAGTCACAAAATTAACTTAAAGAATATATATATATATATATAGGTAGAAATGTAACTTAAAAAATGTATTGGATTAATTTTACACTTTATTAAAATAATGAGAGATTAAAGCATATTTACTAAAACTTAAAAAGTGAGTTTCAAAAGATATGATGGGTTAAAGGTAAAAAGAAAAAAAAAAGAAAAAAAAAAGGTCAGATAAACAAACCCGGTCAACCAGATCAACCGGTTCACCTGATCAGACCCGATCAAACCCTAATTTTGATCGGCTTTAACCGGGTTTTGAATTTTGGTTTTTAAGAATGACTCGGACCGGATGCCTGATCGGTTTCCGGTTCAACCGGTCAGACTGGCCGGTTCGGTTTGAGTTTAAAAACATGGGTCTAAATGATAGATATAAAATGAAGGAGGTGAACAATTGATTTAGTTTATCTCTGTCCTATATATCGTATCATAAAATCACAGCATATCTCATAGTTAAATGATAGATATAAAACCAAGGAGGTGAATAATGATTTAGTTCGTCTCTGTCTTATTTATCGTATGTCTTTTAAAGTAGGACTTTTCTTGTTTCATTTTGACTTTTTCACGTGATCTGTGAATTTGTGATTCTAGAATTCTGTTTCTAAGTGAAAATAGCTGAGCATCATGGGCCAGTTATTTCAGGCTGGACAGGCATTGTTGGGCTCAGGCCTAGTTAAAAGAGTTGCTAGACACTTTGGGTTCTCAGACATTACCTGAAGAAGGGAAAGCAGTAGACTCGGAGACAAATTAGCCTTAATATTTGGCTCGATTATATATCAGAAGCTATTATTCCTAAAATTTGGACAATTTGTATCTTTTCTCCTACATTCATTACTTCCTTATTTATAATAAATTTTAATTGACATATTGATTTCCTACCTTTTTATTCATTTTTAACAATTAATTTCCTTCCTTTTTCATTTCCTTATTTATGGCAAATTTTAATCAGTTTTGCGTTAATTATGCCTTACTCTATCAATCAGTTGGGGCTGTGAAAAAATAAATAAAAAAAACCTCTTTATCAATCAATATATAGTTTTCCTTATTTTTAGTTCTTTATTATATGTTAGAACTTATTGTTACTAAATTTGGACAATTTTTAATTTTTCTATAATTAATTATTTTTTATTTATAACAAATTTCAATTAATATATTGATTTTTTTTACTTTATAAAAGTTTTCCTTAATTTTGTCTTTCTTATTTTTTAATTTATGTATGAATTCATAGTGTTAAATGCTATTGAACTCTATTCTGATAGGTTGTGAAATCGGTTGCTCTAGTCTTTTGCCAAGCGAATTGACGATCTTTTTGCCACATAGACGTATTTAATATTTTTGTTTTTTAGTTTTTTATTTTTTTCCTTTTTTTGGAAGCAATTAATTGGCTTCCTTATTTATATCAATTTATTAGTTTCGGCCTTATACGGATTTGTATTAATTATGTCTAACTGAATCTTTTTATCAATCAATTTATAATTTTCCTTTTTTTGTTATTTCTCTCCAATTACGTTTTGTATTCTTAATATTTGGCTTGATTACACATTAGAAGTTACTATTTCTAAAATTTGAATAGTTTTTATTTTTCCCTATAATTCAGTACTTCCTTGCTTATAACAATATTCAATCAATATGTTGCTCCTACTCTTTTTTTTTTTTTTCCTATAACACAATTAATTCCCTTCCTTTCTCGCTTCTTTATATATGGCAACTACTAATCAATTTACTAATTTCACCTCATATACATTTATGTTTATGATGCCTTAATAAATTTGGAAGATTTTCATTTTTAAGCATTCTCTATTTCATATTAATTTTTAGCATATGACTCATACTAATCCATTTAGGTTGTACAATTAGTTGTACTTTTTTTTTTAAGGATTATTTATTATGTTTTGTCCTTTGGAATCCAATTTATGAACAACTTATTATAGATGAAAAAACTCGTTTTGATGCAAGCACAATTATGCAAAACTTCGTAGTTTTCTTCTTATAGTTTTCAAATAAATAAAACAATTGCCTCCTGTTTTTTTTTTATTTGAGTAAAATGAAACTTCTTCTATCTATTATTTTTTTTCAATATCTAATTAGAAAAATTAAAATCAATTACCCCTTTTTTGCAATTACAATTGCATGCTGCTTATATGGCCATCTTCTTGTCCTTTTTCCTTTAAAGGATCTTTTCTCATTAATTTTTTTACATTATATTTAAAAGAAAGTAATCAAATAATAATATGCTCCCTAATACATTTATTTTTCTCACACGATCCTTTACCGTCACTGAATTAAGATTTGTTGGGAGCTAATCAATATTTTGTCCAAAAATATGTCCGTGCAAATGCAAGGGTAAATTAATAACTAGCTTTCTTTGTATTCTTACAACCTTACCATATTATATATATATATATATATACGCTGTTGTGTCCCTCTCTTCCTCCGTGCAAGAAACATATTATCTTCTTGTTGGCCATGGCGGTCTCTAGGCATCTCCTCTTCTGTGTATCAGTCAGCTTCTTGCTTCTGTTATCTAGTCATGTTGAAGCAGCTCCGATAGCTGCCCTTGTCACAAGCCTCCCTGGATTTAGTGGCACTTTCCCTTCAAAACATTACTCAGGGTATGTTCTTTGAACCATGTACATATATCTCTAACTTCTATTTTAACTGCAAATATTGCATATTTCCATTCTAGTGATAATGACACCAAAAATGAACATGCGTGAAGGTATGTGACCATCGATTCGAAACCTCAGAAGAACCTCTTTTACTACTTTGTAGTATCAGAAAGGAATCCATCAAAGGACCCTCTTGTGTTATGGCTCAACGGTGGACCTGGTTGCTCTGGCTTTGATGGATTTGTCTACGAACATGGTAATCTCTTATTCCAAACATTACCAAATTTTCAATCTGACTTGATGAAACAAAGAGACAATGGGGTTTCTGTGGTTTTTCAGTGCACCTGCACTTGTGCTAAATCGATCTTCTTTATAAGAAATGGTGATCATTCAAATCAATTCCCCGCAGGACCCTTTAATTTTGAAGCACCGGTGAAACAAGGGGAGTTGCCTAGTTTGCATCTCAATCCATTTAGTTGGTCTAAGGTGTGTTTCGATTCTAATCATCTGATCATTTTTTTCAGGGCAACTCCAAATCTTGTAATTCAAAGTTTGTTTTATACTTAACCGCATTTCTGAGCCCTGCAGGTCTCAAACATCATCTATTTGGATTCTCCATCAGGGGTTGGGTTTTCATACCCAAATCTCACCACTGGAGATTTACAGACAGCTTCTGACACTCATGCTTTTCTCCTCAAGGTACAATTTGATGGTTACGAATTCATTTCCTTAAAGATTTCATATTACTTATGTGCAAAGATACTAAATTTTCTTCCAACAAAATTAATAACTTCTCGTGCTTGAATCAAATGATCAGTGGCTTGAGGAATATCCAGAGTTTCAAGCAAATCCATTTTATTTGAGTGGAGAATCATATGCTGGTGTTTATATACCAACTCTTGCATCTGAAGTGGATAAAGGTGCCCTCAAATTAATATGCCTATCACACACATAAGAGCACTTGTACTTTTGCTTAATTGCTTCTTTAAATCCTTTCTGCAGGAATAAAAGCTGGTGTTAAACCAAGAATCAATTTCAAGGTAGGCCAAATTGACACCACATTTTGATGGCCCTTGCTTTGATTAAATCACCATTTGTGTGGTAAATTGATTTCATTGCCATCTGATACAGGGCTACTTGGTCGGAAATGGAGTTTGCGATCCTAAGTTTGATGTTAACAATGGTTATGTTGCATTTGTACATGGAATGGGCCTCATTCCTGACAGTCTTTTCAAGGCAAGTAACAATGCAATTAGTACCTATTTTAGTTTCAAGATTAATTCCGCCAGTTTTCTTTTCAATGGAATTCGATTTTAATGGTGTACTGATGTTAATATTAAGGAAAATTCTAAATGACATGCGACTTAAATGATAGAAACAAATTAAAAGATGGTCAATTTTCATGATTTTAGAGATTCTCGTATTTTTATATGGATCATTTATGAATGTCATGATTTTTAGCCCTTTATGTAGGTGGACTGTAATATTAATACCATAGAAGTTTGTTAACATATATGGACATCAAATCACTCGCCATACACATGTACAAATTATTATTATTGTTATTCTTATAAGATTACAAATAATTCAAATCTATGGAACCAATACAAGAGTTTATACTGATTTAAATTTTGAGACAAATACTAACATGTAAATATTATTTATTAAAACTTTTTATATTAGTGTGGATGATTTGTAAATTTAGACCAATCCACATAATTTAAATTTCTTCTAGCAGCATGAAGAACATAATTCTTGGATTATGTGTTTTCAGTAACAAAGGCAAATTAAAAGATAGAAGAAATCATCTCATTTTTGTGGATTATCAAATCAAGGAACAAATGTCAATGAGTCTGAAATATTGTTATATTCTCGTAGCAATCGCCCGAAGCTAATTTTTTTCCCTCCATTTTCTTGGGTACAGGAAGCTGAAGCTGCTTGCAAGGGGGACTACGATCACCAAGACCCTCCTTGCAGAGAAAAAGTCTCACAAATCGACGACGTGAGATGTCTTTCCCTACTAATATAATCATCTTTTAGATCATTAAAAGAGATTAAGCTAATACATCAAATAATAGGTGGACGATTGATTAATGACAAAAAACAGCCCTAAAGTTAACTATTTATCAAATGATTCATCTGATTTTAAAAAAGGGCTATCATTAATTAAGTTAAATCAAAGTTCTTGACCTCCAAAAAATTGAATTGATTGTTTTGTGATGATGATCAGCTGGTGAGTGGGTTGAACGTTTATGATATATTGGAACCATGCTATCACAAGAAAACCCCCCAAGAAGCAACGTCCACAAGGAATACAAGTTTACCAAAAAGCTTCCAAGAATTGGGAAAGACTGATAAGCCTCTGCCGGTGAGAAAGAGGATGTTTGGTCGTGCATGGCCTTATCGAGCTCCTGTGAGAGATGGGATTGTTCCAACATGGCCACAATTAACTCAATCACTTCTAGCCCAAGGAATTTCCGTTCCATGCACAGTGAGTACTTTAATAGCCTCAACTCAACTTCCTTTTGATTATATTTAGACTACAATGAAAGAAATAAAGTACATACAATGGGATTTCTTGATCCAAATACAGGACGATGAAGTAGCAACTGCATGGCTGAACAATGAAGCTGTGAGGAAGGCAATTCATGCTAGTCCGGTACATACAAATGAGTATATATTACCTAGATTTCATATGATTGATATTTCTATTTTACACGAGTCTCGAGCAGTAAATATATGGTTTTTGTTATTCTTCTGATGATATACATGAATGAATCCTCAGGAGAGTGGAAGTTGGAGCCTGTGCACTGGCCTTACATATAATCATGATGCAGGAAGCATGATTCCCTACCACAGAAATCTCACATCTGCTGGATACCCTGCTCTAATTTATAGGTAAAAATTTAAAGCCTATTTGCAGACATGTTGAACTTAAATGGGCAGTGTAGTTTGTCACAGAAAATTGCAGACCCTTTGATTTGTGTATTTCCCTACAAAATTGTCAATAAGGATTAAACCTTGGATCATTTCAAGAATAAAGAAGGTAATGTAATAACTTAGTGAGACCATAAGTAAAAGTTGGGTTATACAATATCTATGCCCAAATTGCTCCCAAAAAAGGAAAAAAAAAAAAGAAAGAAAAAAGAAACTATCCCAAACCCTTTTCCGAGTTTTCTTTTTTTTGTTTTCATTCCAAAATTTCTAGATTTAAAAGTCTACTGACAAAACTTGTATATTATTCACAGTGGGGATCATGACATGTGTATCCCATTCACTGCGACTGAAGGATGGACCGCCTCCCTTGGGTATGCAGCCGTGGATCAATGGAGGCCTTGGCTCTCTAATGATCAAGTTGCTGGGTAATATATACTTCAAAATTCTTACCATTTGTTTATGATTGCTTTGGTGTTGATAGAGAATTTATTTTCTATAATTCCAATTGAATCTTGGGAAACTGTTGTTGGTGAAGATCTCTAACTTGGGTGTTTAAATACAATGCAATAATAAATCAATATGTTATAAACTTGGTTATATGCTCTCTGGAAGGACTCCTAGAGCTGAATATGCTCAAGTTTTTTTTTTTTTTGGGAGTAGAAAAACCTAAATATGCTTATTATACAATAATAAGAGTTTGTGAACAATTAATTCTAGAAACCTTTTTGTTCCAACTGATTTCCTTCTTTCCCTCTCAAAATAATTGGTAACATGTGTTCACTTTTCAAAGATATTTGGGTCACTTAATGCTTATGCAAAATGTAACCTGTGATCTTATGATTTCTGACTTCTCGTCTTTATATGCTGCTCCTTATAGGAAAGCAAATGTAATTTCAAAACAATTATCTTCTGGGGAGGTTCAATCATCAATATATATTTAGGATGTGACATGATTTACTGTGAAGTGATTATACTCAAAACAGATTACTATCAGAATTTGTAACAAATTTTTGTCTTGTTATTTGATGAGAAAAGTAAATTTGACAAAAGAGGATGTGGTGCCCATTTTGCAGGTATCTTGTAGAATATGCCCATAATCTGACATTTCTCACCGTAAAGGTATGAATTTGTGGATGTCATGTTTTTCTCTATCATTTACAAAGCAATAAAAATAGTAGTAAGTCTAATTCAAGCTCTTCATTTTTTGTGTTTTTTTTTTTTTTAACCACGGATTATATAAATACATGCAGGGGTCTGGACACACTGTGCCTGAGTACAAGCCACGAGAGGCATTGGACTTCTATAGCCGTTGGTTGCAAGGACAAAAGATATGATATGATGTGCCCACCAACTTCAACATGAGGTTTAATTATAGGGAAAATCATAAAGTGTTGAAATATAAAAGAGGATGTACAAAGAACTCATCTAGCCAGTGGAATTGATTTCCGGGAAGCTGTGACCGTGCTTTGTTTTCTTCCTTCTGCAATGATTTTTCTGGCCCCTTAAATATTTTTGCAACAATAGCATTGATAACTAGACCAAAAATATGTGAATTCGCTATTAAGAGCAACTTTTATGTTTCAAACAAAAAATAAAAGATTAAATTTAACTAATTTATTATAAATTTTGAATTAACTGAAGAGAAAAACATGCTTTAGAAATTCAAAATTGCACATTAATACTAGAGGTGGCAAAACTACCCAAGACCCGTTGGGATCCCATACCCAAATTTAATTTGGGCGGGATGGGTATCTAGAATATGGGTATTGGGCCTTATTGGGATATACCCAATAATACCCATTTAAAATATGGGTATGTATGGGATTTATTTGGGACTCCCATGGGTATTTATTCAAAAAAGGGATAATTTCAGAAACCTCCCTTGAGGTATTTAACAATATTATCTAACACCCTTGAAGTTTCAAAAATATCACCTATCTCCCTTATTTTCAAAATTTTATATCATTATTAACCCCATTCAAAATATAATACTAAAAAACTAGTTTTTGGAGTGTATTGATAATTTCATTCCAAAATTACCCTTTTATTGTATTTCCTTAATTGTCATGACAAATAATTTACAAAACAAATAAAAATCATCATAATACTTTATAAAATAACTTTATTTTTTTTGCATCTTGAGAGGATTACAAATTAATTTTTATAGCCATCTCAAATAAGTTACAGATACAATTTTAAACATTTTTCCTTTTTAAATTTTCAAGCCATTGATATAGAAAAAAATGAAAATATTAAATAATTTATAAAAGTTTATAAATTCACTCAAATTAGCTTACATAAAATGAAAATTTTCTTTATTCGGTAACCCAAAAGGCACCTTAAAGAAAACCTAAAAAAGTACCTAATTAGCATATCAAAAAAAAAATATGTATTCAACATCAAAGTTTTAAAATCATCATCAATCCCCTAGATTGCAACACTTTAGTAGAAAAAATCTACACTTTTGCCAAAATAATCAATCCCCAATTATAGTAGTACACAATTGAACCTTAAAAAAGACAACAAATTTTATTTTTCTGGTTTTAAAACATTTTAAATAAAAATTTCCTTTTTGTCAGTTTAAAAAATTTTGTTTTTATGGTAACAACTGCTATATTATGTTCCATCATATTTATACCTCATACTTTTGCCTTAGTTTTGAAATTTTGATTAATATGCTTTTTAATTTGTAATAGCAAGGCAACCGAAGGGCAATATTGGAAATAAATTATGTTCTTTTTCTTAAAATGACTATTTTAATAGTATATTTTGAATTGGGTTTGAAATGATATAAAAATTTGAAAATAAGGGAGCTAAGTGATATTTCTGAAACCTTAGGGGCACTAAGTGATATTGTCAAAAATCTCAAGGGAGGTTTCTGAAATTATCCCTTAAAATAATATTAAAATGACAAATAATCTTTCTTTTCATTTTTTTCTCAAAATTAATAAATTAATATTATAAGGTTGTAGTAGATGTTGGGTAAATTAGCACTTATGCATCATGTGTTCTCTAATAACTACAAAATTCCATCATTACAAAATTCTATTCTTGATAGAATTTTATTGAATTGGAATGGCCTTAGAATTGAAAAAATTTTTAAACTGGGTCTTGAAAGTTAAGAAATAAAATAACGTAGATGAGTAGATATATTTTGGAGACAATTAAATTTTGGTGATCAATAGATTTTTATTTAATCAACATGAATTCCCAAAAAGAATCATCCACTTATATGAAATTGGTCTTTTATAAATTTCGTATTTAGAAAAATTTATTTAATTTGGGAATTTATCACATAATTTATAAAAAAGAGTATAGAACTTTTACAAAGTTATATAAACAAACCAAATAATATAAAAAGAAAAGACAATATTGAGATATTTGATTGAGAAAAAAAAAGAGTGTTTCTTAAAAAATAAATAAAATGGGATTAATTTGGGTATTTGGGCGGGATCAAATGGGCTTAGCCCATTTTAGTCCCGCCCATATTAGTCCCAAGGCTAATATGGGACTGTTTGGGTATGACCCATATTTTCTAATCCCAAATAAATCCCGCCCATTTGCCATCTCTAATTAATACGTAGAAAAGATATTTATGGAAGAACACTACTTCGTAAGTACGTTGATTCAAAAAAATTCTAGTAATTGTACCTTTTGACACGCCACCATAAACCCAAGCGGACCCTAAATGTGTCTGCAATTACTAAACTTTTGATTCTCTTACTGAAAATAATGAATGAAAATTAGTTTTACACACACATATCTATACTTTGCGTGTTTTTCTTCCCTTTTCTTAGTTCTATTTCGTTGATTGTCATCATTTTGGCTATGCACAGACAGTTAAACGTCTTGAAAGTATATTAAAAAATTTCGGGGTAATTGTTGTACTTTTTTTTGGGTAGTTTTTTAAGTTGTAAAATTGGTTAAAATAGTAAGTGACACTCTTTGTTTAGTTTTTTTTAACACCAAAGGGTGGTAGAGACTTTATACAATCAGCCCACATCCTTTCTCCTAGATAGACACATTTAATGTTGTTAAACAACAAATCATTCAAGATTTATGGATTGATTAGTTACATCACGCAAGAAAACACAGATATAATCTACTAATCAATTAACTACGCAGAAAATTTTGCATAAAGAAAATACGAAGATGATAGACCTTTGATACTGAGAGCTAAGTTTAGCATTATCATATTTCTTTATCTTAATCCTTTAGCTATTCCCACTCCTGATTTATAGATAAATTTCATGTTTATGTAAAATCCCACCTATATAACTAGCATTAGAGGGAATCAGTATTGTATATGTCATCTAACTACTGTTCTATTGGTTAATAAGATCCCATTCATGAATTAATTAGCATAAAGACGATTTTGTAAGCCACATGATTGTGGATATCATTTGGCTCCTTATTCCTATCCTTGGCCTTCGTGTTTCTTTATTCTTCTGTATCATGCATGCTTAAATCCTCATTCCTCAACAATTATCAGCAATCAGCATAATTGTGTTAATCTCTCTTCTCTCTAAGCATTCGCCCAAGAATAACATCTTTTTATTCATCCGCGCATGGTTCTCCGAAAATACTACCCATTCAGCATATTAGTAGCAAGCCTTGTGGTTCTGTTTTCTTGATCCTCTTGAAGCAGCACCTAAAGCTACTGTTGTTAAACTCGGACCAAATAGCGACTCGGTTATGTTATTGGATTAAGGGTCAACTTGTCGGATCGGTTTGACCGTACTTAAAAACCTGTTGACGTCAATAGAATGTTATAATTATTTTATATATTTATACGTTTTCAAAGACATTGAAATTAAGTGTTTACTTATATTTTGACAAAATATACAAAGTATTTCAAAGATATTAGGCTTATTATCAAATATACACCTAAAAATTATAAAAATCTGAATTCATATTTAAATTATATTCATTCTCCAAAACTATTTGAAAAACTAAATCAAAACAAGTTTTATCCAATTCAAGATTCTATTGGGATTATGCTTTTCTAATGTAAGCTGAGATCAAGTTATATCCAATTCAAGATCATTTGAGATTATGATTTTCTAATGTAAGTTGAGATCAATGATGAAAAATCGATAAGATAATAAGGATGGAAACTTATTGATTTAGAAATCATTCAGGAATGTGAGTGATTTTAAAATTTACACTAAGTGGGACGCATTTTTTATTCCTTTAAATAATAAAAGTTTTACAATTTAGATAACTTAAATCATATTTGAAAAAAATAAGAAAGAACAGTTTGAAAATCAGGTCAAATAGTTGAACCAGGTCATTGATTTTACTGGTTTTTGATGGTTTTGACTAATTTTTTAACTAAAACGGTTTTGTACCACTAATCAATCTAGAAAAAAGGCCAGTTCACGGTCTGACCAGTCCGACTAGCTAGTCTGGTTCAGATTTAATAACGTTGCCTAAAGCATCCCTTATCACACATCTGCCTGGATTTAATAGCACTTTTCCTTCAAAACACTATAGTAAAAAGGTCTATAAAAGCTTATGATAATGTTCATGGGAGTTCAATATAATTTATTGAAACAGAAATTGTTGTTGACTTTTATGTTAAATTTGCTGTGGATGATGACAAAGGAGAACTTTTAATTAAGAGATATGGTCTCTATTTGCTTTCAGGTATGTACAAAAGTATGCCCATAATTTGACTTTCTCACTGTAAAGTTACAAATTCTCCATGTAAAGTTTGTTGTTTAGTTTGTTTCCCTCTTGCTCAAGTTACTAATCAAACTATAGATGAAGTTCTGGATAGAATTCGCCCTTAATGTTACTATTGATAATGAGCATGGACATCATATGTAGGGGGCTGGACGCACAGTACCCGAATACAAGCCACGGGAATCATTGCATTTCTACAGCCGTTGGTTGGAACTTGGAAGAAGAAAGGATATGAATCTATGAACATATCATCAAATTCTAGTCAGATTTTGTGGAAAATTATATCTACCAAATAAATAAAAAACATTTATAACGGATGTAGAAAACCACAGATTTGAAGTCACATACCACATAAATAATGAAAAGGTAGGATGAATAAGAAATGTTTTAGGACTTCCTTTTAATTTTTGAGATAATTTTAGAAACCTCCCCTAAGGTTTTTCACTATTTCATTGGTCTTCTTTCAGATTTCAGACATTTTACTAACATCCTCTGTTAGAATTTTAGAACCTAATACTTACCTTAATCACCCTGAAATGACTTTATTAGCCTCATAAATATACAGATATTACACAATTATGCTTGCATATTGGTTAAATCATACTTGATCGTTATTAACTAAATTTAACAATAATTATAAAATACTAAATTATTTCGATGCTTGTTCTTCCCTTTGAATACGATTGTTTTCGTCCTCTTTATTGTCCATTCACTCTTCGTCACTAGGGCCTTCATACCATTCAAAGAATTTGTACTTTAGACAATAAAAATGAAACTTGTGTGGATTCCTTTCACTCTTAGAAATTAGAAATTTTGATTACTGCCTTGTGATTACATCTGCAAAGTCTGTTCTTGATGTTGAATGCTGTTGGTGAATTACATGATTCACCTATAAAGTTTGAAGAGGCCATGGTTTGTCTTTCCAATTCTTGAGCTAAGCCTTGCAAATTCCAGCAATACTTGAATCGATGAACATTAATTGTTCAATGCTAACCAATATGTTGCAAAGAGCCATTGCAAAGTCTTTGGCCTATTACTAACTTTTATTGCTACCTCGCAATTTATTGAATTGCACTTATACTTTTTCAAGTTTTGGTTTGAGGAATAATTATTCACTTTTCATACTAGATTAACTAATTAATGTAGTAGATTAGGGACATTTGTGGAATTGTATTATCTTCTCTCTCTTAATATGGATTTTTTTTCCTTGTTGGTTAGGTTGACATGTTAGGAGATAATTAACCTCAAGGGAGGCTAGTGAAATTTATGAAATCTGGAAGGACGCCAGTGAAATAGTTAAAGAACTCAAGGAAAGTTTCTGAAATTATTCCTTGATTTTTTTTTTTTGGCTTTTTTCTACTATGCTTGAATAAAGTATCATTTTGACTGATAAGAGTAATTATTAAGCACAAATGAGAAAGAAAAAGGGTAATTACCTAAAATTCTGAAACAAGGAAAATTTAAAAAATCCCATCTGTAACAACTAACATGAACAAAATTTTCTCGGATTAAATTTTTACAAACTGATGCCACCATTTCAAAGTGCAATTTAGATAAATTTTTTCATTTCGTTTTTGCTGATCAGATGGAAAACAATAGCACCAATTGCAGGCTGCATTGATGGGCTAAATGCAAAATGAAAAAGACGCTATGGTCTTTTGTTAACTGTAGGTATCGGCCCAGGAGATGGACTAAAGACCATCTGTCTAACCACTTACGATCCAGCCCAAATGATGTTTGTTTAAAATTGAGGAAATATTCGAGTCTTTTATTATATATTTAGAGCCCAAACGATGTTTGTTTAAAATTGAGGGAACATCTGAATCTTTTATTATATATTTAGAGTCGTTTGATTTAAATTTCACGATCATTATCAATATATTACTGATAAATTGGAAAACAACAATGGACTCGTAAAATTTCACAGCGTGCTGGATAACTTTACATGAATGAGTTTTTTTAATAAAAAAAAAGATAAATGACAACTATTTTCTATTAGTTAATCGTGAAACCTATAAAAAGGTTTAAAAAATCTATTAACTTATTCCAATTAACCTTGGACAAACATTTTGTACGGACCTTGGACAACCATTTTGTATGGATGTGATTGATATTGAATAAGCTCTTGAAACCCACGTACCAAACACCTCCTCGATTTACACCTATTACCAGAGTTGCCCACTATTCCTTTAATTTTCACTAATGCTTGATAATATATCAAATCACATATGGCTAGCAGGGTTCCAATCACTTGTAGTTTCATTTATTCGCTAGAAGTTTATCTTTGTTTCAGCCTATGCATGGGACATGTAGCCTCTCCTTCAGATTCTTTGCCCTTCGTCCTTTCCTCTAATTATTCCTCTGATAAGAATTAGGCTCTGAAGTCTACAAAAATAGGTTGGCAACTAAAGAAAATTATATGAAAGGTGAGATTGAGACAACACAGGTGGAGGAGCAATGGTATAGAATGATACAGAGAGAGAGAGAGCGAGGAAAATGAATGGAGGGACCAGTGCTCCCAGTACAGTAAGGAAACCAAAATCCCAACAGCTGCTAAAACCCAAATCCACTGACTAAGATTTTTGTCTACAATGATTCAAACGGGAAGAAAAATGTCTCTGTACAAGAACTAGGTGAGGCAATTAATATAGCTGGAGTATCTGGCTTGGGATATGAAAATCATGCAACAAATCAAGGGATGCCGACAAATAATCACATGTCCTCATTGGTTTCTGGTCAAAACTAGGCAATCTTAGATTGGATAGCAAGGTCCCCCCAAATCTCACATACTCTAAATTAGATTATTAGAGAGAGAGAGAGAGAGAGAGAGAGAGGGAGAGGGAGGACAAGTAAACAAAAATCTGCAACTTGAATTGAATTAAGCTTCCATTACCACAATTATTCCCAACATGATAATGTAAACACATCACACAAAATTTAAGGGGCATTTTGCAGGAGAAAAGAAAAGGAAATGAACACAGAGAGTTGGATTCTACAAAATTCCATTCCTACCCACACAAGAGAGAGAGAGAGGATGATTCCCGAACTCCCTAATATAGCCGGGCCCACCTCTCCGGTAGAGAACAAATATGAATGGCCCTATTTTTTCCTTCTTTTCTCTACAAAGAGAAAAGATACCATAAATGAATTAAACAGAGAAAATCAAAATGAGACCAGCACTGTAAATGGACAAAAATAAATAAATCAATTCAGGCTAGACTATTTACCCTTTTTCATTTACGTTTCTTTGTCTCTCCTGCAGCTTTCTCATCTTCTTTGCTAGGCACAAACCTTGGCAGGGTCAACAATGTATTCACACGAGACACTCCTTCAAGGGCAGACCACTCTTTCCCCACTTCCTCATATTCCGAGAGTTCCTCTTTGCTTTCTTCTGCAGCTTCTTCCTTGCTTTGTTCTTGAACAAAAGTATTGTCTGCTCTAACTGTGCCAGAACGCATCAATCCAGTTGGGCTAGCGAGATCTTCTTTCTCAGTGCTCACTTCACTCTGCTCTTTTGATTTGGCAGCGGAAGCAGTAGACAAATTGTTTGTATATGAATCAAGGAAAAGGCAAACCACGGCACAGTCATCAACTTTTGAAGTTGGGTATTTGGACCTCCAAGCTCGAACTGATGACTCAACCAACTTACGGGCAGCAGATGAACGTACAGCGGCTGAAGCCACTATATCGACTACTTCTTTGTTTGATAGAACATCCCAAATCTAAGATAGTTCAAAGAAAGATTGTTCAAATATGTGAGATGGAGGAGTGAGCAGGTGATGCCAAAAAGGAAGCAATGAAATGATTTTACAAAATCAATGTCTGATTATATATATACCCCATCAGTTGCCAAGACAATGAACTCATCCTTTTCTGTGAGATGTCTGTATGAAATTTCAGGCACAGAGATTAAACCAAAATCCTTGAGACAGAAGTCTCCAAACGCACGAGCCATGGCAAGACCAGGAGAATCGTTATTTGGCAACCAAACTCTCGCAACTTCAGGTTCATCCTGAAGGGCAAAAACACGTCCTTTACATTTGCGGATCCTCTCAGCTTCAGCTGTTAGGTCAAAGGCAAGAGCTTTTAAGATGTGAACACAACCCAAAAAAAAAAAAAAAGAAAAGAAGAAACACAGATCTATCTAGAGAAATTCTCATCCAAAATATCAGGATATAAACTCGTCATACACCAAAAAGATTTCATATGACTGCCTAGATCTTTCCACACAACTGATTATTCATTTCCATCAGTAAAATCTACACAAGGGATTCAGTTATCTGGAGAGAAAGGGGATATCAGCCCTGGTTTTCAAAATAAAATATTTTCTCTCTAGCAAATATAGATAACAGACATCTAGCTAAACTAAAAGATTCCTTCTACAAGTTCAAGTAAACCAGTATTCTCAAGATTAGTGCACACAAATATATTTTTCCTTTATTAATCTTTTACAGCTATAAGGTTTTCACACTTCACATTTGGATATCAGGATCATGAATTCCAAAAATAGTTGTATGTAGACTCAACTAATGCCTTGCATTTGGATGCATAAGCTTCAATAAAGAAAAAAATCCAATTTCTTACTCATCCTTGTATTCTACTCTCGTGCACATGCACAAACATGGCACATCTACAAATATATGACTTGGCAGTACGACAATTACTTCGGTTTTTCCATCCTGACATATAACTATGAGAAATTATTATGCATACATGACCAGTACATGGAAGTCTGCAAGTATATACATAAACTCAACTCCCTACAACAGCATATTCAAATTTGCAAGCATGACCCTGAAGGCCGATAAACAAGATAACACAAAAATCCATTGTTAAGTTATTGTTACCCTTGTACCCCATTTGTGCTGATAGAAAATGTTGCAGGAAATGTGGAGAACTTAAAAAAGGATGTCCAAATAAACACGAATATCCTAATTTTTGAGACTTCAAGGTTTTTCAATCCTCCTCCTAGTTACTAAGGAATCCAAAGCAGTAAAGAATGACAAACAGTACACAACAAGGGAAGGCTGATCTCTGCTGAACTTGTTCAGAAACTATATATTATTGAAGGAATCAACCAAACTATTGAATTAAGAATACTGTAAATTATAATGACTCAGTACAATGCTAGATCAAAGGAACTAATACAACAGAATAAGGGGTAAGGGAGAATGTTTGAAAGTCAGACCTGGAAGACTGGGTTTAAGATCGACAGTCAACTGCACCGCGATGAGAGAATTATTTCCATCTCTAGTAGCCAGTATGGCTCGAGAATCCCCAACATTTCCAATTACCAGATCGTGACCCTAAGGAAACAAGGAGCAACCATGAGAAGTACAAACTTGTGTAATCTTCTAGCAACAGTGCATCTACACAAAAGAGTACCTGTTTCACTAAGGTGACCGCAGTTGTTCCACTGCAGAAGCAATCAATATTCGTATACATTTTAAGTTCCCTATCCATGACCTTGAAAGCCTTCATGAATGACTCCTTCAATGTCTGAAAGACCTCTGGGTGCTTTTCTGCATCTTCAACATCCATAGAAACTCTTGCTTCTTCATCAACAGATACAATAGACGCGGACATATCTTCGGAGTTCATGCTAACCATACTATTCTGGCTAATCTCTCGAAGAACATCATCACCCCTAATATTGACTTCCCAATGTGCACTCAGTTTCAAGGGAAGACAGTCTCTCACACGTTTGGCAACCATATGACCGTAGGGTCCATGGCCATCAAAAACACCACAAAATACTGTGTCTGTTCTTGAACCAAAATTCTATAATCCAATTTTAGACAGAAATATTAGCAATTTGAACTCTTTATAGTCCAAACAGTATGAATGGTATCTAAAAAACTGTCGGGAAGAAGCACTTTATTATCATATAAGAGAATGTGAACAAAACAACTGTTAACACACTAAATAATGAAAAAGTAGTGTCTTTTGTTTTGATCCTTCAGAAAATGAGAACAAGAAAACAAGTGATAAAAGACAGTTTCTGCATACTTAAAACAAGTGGAAAAAATGGGTAATTTCAAGTATCTAATAGTTCACAACCTACCACTATATCTACCATCCCATCTATGAATCTATGCAGAGCACATAAATACCTCTTCAGCAACCCTAATAGATAACACATTAAGCACTATGCTTTAAGCTTTACTCCAGACGACCTACTATATCTAAGGTATTGCGAAATTAAGTACCCACCAATTATAAAGGAAAGTACACCAAAACAAAAGTACATGCTAGTAGATTTATGACATAGAAGAATCAAGTAAGACGCAATCAAAATGAAGTTCCTAAAATGAACAAAAAGAACTTAGCATGCATGACAAGAATCTATGAAGTTTAAGAACATAATATGCTCAATTTTAGCTAAAACAAGTATCACTGGGGAAGAACCATCAGTTATAGCAAGATATTAAGGAGGATCAAGATGGTTTAAAAAAGCCAGCTGTTCACAATCCACTGAATTTTGCCACTCTAAAACATGATTTTGTGAAGAAACTCAAGATTTGGCCAATCACAGAAGAAAAATAAGGAAACAAGTTTCAAAATAATTGAAATAAGACACAGTGACATGTAATAGTGAATACCATAAAAGCCAAAGCAAGGTATCTAATCAGAGAAATTTCAAATTGCAATCTCATTCAATCTACAGAAACTATGGATCACATGCCTACATCATCCAAGAACTGATCAAAGCTTGAAACAATTTCAGAGTAATATTCTATAAAAGGCATGTTCGGCTGTGGACAACATAAGCCATTACCTAAACAACAATAACTACTACAATCTTGTAACCACAATTTCTTGGCAGGAAGTAACAGCAGAATTAAATTAAACTTAATCAAGAACAGTTACATTGACTGACTAAGATAAAAGAACAATACATCCAAATAAGAACTAGAATCAACTTTGTGATACTGATACACAGATAGCAGTAGTGATTTGATAATGGTGAAGGATCATCAAACTGATGCTCAACAATCTAGCATCCAATTTTTTTCGTGATCACCCAAAAGAGTATGATGAGAGTGTGAATATGAAGCATACCTCCCAAACAATCATCGCATCTTGATTGGCTCCTTTCCTGCCCTGCTGAGTAAAGAGTGATGCCACCTCACTTGAACCATTCAAGAACAATCGTCCCGGAATTCTATGCAACATTTCTTCTCTTCTGTGATCAAAAGAAGAATTCCGAGACCCTGGTCTCCGTTTCAAGCTGCTCTTCCTCTTCCTGGCCACCGATGAGTTTGGAGAACCAGGAAGAGGGCTCCTGCTTTCGGTGGATAAGCAGGACCCCATCCTGAGGGCCCTGATTATATTCAGTAGGCACTCCAGACCAGCCAGACAGTTACAACCTTCCCTATTTTCCGTAATGGGATCCGTCCCAACTCTTTCAAGAAATTCCCCTAAATCTAATCCACTCCAGCAACCACTTCCCAGTTTCACCAAATGTTTAATCCACACAAAAACAATTCACCTTGTTATTCAGCACGATCATGAATAGTCCAATAAAATTGCAATCCGCTTAAACCTCAATGATTAAGAACTCGTGTCTTAATCCGGAAACAAAAGCAGCAGCTTCCAACTTGAAAAAGGAATCCACCTTTTATAATATCCCTTTTAATTTAAAAGGGTTGACAGAATTATACCCACAATTTAAAGAACAAGAATATCCACTGACTTTTTCTTCCCCTCCTCTCAACAAGCATTAGATAATAAAAGGAAGCTCTTTCTGTGGATAAAGCTAGAAAGGATTTGCACTATCTTTCAAACACCAGCAGATCTATATATATAAATTCTGCACTTTTTTATTTTTTTCAATATTTTACTCTTTTCCCTCCCTTAATTGATAACCCCAAAAGCAGCAGAAATGATTACCGGTGCAGAAAAATACACAAATACAGGAAAATCCGGAACCTCTTATTCGCGAACCAACCAGCCAAAATCAGTAGAAAGTGAGCCTTCCCTTTTCAGATCAAGCGCAAAACCTCAATAAATACATACAAATGAAGACAGCCCAGAAAACTTCTCCGAGCAACAATTACTGATTACACTTGGCAGATAAAAATTAATTATCCAAGTACAGCTCAGCAAAACCAGAGCACAATTGGTCAAAAAATATACAAAAACAGGAGGTATTAGTGTATAACCTATACAAAATCAACAATAAGCAAAATAGATGGGAAGAGGAAGGGAAAAAAAGGAGATTTGAGGTGGGGGGGAGGCGGAGGGTTGAATTTGGATGGAATTTTCAATATGAATGGAGAGAAAGAATAGCAACCAACTGCAGAAAAAAAGGGGAGGGATGAGAGAGAATGAAAGAACTAATTAAGATCGCAATAAAAAACGGCCGACGAGACTTTTTTGTGGAGGGAGGGACCAAAAATTGAAGAAGAAAAGAAAGGGCCCTTGGCCATGGGGTGGTGGAGGGGCTACTTCTATTTCCTTCTTCTTTCTGGGTTGGTATCACTTTCAAAAAATCTGAGATCCTACAGGGAGGGAGGACAAATGTCCATGTATATATATACAGCTAGAGATACCGGAGAGAAAAAGGCAAGAATATATAAAGGTACAAACTTTACAATGAAGTCACGAAACTGGCAGTTTATAATTTTTAAAACTGTTAAGGGATCAGGACGCAAAGACCTAGGCTGAACAGTTTATAATTTTTAGAGAAATAAAAATTATGTATTTACACACAGTCACACACTATATGCATGGGAAACAAACCCAAAAAAAAAAAAAAAAAAAAAGAGAGAGAAAAGAATCCAGCACCACCTTCTCTGAAATTATTGTGTTGGGCTAATTGAAAAATTGATTTGGGGGTAATTGATTTGCCTATACAAGGATATATGTACAAATGTTTAATGAAGGAAAGAATTCTTGAAGATAAAAGTTAATGAAAGATAAGAAAGAAGATTAATGATGATGATGAGGATGATGATGATGATGAAGAGGGGAAAAGGATGAACAAGTGTAATGTGTTGTGTTGGCTAATGGAATTGCCTAAGGCAATGGATGTGACCAATTGGGAATATTTGTTTTCTTGCTCTTATTGGGGTTGGATGCTTTGCTTTGCTTGCTTTGTTTGATATGAGTTTGGTTTTAACCTTTTCAATTGATACAAGTATTCCTTTTCTTTTAACCACACAAAAGAATATATATATGTATTTCTTTTGGTTTTCATCCATTTATTTTTCTTCATTTTTTGCACTCATATAATGTATTTATTATAGGATGCTTATTATTTTAAAGCTTATGATAATTGGGTGTATCTTTTTCGTCTACCCATGTCATCCATAACTCAGCTCCGTTATTCTTGGTACATGACATTTCTATCCAGCCCCACAAGAAAATGAAAAAAAAAAAAAAATAGCTGCCCTAGTCCCTAGGCCGGTGGAGGGATCCATTCCTTATTGCGAGTCCTTACAACCCTATGTTGCTTAAAATGAAAGGGGTAGAAGGGGTTCTTCGTCAAAAAATAATAGAGTTTTAAAATCAGGAGGATTCTTAGACTAAGGGAAGACAAATACTATATGATCACGAATTGTTAGTGTAAGAAAAGCATTAGTGTATAACAAGATAATCTATACAATTATCTTATCTTATGGTTTTAAGGGTAGCTTAAGATGGAACTTTTTTTTTTTATCAAATTACAAAGAGGGTTCCAATTAGCCTTCTTAATTGCTATCATGTAATCATTTTCAACCCTTTTTTTTTTTTTCTGGAGATCCTAACTACAAGGTACAGAATTCGAATTCTAAACAAACTAGAAGTATTGAATGATATTCTTTTCCTAGTAAGTGGCAGACCTTCTACTTATAACCTCTACTATTTTACCACTTAACCGACCCTCCCCATTAAATGATGTTAATAGTTAAGATTTTGCCTTAAACATATGTTTAGCGCAGAGAAGACTTCTGTTTTCAACGGAATTATAAAGTATAAATGGTTGGAATTATTTAAACAAACTACACCAATTGGAATTCAGAAGTTTTTCTTACATCGAGTCATGATGTATCAATTTTTCTATACGCACATGTAAGCACACACACATGCACACAACATAGCAATACTAAATTATTTATAACACAACTTACTCGGTTTGTAGTTGTGTTATGATTTTATGACCAACAAGTATGTCCTCATTGTACGAATGAATTATTCTAATCACCATTCTTAAAGCAGGCAATTATAATCACAAGAAATTAGTTACTTTATTGTATTTGTAAATTTGACTTCACATTCAAATATGATGGCGAATGATTTAGAGCTTCTGAAATAACAATAAGACCATAAAAGCATCATCTGTTATTTGACTGAATCAACGTAAATTTGCCCACATGATCAGATTTTCATGCCAACGAAAGAAAGATACTAAGGTTGACTTAGAATCTCATATGGAGATTTAAAGAGAATTAACAACCAATATGAAGACCTGTTAATAGTGTTTCACTAAGATTAGTGCATTCATTCCATGGCTAAGTATACCCACTCTCCTCTCTTTTGCTATTCGTCGTTTTCTTTCTTTTTCAAATTTAGTGCTTCTGGTGTACTATCAATTACGTTTTCTTATAACTAGGTGTCCTATGAGGTAATAAATAAAGGTGGGATGGGCATGGACTTCAATTTGTTGACATCTGATCGCCCTAGCATTTGTGGTATCTTTTTAGACAAACCCTTCTAAACTGGACTTTCTATATAACTACGTATGTTAATTAACCCTTGATTAAGGGTCCTATTATAGGCTAATATTAATAATAGGAAAATTTTATAGTCCTTCTTGAATACTATTCCCTTATCTCTCTCACTAAAAATAGTTTAAGGGTCCATAATGCTTCCTTTACTATCCAACGGTCAATTTTGGTACTTGTGGACATAATACCAAAAGAGACTCTAGGATCTCCTCTAATGATAATTAAGCATTTGATGGTGAGGTGATTAGCCAAGAGTTGCTTCATTCTATAGGTAACTTTTGATGTTTCGTACCCCTATTTCATAAAGCAGCAATATTAACACTTGAGATCCTTTTTGACTTGTATTTATTACAGACAAATCCTTATTAGTATAAATTTGATCTCCCTCTGTGTGTGTGTGTGTGTGTGTGTGTGTGTTAAGGCTTGACGTACTAAGGATTCCATGAGGTAATATATAGACTATAGAGGCAGGATGGATTTGGACGGCATTTGATGAGGGATTAGTCAAGAGTTGCCTTCAATGTACATGCACTTTTCCATCTTTTCCATTATAAGTGGAAACTCTAGGGAGGCAACTTTTGATGTTGCTTACTGCTTCTGATAGCATTAATTTCAACAAAGAACTACCCTATCTGCAATGGGATCTACATGCTACCAATCTTTCCATACATTTAAGGCCTAAAGGAATCTGATTTCTGTGTGTTGTGTAATGCTGGTGATTAATTAACGAGACTCTTCTTAAAGAAAGAATGGTCCTGATATTTGGTCTACTCTGGGTCACATCTGAAATCGAATTTAAGTCATTACATGGTCAAAATCACCCAAATTTAAGTCGAGGAATCCCCTCTGGCTTGAAAATGAAAACTCAATCCAATTCAAAGGACCCCCGTCGTTTTGGTTTTCTCTTTCACAATTTTCTCAGCAGACAATGATGGCCGTTCCCGGGTGTCATCAATATCTAAAATGGCTAAACCACTCGTCACAAAAATCGTTTGGAGCAGTTTTGTTCATTCTACAGAATGTAATCTCATTTGTTCGGGATGTAATTAATTCACTTTCAACACATTGTAAAAATAGAATAAAATTTTATAAACCACACACATGATGTTAAAATCGCTATGCAAAATGTAATTTGAATCTCGCCCCCTTTTTTCCCAAATCATGACAGTTAACCTTTTCCAAACTGTTGCTACCTATAACCATCCTTGCCTCGTTTCGCTGTAAAACATCCGTTATCCACAATAAGAAACCAAATTGGCCAAGTGTATATCGAGTGGTACTCCTTTTCTTTCCTTTCTCTTTCCTTTTTTCATATTGATATTGCCATTGCCAATATCCAGTACGTAATCTAATGCTTCAAACGAAAAGAATCTGTGACTCAGCGGAACTTATCATGTTTCTTGTTTTTCATACTTTTTATGGAAGTAAACAGATAAAATCGTTGGGCTTTCATCAATGACCAGAAATTGACTGAACAAGATTTCTTTTTTTTTTTTTTATTCTTTTCCCTTTTGAAACAAGACTCAACAAAGATATACCCCGTAGAATATGTTAAACATCGATCTATATTTTGTCATGTTCAATACCATTTTTGTAGCTCTCCATGGACGATAGTTGCTTGGAAGCCTAATAACCCCCTAATTAAATTACATAATGCCAGAATATTAAGTTCTCATCAACCTCCAAGGCATAGAAATTTCAATTAAGTGTAGTACAATATTACCAGATGAAATAAGTGCTTCCTCTTAATCTCGAAGTCTAGTCTACTGGGTAATTAAAGCCCGAGTGCAAGCTTTAGGTATTAATTGTAGAATTTTAGTCCTCAATAAAGGAAACTAGCTATACCCTTTTAGTCTCCATTTGTTTCTTAACTTCTCTTAGATTTAAACATTAAAAAGGCTCCAACCATGGTTCATTATCACAGTAGCAATATAAGTCGCTGATTATGTCGCCCAACTAGTCTTTTATTTTACTAATGCCAGAAGTGTATGGTAGTACTCTATTAAGTTTCTTTCACTTTTCCCCCTAATTTTTCTTTTCTTTCAACACCCAAACACACACACACACACATATTATTCTATGCAAAATGTGAACAAAGTACAGAAATGAGGTGTAAAGCATGGCTCTAGTATAATTACAAGATCTGTAAGAGCAATCCCAGATGCAATTAAGAGATCAATAATTAAGCTGTGCAGGGATAATCATTGATGGAAAAATAAAATTCAATTCATTGATCAGAAAAGGCAATGGATCTAAGGACAGCTGCCTTGAGAGGACAATTCAACTTATCACATCAAATGAAATGAACGTATAAGAGATTTGATATCATTAAAATTGTTTACTATACAAGTTGAAAAGCGATGAAGCATACCAAGCCATACGAGAATTCTATTACTCTACGTTGTTTAGTATATCAGAAGTGGAAAACATGCAGGTCGAGCTGTCTAGAGATAGCTGCTGTCTGTAGATACGTACGTAGTAGAGTTGATAAGACCAAATATTCCACCCATGCATGCATGCCTAAAACCAATAGTTTTACAAATACCACTACCTCGACCACCTGCAGCCTAGATCTATATGCATTCATATGGATCCTTCCAATTCCATGTGATTCCAGATTTTCTTGTTCCCTCTAAAAGGGTATCCCAGGTTGCCCAACGTCAATCTGATGTGTATATATAAATGGATGCATCCATACTCTACTGTATATGCTAAATAATATAGAATAAATGATCATTACAAGAAACTCTTTTAGCGATTCTAGATTGGTAGCCTAACAATTTTTTACGATAGCAGGTGCAAATGCATAACATATATGACATGTATTCACGAACATTAATGTAAAGACTGAAAGCGTAAGAAAAATTAACCCTTTGTGGTAGGTAATATTTTGTGTATCTCTTTCTACAATTTTTACCTGATAAATTATCTTTTCCTACGCTATTTAGTCTATTCCATTTTATGCAATATGAAGGAGAATAAGTGCACACTATAGAAATTTATGGGGAGGAGGCTGATGAACGACTAATACATTGAAGTATGCAAACGTACCAAAAGTAAAAGGGATAATTTTATAAACCTCCCTTGATGTTTCTCATAATATTACTGAGCACCCCTGAGATTTTCAAAATATCTCTTACCTCCCTTGAATTGGCATTTCTTGTAACATTGTAACTTCTTTGAAAGAAATGCGACAAAGATAAAAGTTTTGTTCCAATACTACCCTTGTATTGTCCTACTTATGAGATTTACAACAACAACAAAAAATAAATCAAGGCTAAATTTTTATAGGGTATAAATTTCTGGACTTAAACTATTCATTTTAGTTGTATTGAAACAAAAGCAAAAATTACACCTTGGTAAAATTACGCCATGAAAAATTTATACGTATAAAGAGATTATTTTAGTTACCAATGCAACTTAAACTACATCATGTATTAAAACATAGTTTTCAAAAAAAAAAAATTGAACTCCTAATTATAACTGTCCATGAAATTTTTTAAGATGTTAGTTAGTCCCTAAAATCCTCCTAAGTGATTGATTTTGATTAGATTTAATTTATCCATATCTTTTATTATCCTAACATGATCTCGATGTATAGAAATATGGACTATTATTGATAGAAATTTTTTTAATATACGTTTTTTGGTTTGAAAATTTTATTTTTGGTTTAGCTTTTTAGTTAAATACTTATTAAGATCAAGGGTAATGTTATCAATTTATAACTTTTGATAGGAATATTTAATCATGTCAAATTGATAAAGAAGGTAAGTGAGATTTTAAAAATCTCAGGGGAACTAAGTGATATTATAAGAAAACTCAAGTGGATGTTTCTTTAATTATCCCAAAGTAAAATTCTGATGCAAATTTTCAGTCAATATAATTTTGATCAAGAATATTAATATAGCCAAACATGCCTCTTGAACAGCCTTTCCTCCGTCGCCTGAATACTAATCATCATTAAATAAATCCGCCGTCAGTCAGAACCGTAGTTATTTCCACCGACCAAAAATGCTTTGGGGTTCCTAAACTTCCCAGCTTTTTCTTACTGCTATGATAATAGAAAGATAAAAAAAAAAAATTCGCTAAATTGCATGCTAAAGCCCATAAGCAAAACTATCCACGTAAGAAATCTTTCTTTAATTATTGGGACAAAAGAAAGATGATGAAATCCAGTAGCAGCTCAAATTTCTGGAATATATCAGTCCATCTTGGTATGATTTGCTTTTGTCCTATCACACATTTGATTAGCCTATAAAGTAAAAGGAAAAAATAAATAAATAAAGGGTCGTCTTGTCTCAGTCACGTGTAAACATATCGACCATAGCACCTAAATATGTTTCGGATTTTAAAGGAAGTTTCATAATTAAAGAAATAACATCTTTTGAAACCTGATACTCATGGATATTCGACAAGATGGTTGATCCAATTAAATTTCCTATGGGTAATTCATTAGGATCTGATATTGATCAAGGTTTACCAACAAATAATTTGATAAGGTTTGGTAAGAGAATATTAAAAATCCCATACTCCACACACACACACACATACATACATACATACATGCATATTAACACATTAATACCTCTAGAAAACCTGTTTGGCACGCATGTTTGTCTTGTAGACTGTTATGCTTTCTATATAACTCCTTATTCGAAAATGTGAAATAGTTGTTTGAATTTCTTTAGAAAACTATTAAACTTACCCGTCATAAATTATTAAATTTATCTATGATTCTATCCAAGTTTAAAATTTAATGTAGTCTACTGATTTAATGTGATGTGCATTGATTTTAGTTTGCCAAAAGCTAATTCTCCTTCTCTCTCTTTTTTTAATTATTTATGTAGAGGATATTAAATGGATAATCCAAACCTAAAACTGAGAGGTTTTGGTAATGATGGTTAAAACCTATAGGGTTATCAATAGAGTTTGGTAAAAGATTTAGATATGCAAATTAGGGTTTGATAAGAGAGATCATTTAGAGCAGTCGACCAGCTGCCATTCTTACATAGAGTTGAAGATTATTTGCACTCTTTTTTTTTTTTTTTGCATATTTTGATAAAAATCAATACATTGAATGAATTTCAAATTGTCTTCATTTTGATCTGGATTGTAATCTCTAATGAAAAATATAGCTCCATGGGCAAAAGCTCCTGTCATGATGAATCCTGCAATATTTTGGTGATGAGTATATAATGCAGCTTGAGTAGTAAAGTCTTGTGCTATGAATGCATAAGCAAGTAAAGAGTACATGTGTTGAGCTACCAAGGAAGTAATAACACCTAAAGACCCCCGAGCAGAAATTTCCTCTCTTTTGGAAAGAAATTTTGTTCAATCTTCATTTTTTTTATAATTATGAAAATTTTAATTTGTGAAGTTATAAAGACTAAAAAAAAACTTTATTGTATCTTAGTCATTTCAAATCAATAACATTATGTATTTTGGTTACAAATCTTTATTTACTACATTAAATATAATATTCATCATTGCACCAGAAAATTTTGCCATATGTCATAGTATATGTACATTAACTTAAACTTAGATGTGAAGCCTATAATTATAAAGGCTTCTCATAGAAATTAAGTATAATTTTATCTAACAGCAAATCTTATAAGTTTCCATAACAGCAACTCTGAATTAATTTATATTAATTTTTAGAGGTCACGTACTACAAGTTTATGCATTGCTACCAAGTTAAAGATAATTTCCTATGAAATTTTTAAAATTTTTATTTATTATCCTCTTACACTATTTCTTTCCATCTCACGGGAAAAACTGTCATATACAGGTTACTATATTTTTAATCAGCCCTGGAACATGTTATATACATACACACACACACACGTACATATATACATGTATACATACATACATATACGTGTGTCTTTGTGTGTGTGTGTGTGTGTATTATTAAAGAAAAAGGGTATGTAGCTAGAAAAACATGGTGTTATTCTACTACTAAAAATTTAATCCGTTTCTCTTAACCATCTTCTGGGGATTTTAAAAAAAAAAAAAGAATTTGTTGTTTCAAAAACACACACATATCTTCTCGTCCCTAATGAGGGCTAGTGCGTGAATAATTGCATTATGCTGGTGTCACTTATTCATCATTGTAAAAAAACAAAATAAATATATACCATAATTTTGTCAGTTTAGCATAGGAGGGGAACAATTTTTGTCTTTCACTTTGTCCTTTTCTTTTTATCGCTTATTTTCTCACTGCCAGTAGGGTAGGTTGATTATCGAAACAAAGACTACCTACTCTCACAAGGTTCACGATCATCGCCGGAGTTTTCAGTTGCTGTCATTATTATTTCTGCTTTGGTCAATTTGCAATAGAATATTAAACAGTTTCTCTGGCCACTGCTTATTTATGATGTTTATTGGCTGGTCCAGTGAGTTGATTGTGTCCACCAAATCATGTGTTGCAAAGTCTGGTCAAGTGAGTTGATTGTTTCCACAAAAATCATGTGTTGCAGAGACCTTTCGCAGTAGTTGTAATTTTCACCGTTTCAAAATTATATATTATGTATATTTCATTGGATGCTGATATTGTTCATTAATTTATGAAGATCATAAAAAAAAAATATGTGAAAGATATTACAGTGCATTTAATAACTAATTTGGTAATTATTTTGCAGGGAAATCGTACGTGATGGACCTTTGTAATTCTTCTTCTAGCTCATCTAGAAGTTTGCTTTTCTCATCATATATGTGAAAAGGAGGCCTTTTTTTTTTTTTTTAACTCTCTCTCTCTTTTCTTCTGTTTTCTGGTAGAAAAAATTTTAGTTTGTCTGAAATTCAACAGAGATTAATTAGGAGGGTCTAAACCCATTTGCAAATAGTTGAATCTAGGATTTTCTGCATGCAAAAACAAAGAAGAATGACTAGAAGAATACATCACAGATAGATCTCCCCCAGAAGAGATCCATGCAATTTTTGTAGAAAGATCTGAGACGTTTATGGCTCTATAATTACAAAACACAGCAAATATGTGGCATGTAAGAGCAGGATATGAGAGAGAAGAAGCAACAAATTGCGTGTTTTGTTGAAATAACTTGATTAGAGTCTAGAAAATGACAGTAGAAGCAAATACCATATCGTGGAGCATGCAATTATTTCTTAATGGATGTCTGCAAAGAGGTGGACAAAGGACTTTGGCTGCTATCGCAGCTGTGCACCTTGCTACAGGTTATAACAAAAGGCTTCCTGTTCAGAAATTGTTGCCAGATGAGGATGCTGTCTCTGTATTTTCCTCCCCATCTGAGCTGCTTCTTCAGGTCTTCTTTCTGATTTTATTTCATCCAAACAGGGTTTGAGCTACAGGATCAGTCACTCCAACAAATTTTTGTGCCTACACAGGACATCAGTCTTTGATATGAAGTAAATAAATAAAAAAATCCACCATCAGTCAAAATCGTAGTCATCTCTATCAACCAAACATGGCTAATGGAGTTCCTGACTTTCTGTCCTTTTCTTGCTGTTATATTAATAGGAAGTTGGAAACCTTTCGAATTAGCATGCTAAAGCCCAAAAGCAGATCTTTCCACCTCAGTTTTTTTTCTATGATTATCGGGACAAAGAAAGATTCTGCATTAATCCTTTAGCAGCTGATCAAATTTCCGGAATCAGTACTCCATCTTGGTGTGATGCTGCTTTTTTGTCCTGCCATGGATTTGATTATCACTGTAGAAACTACGGCTTTTATCTATGTTTAAATTTAACGTAAAAATTAGCATTGTTGTCTCAGTTACATGTAAACATATCGACCACACATGTTTCAGATTTTATAGAAACTAGGAAGCTTCATAATTAAAGTAAGAAAATCTTCTGGGAACATAGACTTGAAGATTGTGTAACCCTCCTTGTCTGTATATATTTTGATAAAAATCCATGCAATGAGTGACTGAATTAATTTTCGACCTTTACATCTTTCACATCATGATATTTTTAATTGTAAAAATTATAATTCTTACAATATATTTTAGCAAAAAAGAAACCTTTTGTTGTGTCTTAGTTATTTCGTTGCCGTTTCTATGACAAGAGTAATTTTGTTACAATCTTTATCTACTACATGAATAACAATTTTTATCATTTAAAAAAAACCATTATATTTTATGCTTGGACATGTAAGTTAGTACTTCTATATGAGATATGAAACCCATAAACATGAACGTTTCTTAAAATATTGGTCATAATTTTTTCCAAGAACAATTTTTCGTCTAAATTTCCATAATAACAACCTTGATTCAAACTGCATCTTAAAGTCAAAATTATAGAATTTTAACCATAGTTATTATTAGATCAAGACGTGCTTGACATTGTTGCTAAGTTAATAATCAATAACCTTACCAACTTTATTCATCTCCTCTAACACTCTTTATGACCATCTAACAAGAAAATGTGTCACACAAGGGTTACTATTTTTTATAAGAATTTTTTTCTAACAGATACTCGATTCATATTCATCAACATACCTAAATTACATATATTTTTTTATCACGTGAATTACATATATCCTTATATATCGCACCCTCTGTATTTACACTTTTTCAAATTAATTATACTTGTTTGGAAAAACAAATTAACATTTGAGACCTCTCTTAACCAAACCGATTGTTTAATTAGCCCAAAAATTTGTCTACAAAATATGTAGTCATAAATAACTGACAAACAAAGGAAAAAAGTATGATAGGCACTAAACATGGTAATGTTTGAGCACTGGAAAATTAGTGCGTTTATCATAACCATCTTTCCGAAAAGAAAAGGTGAAAATGTATTATTTCAAAATTTTACAAGTTTCACAAGTCCAATCATCTTATCATTTATGCATATGACTGAAAAAAAAAATGGAAAAGTTACTTAATTATGATTGATTTGCCACTGCATGAATGGAACAGCAAACAGAAGAAAAAGAATAGAATCAGAATAAAGCTTTCTCAAGATACTACAACTAATATTCCACTAACCAAAAAACAATAACAATAAGAATAATAAATAAATAAACAAACTATCTAAGAACGATGAAATCACTAGAGTAAACTATACTTTGCTAGAAAAACTCAACACGTTTAAAATGATGGGATTAAACTATAATTCCCATGCTCGACAAGATTTGATTTGAATATAATCACATCATTAGATGAGAAAAAGCACAAGTTTAAAAAGAAAGTTTGGCGTTAATTGAAAGTTTGTACTAATATGGTGCTCTTTATCATGGAATCATGTGATTGTATTTGGAACTTTTAAGTCTAAACTAAAGAGGAGGGTGCTGTTTAGTATTTACTTTCCCACTACGAAAAGGGCTCACTCGATAATCAAAGAAGGGACCCCATCTACTTTCACGAGCTTCACGTTTAGAATCGGAGTCTTCGGTTGCTTTCACAAATAGGCTTTCATTGCTTGTCCAACCAAACACAGCCCCCCACCTTCCACCCCCAACCCAAAAAAAAAAAAAAGATAAAATGTCTACATTGGTCAATTTATGATAAAAAAAAAATTAAAAGTTTTTTTTATCCATTGTTTATTTGTGATCTTTATTGGTTGGTCAACGGAGTTGATTATGTCCACGAAAATCGTAATTAGTTGAAAGGACCTTTTCATGGCCGTTGCAATTTCACCTCTTCAATTATATATTATATTTTATGCTGGGAGATGTTGACAATAATTATTTATCTCATGAAGAGTCATAGTAAAACTCTGAAGATCATTTGAGTGCATATGCTATGCAGGAACAGTCTGATGGATTATTTCAGTTTGTTTGAAATCAAAGGCTGAGAGGTTTCTTATTCTTCTTCTACTTTTTCATCTTGCAATTTGTTGAGCATGCAAATTAGTCCCTCTTTAATTACTCCTACACTGTTGAAAAGTTGACGATTTCATTTCAAATCATATAAAACTAGCAGCCTTAATTTATTACTCTCAAAATACCGGGACTCAAAAGTTGTTCCACCCCTACGTAGGAATCCAGACTCATTTGCAATAGTTGCCTTGAATCTGGGATTTTCTGCATCCAATCACAGTGAAGAATGACTTACATTTCTTGTGACTGGAAGCCACACAGATAAATTTTCCCCAGAAGAGGATGCCGTTTGTGGAAAATGATCTGAGACTTTTTGAAGTAACCTGAACTGACTTACTGTTTGTTTCGTTGAAGTAGCCCAACAAATCACTTAATAATGTCGTTGAATGACCTAAGATGAAAAGTAATACTGGTCAGGCAGTAGCTTCTTCATCATATCATCAAAGATTTTGAGTGGTTTCTTATAAGAAAGAAAAAGGAGCAGAAAAAAATTACAGGGCGGCGCAGCCCCTTGGATGCCTATCTGACCTTGTCTCTCAACACATGAATCTCAAACCCGCAAAAGTCCTGCTCAAAGAACAAAAGGAGCACAATAAATTCTGTCCTTCTAGGGTCAATTTATTCCAACAAAGAGCATAGATGTAGCATTTAAAGTATCCCATGTCTCTACGCTGGAAAGATGATCTCTGCCTGTTGTTCTGTCAACTTTCCACATAGAGAGCCACTTCACTCTAATATGATACTAAAAACATAAGGAATAACTTCAAAACACAAACTAGGCATCAAATATGAGAAAGTTAATAGGTAATATCTACACGGCACCCAATTAACTCAGAGCACCAGATCCCAAAAAAAAAAATTTAAAAGGAAAAATTTTTTTTGACTATTTGCATAACTCTGCGATTACATGTGAATTGTACAATATACAACTATAATCTATTCAATTCATCTTTTCTTTCATGGTGAGCAGTGGACTGATCATGTGGTGTTGAGAAGTCACCCAGAAACTCAGATCTCAGTTGCATCAGCAGCCTTCCAAGATAATTCAGGCCTTCTCCATCTCGACCTCCACCCCAGAACAGGTCATGGGGTGAGGCCTCTACTAGAACAGAACCTGCTGTTGAGAGCAGCAAGGAATTTAGATGCGGGTAGATGGAGAACTTGCACTTCAAGCCTTTGTACATGATATTAATCTTGACAGATTCCCAATCATCTCTCACCTGAAGCAGAGAAAAGGGAAAAAGAACGTCGCACAGTTAAACTAACAAAATGATAATGACAGAATAAAAGATGACAGAATGTACGTAACTAAACTAACAAAATGAAGGTGAAGCGAAGAGATAACAAAGGGAAGTAGGCGCACATGCAACCAGCTTTCTAATTTGTTACCTTCCCAAAAATCTTTATCAATGGCATTTTCAGACCTCAATATTTGAGAACAATGCCCCATGTTTAGCATGTTCCACAGCTGTTTGTAAATATAGATATAACATCCATGCCACTTTAACAGAATTAGGTCATCAGCCACATAAACATCCCCACTTTCCTCGAGGGCTATAAATGTTGGTTTCAGTCATTTATCTCATTAAATTTTTTCCAAGTCATATGTGTGATTTTAAAATCTACGCACTGCAGAAATAAATAATGTTGCCACATTAGTCATTTTAAGATGACTTTTGTACCATGTAACACAGAGTCCAAAACCTCATGGTTGGACCAGTGACCCCTAGACCAGTCCCTGCACTAGGTTCGATGACTTGGGGGGGAAAAAAAGCGACATGTGGTGTTAGAAGATGCTAGTCATATATGCAATGCAGATAGAAGGGGATACAACTCATTTGACTTGCGTGTTTGTTAAAAACATTTGACTAAGCTTAGACAATTGAAGTACAAGCAAATACCACTAAAACTGCTATAAAATTATGGAGCGTGTAATTAATTTCTTAAAGGATGGCCACAGAGAAGTGGATGAGGAATTTGGCTGCTATTGCAACTGTACCAACAGGCTATGAGCTTCCTATTTTAGAAACTCTTACCAGATGAGGCTGTTGTCTCTGTACTTTCCTCCCTATCCGAGCTGCTTCTTCAGGACTTCTAGCTGATTTTATTTCATCCAAACAGGTCCGAGCTATAGGATCGGTCACTCCAAGAAATTTTTGTGCCTACACATTGAGGGTCAGTCACCACAAATATAAGACGAGTCCAGGAGAGCATGTTTTGTATGAATTAAACGTGGCAGCAATTCTTCTTCACAATTTTTTTTTTCTCCTCTCAAGACCATTTATGCATTATTAACAAATAAATGAAGTAAGCATGCAACCTGGTAATAGTGCTCTACACTTGGCCAGGTGAAGTAATCTCCATTTTCATCAGGCATTCGAATTGCATGGGGAGAGAAATTTGAAAAGACACCATAAGGATCCCATGTTTTGTAGAAGAATATGATCCTTGATTCATAAGGAGAGACACTAGGATCAACTGCTGAGGTTTCTTCAATTGATGGAATAGAAGGGGACAGGTCAGGGACTGGCTGAAGATATCCGCTTATAAGCATGTCAGGCCCAATCTGCAACATATGCGTCAGAAGTTGAAGATATAAAACAAGAAAAGAAACATGAAGCAGACAACATGAAGGAGAGACCACCAAAAAAAATGAATACTACACCATTTCTGCTTTTTGCAGGTCCTCATATTAGTCTAATTCTTTGATTTTCTTTCAATAAAAGCATTAGCAACCTATGAAATCATACCTACAGAACTAAACATACTGAAAATGCCATGGTTAAGCAAGCATAGAAAACTCTTCAACCAATATCAGAACAAGCAAACAATAGCAAAACCTATTGTATGAATAGGAAACGCATTTTAATTCATCATTGTTACCAACAATGGTTGACAGACAATATCACCACCAGACTTTTTCCTGACCAATACAAATGTTCATTTTAGATTATCGAGGGCTACCCACTTATCCAGCCAATTCATCCATGAAGGCCTGACTCATCATATAAACTCAAATCAAGAAACTAGAAAAGGAAATTTTCCACTCAAAAAAAAAAAAGTTCTCAGGAATTCATTTGCATTCTTGAACATTATAACATGTAATGCAATTAAAGCAAACTAACCACCTTATGAGCTGAGAGCAAGAATTGAGCTGATGGTTATACCATCCTTTCTCTCATAATCCTGACACAGGTCTCCCCAATATAGTGAAAAAATACCAAAACTTGTATTGGTTTCAGGAAAGACAAAAAGTCAGTCAGGCAAAAAGCAATCTCCCTAAAAAAATATTATTTTCATCTTTCTCAAAATGTTAGGGGTCGGGGGTGGAGTCAAAAATCTCATCCAAAGGCACAGACAGCAAATGACTGCACCCAATCTTGCCCCTATTCATACAGTATATACAATTTCCATAAAAAATTTACGAAGAATATGCATAAAGATAAATAATGCTCAACTGATGCTAATACTCCTTTTTGCTCTCTAAGTTCTCTAACTATTCCACTTTCCATGTGATATCCTAGTAGAGCACATCTGCAGCCTATTCCAAATTTACATCTTGTCTCCTTTTTCATTACAAGTTCCAACCTGCTTTGCTGCTGAAAGCTCTTGCAACATTCAGGTGAAGCCCATACAAAGCCTTCAGCTGCAGAAAGAATGTACACAAGTTCTAGCATCAAATGCTTCTTGCATATCATCATATTTTGATATGACAGGCAGCACATCAGATGAATTCTTCTTCTCTAGTTCAAGCTCTTTCCAGGTAAATTGTTCTCTTTACTAGCTCACAAAGAAAAAATGCCGCTCATCTTGGGCTATTAAGATAAAAATCTTCAAGGATCATGTATAAAGACCTAATGACAAATTACAGCATTTGCTTTTCTAGTCCACGAGTGCATTTTTCCTGATCCTACCCACCTTTAGAGTCAATTGCAAGGAGAGTTGTAGTTTTAGTCCCTTAAAAGGATCTCATACAGACAATTTTAGTTCAACCACCACTTGCAAATGAAGATAAAAACACTATTTACTTGTTTCAGGGAACAGTTGCAATCCTTAAATCAAAAGTACTATTCTTTTTTCAAATGTTTTCATGTTCACACAAGATTGAGAACTTAAAAATTAGGGTACTATTCTTTCTAAATTCTGTGCAGTTGAAAAGCATATGACCATTATATTCAAGCTTTGCTACATAACATATTTGCTTAAAATAGAAAGAAGAATCCAAATTCTTTCAATCTGACAATGAGGAGAAGAAGATAATTGAGTTACTTTGGAGTTGACTTTTACTCTTCTTCACATTTCTTCCCTTATTATTACTTTTCATGCTTTTTCCTTGTGATATGAAAATAAAATAGCACAAGTTATGAAAGATTATCAGCAATATTGCAAAGAAGTTCAGATAGACATCAAATCTTTCATGTAACTGCTTGTACTCATTTTTTGCTAAAATTGATAAAAAGTCAGGAAAATTACCAGGTCATCATATCAAATATATCAGAAGGATACCATAAACAATGCAATGAAAAGTTCGCGCATCAAAATATAATATGGACACAGCAATCATAATTACAAATGTAAATATTTTAACCTGCTCATAGCTAACATCAATCAACTCCATAGCCTGTGACATCTCAACCATCCCCAGTTCGCCAACAGGAGAAGGGGCATTCCTTCCTCCAATGATTTTCGGAGCAACAAATGCATGTACCTGCATTTACATATCTAAAATTTAGTGACCATCAACGGAAATCTTCCTTCGTAATGTCAGTTAGTTAAGTTTGTTTCACGTCATCCTAAACCAACCAGGAAGAAAAAGATAGGATGAAATAGGCTATACATGATATTCACATCCTTTAATTAAATATTTTCCTTTTAAGCGAATTATGGAGCATATGGCACCAGGTGTATCAAGCAACTCTAATCTTATTAACAACAGAAGATTGGGCATACTTTGTGTATGACACCAGATGTAATGGCAGATGCAGCCAATGTGCCTCCACATTCCCAAAGGATTGAGAGATAACCACGATCATAGAAATACTCCATAACATCTTTTGGGTTTAAAATGTCAAACTCTACCACTTCAATATCCTTGGAAGCAAGATATTTTTGAAAACTCTTTCGAGCACCTCTTTGTGTTGCAACTATAGTGGGTACCTCTACAACATCCCAAAGATTTGCTACCTCAGGAAGATTAAGTGTTCTTGACATTACAATTCGTCTAGGCAAATGGCCACCTCCATGTCTTGCAGTCAGATGTGGATCTGAGTTACCAAATTGAATTATGATAGCATTAGGATACTAAACCATCTCCAACAGGGAAAGAAATGGCTAACAAAGATTCGTACTATCTCTGCGTACAGTGTTTCCTCCAACAATTACAGCATCACTCCTGCCCCGCAATTGAAAAACTAGATTTCTTGACTTTTTGCTGCTTATCCATGACGCATCCCCACTACTGGCAGCAATTTTTCCTGTCCTCATACATAGGCCAATTAAATTTGTAAGGAGCACATATGGAAGTACAATCACAAAAATTACAGCCAAAGAAATTAAGGCTAAGCACCAAACAATCTGATCACAATTGCATTTTCTCACCATCAAGGGTCATTGCATACTTGAGAACAGAGAATGGAACTCGATTAGCAGCTCTAAAAAGCAAAGGAGCATTGACTAGGAGACAGGATTTCAAAGCCTCCTGCAGTACACCATGTACAGTGTCAACAACAACGGATGCATGTTATTCCATTGTGCATTAGGGAGGACCTTTTTCTAGAAGAGGGAAGGGCTAGCTACCAAACTTAAAATGCATAGAGAGAAAGACAACCATACTCTTTCCTCTGTTCAGCTAAGAAAGCATATACATGTCAATAGTACCACTATCATTGGTAAATGGTCGTACTACATCCTCAAATTGCCAAGCTCATATTAGTTCTTAACCATGCCCATAATAAATCATGTATACTGAAAAATTATCATTTGTTGCATGTTTTTGTTTGCATTCGTCCCAACATAAAAGCACCACTATTAATCAGTAGTAAAACAGTAAAATAAATAGTACCTCAATCGTTTTACTTTGTATATCTTGCCCAAGAACATCAACCTTCAGTCCTTCACTTCTCAAGGCTCGAATAGCATTCCCCCGAAGATGTGGTAAAGGATGTCTAATTCCAATTACAACTCTACTAATTCCTGCCTAATCCACAAACGTTACTCACATTAGAAAAATCTTCACTCCAACAGAAAAATTGAGAATACAAGACTCCAATTACAAAAATAACTATGAGCAGAATTTAATTAAGCTAACTTAAATGCCTGTGTCCAGCAGATACTGACGTACACATACGTCATCAATTTCTGACCCGTAAAAAAAATATAAACTACGAAGAGAGAGAGAGAGAGAGAGCATACATTGATGAGAGCAGGAGACGGCGGTGCGATCACTGTAGCAATCGCCGGGCTCCATATTAAGATAAGCTGTGGCGCCTCTGGACATTTCACCGGCGGACTCGACGGCCTGGAGCTCAGCCGGAGAGGTACCCTCCGCGTAAAGATAACCTTCCCCAACCACGACTCCTGGTCGTCCTTCTTTTCCGGCGCCATTGGCCGTGGTGGCAATGACGCAGCCGAAGTTGGGATGCGGAGCCGTGAAGCCTGCAGACTTATCGGCTAGCTCCGCGGCGCGTTTGATATACGCAGCATCAAAGGCGTGGGATGAGGAGGCATTATGGGATGAGCAAGCAATGGTCGTTTTATGGATAAGAGGAGGAATAGGAAGTCCTCCAATCGAAAATGATAGCGCCATTTTAGACCGAAAGGTTGGAGAAGATGCAGTGAGAAAAAAAGATGTCCAAATTGGGACGATTTTGCTAATTGAAGTTTGGTCGTCTTTGAAAATTCCACTTTCTCTTTTTCTAATTGAGCAAATATAAGGTTTAAAGTTTAACCGCCGGCAATAACCCAGACTACTAGTTTTAACTTTGAAGGTTAATTAAAGTTTATTTTTCAAAACAAACAAAAAAGAGTTAATTACATTTATTTCTGGGGATTGGCCAATAATTGTTATGGTAGAACCAAAAAGTTTGGGGGAAAAAAGTGGATAAAATAAATATTTTTAGAATCAACTAAACTGTCAATTTGTTGCATAAAAGATGAAGCTTGAGGCGTTGTTTGATTTTCATTTTTTGCTCAAAAAAATTTTTTTTTGTGGTTTTCGTAAGAATTTTTTTATCACATTTTCAATTATTTTTTATCTTACATACATCTCGCCCTTAAAAAAGTATTATAATATTTTTTTTTTAAACAAAAACTCTCAAAAAAATAACAATTCAATGTGTCTATAGAGATTTTATTTGTTTTTTCCACGAGAAGTTTGCTTGCCAAGGTTGAATTTATTGAAGTCTTGCCTGAATTGCCATTTTCTAGATTTTTTACGAAAAAAATATACTGTAACAATTTGATATATGTGAGATTAAAAGATGTTTAGGAGATATAATTACGAAAGATATAAAAATTTTTTAGTGAAAATTGCAATCCAAACAAGGCCTTAGTTTTCAATAGATACAGAGAGTGCATTGGTTACGGGGCGGGGTCCAGGTGTATAACTGCTAGCTACTACTCATCAATTTTTCTGAATCAAATGTATGAATTTTTTAAACCTGAAAGCAACAAAATCGTCAGTATGAAAGCTAAAATGAGATAGATGCGCAGTTACGACCCCAAACTCACCCAAAAACATACGACTTACCAAATACGAAACGAATTAATTTTGCAGCTAAAAACATTTGATACCGAATCCATCAATCAATCAATCACAACAAAAACTAAAGTACGACCAGCCCTCTGCAACAATCAAACAAAACTCTTCAGCAAATCATACTAAAGTTGTGGTAGTATTCTCCATATGTCAGCCAGTTGCGAGCCCTTTCACAAACGGCTTTCTAAATCATCTTTAGCATGCTTAAACTAATTATCATACAAGCACTGAGCTGCAGGGAGAGCAGAGGGAAGAAAGGAACAGGTACATATATCATGGGAGGCAGAAATGGCACTCAGAATTCTAGAGTAGACAATATTAACCTGTTTGCCAGGTTTGATCCTTGCAAGTACGCATCCGTGAATAAAACAGTCAGAGAGAGCTCTTTCAGAACTCTTTCGTGCACTAAAACCCCGTCCTAGTACGTTACAAAAAAAAATAAAACAGTGATTTCCTTCCCTCAAAAAATTCAAAGAATGCAGTAGTGCGTACTTGTCTAGTCTGATGGTTTAGTCTCGGTCTGATGGTTCAGTTTCCAACCTCCATACAAGTTCAGTTGGTCTACCCTCCTCCGTAGTGTAGGTGTAGAGTAGATTGTTACCGTTTGTTTGAAAAAAAAAAAAAAAATGTAGGTACCCGTGAAGGATGGTATCTTTATGTACTCCAAGCTGGTCATGAAGCGAACTGATAAGAGCAGGGAACAAGTTTGCCAACTTTGTCTCAATGTTGCAATGGAGCTTGTTGATGAGTTCCAGCTCGAAGCATTTCACTAGTGCAGAAGGTTTTCAACAAATTAAGGTTCTCGTACTACGTTGGCAAACTAGAGCTTTCTTAGATGCACCTTTTATGCCGATATTCAGAAAAAGAATCGTCTACGGTGAAGGGAAGTTGCAGCATCTCACTTCTTACTATTGTTGAAAAATCAATAATAATTACTTCCCACCATAATGTGCAACAATTACCCGGCATCCCTGACAGAGCCATAAGGCCTCTGTAATTCCATCAATACCGTGGAGTTGCGCCCTGTTAATTTCACTCACTGGTTTATTTATTTATTTGACTAGTTTGTGATACATTCAAAAAGCTTTTAGAATAATCTCTTGTTAAGTGTAATAATTTGTGATGATTAAGCATGAAATGGATGACAATTTCAGTCTTTGTACATGTAGTAAGTAATCAGTAAAAGATTAAGGATGCGTTATTAATGATTTCTATTTATATTATGTTTTAAATAAATTTGTTAAACAAAAAGCTCATAATTGATAAAATTTTTCAAAATATTTTAAGAGTACAAAAATATGTTAAAAAATAAATCAAAAGACATATCATTATGAAATTAGTCATTATCTTATGTGATGCGGGGAGAACTTTTTTTTAAAAATGGTTGTCAAGAGATGGCTCTAATAGAAGATCTGTTATTATATGATAATTTAGTTGCTCATGTTAAAAGGCAGTTTTTAATGAAATTGAAAGTTAGCTGCTTGTACAAAATATACAGAAATATAGTAGCTCCAACTATGTGGTGTCAAAATTTAATCCCCAGATTCACCTTATCTTGAGATCTTCGTCTAGAACAAGATATCATCTGTTTTTTGCGTTAATAGATTATTTGGGATAATTTATTGAAAGGATACCAAATATGACCATAAATGCAAGCAAAAATTTTTAGGCAAATTGAAGCAATCCAAACAAACCTTGACGATCTTTTAGATTCACGTTTCTTCTATTTCAGTCAATGTAATTCTTGATCGACCTGACCTTGGATTGGAATTGATGAAATATTTAGAGCAAACAAGGAAATTAAAGAAAAATAGTTTTTAACTCTGACATATATGATTATTGAATCCCTCCGAGCACTCCAAGTGCATGTACACAAAATCCCTATGTCAAAATCGAAAGGGAAAATTCAGGCAAGAAATATGGAAGTTTGGTCCGGCATAGCATAGAATAGATATCTTGGATAAGGAAAGTGTGGTTTAGCCGCATAGGTATGCTTTGATAAAGGTGATATGCGAAATATTCTCCTCAACCCTTGATTGACAAATTGATTCATGTACGCAAATGTGATAAGGATTAAAAAACCGCATCATGATAAGGATTAAAGAACCGTTGCAGCTCAACTTCAATGGCAAAAATCTGGTGAGGATTAAGGAAGCACGTTAATTGCCATCAAAGTATTAGTGTGGCTCAACTTGACTGAAATCAAATGCAGCGATTGTGCCATCCAACTATCAGGATAGTCAAAATAATCGAATAATAACTCTTTTACTGTATAACGCTCCCGCCCAACGATCTTCAATTTATCCATTATCTCTTGAAATTCACCATCATTCATGAACGAGATAGAACTGATATACACAAATGCTTGATTCTCAAATTTGTCCTTCCAAATTTCATACAATTGTACTAATGGCAAGAGGATTCTATTAAATTCAACATGATTTAGACTAAGAAACTCATAAAGCGGACACATTCATGCGATTCTCGAGCCATTCTTATACTAAAAGCAAGCAAGAATAATAAAATCAGAAGTAAGCTAGGGTTTTAAAGCAAAAATCCAATCAGAAGTAAGATTACCAAATGTTCTAATTAAAAACACCCCGATGGTCTTAATTAAGAAAGATAAAAGTATTTTGAAAGTTTAATCAGGTCCAATTAAGATACCCCAATCAATTTCAATTAAAACTACCAAACAAATTTATTCTAGAAGTGTAATCAACTCCAGTTAAGATACCCCAATCAAGTCTAATTAAAACTACGAAACAAATAAGGGAAAATTGTATGATTGGTCCTTCACATTTTGGGATTATCTCTTTTTAGTCCCTGACATGCAAAATAAAGAAATTTGGTCCCTCACAAACTTTAAATTGCATCTTTTTAGTTCCTTAGCTCATTTTAAACTCAAGTACAAGGGCAAAATTGGAACAATAGAAAAGCTGAATGTATGTAACCCACTCTATTGGGAAATAAAACAATAGAGGAAAGCGAAAAAGTTTCAAACTCCATTTCATGGCTTTAAATCCCTAGACACTAAAATAAGGTCTCTAATCGGTGGAAGGAAATGAGCTAATCAACGAAGAAGACTAGTCGAGAAGGACAAAGATGAACATAAATAACATTGAATCGGTCATTTTGCTAGATGATAGTCAGTATGATTTTCCCAACAAATTATTTTGAAAGTTTAATCAAGTCCAATTTTTGTTAAATTATGCTGGTTTTTTTTTTATCCTGCCGAAATTTTTTTTATTTCAAATACTTATGGTTTGCATTGACAAAAGTATTCTGGATTCATGAAGTTGTAAAATTTTACCAAAATCATGATTTTCCCAATTATTTTGAAAGTTTAATCTCAAGATAGCCCAATCAATTCCAATTAGCTCAAGAAGCCTGATTGTTATTTAAATTGGTCATATTTAATCACATGCTTTGTGGAGTAGGAACTTCACAGTATATCGATTATTTTGATCTTGGAAAAAAAAAAAGAAGAAGAAGAAGAAGAAGTTAGGTCAATGGTTTTATGTTTATCTTCTCCCCTCCATTGGGCTGAATCCGTGACTTTATCACCCATGACAATCTATATATTCTCATCTTTCTTCTTTCTAATAAGGAAAAACCCACCTATAATTTTAACAATACATGAATTGGTTGAAATTAGAAAAAATACAGTGATATCAGGATAAAATTAATCTGGGTTTGGCATCTAATTTTGCATCAAAGCTGGTGGTTGAAGGAACCACAGTGGGGCCAATTGTCCTAACTACCATGTCGCTTTTTGTAATAGTATAATCAAAAAAAAAAAAAAGTGATAAATTTAGCTCTTTGCCCCCACAATGGCATTTTGAAATGAGAACAACATGCAGATGTCGAACACCAGCAACAATCCGGCCTGGAACCAACACCAGTAACAATCCGGTTTTATTACCTACCCTGGAAAGTGTTGAGGGACAGCAACATTCTCTTGCCGATCCATGATACCACCCTTCCCGGACCCTAATTGTTGCTATCACGGACTCACTCGACTAGTCAATGGACTTGCTTGTTTTTTGCACGAAGCCGCCTGGCTGTGTGCAATGTTTGCTCGAGAGGACTTCTTGACAGTTCATTGTGGGAAGACGCTGTTTAATTATTACTTGCGGTTCGACCATATTGATAGAGTGTACAAGGCACTTAAAATGGACCTTTTTCAACGGACACGGAAGTATCCCCAGGACCCCAGCCCTGTTAACTGTAAAACTGCTTCAGGAGCTTCATTCTGTAATAAGAGATTCATCATCCCCGCGGGAAAATCTCCCAACTACTACAAGGTCTGCGAGATTGTTTAGGCCGTGTTTCTCTGTGGAGAAAGCTGATAGAGGTTGTGCATTCGTCTTTGAGTTTCTTGGTTGACAATTTTCTCTACTGGATGTTTGGGCTCACATGACATATAGGTATGAATGTACAGCCTATCATTTTGATGTCAACAAAGAGATGTTGAATGCCTTGGCTGTGCCCCTGAATAAAATTATCAAGGTTTTCACTCTCATGGCTTCGGTTTGCACAACTTAATGGATGCCTAGCTCTTTCCCTTTTTCAACTAAGGATGACCATCTGACTCTTGATATATCAGCAAGTTATTCTGCGTTGGACGTTTTGTTTGGTCAAAAGATGTGGCAAGTTACTACTAGGAGCAACATAATACTAGTGCCAGTGCTCAAAGTTGTAGGAAGCCGAGCTGCCATAAGCTGTAGCTCCCATGAATCTGCTTCTAGTAATTCTTATTGTTCTTCTAGTTTGATAGCATAGTAGCAGTATAGGTATCTTTTTAGTGGTGTAGCTTCTCAAAATCCCAAATGTCCATGTATTTAACAATTAACGGATTGAAAATTTGAAATAAGAGGATTGAAGGATGTTTATGCCTGCTTACAACACCGAAAGGTTAGGCATTTTCAACTAAGAAGCCCAAAAGGTTGGAAATTGATGCCTTACTATTCATGTTCGTGTTCCTGCAAGTCATGTTTGTAAATATTTGAAGCTCTTTGTAAATAACATAACGATCTCACTTCTAGCTTATAGCCACTAAGCCACAAGAGAAAGCTAGCAAAATTTACCAATTCCACTCCATTCTAATCTACACTATGCACTTTTTAAAAGGAAAAAAAAATGGATAACCACCACGACACACAGGGACCAAAGTGATGCTCTAATAAACCATTACAAACATAGACATCATCGAAAACCCACAAATGCTACTGGGAATATACATCAAACCAAATAACAAAAAAGCCAAATATTCAGGCCAAAACCCAAAGAGAAGGAAATGCAGAATAGGGAATGGAGCAAGAGCAGTACGTGATTTACAGCCAGATGACACCACAACCACCACCGGACATATCAGACCAGACGTCGATGACATCCCCATCCTCGAGGCCTATCCCATCTGGTGTGTGCCATTCCCGAACCCTTCTCCCATCGAGAGTGAACCTTAGAGCAGCGGCCTCCAGCCCGAGACGATCGCAATAAGCAAGCATCATCCGACCAAGACGAGCATCCCGTTTGATCCTCATAAAAATGTCACTTGTGTGCTCCTTCTGCACCTTAATTGTTACATGACGACTGCGATTGCGGCCGCGACGCTCCTCCTCCTCCTCCTCCTCCTCCTCCTCGGCCTCTGCGTCTTGTGTAACGCTTCCTCGTGCAAGCGTTTCATCCTCCATTTTCATCGCCACCACTACTTCACAACTATTAATTATGGGTGGATTTGGGTGCGGTGATTCTGCTATATATCTTTCCTTCTAGTGCATGCTAAACTGATAAAGAGACTAATGATATATGAAGGGGTAAGGACAAGAAGGTCTCTTCAGTCTCCACATGTCCCACTACTTGAGGACTCCACTGATGCAGCTAGTATTAATGGTTTTAACTGACTTTTCGATAGTATAACAGTGGGCAGTGCGCCTAATAAATTCTTCGCATTGGACAGCTCTTTTCTTTTTGTATTCACGCTTCAATGGGGAATTGTGCATGACCGTAGAAATTCAGAGCAGCACAGAAAATGATTATAGTAAATTTCAGTGCTCTAATTATGAGGGGATCATGCCCTGACAAAAACGGTACATGGACGAAGGACACGCACAGTTGTCACCGTCCTGGTTTACTGGCTGTCCAAAATGTTTTTTTTTTTAAAAGGATGAGGGGCTTCCGGGCCTTCGGCCCAACTAATCCCCTGCTTCCCAGGAGAGGATGTCCCAACCAACTCCGAGCACGATAACAACGGAACTTGAACACAGGTCGTTATACTAAAGAGTGACTATTAGACTGACTGAACTATCCGCAGGGGTGTCCGAAATGTGTCAACAAAGCACAAATCTGAAATATAAAACCTCAAGCAACTCCAACAAATTCTAATACAAATTCTGATACAATAAACATGTATGGTCCGCATGAAAAGTAACCCGCTAGCCTAATGTAAACAATCTTGTTGCTCTTATAAAATTGTACAAACTATTTGTTGCGTTTTATTTTTTATGAGGTGTATACTTGAAAGAAAAAGGCAATTTTGAGGAAGCGTAGGAAATCAAAGCCAAAAAGAAAAATGAAAAAAGAGCTTGGAGTTTGTCGGGGAATGGTATAGCGGTTGTACAAACAATTGTTCTTTCACGGTCTAATATCAGAATTTTATTGTAAAATTGTAAACATGCTATTGCTTCGGAAGCTCTGCCAAACTGGAAGCCTGTTTCCTGAAAATCTGATCCCTCTGACATGGTTGTCATGCAGTCCTTCCATTTTTTTTTTTTTTTGAGAAACGATAAATTTTACTCTAACCTAATCCTAGTCTATACTATGGGGAGGGGAAGACCCAAAGTGGTCAATTTGGGTGCGTTGGTAAATTTTTCTAGGAAACCCTGGTGAGAAATGCAGGTCATGAGATCAAATCCCATAACCTGCACCCAAGGAGAGCTTTAAACTCTACCTTGGTTGCCAACTTAGCTAAGCCAAGTTGGTTATCATGCAGTCCTTCCATGCTTCATCTGTAAAACTCCCAATTATGGCTCAACCTCTCTCGGGCTTCGGAAGATCCATGTCCTCTTAAATCACAATCGACTTGCTCGTAGTTTCATAGAACTTTGAAAACGTGCCCAAGGAGCCCCTTAAAAGTTACTCTTCCCCTAAAGCCATCTATGGATGTCCTGCATTTTGGTGACACAATGACAGGGGTGACAATTGCTTATGCATGGCTTGACCATGGATAGCCCAACATTTCGCGATTCAAGACCTAAAGATTCTCTAGCTACAGAAACTGCATGAAGTATCTTATTGGGTTCTAAAGGAAATTAGCATAGTACCCATGCGGGCAGATGAAATGATAATAGCACAAACCAAAATCTTAAAAACTTCCTTCTTATGAAGGTTTTATCTCAAAACAAAACGAGCTGCAAAATATAGCAATAATCTGGTTGAAAAGCAAAATATCAGATCAACTACCAGAATACAATTAAGCCAATGGAAAGAAAAGAGCAATCTCACACAAGATCGTCCAACGGTACAAAGCAAGAGTGTTATTCGTTAACAATCAGGAAAAACAAGAATACAAATGACATTAAGACGTTCGATATCCTTTATAGAAATAGAAGCAAGCTACATGAGCCAACATTTGAGACAGTGAATTCTTAGGGCCAGGTCAAGTCCATCACCAGAGCTTTATTCCTCTTCATTGCCTAACTCATAGATGAACCGTCGTCTCCAGAAACTCACTCCTCTTCTTCCGCCTCCTCCAGCCATTTCACAAATGGCTCCAGTGCCTTGACAAAGGTTTGCCTGCATACAGAGCAAATATTAGCTCCAACAACTTTGACCTGAAAAATCAAATGATCAAAAGTATTGATCTGACAAATATCCTTAGTCCACAACTGCATTCAGTAAGCAGAACTTTGTTCAGCTCCCAAAGTGAGAATGCAGAAATTACTAGTTAGATCATGCATCCAAAGTGTGCATAGATTAGTTAATGGAAAATCTCTAAGAAAGACTAAACTATATGTTTCATAACTCATATTATGATTTTCAGAAAACAATGAAAAGATCAAAGCTCATTAAGAAAAGATAGAAACCAGATAATAAGGATGTCAGATAAATTGCTTAATCCCAGAAGACGAATAAGAATGTCAAACTATTTTTTTGGTCCCTGGTTTACCAAATCACTGAAAAATCAAAGCTCATTAAGAAAAGACAGAAACCAGATAATAAGGATGTCAGCCAAATTGTTTAATCCCAGAAGATGAATAGACTGGATAGGCTGTAAGAGCTGATACTTTGCCTTTAGGACACCACTACAACCACCAAAAGAATAATAACAATGATAAAACAATATAGAACTTTCCAGATTGCTTGTAAAATATTTATGCTTAATAACTTCCAAAGCTCATCGCAGTTTCAGGCACATCTTGCAGTACATCAAACATGTTGAATAGTGCCTGTATCAAACTATAGCATGTTTACAAGCAAATATATTTGTACCAGCTGTGGAAAGCACAGGGTAACTACAACCTATGAGCACTAAGCTGGGTAGAGAAAACAAATTAAGGCAGCCAGGTGAGGGGTGGAGGCAGATGGTAGTTGATTTCTGTACAAATAATGAAGCAGAAATTACAGTTCTGGAGAGGTTTCCATCTAGAATGTGCATCTCTGGCAGAGAAAGGACCGGAGATAATCAAAGTGTAAAATGACAAATATTATGCTTTTTGATGAACTAAAGGAGACATTCTCCTGGAGAATTCTAGAAAATAGAAAAATAACAGGAGAAATTTACATGATACCTGCTTAAAAACAGTATCAAATGCCAGATTAAATATAATACCTGCCCTTAGGATTGGTTCCCTTTCGGAACCAGTGAAGAATGGTATCTTCAGCTAGAACATCCTCCTCATAAAGAGACCTCAAAATTTCAGGGAATAGTTTCATCAGTTTTGTGTCCTCGTAGCACTGGACCTGGATTTTGTATATAAGTTCCAGCTCCAGCTTTCCACTAGTGCAGAAGGTATTCAGTAACTCTGCCCATTTTTTGACCTTAACATAGAAAAACATTCAAAAAATATAGTCAATAATTATTATCTAAGCATTACAGCCACTGCAAACAGTAGCAAAGCTTTTCCTACTCTTTAAAACATGAAGAGCAGGGTAAATTAGGTACAGAATCACCAAGCAAAGCTCCATAAGCCAAAATAGTTCAAAACACTATATACAATTTAGCAAGTTGTAGCTAAATACATACAACGCTTATGCAAGGTCTCCATACATCAATCGCACGTCATCATACCTGACGAAGAGCTGAATTTGCATTCTGCTGTTGGTTCTTGCCTGACCACTGAACAGCATCCATCAGAACATCCCACAGAATGCGAACCACCTCAGTGTCAGGAAATTTAGCATCTTTTACATGTTGCTTCACCGTTTCTATGACTTCAGATATGTCTGCTTCTTCAGCTATCTGGCTTGTTAGAGCAGATTTCATTTCCTTCAGCTTCACCTCAAATATCTTCTTGTCATTATACTCAACCAAAGGCAGAAGCCCCTCTTTGCTGAAACATTGATTTGATTCAGTGCAGTTGGCTAAAATTTGGAAACAGATGATAATAAAGAATTACAATGTTTAGGACTTACTATTAACTAAATAAGACCTAGAAACAAAATGAGTTTCAGATCACCACCAATGAATACAACATCAGAAATATCACTACTATTAGCAACATGCCCATAGAAACAGACAATAAAATGATTGAAAATTGCACCTTAATGCATATACATGCACATTCAAGTAAAAATGATGCATAATGTTGAGAATTGAGAGACGTGTTTATTAAGTGACTAGTTTTCCAAGTATATGAGAAAGAGAGAGGGAACTAGGCAATAGGAATTAAGAAAAGAGATTCAACATTACATCACAAAACAAAAAAAAAAATTGGGGGGTGGCGGGAGAGGACACACTTAGGAAGGGGAAAGAGTAAAAACTAAAGCAGACCTACGCTTTTTGCCTGCTTAAACATCATCATCCATATATGGGGGTTCTTGTATTATTTTTGGAACTTCAAAGATGAGGAATATATTCCTATTCAACTGCTGCTAAACACACACACACCCACACAAAAAAAAACCAAAAAAAAAAAGATCTAATTCTCTCCTCCATTTCTCTAGAGGAAGGAAAAATATCATGTTTGATATAGATTGTGTATTACTACTAATTTTCTTTCTTTTCTTCCCTGACTAAATCCCCAAACAAAAGATCTTGCTTATAAACTTTTCAATGCCCTCATTTCATTCCCTCTCAGACCAGTCAACAAATTAATTAGAAAGAAGGTCCAATTTAAAACATAGGAAAGTTCAAAGCAAAAAGTGAGAAACCTTAGTTTAGGGAAAAGAAATGAAACATGAGATGAAGTTAGTGGAGGACAGATGGCAGTGACCACAATAAAGATATTACTTGAAACTAAAGACCAAAATCCTCTTCAGAGAGAAGAGAAAAGAAATTGGCATCAACATACACACAAATATCATTGTCATCAGAAATACATACTGTTCTCATCTCAAAAATAGTGATGGTAAGAAGAGTCGATGGCATCTTTCAATTTTTCTATATTTCCCCTATATACTGAAGGATATAATAAAAAACATGCTAAGAAAGCTTTTGCTATCTGTCAGTTACTTCCTTAAGGAACTTCTTTCTTCCCAAGAATAATGTACTAAGAACTTTTTTTCCTACATTAGCAAACTACACACAGCCACACAAACACTAAAAAGTAAAACAAACAGCTTAAACCTTTCTCGGCAAATCTGCGGAGCTTAACTCCTCATTTGTTCATAGGACACAGTACAAACATGACATTTGCTTAAGGCCAAACATTTTTCTTGACATTATCGAATTAATTCCAAAAGCATATATCCAATGGAAAGAAAAGACAGTTTATCTTCATATCTTAACACAATATTGGGTTTGTTTGGACAGAGAATTTACTTGAGATTTTATTTGGAATACTTACTGTAGCATTTTTTGTGATGTGATGTATGTGAGATAAAAATGTTGTTGGGAAGATAAAAAGGTGATTGGAAAGTGTGATTATGATGTAAGCAAAGTAAATTTTACAAATAAATTTTGCAAATTTCTGTTATACAAACAAACCCAATAGCACTCGCATATCTAATAACAGCTAGGTCACATAAAAAGGATTGGTACCATCATACAATTCAAATTCCATACTACTGCAAACATGAAACAGCTCTGTAAGCAATCTCATAATAGAAAGAAACAAAAAGAAACAAGCCAATCAATTCCAATCTTTCCTATCACAAAGTTCTACAGAGCATCCAAAATATTTAAATTTGATCTTAGAGAAGCAGAAAAGAAAACTAAACTGCTACTGAAGGCCATTCCAAATTGAAAAAAGGGGAACACAAAACGTACGTGAAATGCTCTGAGAAAGCTTCAGGAGTTCTCTTTGCAGGGGGAAAGAACTCAAGAAGATTTTCCTCCATCTTACCCCGCTTCAAGATTGAAATTAAATCATCAAGGCTGTTATCAATCAGATATTCCTTAAAGAAGTCTGTGATAAATGACAGAACTAGCCCTTTGGCAACAAGGTTATCCTTGAGTAGGGGTTGGAGCACAGTCTCAGGTGGGAGACCTGACAGCTTCTGTGAAAAAGCAAGAGCAGTGAAAATAGCCAGCTTCTTCCTTTCATTTTCCTCGAAAAGCTCCAACGATTGCAAAAATCTTCGCATAACATTTTCAAGGTTTTTTATAAGGAAAGGTCTCCTTCGCAATATCTTCTGTATATATACTACAGATGGTAAAATGACATCACGCTTAGGCTCACACTCAATTATAGAGTAAGGATGGCGGTCCCCCTCATCAGATTTAGTTGTTCCAGGTTGTGTACGGCCCCCTGTGAAGACGACCTGTAAATTTACAAAGAGTAAGATCAAGGAGCACAACAGCCTCAAAGTCTTTAGACAATATAACATGGTAAGTAATCTTCATCAGTTGCCATTTGAAAGATCTATTTTTACCAACTCTCTTCCCACTCCAGCACTACTTCCCAAAGAGAAATGTAGAAAGAAGTAACCCAAGAAAGAAAAAGAAAAGCTTGCCTATGTAAACCCTAGCACGTACTGTAATATCCACACACTTGGAACTACCAAAGAACAAGATCTTCATATAAACTTTTTACTGCTCAAGTTAAAAGGATCCAACCAGAAAAGACAATTAAAAAAATTGTCTTCACATACTGATACAGCACCATCATCAAAATTTAGGATGCCTTGAAATTTGAGCTAAGTGAACACATCTAGCAACTGGATGCATCCATTAGCATTAAATATGCAATCCACAAAAAGGATGGCCAACTACACTTGTGAAGCATATACTTGACAGTAGAGAGTCTGAAAACAGTCATGTTTCTAGTGGGTAGAGTACAAAATATGAATAATATAATTAAATGATGGTAGGAGCTTCATTCTTTTTTCTTCAAGCACGATGGTAAACAGGACTCATTCACAACGCTGACAACATTGCCATCCAACTAAAGCACAAGAAAGTCTCAATTGTCCTCAGCTGTTCAATCTAATTTTAAAAAGTTCATGGCTAGCCAGAACAGTTCTTTCCACTCAAAAGTTCATAAATTTCATCAGATCTTACAGACATTCTTGCTTACTTCCCACTGATTGCTTGGCAGACAATGCTTACAGCCATAGTGAGATGGAAATTGAACTATAAAAAACTAATGGCAATTCACACATCAAGTATACAAAGAACTTTACAAAAGTCCTGGGATACTTGCCTCAAAAAAGGTGTCACCGTATCTTGAGTAGTTAAGGTCTGCCGACTCAATGCTCTTAGCAATAAGTTCCTGCATGCAGTGTACCAATTGTTAAGGAAGTTATTTGACCCATTCGTTAGCCGAACATCCATAACAAGCTTGTAAAGATACACAACCAGGTCGAGTACAAACAAAGAAAAACAGAAGAAAAAGGGAGAAAATAAGGTTAGTATGGATCAAAAAAATATTTACCAGATCACCAGCATTATCCAGATATATCTGGACCACTGCATCCGCAAATGCTGCAGGGTCCAGCGGCGCTGCAATATTCCGTTTGCGGGTCTTAATCCGCGTGCCACTGTACAGCAGACCAAATTGTCAGCTAATTCAAAACAGGTATCACGAGAAGTGTTTAAAACAAACACAACAGGCCATAATATTCAGGATTAACACATTTTATTTGTACTACCTATGTATATAATCATATTAATTACCAAATAAATATACAACTGCAAAAGAAAATCACGTCAATTAAGCAAATAAACTTCTGATTTAGTGGACAACATAAAATAGAGGATAAATCATGATAGTTTCTGATTGAGGTGTCCACAGGATAAATGAAAAATTTCTGATGGGAGTTACCTCAGTCTTGACAGGTCAAAATCAACAACCTGACAAAGTAATTTTTACATGCATGAAAGAAAACTACAGCACCACACACCTCTGCAGAGAATCGCCTATCACTTTCGCAATGATACAACAACATATAGAACTCAGAAGTGAAAATAAAACAACAAAGCACCATAAATTCCAGAACCAAAATAGCATGACCTTGACAAAACAAAACCATAGGCATTTTTAAGTGTAAAGAAACTGCAGAAAACCAGCAAAGCAGTGTGTAACTGCTTCGTTTTAAGGATAAAAAACCAGTTGGAACATTTCTTTGGTTCTTTCATCCTTCCTTTCTTGTGTTTTTTTTTTTTTGGGGGCTAAAGTCACGTATTTTCTGCTGTGAATTACTAGCTTTCTTGCCTTTAAAACTGCAGAAAGTGAAACCTTATTTTAATATTGCGTTCTAAATGACAAAGGCCCCAGACATTAAAAACAGTTACTTGAAGTTAGCTTCACCATCAGAGAAGCGTCATTCCATATCACATCGTAAAATTCAGTTTCTCCAAACTTTTAAAATTAATATCCACGAAATCAATAATTATCCACCAGAATATTCCAATTTGACGTCAAACCATATCAAAACATAATCAATATCTAGTACTAATAAATGAACATCCTAAATACAGATTTATGCACGAAAACCTCAAAAATTAAAAGGAACTTACCCAAGAGTGGGTCTCTCCTTCGAGCTGCAAAATCAAACCACATCAATAAGGTCAATACTCCATCGTGAATCGTGAACAAATTTTGAAACAATAAAATCAGCTATCTTCTAGATCTAGACATATAATTTAACCAAAAAAGGTCTTATCAGCTGAATCTACAGCAAGAAATCGTAAAAGGAAAAAACAGAGTCTAACTTTCGTTAGATCAATTCCAATCTTTTCCTGCTTAGGAAGACGATTACTAACCTAATACATCAGAATAAACGAATCATTCGACCTCGAAAGAACAATTAACACCAATTGTTCAATATATACTTTTAGAAAAATAAAAACAATAAGCAGATTTTCCATTTCAGCAATTTCTTAAAGAGCAAAATCAGATCTGCCAACAAATATCTGATCAAATCTAACTCAAAATAAATTCATTATTACCTCATAAACCAAGACGGCGAAAAATCGAGGGATTAGAGAGTCTTACGAGAGACTCTTTGCTTTGTGCGATAAGAGGAACGCAGCGAAAGAGAGGGAAGAATAGAGAGAGAGAGAGAGAGAGGGAGTTGTTGATAGCACCAATATAATTGGTCTCAATGCGCAGGAGATTATTTATAGCGTGAGGCGTTCTTACAATTACCCAAAAAAGGTGGGGTATATTCCAAACCGAAAAAAAAGGTGGGGTATATTTTGCTAACTTTCTCCTACTTTTAGCATGGCTATAGAAAGCAGAAACTAATGCTAAAGGTACACAGCAAATTATGCTTTGAGAGGAAGGGGCAATGGGTTGTGTGGCAAAGGTTGAAATAATGCAAGTTGGAATTCTCGGGTTCGAGAGCTTTATATAAAATTTTCATTATTGAAATAAAATGTGTTATTTTGAACTTTTCTCTCATCAAATGACGGTTTTAGTAGTTACAATACTTAGAGAGTCAGAGGCAATCATTTTGTCAATATGTGTTTAGATCCGTTATGATTAAAAATAGTAATGGATAATTATTTTACCAATTTGTGTTTAAATAATAAAGCAATAATTGGTTAGGGTAATTTGAAAGTATACAAGGTGATAAAAAATGTTCACTCCAAACTCTCACCTCTCCTTTTACATATAGTATAAATATTTCGCATTAATTTTTAGTCATTACATTGACATCCTCCTTTTTCTCTTTCTTCGTAAGAAAGAACTTTAACATTCTGGTGACGATATTTGGTATAACATATTTTGAACTCAATATAATGGATCGTTCAAGTGATTCAAACTTATAATTATTTCGGGGAGGGATCGGTTGGGCGGTTCAGGAGAGAGTCTGTAAGTGAAAGATCTTGAATTTAATCCCTCCCACTCACACTAAAAAAATTTAGAATTATTTGGTTTTATATGAGATTCTAGATTCTAGCAAGTACAAGTGGTTTGATAAATAATTTACTAAGCTTGACCCAAAAAAAAAAGGACTTATTTTATAAGATATAAGTGATTTGTTCGCCTAATCAAGTTATTTCCATTTTGCCATCTAAATTTATTTCCAAATGTAACTTAAAGTTGAAGGCATACATACAATTGTCTTACGCGATAAAATATTCTTGACGAATTGCTTACAAATCCCAACTAATAATTAGCATCATGAAATAAAATGTGTTCAAATGATTGAGAATAGAACAAAAAAAAATTCATTACTTGGTGCATTAGCACGATAATTATCTAATCTTGTAAGATATTAACAATAAAGAAAAAGTTCAATTAATTTCTTTGACAAGAAAAGGTCACAATTCCTCCATAGAAATGTTAATATTAATACAATTGATGTTTGGGGTTACTAGCAACTTGACACATTGTTGTCCAAAACTCTAGAGCTGATTCGTACAATTATGGATTTCTATGGGGGCTTTCAACATAATTTACTTAACAACTATGGTAGATATTTGCTCATGTTACGAGTAAAAAGCGAAAAAGTGAATCTCTGACGGAGGCGGTGGCTTTTTAGATGCACCCAAGAATGGGAGGGGCTCACGCGCTCCGCTGCTTATGGGTTCGGCCTCCGGCGTTTGGAGCACACAGTAGCATCATGCGCGTGGACCACTGAAAAGCTAGTAATATTCTATCGCTATCAGCATTGCTTTGTTACCACCGTTATAAAAGGAAAAAGCTGCACATGCTTTTCGATTTTTACGGACAAATTGAGTCAGCAGTCAAAAAAAAATTTTTTTTTTTTTTTTGTCGGAAAGAGTCAGCAGTCAATTGCGTTGTCTAAATCGGGGTACGGAATTAATGCGTGGGAAAAATTCCGGGTGAATTCATTGCATCCAATTGCAACTATCCTTTTAATTAGTAAATAAATGACGAATATAGTCACTAAACTGTTAAGAGTTATTTATTTTGATTTGCATTGTAATTTTTCTCTAAAAAATTTTTTATATTTTTCATAATCACATTTTTTAATCACTTTTTATATCACATATGTCAAATCGTTAAGTATATTTTTCTACAAAGACTCCGAAAAATGACAATCCAAACGGGTTCTAATTTTTTTTTCTTTGATCAAAATAGCAGTTTAACTATTATAGAGTATATTCTTGGTTACTTAACTAATAAAAACTTACACTCTAGCCACTCAATTAATCAAAACATACACTTTTCAATTACAAAATATATGTTTAAATTAGTTGAACAAACATTTTGACTAAATAAAAGGTCTATTTGTAACCCAAATGAAAAAAGTTAAAATAGTTTAACGGCAAGATGTGACATTTACTCTTTATGGAAAACTTTCTGATATGTCAAGTGAGGAAACTTGTCTAATCAACAGTCATAAGTCCAAAAGGTGAATATTAAATTTTGCTGACTTTCTATATATTATGTACTTAGACTTGTTGAGTGGGGAAAAGAAAAGATTGAATTTTATGAGGTTTGTGCTTGACGAAAATGAAAGTTAAAAGTAATATTATTTAGCTTCTCGCATACTTTGGATGCTTGGCTGCAATTGAATTGGCAAGATTTTGGTTCTATTTTAAGTACGTACTTCAGCTTTCAAATTGGTGATCCATGTTTTTGTTTCTTTCTTGCGAATAATTTTGGGATAGGGACAGCGAGGTTATAAGTGTAACAAATATTTTTTTTCGGATGTAATTTTGAAAAATGTAGTTTGTAATTTTTTCGCATTTATTTGGTCAATTTAACAGAAAATATATTAACTGAAGTTGTATGACAACAAATTGTTTAACACAGCAGTAATCAAAAAATGTAAGGATTAAGGAAGCTTTATACATATTTATGATTTGAAATATACATCAGTATATCAAATTTACATAATTATTCTTATGTATATGTCTCTTTTTTTTTTTTGGTAAATAAAAGGATTGCATTAAAAGTAGAAATTAGGAAAGTACAAGGCGTGGGGTTGTAATGCCCCTAATGTCTTCATCCAGAATAGATATGATTTTGGAGGTCTAACCAAGTGTGAAACATAAGAAAGAGTTTGAACACTTCCTAACTTTGCTAGTGCATCAGCAGCTCGGTTGTAGACATGATTGAGCTCAATCCCTTCCTACATATGTCTCTTTTTTACCATCATACACCAGAAAGAAAAAGAAACGGAAAAGTATATACATGCATATATACACATTGAAAGGCCTAGTTTAAGGTGCCAAATGGAATAACCAACTGTTTAGAGGTGTTCATTGTACAAGTTGATTAATGAAATCCTTTCAAAGACAATACATAAATTGGAAGAAGACATTACGTATATAAAGCATTTAATAAAAAATTAAATTAAATATTGTGGGTCAACTGATATAATAACATCTAAAAATATTTAGACAAGCTAAACAGTATTCGTAAGGAAAATGTTAAGACCTTATTTGAATTGAAGTTTTCCACAAAAAACTTTTACGTTTTTCGTAGCCACGTTTTTCAAACACATTTTTTACTTCACATACATCAAATCGCTATAATTAAGAGAGGTAATGAAATTTTCTCAAATTTTAGGGAAGCAAAAGAGTAACTGTAGATGAAAATTTTCAAAATTTCTCTAGGGTTGAAAAGGAATTCCAAAAATTTTCTAAAATTACTTATGGGTTGTAGAGTTAATTTTACAAGGCATAAGCTCAACAGCCAATACCTTTTCTTTGACCACGAAATATCCACTTGAAGGAGATCCTTTTTTATTTTTTGTTATTCAGATTCTCAGCAATGATGGTGATGCTTTTCCTTGCTATAGGACCAATAGTAGAAGACAAGTGTGAGGACTTGTCTTTTCGAGCTTGGAAGCAACTTTCGGTTCCAGTGCTGGCAAGCAAAAGCGGGTCATGAATTGGCTCGTCCTGCCAAGTTGTCCGAATTTGTTGACTCTTGGGGAAGCTCCCTTGTCTGCTGTCAAGCAATTACTGCGCCAATCAGTGAGATTGGAATTCCCCTTTTTCTATTGCTAGCTGAGCAATTGGTGGTAGGCAGATTCACCTATCTAATTAATGAGTTTTTCATTTTATCAAGGAAAAAATTAACGAATCGGTTCCAAATCTGACATTTGATGCAAAATCGAAATGACTAACTAGACAAGAAAGGTTTGAAGATGCTGGACCAATGGGAGAGAAAGGGACTTTTTACCAAAATAGTAAGCCCAAAACCTGGCCTCGTTCATTCTTGGGAGTTGCATAAACCAGAATGATTGAAAGGAAAACGACAAACGAAACATTCAACAAATGGATTTTGAAAGAGGCAGCAGACATCTCAGTCAGGCAATACATCAAACACCTTTATACCAGGCAGGGAAGCAACACTTGCGGGATCAAAAAACCTAGCCCAAAGCTACGATTTCTCTTCTCGGATGGCTTCAAGAGTAGAATCAGATGGCTGACCAGTTGTAACCGAGTCGATGACATGAGGGCTTTGTTGCTGCTGCTGCTCTTGGGATTGGGAGTTGATGAGGTGCTCCATGTCCCTCATCCTGGTCCTAACAACATTTGTCACCAAAACTGCAACAGAAGGAACCCATTTTAGCGGAAATGCGGAATTTCATGGAGGGACAGAAGTGACGACGAGAGAAGAGCGCAGCAATAATCAGTACCGGCGGCAGTTCCGATGGTCCAGATCCAGAGGATCTTAACTCCAGGACTCTTGTCTCGCCACATCTCTTTTCTTGATTATAGACTTTGCTGGCTTCAATTGCAGTTTTAACACTTTCTTTAACTGAAATTGGCGCCCTTTTAATTCCAATATGTTGGGCCTTCGAAGATATCAGTCCAAACACCAAACGACAAAGATGGGCTTGGACTTTGGATGATTAAATGGATTGGGGGTGCAAAGAAAAGAATTGTGAATATGTAAACGGGCCTAGGCCTCCTTTATGATCGGGGGAAAATAATGTCAAGGAAAATGATTTTTCGCATTTTATATCTTCCTTTTCCTCCATGTTAATTTCTTGTATGAAAAAGGTTGAATCTAATAACTAAATTGACATAGTTCGACAGAATGATAAAGTCAAATAGAATAATTGAGTATTATCATGTTTGACCATATTCATTTTCCAATTACAAGCTCATAAGCTTTACCAGAAGTAATTTTTTTTCTTTTTTGATTACCAAATTCAAGTTCTAAATAGGGGTTTAATCAGAATTGAAACTACTAGGTTGTTGCAATTATGAAATGAATTATAGCAAGGAACATGCAACTAATGTCCAAGATATTTTCTTTTTTCATCCTTATGGCTTTTTTTCTTTTTTCTAATAGTCTCTGATTAGTGTCTAACATAAAGGGATTTTCAATCTCGTTCTCAACCTGTTGGCCCTACTAATGAGTGCTAACCCGAAAATCTCCAATCTATCAGTATATGTCTAAATAATAGAGTTACATTCGTTTCATGGTTTATAGATTATTATCTATCCCCTTTATGGGACCATAAATGGGAGGAGGAGACTCTTCCAACGTTGTTTTTTCCATTCTCATATGTTTCGAACCCGAGACCTCATGGTTAACAAATGCAAGTTTCTTTTACTTGCACCAACATTCGTTGATTGACATACTAGTGAGTGCTAGCCTGAAAATCTCCAATTACTATGTAGTCTAGAACCTTTAATTGGTGGTTTCACAATTTTTCTCATTTCATACAATTTCACAATTTAGAGCTTCTCATATAGGCAAACTGAATAGTGAATAGGAAGAGAAAATCTGGAACGTTAACCGCTTAGAATTTCACTGCTAAAACATTCATAAAGATTATGATCCAAATTTACTTGGACAAAACAACTTAATAACCCCACACAAAAAAAAAAAAAAAAAAAAATAAAGAACTTAATCTCCATTTAGCATATAGTTTTATGCTCTTTTAATAGCAACGTTGCAATTTTTTGCTTTCATGTAATTAATTCACACTTCAAGCTTCAAGCACAGGCAAACTGATCAACAAGAAGAGAAAATCTTGAATGTAAGCCTCGCCGAAGTTTTCTTTTCTTTTCTTTTTTTTTTTAACATGCTCAGCTTTTCTAGGAAACTATGCAACAGTGCGTTTGATAAAATGAAATTTAAAAATTGAAATCTGAAATCTGAAATTTGAATCCATTAAGTAATTGAAATGTTAAGTACTAAATCTAATACATTTGAATGTATATCACACTAAGTACTAAATTTAGGTGTAGGTGGGACTTGGGAGGATCGAATCCCCCTTCCTAAATTTGAGAGGTGCATTAAATGTACTGATTTTTTCTCAAATTCAATAGGTGTCGTAAGACATCCGTTTGATCTAGAGGAGGTTTAGTCCCTTTTGGCCTCATATAACCCAATTGAGTCTCCCCTTCCCCCTTAGAATAGATGTAGATATAGGAGTAGTTGTAGAAAATTGGGTTTGACCAAAAAAAAAAAAAAGGTCTATCACTTATTTTGGAGAGCAAGTTTTGTTTAAAAAATTTAGTGGCATTTAATTAATTTAGATATTATATTTTTAATTATCAAATACATTTGAACGTGTTAAGATCTAAATCCATTAGATTTAATTATTGAATTGGATTATCAAACGTATCAATAATTGCTTGTACTCGGTATATATGGCTTGTACTCGTTCCACCGAAGACATACTACGAGATATCAACTTTTCCAAACAGCTCGACCTTTTATTATTGGGTGTAGATAAGTGTTGCTTTTCCAGTTTTATACACATGTCAGTTCTAGCCTCAAGGAAGCATTCCAAGCATTCCAGTTTTAATCCATCAGACCAAATAGTCGAACAGAATTCTTTAGATACAACCTGAGAAGTACTATGAAATAATTTGTCCCAACTACTCACTCTTTTAGATACAACTTGAGAAGTATTATGAATCCATAAAATCAATTATTTATATGAAAAATGTAAAAAATTAACCATGCAAAATTTGGAGATGTAGAAAATGTCTTCGCCCGCAAGATAACTCAAGATAAAGTTGCTTCTGTAATCACATTATTTATAGCAGGGTATACTCCATCTGTGCCAGCTGGAGAAGCTACAACTGAAGAGAACACTGACATGAAGAAAATGAAGAAAAAAGGGGAAACTAATGAAGATGTAAAGCATTTTTAGAGATGTTTGGATGGGAGAGAGCTTAAGTAATGTTTAATGTTTAATGGGATCAGGGCGGCAGAACAGTTCAAAGTCAGAAGCCTCAAGAAGGCTTCAAAACTCTTGCATCATTAGTTCTTAACAACAACTACAGGAACCGTTTTGCATTTCCAATCGGTATAATATATATAATCATGCATACAGGCAAGCTTCTAAAATAAGCCCGCCTATAAATCTCTTATAATCTCCTCGAACTGTATCCAGCACTTAGCTGATCGATGTTTGATTGTTAAAGGTCTCTGGAAGTTATAATCTCTCCCTGTCCCAAAATTAAAGACAAACAGGCATAACCATAAAGTGACTATAGCACGGAAAATGAGTTCTTTGACTTCCATGTTTGCTCTATGTTTTATGCTCTTGTGTTTGATTTTCATCGAGTTCGAGTTCAGTCTGGCTTCCCCACCACTTAAAGTGGGGTTTTACAACAAATATTGTCCTCCTGCTGAGGAAATTATCAGAAAAGCTGTTTACAAGGCTGTGGCTAGCAATCCAGGAACGGCTGCTGGGCTCATCGGATGCATTTTCATGACTGCTTCGTCAGGGTACCCTAATACTTTCTACCCTAACTAATATCACCATTACTCTAATAATTTTATCGTGCAAATGCCATGTCAACGTGTTGTAATGGATTAGAATTTCCCAGATCATTTTTAATTTCGCATTCAGCAATTGTTCACGCTATATATATTAATAATGATCTGGTAATGCATGGGGTTACTCAACTCACTTGACTTGTTATACTTCATTTGTACCGTAATTCTAGTCAAGATATATTCATCAAATTAAAGTCTTTGGTTGTTAATTTCTGTCCTGATAATTCAGGGCTGCGATGGGTCTGTGCTGCTAGACACAGTTCCTGGGGGCCCTGCTGCTGAGAAAGATAGCATTGTCAATAACCCAAGCCTTCATGGGTTCGAGGTTATTGATGCAGCCAAAGCCGAAATCGAAGCTATATGTCCCAAAACAGTCTCATGTGCGGACATAATAGCCTTCGCCGCTCGAGACAGCGCCCTAATTGTTGGAGGGATTAGCTATCAAGTGCCTGCTGGACGTCGCGATGGCGGTGTTTCTTTGAGCGATGAAGTTATACAAAATCTTCCTGCTCCTTTCTTCAGTGTCACTCAACTGGAGGAAAATTTCAAGGGAAAGGGACTGTCCCTGGATGAAATGGTTACGCTTTCCGGTGCTCACTCCATTGGTGTCGCACATTGTCCTTCCTTCTCAAGCAGGCTTTACAACTTTAGTGCTACTCATCCTCAAGATCCTGAGCTGGATCCTGAATACGCAGCATTCTTGAAAACCATTTGCCCTCCTCGGAGTAAGGGTGCCAGTTCTAGCCCAACTGCTAATCTTGATGTTTCATCCCCTTATCGCCTGGACAACAAATATTATGCGAACTTGAAATATTATCGTGGGTTATTGACATCTGATCAGACATTACTGAGTAGTCCCTCAACTGCTAAGCACGTCTGGTACAACGCAGTATATGGATCTGCATGGGCGGCCAAATATGCTGCTGCCATGATAAAAATGGGTTCCATTGATGTGCTGACTGGTAGAAAGGGGGAGATAAGGAACAATTGCCATTTTGTGAACTGAGCGAACACTTGGCTTGCTGAAAATGGAATTTGGGCTTATTTGTCAAGTGATTTCACAATAAATTCAACTATGATTCCTTTTTTTTTTTTTTTTGGGCAATTTATCATGAGAATCTTGAATTGATGTTTCTTGTAACAAACAATTGTATCCAATTAAAGTTCGACCAAATTCACAATGAATGTATCTTTTGTTTCAGTTTTCAATCTTTTTGGGTTTCTTGGTTTATTTCATTGGATTATTTACCTCACAAATTCTTGACTATATTGGAACCAAGCATCGTATTTAGCACCTCAACTAGCTTTCTTTCGGTAAATTTGGTTCTTAATGTTGGAATGCTCATTCAATCCTCTTGTTAGAGATTCTTGGTAAATCAAATGAGTCCTTTTAGCCAAAAGAATAATCTTTTGGGTCTACATCATAGTGCTAAAAAGTTAGCAGCTATAAATAAATTGAGTGCATTGTAATCCTATTATTACAAAATTTTAGTGGGATCTATCTATGCTTTCGAGCCCACAGGCAAGTTTTTTTTTTTTTTTTTTGGGAGGGGTTTTAATGAATGGCACCAAAGTTATTATAATCGGCTGATATTATGACATTGAGAAAGTAGCAAAAATGATAATTAAAAGTATTAAAATTTTCTTGTTTTGTTACCTAAACTTTTTGTAGTCAAAATGGTCACTAAATTAATATAAACATAGATTTTCTATCGCTCAACTAATAAAACATACATTTTGGTAAATGGTAACTCAATTGACAAAAACACGCACTTCTAGTTTTTAAAAAAAAATGCATATTTTAGTAGGTTAGGTGACTATCCAATCTTAGGTTAAAAGAAAATTTTAGTGGTCAAAATAGAGAATTTCGATTAGCTAGTGAGACTTTTGCTATTTACTCTTATTTTCAACGCAATCTTATTACAACATGTCGAACGATGACTACTATGGACCATGGTTCTAACAAGGCCCATTTTGTGAATCATCAAGAAATTTCACTCGAGGGTGCAGGCCAAGGGCCAAAGGCCCAAACGGGGCCTAGAAATGTACTAGCGAATCCTTCCACTCACCTTGAACCTAGAATCTGTGATAGCTTTTGCAATGAAAACTCTACCGATTATCAAACCACTGGTAACCACAATTTGGCAAAATAACTTGTTGGGCTACAAGTCTACAACCTCAGCCACATCATTGCTCTGCCTAAATTAACCCATTGCATAAACCTAACCTCCAATCAAATTAAGGTGTTGGAAAGCATCCCCATCCCCAGTGGAGCATCTAGCTTGGATATGTTTCTTGACTAATTGTCTTTTTGATCAATTCCTTATTCTAGATGCTACGGGGGAGGGGGAGGCCAACTGGACTTGTATAGGGATTGAGGATTGAACCATCAAACCAAACAAATGCACTACTGCACCCTCTGAATTTTTTGAAGGAAGGAAGCCATTGTTTTCTTGTAATGCATGAGGTGGAGTTTGATCTCCCGACCTAGTGCATGAAAGAGCTCTAAGAGACTTTCTCTTGAACATTGGATCAAAGCCCGACGGTTCATCACAACCCTTGCACTTGCTCACTTGAATTTTGTACCAGTATAGTGCAAAACTAAATTTCTTTGATATGGAAAACAGACCATTATGATTTAGCCTCTACACACCAGTCAAATCAAGAGATTGGCTATTGTAAGTCTGCAACCCCTTGAATCAAAAGAGGGCCATTACGCAAGTCCATTGTACATGACCTACATGTAAATTTAAGCACAAAAAAGAAAAGGACAAAAAATTACCTATATATATAGAGAAAAAAGAGAAACCACTTGAAAAGATATAAGCAAAATTACAGTCATCTACCTCACACAATCTTGCTAGTCTGGTTTATCTAACTGTCCGCATGTGTGTCCAGCTCCATGTGTTTGAAAAGGACGACAGGTTCCCATTAAATGCAGATAATTCCCAAAGTTGGGAATGGGATCTACAGACACCACTCGAATTTTCAGCTCTTCCACGAGCACAGGACCAGGGAGTAAAAAACAAAAAATCTCTTTAACTACAAGCCAGTATGAATTGATGATGCTACTGACATCAACCAAAAGCATAATTACCATATTTACTATATTTTTGCAACGCAGTACAACCATAAAAAATGTGATGGCCACCATGGCAGCTGTGCAAGTTAAGAGGATTCACAAATGGGGGAGCTCAATGGTGTTGGAAGATTGTGGTTCAACAAGGAGTTTTTATTGACAAAAAAGTGCAGAATAAGCACAAGAAAAGATGAAGAAGAAGAACAAAGTAGTTATGTATATAAAATTGCAGAAAAAACAACTACAATGAATTCAAGGCGTGTAATCACTTTCCTTGAAGTTTTATTGCCCCCACTATCTTGCTAATCTGGTTGGTGGGCAAAACTCTAGGATACAATGAATTCTAAGAGAACCAAGTAGCAAGTTCTTGGTATCTCTTAAGGAGAATAGAAAGAAGGCACATGAAGAACAAGTAGAATTTTCTGGTGTTAGAACACTTGTTTTATAGACTCCCAAGCGTTGAAGCGTTGAAAATTATCAATACAACCTTCAAGATTACTCCAAAGGTGTGATTTGAAATTTTAAAAGCGAGCGTTAGGATCGCGGCCCGGATCAGGTGTGACTTCGGATATCACAGGAATATATCAAGCGAGCGAGACACAAACGATCCTGAATGGATCCGAATCGAGAACACTGGCGATCGCCATGGCTGGTGTCCTCGCGGATCGGTTCAATATTATCATTTTCAAGTTTAGTTCGTACACCAACTTCTATTTTGCAAACTATATCAACAAATGGAATCTCAACATAATTGCTGTCCAGTCCACCACTTTTCCTTCGTTACCCTGTTATTCATTCCATTAACACACTATCTAAAGTTTACTTTTTGTTTTTTTTTACGTCTTTTTTCTTTTAATTTTCTCAGTGGGCGAAATAAAAGATTTGATAGATTTCAAAAACTAAATCTAGAAGTTAGATGTAAATTGTTCTCTTTAGATTAATTGAGCGGTTTTTATCAGATCTGTTGGAAGACAATATATATACACAAATACATTAGGACCAGTGATGTTCATCTGATGGCAAAGTTTTTCGGAGTTCTAATATCATGATCAAGTTTATTACTTTTTAGATCTATTGTATCGGTTTATTTTTAGATCTATGTGTCTCTTGTGTCATGTTTTTATGTACTTGCTGTCATTGGTGCAGATATTGGAATGAAATGATCCTTTTTATCCCAAAGAAAGGAAAAAAAAGGTTTAGTTCTACATACAAATTCTTCACTCCATAAATCTCACATTGAGAGGTTTATTACTCTTGTAATAATATGAATATCTAAAGGGTCCACAAAGTTTATGTACAGGGCCCACAAATTTTATGTAGAGGGCCCACAAATCTTTTCTTCTTTGCATAGAGTACGTGATGAAGGACAGATAGAAAGATCCCTGGCGTTAGGTGACGGGTTGCTTTTCCAGCTTTCGCTTTCGCGTTTTCAGCTGTAGTACACGAGGAAAGCTGAATTTCATGCTGTACTGAGGAAAGTCTAGATCCGGGTTTCCCTAAAAGATCGATCAATTAATTGGAGTAAACTACCAAGATGTTTAGCTTGATGCTCCAAAGATCATACTAGCTCGCATCAAAAAACGAAGAAGAAGAAGAAAGATCATACTAGCACAAGCGGAATATGCACGGTACATAACTATTGGGCTTTGATTCAATGGTGAGCCTCTTAGAGTTTTCCGTGCATTAGGTCGGGGGTCAAATTCCACTTGGTGCATAACAGGAAGCAATGGCTTTCTTTTGTCAAAAAATTCAGAATGTGTAACAGTGCACTTGTTTGATCTGATGGTTCAGTCCGTAGTCTCTTTATTACAAGTGTAGTGCACTTGTTTAGTGTGATTGTTTAGTCCCCAACTCTGTTACAAACCTAGTTGGGCTCCGCCTTCCCCATAGTGTAGGAGTAGAATAAATTGTTGCTACTGTAAAAATAAATAAATAAATAAATAAATAAAAGCATATGTACAGTGCGTAAGTCTAAAAATCCAAAACTATATATTGTATCTTTTACGCGAAATATGGAAAAACGAAAGTCAGAGGTCAATTACTCGTGGGATTCTCCAATCTATTATTGCTACTTCTTTGTGGTATGATGCAATATAGCAATTGAATCAGTGCTCTTAAATCTTAATCTCATCACACAAGAAGCTATCACTATTCTGAACCTGATGAAACCTGTTTCACACCTAATCAAGACAACATCTTAAAGGCTTTCTAAAAATTGATACGGTCACATTAAAAAAGATGACTTTGTGAATTATTTGTAGAAATTTATTTATTTACATTGTCAACATATTTTACAATTGCTTTATTATCTTACATGTATAACATCAAAAAATAATACAATATTTTCTTTTAAAAATTATTTAAAATAATCTACTATCCAAACAGATTATGATGAGGGAACAAGTTTCATCCTCATAAAAACTTTCATCTGACTAAGAGGATTCAGAAGTATTTGGTCCTAAGAAATATATCACTTTTGACCAGTTTAGTATGACTATATGCTTTTCCCCCTACTTGCAGCTAGTCCACATTCCTAGTAGTAGTATTTTACTCTCTATTGGGTTTTTTTTTTTTTTTTGTAACCTAATGTTTAGACAGAATTATTTTGTTACATTATAAATCTTTTTTAATTAGCTTTTTATGCTCTGGGTGTAGGTTGGGGGATCAAATCCCCCTTCCTAGGTGTTTTAGGTGCACAAATTCTCTTCTTAAATTCAACGAGTGTCGTAGGGCACCCGTCTGATCCGGTGGTGGTTTAATCCCCCGAGTTCCCCTGAACCTCTTTAGATCCGCTCCCCTCCCCCCATATACACTAGGAGTAGGTTAGATTAAAATCTATCGTTGCAGGCCAAAAAACAAAAAAAGCTTTTTATGCTATATTAAAAAAGGCGCTATAGTATTATTTTTAAAGAAAAATTCCATACCCTGTAAAATTGAATCCCATAGCAGCTAGCTAGTTCCAAAACGGAGGCATGATTAGCATGTTTGAAACTATAATCATTTCTTCCCTTTGATTGTTGTAGGACATGAAGCAACCGACTCTTAGCTCTGGCCAATTCCACTCTTTTGATTACAAGCTCATCCAAACCGTCCACTATAAATTACTGGTAGGAAAAATGTCCGCCTTAATTGCTAACTCACCAGAAAATTTCAGCTCACTCTTAAAACGTTGCAAACGAGAAATTGACCAGATTAGGTTGATCAAGAAAAAACTCCAAATGATCCTGCCAAAGTATAGCCTGAGAGATTAGACCAAGTTGGCCCATCATTTCTAATTGATGTGATTTTCCACTTACAAATGACTAGCAGTTCTGAATAATTCCAAGTACATCATTTCTGACTTTATGACATGAAATCACAGAAATACATAAGCATTTCTGACTTTAGGTTTGGGTGACAAATTTGACTACAATACCTATTTTGTAATTAGTGCCGGCGACAGATCTATTGATTGCGGCCGCGGCCGGCCTAAGTAGGTAGGACTGTAGGAGTAGCACTAGAGAGTGCACTTTAGACGCAATCGTTATCGTTAACGTTATTAATAGTGTGTTTCGATGGAAGATTATTTAAAATAATTGTTGTGGCATTTTTTGTAATGTGACGAATATCAGATTAAAAGATGATTAATAAAACGTTTTAATGATATAAGTAAAAGATTTTTTTTTTTTGGTGATTATCCTTCATCACGTATAGTACTTAACATTTAATCACAAATGTTGCGATTGACAAGGAGTCTTATTTTAAAGAGCTATATATTTACCACTATCAAAATTGATATGAAAGAAGCTAAAGTTCCTAACAGATGCTGAACATCACTAGATAAGGAGTAGAACATTTTGATGACAACAGAAATTTTCAAAGAAGAGAATATAGAGATGAACTGAACGTAAACGCAACAAACAAATTAATGCAACACATGTAGATGTTGCCATAATCACAAAAAAGTTGATGCATCTTGCCCTTGCGGTACTCAATATTGCACCTAACTCTTATTTGGACCAGCTTGAAATTTCCATTTTACAAGGGACAGCGAACCCACCGTGCTTTCTAGTTTGTCGAGTTGCATAACACATGTTAATTTCTGCCAACACAAGTTAAATCAGTTAGCAAAGACGGGTTACTTGCTTCTCCACAAAAATTTGCTTAATTGAATCTCACTGCTTGCTAACGTGAGAGTTGCATTGGTGGTCGATCTGTAAGTATCTTTGTAAATGGCCTGTGATCCCGAAACCTTCCTTGACCCATCCAAATTTTTTCTTATAATATATATATATATGTTACCTTCTCAACCGATTTTTCAGGCAATTATACGATAGAGAGCTAGATATTTTCCATAGATTTTCCATTTGGATGACAGTTTCTCAAAATACTCTTTCCAAACTTTTTATTATATATATGCTCTCATTCATAAAATGGTGAGTGATATTTTTCTAGTAGTAGTTCTTACGTAAAAAACCATCATTAACTAGTCAAACGAACAGTGACGGTTATAACTGCCTCTTCTTATAGCTGTCATAGTCTCTCAAAAATGTAGGGAAAACGTTTATCCTTAAAATTTGGAAATGCATGCATCTCGTGTTCAATACTATAATACTTACTACATAGAGACAAAGCCCTCTCTCCATTTGCGTATCACGATGCACTCTCATTATTTCAACAACCAAAATAGATCCCCGTTTTTGTTTTGTTTTTTTATATGATTTGTAATATCTTTTCAGATTGGATATCAATTTCATTATGTCTAATGCTCCTCGTTATTCACGAACCATTGGCACAAAGAAAATAAACCCCCATTAAGTCTACTTGCTTCGAACATTTGGCCTTTTATTTCATGATCTGTCTATGTAAACTTCCTTTCTGGATCTCTTTAATTCTCGAAAGTGGTTGTTTTCAGCTCTATGTCGTTGTAAAAGGTCTTGGACAGAGTATTATCTGGAATAATTACTGTAGATTTTTTTACTATATAATATATATGAGATAAAAATGTGATTGAAAAATGTGTTTACAATCTTTTGCAGTTAGTATATTATTTGAAAAAATTTAGCTATCCAAGTACACTCTTAGTTTTTGTGATTTTTGTGATGTTTCATTTATATTTTTCATATAAAGTTTGAATGGGTAAAGTATATTAAAATACGATAGGACCGTTAATAAGTTGGTTGTGACACTTATACATATAACACAAATTTTTTTATATCATTTAATAAGATACAAGAAATTGCATCTAGAGCTCTAGACGACTTGATTAATTTTGTTGCTCTCCTTGCACTTAAATGGTTTGATGGATTCCTCAACCAAGGAATAGTGCAAATTACCTACAGGCCAAGGATTGGATTTGAGATGAGGATAAAAACAAAACTTAGAAAACAAATATACCACCATTTTTCTTTGGACAAAAAGGCAGGAAGGATGAAACAAAGATTCATGCTTGCACTTAATAAAAGGGCAAACTTCTAGTTTTCACAGTACAAAAGAAAAGGAGAAATGTTATTTGCACTCTTATTTTTGTTAATCACACTTCTACTATCATTCTAATTAAACAAATTTCATTTGTTAAACTCTATGATAGGACAAATGGTGGAAGTGTAAATAATAAAAAATAGAACGCAAATAACATTTTTTAAGAAAAAACTTGATTCTCATTTCTCTCCATGGATTATTTTTTCCTAGCCACACCACATCACTGTCTACTTGCCTATTTTTGTCGGTGATGTGATTTCTGAAGTTTTCCCATATTCGATTAATTTTGTGGTGTCCCTTTTTTTGGGTGAATATGGTGCCCAATTCTCCTCGCGGCACACGAGGCATTGGCACAAGCAAATATTCCGCATAATAATAACTAATACTCATCGGCTCTATCTAATTGGTGCCTATCTGCCACTCGTCAAAATATATTTATACGAGATTAACTAAGAAAAGTAATAAACATAAGAGAAGGTAGGTAAGATTAAATAGAAAAAATATATAAACGCAATGGAGGATAATAATTATTAGTATGTATATATGCGTAGCAAGTTAGGTGAATTTTAAATATGTTCATGCGTGTCTAATAGCCACTCGTTAGAAAAACCTAGCATGCTTATAACTTGTCATATACAGGTATTCTTAAAATATGAACCACACAATTGTATTAGTCACATGTTCTTAAAAAAAAAGAAAAAAGAAAGTAACTGAGACATCTGAATAAGAAACATATTTATATGTGCAGTTGGTCTTTCATTACTCCTTTTTTCCTTTTTATTGTATCTTTCTGGAGATAAATTATAGTTTTATGTCCTTTAAAATGAAAAAAAAAAAGGAAAAATAGTAGCCTATTCTTTTTTCGATTTTTAGGTTATGAAAAAACAGAAAAGAGAGAAGAGAACAAATGGGGCAGACCTCCTTTCTACCTTGTTGGCTCATTCAATTGTAGTAATATCTCTGTCTATTTAAGGCACCGAAAATTGGGCGCTTGTTATAGAGTAGTAGGTTGGAATGGCGAATCTTGGTGTCCTATCCTGTTACAAAAATGAATTGACGTCTTTTCAATCGAAATCAGAATCAGATATCCAGCTGCCTCCTTGGCTGCACGCATGTGCTGTGCATTTGGGTGGGCATTTAAGATTCTCCAAATTTTCATCATCCCTGAAAATTTAAGCTGTTGTTCTCCTCTATGGGAAATTAAAACAAAAAAAACATCAGCCAACAATCAAAAGTAAAACAGGAAAACACACTAATTATCAGAATTTAGGGTGATTTTTTTTTTCCCTTTCTTAGTGCTATTGAGTTGTATATTGTGGAAAAGTGGGTGGTAATTCGAACATATTGATGTAAATTACTATTACTAAGCGAGTGTTTGGTAAATGGGTTTTAACCCCCACAATAGATTTCAAATTTAATTATGTCCATATATAATGTTTATTTGGAGCTAATGGGAATGATAGGTATCCTCTATAGGTTTTCTGATTAACAATCTATTATTAAGGAATCATCTTAATTACCCATATTATTCTCCTTAAATCATCTTAATTTTCCTTTTATTCTCATTAAATGTAAAAATAAGAAAACAAAATGCTACCATTTCACCAAATGGAAACAATAAAAAGAAAAAATAAATAATGAAAAAGAAAAATAATACATTATAAAATTCATTCCATATTAACAAATAAACTATGAATCTTCATTAAAGTTCATTATCATTGACCACTCTATGATTCTTATAGTGATAGTGATTATAGAATTTGAACACATCGGCTCCTAACTATTGCTTCAATGTCAAAGGCGGTGACGCAGTAGATTTTGTTGCCTATGAATGGACAATTTTTGCGTCAATGTTAAAGGCGGCGACGCAATAGATTTTGCTGCTCGCTCACAACACCTCAAAAAAATTCATGAGAAACTATCATTTTACTTGTATACTTATTTTTCCTTTATATTTTCTGTTATACTCGTTGATTACTTGAAATTTGGTTTATTTTATACTTTTATGTATAATTTATTTAATTTAAAATAAATTATATGATTTATTTTATACTTTTTTTAAATAATTTATATATATTATGATTGCATAATTTCTTTTTGCCAATTAATTCAAGACAAAATTGTATAATTAGTTTACGAATGTTTTAATTGGTTAAATATTTTAGACGAGTATGTACGCTCCTAAATAATTATTAGGAGTAAATTAATAAGAGTATTATACTCTAAGGTATTATTAATGTATGGGCAAAAAATCTAGGCGGCCATTAAATTATTGTTCGGGTCAACTTTTGGTCATCAAACAATTGTTCGTCGCTAATTGCCCACTAAACTAACTAATCAATACATCCATGATCATTTCATCGATTACTGCTCTTAAAATTGAAAATAATCAGAACACGTGATAAATTGTAGGGGTATTTTTGTCTATCATTAATCAAATCCTATAATCCTCATTATTTTTGACGTTAAACATACATCAAAACGTGATTATTTGGAGGAAAAAATAGGAACTCAATTTGGAGCCCTACTCAATTTGCCACGTGTTCTGATTATTTTGAGGGAAAATATATTATTATATGGGGGGGGAAATAGTGATGGACAAATATACCCCTATAATTTGCCACATGCTATGATTATTTCCCAAATTAAGAGTAACAATTGACACAATGGCCACGAGTGCATTGATTGTTTAGTTTACTGGCCAATTAGTGATGAAAATTTGTTTGATTGCCAAAAGTTGGCTCGAATAATAGTTTAATGGCCGTTCAAAATTTTTTCCCTTAATGTATTAATAACAGCATTAAATAAAGATGCAACCAATGCATTTTTAAAAAACCCAAATTTAAAAAAAAATAAAGAAATAGCTAGTGTAAATTAAAACATAAAACATAGGAGTTGCTGTGCCTAGTCAGCCTTGCAACTCCTACGTCTAAAAAAATAATTAAGAAGGGTTGCCGTGCCTAGTAATTAGAAGAGCGATCTAGAGAGCTGCATTCCATCGATTTTTTCTTTTGGGAGCAATTTTTTGAGAAATTAGCCCCGAAAATTGGGCGCCTGTCATAGAGTGGTTGGTTGGAATAGCAAATGTTGGTGTCCTATCCTGCTACAAAAATGACTCGATGTCTGCTTCAATCGAAATCAGAAACAGATATCCAGCTGCCTCCTTGGCTGCTCGCAGGTGCTGTGCGTTTGGGTGGGCATTTAAGACTCTCCAAATTTTCATCATCCCTGAAAATTTAAGGTGTTGTTCTCCTCTATGGGAAATTAAAACAAAAAAAAAAAAAAAAAATCAGCCAACAATCAAAAGTAAAAGAGGAAAATACACTAATTATCAGAATTTGGGGTGATTTTTTTTTCCTTTCTTAGTACTTTTGAGTTTTGAGTTGTATATAGTGGAAAAGTGGGTGGTGATTCGAACATGCAAACAATGATGTAAATTACCATTACTAAGGGGTTGTTTGGTGAATGTGTTTCGACTCGCACTATGGATTTCAAATTTAATTATATCCATATATAATGGGAATGATATGTATTTTCTATAGGTTTTCTGATTAACAACATATTACTAAGGAATCATCTTATTTACTCATATTATTCTCCTTAAATCATCTTAATTATCCTTTTATTCTTATTAAATGTAAAAATAAGAAAACAAAATGCTACCATTTCACCAAATGGAAAAAAATAAAAAGAAAAAAGAAATAATGCAAAAGAAAAATAATACATTATAAAATTCATTCCATATTAACAAATAAACTATGAATCTTCATTAAACTCCATTATTATTGACCACTTGATGACATCATAGTGATAGTGATTGTGGAATTCGAGCATCGGCTCCTAACTATTGCTTCTAAAATGGGTAGTGTAGAAAAAATAAAACAACTGCGAGTGAAGATAAACATAAAACTCATTAAATCATTAAAGGATATATTCCTACCCTTTTCTCTGGACAAACTGAGAAAATGGGGATGAAAGAAAAAGATTCCCGATATATATATACTTTTCAAAACTCATACTACTAATTAGAATCACCTGTTTTGCGTAACAAAAAAGCAATCCGTTAGTTGCATTAATAAATTCTTAATTATCATAAAAGCATAACATTTATAGTTGCCACCACCCATACCATCTAAGCTATAAACACTAGATCTACTTTTTCGTCTCTGGCTATATAATAGGCTTGTTATTGGTTGTTTTAGATTTCATAAAATTTAAATAGAAATCGATGGCGGAGAATAATTAGAATTAGCAAAAACTAATCTTTTGGTGATTATAAATTTTACTTTTATCATTAAAAAATTTATAATTAGAACACAAAAACAATCGAGAATATCACAAAATTGATTGTTTTAAATTAGAATCTATAATCAGTTAAAATAATCATCTGAGAACAAGATTAGCATTAATAAAAGGAAATGTTATTTGCACTGTATTTATTGTTATTTGCATTCTCACCATCTGTTTTGTCATATAATTTAATAAATGAAAAGTACATAATGAAAATGACTATAGGAGTTTGAATAATAAAAATGGGAGTGCAAATAATATTTTCCTAATTAAATCGCATAAAAATCTTGATCAACAACGAAATTTACTTTTGTCACACGAGTAAATGGTTATTGTTGCGCACCATACGAAACAGGAGCTTGATGTAGAACCAAAACAATTGTCACGAAAGCTGGAAAGGAAAAATCAAATGTAGAACCTAATTGAAAAAAAAAAAAGAAGAAAACCCATTAAAATCGTCTATATAATAACAATGCGCAAAAATATCAACAAAGGACTCAAGATTGTTCAAATAACAATGTTTACTGTCAAAAAAAAAAATACCAATATTAAAAAAAAAAGCAAAGTTGTTAAAACATATGCTAATCTCCGTAAAATCACCAACGACTTATTCACTCTCAAAACATTCATGTGCAAAAAGTTTTTATTCTATGTCAAAATATTTTTGTGCAAAAAGTTTATTTTCTCTTTTACCAACCACACTTTCTTTCACCCACTTTTCGAAATTACTTTACCTCTAATAAAAATTGAAAAATTTAGATCGACAAAGTGCATGATAGATTAACAAAAATTTGTAAAACCATGCTATTAGTAACAAAGTGCTTTCATAATTGCTCCAATTTGAGAAAGAATTGTTTCTGAGATATATCTTTCGATATTTCTCTGTATATAAAGCACAAGGAGTGGTGTGCAGTGTTAAAATTTGGTTTCTTTATTTCAATTTTACTCTCACCAAATGTAAAGATTTATTAAAGATAACTATATAAGTTTTCAACTTCTAATAACTTCCACTTCCAACGACTTCTTTTTTTTTTTTTGCCCCTTTGTCTGCCGAAAAAATCATAATTTCTATTTTTTTCTTTTCTTTTTGCAAACAAAAAATCTAATACCATCCATTGATTTGAATAAAAACAACTTTGTTTTTTTTTTTTGTTAATTGCACACTATGGGTGTGTGGTTTTCCACTCGTGAAAATAAGTGACCAAAAACCACACAAGTAAACATCTTCTTTTCATTTATGAATTAGTCTTTTTAATCCTTTTATACCACTAACTGCAAAAAATCCACACAAGCAAACATTTTCCTTTTTCTTTTGTTGTTTGCATCACCTTTTAATTTGGTCACCAATACATTTTTTGTCAGTAGCAGCATATATGCGGTGACTTCTACAGAACATCCCTACTAATACGAGACTGTTGAATAATAATTCGAATATATGATTGTTTGACAAAATTTTTTTTACTTGCATCACGACACGTTCTTTAATCATTTCTTTATTTTCTCAATCACTTTCTTAGTCTACGTACCGTCACATCACAAAAATTACTATATTAATTATTTCAAAAAATTATTCAAAAGAGTCATGTGTATATATATATATGTTATATCCAAAGTCCAAACACACATTGGATCCCGAAGATGAGGATGGAGTCTTACCAACCGAGCCTATCGGGGCCTTAATAGTGACCAACCGGACCAACCCCAGTTTTTCAGAACAGATTTGTGAAAGCGAGTCCCACAGCGGGAATAAGAGGACAAAAACGCATACGTGCCTCATGTGATGTGAACAAATTATTAAAATATTCGTTGGGTCAGAAAATTGGAGGTCTAATAATAACAATAATAATAATAGTATACCATACCTACCAAACAAGGTTTATATAAAATTTAAAGCTTAGAAGGGAATCAAGATCGGAGGCGCTATTCTGACGGAGACTCCAACCAAGGCCCGCCCACCCGCCCACCCAAAGTCCGTACCATCCTACTCTCTCTAAGCCCTTAATTTTTTTCCCTACAAAGCCATAAAGAAGGGGAGAAATCAGAAGATGTCTTCGGCATTGACCACTCCTTGTTTTCAAACCATCCTCAAGAGGATCTCCTCCTCCTCCTCCTCCTGCTCTTCTTCTCCCTCGACATTTTCGCTCCTCAAATCTCATTCCCCATTCTCTACCTCCTCACTCAAGCAAGCTCTCTCCTCCTCCTCCGCCGCCGCATCACCTCTCTGTCGGTGCTCGCTGTCTTCTTCCTCCTCCTCCTCGCGCGTGTCCGCCGCTACAGCCTCCGCCAGCAGCTCCACAGTCATGGGTGATGCAGTTGCCGATGCCGCAATGGACGCCGTCCAGAGACGCCTCATGTTCGAAGACGAGTTAATAACCACCTTACTTATTCCTTTTTAACGTTCTGCTTTTATGTGGTCGCCTGTTTGCGTGCGAGCATTCGGAGGTTGCCGCGCGGATGCATTTCCTTTGGTTTTGATATCGTTTCTCGATTTTTTTAAGATCATTATACTTGTGGTGTGGACGTAAGTTTTGCGATTTTCACCTGGCTTATTAGTTAGGTCTTTGAGATTTTAAGTTTGAATCAGTGTGAGAGGAGAGGTATGATATCATCCCTTCATTTCATTCTCATTGTTATTTTGATTGTGATTTTATTAAGAGTGTTTTAAGCTTTAATTAGAACCTCCAACAACTCTTAAATTTTTTTTTTAAATTGCTTGTCTCGCACGAATAAAAAGTTATCTGTGTCTGGGTCGAAAGTGGTGAATTAGGTTCATGGAGTTTTTGTTGTTTGAAATTTCGTTGTCAAGGGAAAAAAGGATACACGGATCCTTTTTGACGTGACAAATCTGAATTGGCATATACTACTGGAAAGACGGACAAAAAGGTAAAGAAGGAAGGAAAGTCCTTTCCTTCTTTGATTGCTTTTCTAGATTTATAAATCAAATGGACCTAAAACTTTACTAATTTCACTCGACTAGTTTTTTCCTCTAGAAGGAAGTTCTCTGCTTTACGTCTGTTCTTTCATGATTTATATACATCGGAAGAGATATCGAATTTGTTTGGATGAAATTGGTTTATGAGCTTTTCCAGCTTTTCCTGAGTCCTGAATATTCCCAATCTGAAGTTTGTCAGGTGATTTGTCCAGTATATAGAAGTCAGCGGTTTGAGCTAGACACTTTTGGAGTGTGTAATGCTATTATACTGTTTTAGGGGTTAATACGATGAAATCTCAAGTATCCAGCATTTTATCTTTGGAAAAGATGTCTTGCAAATCTGACTGTAAAAAGTCTCTGCAGATTTCTGTTGTTCTGTTTGTTTTTCTCACTCTTTGGAAGCCTGAATATAGTTGAGTTGACAGAAGGATACTGAGCATAGTGATCATTCCTGATGGTTCTGTTTGAACTGTGTACAATTGCTATTTACTCTTTATTTTTCCTCTAACTGAAGTCAGCTGATATATTCCCCCCTAATCTTTGCTTTTAGTTTGTTTGAGCTATAAGAAGGGCCCCTTTTTTGGCCAAGGAACGTTTGCCTCCTAAATATTCTCAGATAAAAGCACCCTTTTGTCTTTCTAAAATTGCTTTTTCAAGAATCAAATATTTTCCTTGTAAAGCTACTTTAAATTGTTAAAGCAAAGAAAAAAAACCTGTCATGAGATAGATGCTCTTATTAACAAATTTCATACTCTAATTTGATGAAATGCCTCTTGACATGATGACATCACACAGACCAGTTGTGTTGGAATTTTTAATTTAAAAAGTGAAAATTTTTCCCAGTTTATGTTGAATTTTATGAATGTGGAAGAGTTTCATTAATTTCAATCCCCATGCATCCCATTTCCTTCTGTCTTTCAGCGTTTTGACCCAATCTTTTGATTCTTAATCCTGCAGATGCATTTTGGTAGATGAGAATGATCATGTTGTTGGTCATGATACCAAATATAACTGTAAGTGGTGCTTTTCTTCATTCTACTCTCTCTCTCTCAGACACACACCCACATCTGCTAAATCTAGATATTTATGTATATTTGAATGGTTCCAATTCACTGGCTAACAATATATTTCCCATCTTGCCAATTTGATTCTGGTGTCATCGTTCATAACCATGGGTTTACATGCTTTAGAAATATTGCTATTTTCTCATCACTTTGTTGCGAGTATGGCTTACTGTCAAAGCATTAGCATTTTTTCAGTTTATTTTGAGTTCCAGCTTCTTTAACATAGATTCTAGTTCCCCTCTTATGGTCACTTGCTAATGTCTCATTCCTTGGACAATTAGTAGTTAGTTGAGATCTGGCATTCCGACAAATCTGAAATCTCGTCTCTGTCATATGCATTGTACAAAATTTAGTTGCATATAATGTGTTCTTGAGGTCACAGAAACTAACAAAGCCTTGTCTAGAGTAGTTTGATTCCATAACTGTGTAGATGAACTTGTGGTACGATTATTATTGTTTTGGTCTAGGCAAGAAAGATCGAGTGAATTGATTTTTCATCTATAAAAATAGGAACTTACCCAAAAAAAAAAAAAAAAAAAAATTTAGATTGAGTGATTTGGTACCTAAAACAAACTTGTAGAATCCTACTTACTATGTTAAGTGGAAAATCTTTCTTATTTTGTCTCCAGAAGCTACTAAAACAACACACAATGGGGTTACTGCATTCAGATCAAATAATTATAAGTTGCTGATAGTGGCTCCTTATTAAACTGGTGATTTTGTATAATACTCAAGGAAATTTACATGTAAAGGCTACTTAGTGGGGTTAGAAAAGTGGTGGACTTGCTCTTGAATGCTTTTATATATAATCTGTGACTTGCTCTTGAATTCTTTTATATATAATCTGTGATAGTTAGTGCATTCATCTTCGTTAATGCTGCTGGTAGAGGAGCTCCTTAATGATATCATGCAAAAAGAACCAAGTACTTATTGTTAGCTTATGGCTTTCCTGTGGTCATTTCAGTTGTAAAATGGATGTGAACTTGGATAATTTCGCATATTACAGTGTAGGATGAGGATGCTTTTTCCTTATCTGGACAAGTAAAATATGGTAGTTTTTTGATATGCAGGTCACTTGATGGAAAAAATTGAATCTGAAAATTTGCTGCACAGAGCTTTTAGCGTATTCTTATTCAACCCAAAGTTTGAGTTACTTCTTCAGGTACGCACTGCAAGTGATGTTTGCTTGTTTGTGTGATATTAGAGTCAAATGGGACTTGTTTCCCCTCTCCATTATCAAACATCTTTGACATCAGGAAGGGGAAAAAAAAAAAAAAAAGCACCCCACCCAAAAAAAGAAAAATTGGGGAAAGATGCACCTGTTATTACATGGAGCTTATAGAAAGAAACCAGTTTGATGCTTTCAGTTTAGATTCCATTTAATGTGCTTATTCTCTCCTGAATCCTGACTTTTAGAAACAACGTGCCTAGTGCCTCCTTGACAATGTCTCAATGGGTATAGTGGGTCATTGTTATCACTCATTTCATGAGTACTCAAGGATCGGCATGCTTATTACATTTATCACTTGTAATTTACAAACTAACGACATATGCTGCCAAGAGGTGAAATATTATATGTGCTTGCTTCCATACTGGTGTATCATGATTGCATTGTAGCATTTCTTTCAGTTCCTGATCATAACCGCTTAAGTTACATACCTTGCGTAGAAGGGGCTATTGATTATTGGATACAGAAGAAAAGGATTCTAGTTCTTGATGTAGCCTTTGTACTAACCTGATTGTACCTGAGACTCTCACAGACAATAAGCAACAATTCGATTCATGAGTTTGATCCATGTTTAAGTTAAGAATCTTACCATATTCCAATGTGGGCTACAAATGATTATAAAATTTCCATGGAAATAGGATTTTTTTTTCCTCCTCGTAGTGGAAGTAGGATATCAGCTTGCATGTGTTATCAGACTCTTTCTTCTTCTTCATTTTTTTTTTTTTTTTGCATGCAGAGAATGACTTCTAAAATACTAAATTCCTGCTTGAATTATCTGAAGCTTTTTGCCTGCTTAAAGAAAGAACAAAAAATTGTTATTTGCTATATGTAATCATGATGTAGTTGAGCTATGACCCACATTTACATGAAAAGAAAGAAGCATGCAATGAAGTCAGAGCTAAAATGTTACTTCCTAGATCCTGGGATTAGATTTCTTACCTGTGGTCATCCATCAAGAATGCATTGTATAACACAAAACTGATTCATATAATCTCAAAAGTCTAAAGGTGGGGTGATAGCAGGTGAAACTAGACAAGCTTTTGGTAACATTACACCATTTCAGATATGATGTTAAAATCTAGCCAAATACTTTAATCAGTAAAAGTTGGGCTTCCTCAACTGGCAGCCTTGATTAGAAGTTCTGAGAGATCCTGGAAATCTGATGAGGATGACGTTTATAACCAACCAAGAGCTGGCCATTGTGAAAACTCTGGACCAGTAGGAGTCCTCAAACAGTATCTATGCTTCATTAATGATTCTGATGTTTGGATTCATTTCTGCCATTTCTTTGGAACATCTTTTGGGTTTGCAATGCTCTCTTATAAGAAATACATTTATACCTTAATAGGTTGTAAATGAAGGTGCTTACCTTCAGCGCTTTCTAGGACTCTGATCTTGTGCAAGTATTAATTAATTTCATGACTGAACCTAAGTATGCCAACTAGCAATCCAGCTCTTTGCTTGCTCCATTTGTCCATTTTCATCTTCAGTAGGCCTTGGACTAAATGTGTTACTTTTGCAGCAACGATCTGCAACCAAGGTAACTTTTCCTCTTGTATGGACAAACACCTGTTGCAGCCATCCACTGTACCGTGAATCAGAGCTTATTGAAGAGAATGTTCTTGGTACATACATTGTTTACGTCTAATTGAGATGTGAATTTGGCTTTTCAGCTTTTGTCTCTTGCTTATGTATGTAGTTACCTCTTAGGAGTGAGAAATGCTGCACAAAGGAAGCTTTTTGATGAGCTGGGTATTCCAGCTGAAGATGTGCCAGTTGATAAGTTCACCCCTTTGGGTCGCATCCTTTACAAAGCCCCATCTGATGGGAAGTGGGGAGAGCACGAACGTAAGAATACTTTATAAAAAATAATGACCCTTGGCATGTTTAATCAGTCATTCACTCTGTGAGTACGTGCAGTATGTTCTGTCTACATTCTGCAGTGATTTTCTGTGTCCAAGTTCACCATTTTTAATGCATCCGAAGTATCATATCAAAATATCCTAATGCAGTAGATTAACTGCTAACAAGCTTGACTTGGAAGTCTTTGTTCGTCTTTCTTGGAACCATCTCCTTTTATTGGGGAAGTTTGGCTTATGTAACTTTTTGATTTTTTTTTTTTGATTTTCTGGTTCCTTAGATTTTGCCTTGTGTCAATCTTTTCTTCAATTACATCCTTAAGTGTCTTTCAATTGTGTTTTTATTTCAACGGTTGGTCCAATTATAATCCATAGCTGGTAACTTGCAGTTGATTACCTTCTCTTCATTGTTCGGGATGTTAAGGTGAATCCCAACCCAGATGAAGTTGCTGATGTGAAGTATGTCAATCGGGAGCAGTTGAAAGAGCTTTTGAGGAAAGCAGATGCTGGTGAGGAGGGTCTCAAGTTGTCCCCTTGGTTCAAACTGGTGGTTGACAATTTCTTGTTCAAGTGGTGGGAACATGTTGAGAAAGGGACACTTCTGGATGCAGCTGATATGAAAACCATTCACAAGCTGACTTAAGCAGTCAGCTCTGGGTACTGCTTGCTCCATTCTATCCCCCCCCCCCCCCCCCCTTTCTTTTTGATGACTAATAAGTTTGAGAAGGCGATAACCATAGGAAGATACGCAAGGCTTTACATTGTTAGTTTTCATATTTTTCCTGCTTCAGGTTTTGAGTGAGCTTAATAATTGTACTAACTGTACTATATATGTTTCTCGATTTGTAAGAAATATAAAAAATTACTGAAGTTTCTGTTGCTTTCTTCACTATTTCGAGTGGTTCTGAAAAGTTGGAACACTTTTGATAGTTTATCCTGAAGCCACTTGGCTGTTCAACACACAGATAGATTGAATAATAGTAGTGTTTTTCAACAGTTGAGATGCAGCATAAGCTACTGGGGAAAACCGAAAACACTAAACGTCATGACAAATAGAAAGCTTTGAACAGAAGATCTCCCACTCGTTACTTTCAAATTTTAGCACCTATTATAGTCTGATGAAAGATAATCAGTTTCACTTATAAAACGCATCTTGATCTAGCATCTATTCTATTACGGCAAGAGAAGGCTCTATATAAGACTAGGAGAGGCGAACACCCAAATTGGGGCTTCTGATAGCAAAGCGAGCCACTTTAGAGCATACCTGTATTCATCACTTTGCCAACACATCTTCGATAAAGCGTCCAACTGAGAGGAAGGAAGAGCCTCCATCCTTCAACGCCTTTCTACCCATTACTCCAATTTCCCTAACTCTGTTTCTTACAGGGTTTTCAGAATCCATCAGAAGTCTTATTGCCTTCTCAATTGCATCCGCCATTACAAACTTATCAGAACTTGTAATTCGGTAATCTAATGTCAATTCCACTGCTAATTCCAATTCTTTTACCAGTTGGAATGCATTAGATTGTTGCTCAGCATATATAGGCCATGTAGCAATGGGTACACCATTCCACAAGCTTTCCAGTATGGAATTCCAACCACAATGAGAAACAGAGCCTCCGACTGCTTCATGGGCTAACACCTCCGCTTGTGCTGCCCAACCACACACCAATCCTCTGTTCTGTGTCCTTTCCAAGAACCCATCTGGGAGAATCTCGGAAAAATTGGTGTACTCAAACGGTTTTACTCTCAAGTCAAGTCCTTTGGCGGAGGCGGCCGGATAGACCATAAGAATCTATGCCCACTTCGCTCGAGTGCAGTTGCCATCTCTGCAAGCTGGGGTGGCTCAAAACAGCCCAGGCTTCCAAAGCACAGAAACACCACAGTTGCAGAGGGCTGATCATTAAGCCATTTCATAACCTTTTGATTAGACTGGGAATGCTTTTTAACCTCAAGGTCGAGCAGGGGTCCAACTGCGTACACTGCAGCTAATTCCTTGTGTGATTCCAGAGACTTAATCGCGTGAGGTTCCAACTCTGCAAAGGTGTTTATAATGAAACCCTTTGCCTCTTTGAACCGGGTACCATGATATAGCATTGCTGAATAACCACCATTTTGTTTATCAGACAGATAAGATGGTAAAACTCTTGAGGTTACTGGGTTGGCATAGACTGGAATAATTGAATCGGGATTGGAAATGCTAAATTCGGTCCCAAGTTGGGCATGCCGAGTTGGGAGATAGAGCATAAGTCCGAGAAAAGCAGCACTAGAGGGGAAGAAAACATAGGAAGGAACACCAAGCTCATTTGGTACATCTATCATTGAGGTGGAAAACAAACCGATGACTAGCCCGGCAAGTTGAGTGCTTGAACCGGACAAAACATGGTTGATTATAGCATCTCTGACAAGGGATTTGTGCTTCTCCATGTGAATGGAAATGAAATTCTCAGCTGACTTCAAGGACTCCAGAGGTGGTGGATCGACAAGACAGAGATGAATGAATCAAATATTAGAACTGGAGGCTGCCAATTCTTCAACATATGAATCAAGGTCTGGAGGATATGGGCGCTTTATGAAATTCTTTCATCTCTTTCAAGCAGCAGCTTTGCGAACTGGATGGTGGATACCATATGACCTCTTGCTGGTACAGGGACAAAAACCAACTCTGATTTCTTCATCTGTGGAGGATCCATTAATTCATTTGGTTCATAAGTAACACAGGGTTTTATACACTTTTGCTCTATGGAGATTGGAAACACTCTAGAGTTTTAGAAGCACTTTGCATCCTGTGGCGATGATGACGAGACATTACCAAAGATTTTGGACGCAAGCAAAGCAATCATAGTCTGTGACCATATGGTTAGGTCGAGTTTTCATACCATTTGTCCTTTTATTTATTTATTTATTCTTATAAAAATGAAAGCTTGACGATATTTCTCCACAACTTCAGCCAGCCATGATTAGGGCTGCAGCTGAATCAAGCCATAATTCATTCGATGTATTTGTACGCATATTTCTCCACAACTTCAACTATGATTAGGGTCGCAAACGAATCAAATCGCTTGTGAGCGTTATAAGTTGGCTTTATTTTTACCTGAGTCGAGGTAAAACTATGAACAGTAACTTAATTTATACACACACTAGTAATACTTTACGTACTTTGCACGTGATGTTATTAACCTAAATATACTCTTAAATATAATTTTTTTTATTTGTGTGGAATTTGATTGTTTACTTGATAATAGAATATTTATATTTTCAATTTATTTAACCAATCATTGTTACAGAAAACTATCTAAATATGAACACTTTGGTCTATATGTTTTTTAATTTATTTTGAGCTTTTTGGTAAATTATAGATTCAATTTTGATAAAAAAAATTCTTAATGCGGTTATGTTTCATCGAAGTTATTATATACTTACAAAAATTTTACTATCAAGTGTGAGTCTAATAAATAGAATTCATAACTATTAGCAAATAAAGACATAAATTGTGAAATCAATTTCTCAAGAGGTATTAGAGGAAATAAATTGGCTTGTTAGATTTTGTCCTTCTAATTATTTTCACTATACTCATCTCTTTTTTCCCCTTGAAAGACTCGTTTAATAGTCAAAATCTAGATGTACCCTTTTATACTTAAAAATAAAACCCTGGTTAAGTTTTGGATGAAATCAACAAATTTTAACAAATGAAAGAAATCTGTATCAACATTTTGAATGTCATTTGCTATGACATTTTGAATGTTATTTTTTTCCTTGCTAAGAAAAATGAAATTCAATTGTACAATTAGAATAAATTCATTATTTGAAAATAAAATATATGAACTGTGCTTATATTGAAATTCGCATGAATATTTAATTGTTTTATTTTATATCTTTCCAGTTGAATTCTCAATTTTTTTGGTGAATTTGAATTGAACCCTCAATACAATTGGAAGTTTAGGATTTAAGGTTTTGAGGGTTTAGGGTTATGGGTTTTAGGGTTTAGGGTTAGGGTTGTTTTGACATATATTTTTCATTCAATTAGACTCGTGAGCATGGTCTTTTAAAGTTTGAACTTGACTCGATTTGTTATTTGTCTTAGAGTTTGAATTGAACGAGTAGATGTGAGCAAACATAGCCTAATGCCTATTAGCCATTAATGGGTAAACACGACACGACAATTTAAAATTTGAGCCCGATTCGATTTGTTACTTGAACTCAAACGAGCAGGAAACATACTAATGCCCCATTAATCACAGGTGAGTGTCACCAAAATGCTCAAAATCCTTGGTTGTCTTAGATTAGAATTTATGGATACAACTACGTGCAAATGGCAAGTTTTAGTCAAAAACTCAAAATTCACCTGAAGCATTTTGTCTCCTTTCTCAAATCCCACAAATGGAATTCCAAGTGGAGGCACTAGTGTGGTACTGCTAGAGTGGAGTAGTTTTGTCTGGTCAAAGTTAAAAAACAGACAAGTGCAATAATACTGCTCTAGATAGTACCGGGCAAGTTTCAATAATGAAGAAACCGCATTTCAGCAATGCGGCTTCTTCTTTCCAAATTTAAAACAAAAAAAAAAATTTCTTTGACATCTTCTGATGCGGTTTCTATTATCTGAAACCGCAATTCAGCCATGCGGTTTCTTAAAAAAATTACTGACCATCTGACAAGTTGAAAAAAAAAATGAAAACAAAATTAAAATCAAGGAGAAACCGCATTTGTCAATTTCGGCGACCCTACTTTTATATCCCAATTTCCCGAAACCCCAATTTCCGGATGATTTCATTTTTTGACATTATTCTTAGAAATTAGCCCATTTTCTTTGGCAAGACCAGGGTCAAATCGCACATCACTTTTTTCAGTTTTTGTAAAGTCAAGGTTACGTATGACTAGGGGCAATCCCATGTAGAGTGGAGGGCCCTTCTTTTTAACACCACTTTATCTGTTTGGGCATTATCATCACTACTGTAATCATGGTTCCGGTCGTGTGTTGCGGCCATAATTGTTTACATCGAACGCGGCATACCGATTGAGTATTTGGTGATATGCACTTTATAGCATATAAGAGTATCTAAAAATTTTGAAAACATTATTAAAATAGAAAATGCCATAACAACGGCAATCAGCCACTTAGGTTTGGTGAATACCTATATTATCATATATATACTTACCAATATTGCATAAAATAATCTGGGTGTGACTATGAACATATAAAATTAAAAATAAGGGTTAAATACCTAAAAACTCCCTGTGGTTTGCGTAATGTTCAACTTAATTCCCTGACGTTTGGAAACCCACAATTTAACTCCCTGTGTTTCTAACCAAAATAAAATTTTGATAGAAACCGTCTAAACTGACGGTAGGACGTAAAATGTCAAAATTGCCCTTATGGTAAAATACTGAAAAACTCCTTGTGGTTTAGTTAATGTTCAATTTAACTCCCTAAGATTCGAAAACCTACATTATCACTCTCTGAAATTTTAACTAAATTGAAAAATTGACAGAAAACATCTAAATTAATAGTTATATGTAAAATGCCATAATTGTTCCATTCTTCTTCTCTATAGCGCCCCACCCTCAAAAATTTATTATTCCGTTCTGGCAGTTTCTATACTCCAATCCCATTATCACAACTACAATCAACACCATCCCCTTCTTCTTCTTTTTAAAATAAAAAATAAAAATAATGAATCATAAAGATAGAACTAAAGATCACGAATCATTATTGATTTTTCCAAATATGAATAACCACATTTTTGGTAACATCTCTAGTTCAGAAAAGAAGGAAAAAGACATTCAAATGTCCTTTCAAACCTTGACTTTTTTTTTGTCCTTAATTTTACCTAGATTTCTTATGTAATTTAGAAGTGCAATTGGGTTTGTATAATTTCTGTAACTTCACTAAAATCCAAATTTAGGGACCTAAAGGACACTCGGGAGAATGCAATGACTTAAAGAATGTATCCATCATTTTGCTACTGTAGAAGAGTCAAAGAATGGAGTTTTGAAATCCTAAAAGTGAGTCTTCATTCATCCATTGAGGTAAAATTGTCAACTAATTTGAACGATTTCTATCAAATTACATTTTAGTTAGAACCACTGGGCGCTAAATTGTAAATTTTCAAACCGCAAGGAATTAACTGAACATAAAAGAAGCGCGTGTCTTTCAAACTCAATTAGTTTGGACGGTTTCTGTTAACTTTTCACTTTAGTTAAAACTTCAAGGAGTCATAATGTAGGTTTCCAAACGTCAGGGAGTTAAGTTGAACATTACGTAAACCACAGGGAGTTTTTAGGTATTTAACCCTAAAAATAAATAATTATGGCAGCAAAGAGCACTTTGTATTCCTATTATATATTATTAGCATATTATCATTAAATAAGACACTAAATTTAAACCCTAATGTGAATCTAGTAAGAATGAAATTGAAAGTAGGAAAAGTGATTATAGAAAAAATACCTGCTTTTAACTATAGGTTAAGGAACTTTTATGATGGGTTCAAAATTTTAAAAAAATTGAGTGGCAACTTTATAACTTTCTTTTCTTTTCTTCTTGTTTGACGTCTTTTCATACTACTATTATCACTCATACTATATTATTATCATAACTTCTATTTGTTTTCTCCATAACCATAGGTGGTCTCTTTCCCCCCTTTTTTTTTACTTTTTTCTTTTTACTCTCTTTCACACACATACACTCACATTAATTCTCGTACTGAAATTACTCTTTTTTTCCTTCTTCACCTCCCTATTTTTTTTTCTTATGTATATATAAGTTTGTTCTATCTCCTATACAACTCAATCCAACTTGCCGATTTCACGATGATACGCATCGAAACCGCTACAACTTGTCCAATATCAGCCGAGTTATCACGAGTTATCTCGGATGCAGTTAAATTTATGATTCGGGATCGTATCGTACTGGTCCCTCCAGTTCCAATTATGATTCGGCCAAATCATTGCGGACTCGGCCGATATGGCGAACTAATATTTGAAGTGGATTGATCTTATTTGGCCAAAAATTTATGCTTGCATCATCAACACAATTTTCAACCACCTTTTTATCTTAAATACATCACATCAAAAAAGTGCTACAGTATTTTTTTCACAAATTTATCCCAAATAATCTAATATCCAAACATACTCATGACTGTAATTGCAAATGGATGGTCAGTCCGATAGGGGTCAAGTCAGTTTCAAATCGTGAAAGAGGTGTCTTTGTGTGAGCTATTTATAACAAATTAATGCTGTTTAGCTAATCGAAATGATGTTTTAATGTACACAATTGAGACGTGAATATACGAAATTCTGTCTTCCCAGATAAGTTGAGTCCACAGCCAGATAACAGTAACCTAATTCCTCGGGTCAAGTTCAATTCAAGTGATTGGACCTATCTATGAGATATGTAATTTCCACTTGCTCCAGTTTCTATTAAGATATTACAATGTTTCATGATTCTTCCATTATAGAAATTTTCTTCTATTTTATAATAGTCCAACTGGAAATTGCTGAGAAAACGAAGAACTGATACTTATACTATCTACTCTTATAAATAAGTATCTCGCACTGAATGGTAACATAGCAATTATAAACTATTCTACATTACTACTCCCCTCATTAACGACCAAAGAATAACTCACTACTTCATTCCCTTCTTCAAAGTTCCACTTTTCCTGTATTCTATAGCAGCAAATATCAAACATGGGAATGATAACCGTTATTCTGCTGTTTTTAGCAGGATACAGCTGGTTTGGGGCTTGTGCTGATTTACCATTCACCAGCAGCTCCACAGATGAGGTTGCCCTTCTTGCCTTCAAGGCTAAAATAACACATGATCCCTACAACATATTGGAAACGAATTGGACAGAAGGAACCTCTTTTTGCAATTGGACTGGCGTTACTTGCGGCCATAAGCACCAAAGAGTGACAGCCTTGAATCTTTCCAGTACAGGGTTTAGAGGTACGATAGCAAAAGAAGTTGGGGACCTTTCTTTCCTGGCTTCCCTGGACATCAGTAATAACTATTTTCAGGGCTATATTCCAGAACAGTTAGGAAATTTACAGCGATTGCGAGGTTTGTATATGCAGCTCAATGAGCTTAGTGGTCAGATTCCTCAGAGCTTTGGATTCCTGACCAGAATTCAAGAATTGGTCCTGTATAATAACAGTCTCACTGGACCAGTTCCCCCTGCAATCTTCAATCTTTCTTCTTTCCGGGTTATTGATCTGATGTACAACTTCCTCGAAGGACTTCTCCCAACTGACATCTGCGATAACCTCCCAAAACTGGAAAGCCTAAACGTGTCATACAATCAACTAGGTGGACAAATACCTGCCAGTTTTTCTCAATGCTCTGGAATCAAGTTTCTTGCTCTATCACACAACGAATTCACCGGTTCCATACCTGGAACGTTTGGCAACTTATCAAAGCTTGAGCAACTGTATCTTAGTCACAACAATTTGACCGGTACGAACTTATTCTTTTTGGTACAATTTTTGACATCTAGAAGACGAGGCCTATAATGATTTTTCTCATGAAAAGGATTTGTATGTTGATTAAGTTTTGATTCTTTCATTTTTCGTTTTTGGTCTTAACCCTCATATATTCAGGTGAATTACCTTCAGCAATCTTCAATATATCTTCATTGAGGATTCTAGCAGCTCATTATAACATGATATCGGGCAGTCTTCCCCATGATATTTGCAAGCAAACCCCCAACCTTGAAAACTTGTTACTTTTTGTGAACTTACTTGGTGGCCAAATACCTTCCACTATCTCATATTGTCGATCAATGCGACAATTCTCTCTTGCTTATAACAGCATCAGTGGAAGCATTCCAGCTGGGATGGGGAACATGTCTGCACTTCAATATTTATATCTTGGCGCAAATTACTTAACAGGTTGGTTGTCAACGTCCCTATTCCAGTCTCTTTGAAAAGTTGCTTCTGCTGCGTTTTCTCTCTTGGAATAATGACCCGTATAAATTGTGCTAGCTGAATTTACATGTGATTTTGAGGTTGAACAACAGAAAACACAGTATAATCTCTCTGTGTTTCCTTTCTTCAGGGGCATTTCCTTTGAATACCTTTAATGTCTCTTTTTTAAGGGCTATTGGTTTGGGGTTGAATGGATTCTCGGGTAGCTTGCCCAAGGACGTGTGCTTCAGGCATCCAAACTTGGAGTTTTTGGAGCTTCTGCAGAACCATTTTTATGGCCAAATCCCTTCCGGTCTTTCACATTGTAGGGCACTCTACGCCGTCTGCTTGGGTGATAATAACTTTACAGGTACCTTTGAACTGCCACCAGTTAATCTATTTATAGTAGAATTCTAGTGGACATCATGGTGTAAAGTCGCAGTCCGCCTATACCATTCCACATCAGTTTTGGCATTGTCGATTGCAGTCTAATTGAGATGCATATTTTAAATTATTTTATTATTCTAAAAATTGTAAATGATCATTCCAAGAAGAAACTAAAAAAAAAAAAAATTAGTTGATTCCGAGTCAACTTGGGTATTTTTTGCTATCTCGGAGCCTCAATGATTTTCTGGCGAGTTGGTGTTCTTAGAGTAAAATCGGAACGGTAAAATTCGAGACTGAGACAACTCGACTCAGCTGTGTCGTCTCGGACTCGGAGAAGACTCAGTCGAGTCGTTGAACCATTACTGGGCATATAATCATGCTTGGTATAGCTTATAATTCCAAAGCTCAAATTTGAGAATTAGTTGAATACGGATTTGTATCAAATGCCCAGTTGCTCAATCATAGTTCACACTTCCGTGATCAAGATTTTTGCCTTCCGTACTGTAATTGAAGCCCCTGCTCTCCCCCATTATATGGTAAACTGTCCCAGTGTTACTAATTGAAAACTTATTGTAGAGAAAACTTATTGACATTTCCAAGTCTTGCAACAATATTCTTTTCAACAAATTATCCCAAAAAATCTACTATCAAAACGTGTTGCTTAACTTCCTTAACCCTATCAATAATGTCGTGTGCACTGAGCAATTTTCACTGGCTATCAACATTGATTCCACAGGTGGCGTACCAGCTGAATTTGGGAACATCACGGGGCTTCAATACCTTCGGCTATCGAACAATAACTTGACAGGTACGTGATAATTCCACATTTATACAATTGTGGCAATGGAAGCATCAGTGCCAATTTCTGAAAAGCATTTCATTAACCGTTCCTTGTTGTTTTTGGCAGGGGAAGTGCCTTTCAACTTTTTCAATCTCTCTCTCTTAGAGGACTTCGAAGTTATGAACAACAAATTCTCTGGTACCTTACCCCAAGACCTGTGCTTTAGACTTCCGAGGCTGGAAACTTTCGCCATTGAGAATAACCAATTTCATGGCCAAATCCCTTCCAGTATTCCTCTGTGCACTTCATTGGATACCATTGACTTGGCGTCAAATAATCTCATAGGTATCAATAATGAGAACAAGTCACTGCTTAATGCAGCTGCTGCATCATAATTTTTTGTTGCCAATCAGATTCTATCTAAAAGATAAAGTAGAGCATTGCTGCAACATTTTATCCTTTATATTTTAGACATCTGAGTATCTCTATCAAAATGGATTCCAGGTACAGTACCAGGTGACATTGGGAAGAACATGTCAATGCTTCGAAATTTTGTACTTGGCTACAACAATTTCACAGGTGTAATTCCACCTTCCATTGGGAATATGTCCAGGTTGGTGATCCTCCACTTGGTAAGAAACAGATTTTCTGGTAAAATTCCTCCAGAGCTGGGACAGCTTCCACGTCTAGAAGGAGTATTCATCCAAGCAAACCAGATTACTGGCCGAATTCCTCCAGAGTTAGGACAGTCTTCAAGTCTTGGAAGATTACACTTAAGGTTAAACAACCTTACAGGCGAAATTCCGCCATCTATCTTTAACATCTCGACCTTGCGAGAGCTTGGCCTTTCAGGGAACCAACTCTCTGGCAAGCTTCCACCAATCACTTCATCTCAAGCGAAACTTCCAGAAGTTGATGATTCGGGTTAGTATGAACCAAACGACCCGCAAATGATCGAATCATGTTTCATCACTAGGTTAGTGAAGTGCAGGCTTTTAGAAGGCCTAATCTTGAGAAGTCTTTGAGAAAGTTGAAGCAATTGACCACCTTTCGAGTACGAGCTCAAACTTGGTAAGTTTAGATTGATGTTTGGTTCGATCAGGTCAAAATTGGACTTAAAGTCAAATCCATTTGCAGCCTATAATGAATGCTCAATATATAAATTAATGATAAATTATATGTAATCTTCCTGTAATTTTATATAATGCCAAATGACCCTTATAAGGTTTAAAAAACTATATAATTCCTGTAATTTTATATAATGCCAAATGACCCTTATAAGAGTTTAAAAAACTATATAACCCCTCTTGTGATTTTATGTAAAGTCGAAAACGGATGAATTTATAAAAAACTATATAACCCCTCTTGTGATTTTATGTAAAGTCGAAAACGGATGAAATGCACAATCAGGTATGACAATTAGACCACACACATCCTAAAAGCCTGTGTGATAAAATCATAATATCCTTTTAATCTCTCTATGATTTGTATGAATATCCATTTTACCCCTATGATTTTGTACAAGTTTGTTAAGTTATTATTTGATTTAGCATTTAATTAAGGATACTACTAGTATTTCAATTGACAACGTTGCACAAGCTATGTTTCCGTTAAATTTTCATGTAAAATTTACATGAAATCTTAGGAGAGTGAGATGGACGTTCTAAAATGTTACAAAGGTTATGTAACAATACATACAATCACCGGAAGTTAATAATAATTTACCCACAAATTATTGAAATGAGAATGCGAATGCGAAAGAATTTCTTGAACTTCCATTGCTTCCATTGCTTCCTGGCCAAGCAAATCTCATCTTCTGTATCTTCTGTACACATCGCCTATTCGAAATGATCTTGGTGTAATATTAACTCTCGACTTTCCAAGTGTTACCGCCTTCGCACTCAACAGTGTATCATCATCATTACATGATTTGTCCAGGAAAAATTAGATACGTCTGTGTTTCATTGGTAGCTTTGCCTTACTAAAATTAAAAAACCAACCAAATTAACATGGACTCATGGAGGAATACATAGGCAGTTTGATGTAAAAACATCACTGAAGATAACAAAAACGACCCGTATATGTAGAAGTTGGAAGAAATTATGCATCTTTTCTGACGTCTGTCTTCTGTAAAAGTGACTGTTGTTGAATATGAGGGGTGTGTGTTCTTGTCGTCGTGGTGGTTGTATACTTCCTCATTGAACAGGCACTAATTGAAGTATGAAACACCTCGCTCGATTTTAATCTAGTCTATGTTATTATATCAGTCCAAATTCCCTTCTGGGAGTAACCACAGGAGTGTAAGCCACAAAGGTCTAGGGCATTAAAAGAAGTAAAAATGCAGGAAGATATACCTCAAGATTGCAAGTTCGACTATACAATCTCCTGAAGAATTCAATTTGTATTACACATTGCAGTAGCACAAACGCTCTCAGTTCTATACCACTTGAACTTATTCTTCTAGATCACCTTTAGAGAACACTGATTCTGAATCCCCTGTATCATCTTCGCCATCATCATCTTCCAACGTTGCACCTGTATCCTCCCTGGTCAGGCTAATGCTTGAAGCAGATGATACTGCTGATTCCTCCATGTCTTGGTGGAGAAGCATTGCTTTCCTCTTGCTCCTGTTTTCCTGCCATCTTCTCAACTTATCCGACGCATCTCTTTCATCTCTTGGCGACCTTTCCTCTGTTTGCTCCGAAGATGCCTTGACTTCTGACTCCTGCTTGCTATTTGTACTGCTGGGCCTTTTCCTCATCGACGGTAGAATGAGCGGTCTAGAGCAATGGAGGAAGCATCACAAGAAGCATGGAATATATATACAAGGAAGTCCACACGTAAAATGTCCACTTCCATCTACGAACCAGCTCTTTACCCCAGGGAAGCCCAGATTTCAGAAGAATTTCGGCCTCGTATAACTGTGGAAGAAAATCAGTTCCAGCTCTGGGAATCAAAGTTAATCTTATGGCCTCAGTTCTGGGAAAACCTTCCTTGTGCTTCAACATCGGGACTGTTATTTTTTGAGTTTCGGCCGTGATTCCCAACAACAAGGGTAAGCCCATAAGAAATGTTTGCATCATCCGGATTGGCCAGCTTCTGAACCGCAACATGCAAGGATGGCTTGATACTGCCATTATGTTTCCATTCCTCGATATGATTTCTGCAGTGACCTGAGTGAAGAAAGTCATTCGCTCACTGCTGGTTTACTTTCAACTTTCATTCAATAATGCACCTAAGAAATGACTAAGAAACAAATATGTTTAGCTCAAGAAAACAGCAATTGCATAATGTATGTCCCCATACGTCCTTGACGTCAATTTTTGCTGGATTGGGACACACAAATTGAGCATATGCACCATCAGTGAGTGAGTGGAAACTTCAAAAAGTTGGTAGCTTAACAAGTTCTCCAGATTTTTAAATTACAATGGATGAGTCAAAGTCGAGGATATTTACCGTTTTGATGTGCCAATGCCATGCTAGAATTAACCATTCACACTAATTAATCAAGCAAAATGCTGTGCGATGTATAGTTTTCCAACAATGAATGGCCGCCTTCAAGTTCTCATCAACTGACTTCTTAAAGAATCTAGTTCTGTAAAGAAGTTATGAGAAAAAGGAAAAAGAACCCCAGAAAGAAAAAAATGCACCCTGAACTTCCATATATTGTAATTCAACACCTGAACTTTCAGAGAGGGTTCCCAAAAAGGAAAAAGAAAAAAAGAAAGAAAGAAAGAAAAAGCACTCAAAAGGGTTTCGCAGCATAAAGAACAAATTATCCTTGGACAAAACAAATACAAAGCCAAATGAAATATAATGAGTTAATTGGAAAAACTTGAGAGAGATGGATATAGAGGTACACACACCTGAAACAATCCAATCTCTCTGTTGTAATCAGATTCAGGCATCACGAATACCAGAGAAACATAATAAGTATGCCCCACGGGCACACCCGTATTCTTCTTGTAGTTAATCTGATGAGTATATCCTTGACACCAACTATCCCCGTGAAAAGAGAAGGCTGCCACCGGATGAACTTGGGTGTAGTCGAAATGCAATCTTTCCCTAATAAAAACAGGCTCCTCAGCCCAAAATTGCACCAACCCAACTCCCAAAATCACAGCCACGACTAACAGAAGCATCAGAATCATGCCAACATAAACTGCACCAAGAAAGCCAACAATCACCTTCTTCAGCAAGAGGCGGCATCCGCGGACCAACTTGGAAGGGACTCCAGCGGCCTCATGCAGGGCTGATTTCGCTGTTTCTTTACTTTCTTGGGGTGGATAGTAGTGGGACTGGGAGGCCTCAGAAACTAGGGATAACAGAAAGAGGAAGGGTGAGAGCAGAACAACCAAGCAGTTGTAGAATATGTCTGCTTGCAAGATTACCAGCTTTGTGAACCAGTACAACGTAGGATTTGGGATGGGAAAACAATTCTTTACCAATTCATCCTCTTCCTCTTCCATCAACATTATTGGAGAACAGCGATCCAATTCCAACTTCCAAGCTGCTTGGGATTGCTTACGTTGTTATATGTAAGGTTCAGTAATTAAGATGATCCCACAGTTATTCTGTTTGAACGACATAGCATTTTTTTTTTTCCTTTCTTGAACACAAGGAGGACACTAGACCGACTTAGCTGCCTTGGGTTGACACTTGACACCACTTGTACAACATGCAAGAGAAGGGCTGATACGTGTAACGAAAGAGATAGTCTTCAGCTAGCTAGGTAACTCAGAGCTCTGGCTTCAGTGTCTGACTGGGGATTGTGCAGTTACATTTGGCCATGATTATTTTATTTCAAGTACAATTTAGGCCCCGTTTGATAACTTAATTCAGTACTTAAATTTAATGGATTCAGATTAGACCGTTTGATAACCGAAAATAGAATATCTTAGCACTAAATTTTTAGGCAAAACTTGCTTTCAAAAATAAGTGATAAGCTAATCACTTATCACTGAATGTGATATACATTCAAATGTATTAGATTTAGTACTTAACAATTCAACCACTTAATGAATTCAGATTTCAGATTTCAGATTTCAAACTTTAGTTTTCAGACTTCAGTTTTATCAAACGCACCCTTAGTGTGTGTTTATTTATGCAATTGTATTTATATATTAAGTAAGTGTGTATAGATAAAATTTATGAGTATAATAAAATTACATAATTATACTCTGTATTATGTAAAAAATATAATTGTATTTGTCCCTGGTCTGTTTAATTGAATTTTAAAATTTTGAATCGATAAACCGAATTGATAAGTTTTGCACCGAATCGATAATCCATTTCTTTCCGCTCAACTTTTAAAAATATTAGGGACATTTTGAAACAATATTTTGAATATGTCACTCGTGCATACATTGATAATGTATGAAAAAATTACTCCTTTTCTTAACATGTCAACAGAAAACTGAAAAGTAAGACTCAGAAACTAATATCAAGAGATAGAAAAGAATTTTGTTCTCCCAGACACCCTCTTTTGATTTCATGCAACATCAATTCTTTACGCATTACACATATCTGAATTACGAAAGGCTGGAAACAAAAGCCTTATGTATGGAGCTGTTATGGAGGATTGGTAAACAGAGAATTTGTTTGTGGAGATTCGATATTTGGAGGTGATAACAAAATGTGCAGAATTTGGAAACAATTACACTAAATTCATAGCGAATTTAAATTAAAAAAATATTCATGGCAAACTTTCAATACAGTTAATAAGTTGTCCAAATTTCTTTTCATTAATTCCAAAAATGGTTTTTGTCAAAATTATTTGGCTAATTATCGTAAAAGGTAAGGGCATCCCATAAGGGTCCTACTACCTCTAGTCTCATGTCAACAATGAATATCTATTAGGTATCCATAATGGATTACACTCTCACTCACTATGGAATATATTCCACACACTATAATAGGATGGACCCACAATCAAATCAAACATTTATTTTAATAATTCACAACTCATATCATGTAAATAAATAAATTTATTTTCTTAAAAAGCAATTTCATTATTTTTGAAAAATAATTTATTAACTTTCATTGAAATATTTTATTTTCTAAAAATAATATTATTTATTTGTGACTTTCTATAAAATATATTTTTCTGTCTCTTAAAAATAATATATTATTATTTTCTAAAAAATAATTAAGTAATTATTAAATAAATATCCGACACCTCAAATGTAAAAATATCATCATCATTATAACTTAATTAATAGTACTTTATCTAATTCATTTAAGTCTATGACGTGACATTACATAATTTAGATCAAATAAAACACAAGTAATAATATAATAAATAAAATATAAGTAATAATATAAACAAGTGCACGATTGGCAGCAATAAAGAATGGGATAGGTAGGTCTAATTTCAGCTTTTTTCACTTTATTATCCATTTCACCGGGTATGATTCATCCACATGGCACTTGGTTCAATAGATTACGGGTGTTCTTAGCGGTCAAGGGAGTTACATGATATTTCTTGCACAACCGAGCAGAGGATAGTGATATCCTAACCCGTGGTTTGGTACATTAGAAAAGTTTAGAATGGAAAGACTTTTCCAACTTCTTCGTCCCATTCCAATGTTTGTATGAATAATTTTTTATTGGAAAGCCCTTTTCCCTTAGAAAACCTATTCCAACTTTTTTTTTTGGAATCTCATTCCTCACAAAAATTTAGGAAAAACCTATTCCCACTCTATTCAGGAAATATCTAAATTATAGGAGTCAAGATTACCTTTTTATATTCTATATCTCTATTTCATGTGTACGTATTTATCTTTCATACATATTAATTTGTTATTTGCTTTGTTAAATATTAGCTCCATTTTGTGCATTTAGTTAATAATTTTATTACTTTTTTTACTTAGGAATAATTCTAATTCTATTTAATGACTTTTCCTTCTTTTTATTTTGAAATAAAATATTCAGTTGACATTTTTAATATATTTTTATTCATATATTAGATTATATGATAACATTTGTCAACTTAAACAAACAATAACATGCCAAACACATTCATATGAAGTTAAAAAAATTAAAAAAAGAGAAAAGAGAAAACCTACTAGACTACCTGCTAAGGCACAATTACATTTTTCTATTTACAGATAGTTCTTAAAACCATTTAGAAGCAAGTCAAGGGCAGGGGATTTAACATGCCTGAAGGACGGAGTTAACATGCATGAAAAATATATAGGATTCAACATGCTTGCAATTTAAAATTTTAATTTAGTTACAACTGGTATTCACCTATTGCAATTGTATTACAGTTAATATTTACCTATTATAATTGTACGCTATTAAAAAGTTATATTATTACTTAATAAGTTATTGTGATTTTATGCCATTAAAAAGTTCCTTATTAATTAATAGTTCATTTATCTCTAAATCAAGATATGTATAGAATGTTATATATAGGGGCAATTAAATCAATATAGTAGTTTTTTTTTATTCCATTCTAACTTCTCAATATGAATATACCAGACATTGTAAAAGAAATCAGCATTCCATTCTGACTTGGTTACCAAACATTGGAATGATAAATATTTTCCTATCCATTCTGACAAGAAAAGAATTCTGGGTAGAAAGGTTTTTCCATTCTAGACATTTCCAACGTACCAAACGAGGGGTAAGAGTAAGGGTGTAAACAAGTCTAATCAAGTCAAATATTCTAGTATTAAAGTTTATTTGATTATTTTAATGAATTTGAAATTTTATTCAACCTGACTTATTATTTGCCGAATGGAGTTTGAACGAGTATTTTATCGAACTTGAATATTATTGAATATAAAATATTGTTCAACTTTGGATTGAATAGTCAAAATCAAGTTCAAATGAGCTCTCATTATGAGTTCGATTCTAGCATTAGATAATTTGATTTATCTGAAAAGTTGAACTCAATAATAGGGGTGTGCATTCGGTGCAAAATCGGTAATTCGGTTAATTAAATTCGGTAATTCGATTATTTTTCCTCTAAAAGTCTAAACCGTTTCCAATTTTGAATTGAATTTGGTAAATCGAAATCGGTTACCAAATTGAATTCGAAAACGGTACAAAAACTATATTATTACCGAATTGGGACTTTTGCTAGTTTATTTAATTGTTTATAGTTTGTATGTTGTAATTTATTTTTATCAATTATCACAATTTAGTAATTAAAGCATATTACAATTTACAATTTACATTCTTTAATAGTGTAATTTACAATTTAGGTCTCTAAATTTTTGTACATTCATTGTGTTTCTCATTAATAAAATTTTTATTCTTGATTTGAACCCCAAAATTATTCACAATTTAACATATTAGTCATGTTCTACCTATTTGAAAAATTAATTCAAAGTCATTTGATCCCTTATACATATATAATTATATCTTAACTCCTTGGTTAGTGATAAGTGATATTAGTTATAATTTATAATCTATAAAATATATAATTTACAATGAATCAATGATTAGTGTTATTTCACTTAATCACTTGTGGTTTACAAATTATATGTAATGTATTGTAATGCACAATGCATTACACTTATTATCCTTGTTTCTTAGTTTTTGCATAAATTAAATGCTTTATTTGCAAATGGTTTGATTGCTTTCAAAAGTGAAAACTAATATACCAATATACTAATATGTTGTCCACTTGTCATTATTTTCTAATTCTAGTTATGTATAAAATGGTAAGTATTCTAGTTATGTATTATTGTATATTTGTATTAATATAGTCATATTACAAATTCTAAAATAGTATATTATAAATAATGATTAGTGTTATGTCACTTAATCACATATAATTCACCAATTAAGTAATTTTAATGCATAGTGCATTATACTTATAGTTATTCTTATTTCTTACATAATTTAAATGCTTAAGTTGCAAATGACTTGATTACTTTTAATGGTGAAAACTAATGTACTAATATACTATACTTATCATCTAATTCTAGTTATATATAAAGTGATAAGTTTTATAGTTATTTACTATTATATATTTGTATTAATATAGTCATATCACAAATACTAAGATAGTATATTGTAAATAATGATTAGTTATGTGTCACTTAATCAGAATTCACAAATCATGTAATGTGCAATGCATTAATTACTATCTATTATTAATAGCTTATTAGCCTTTATCTATATAATATATTCATAGGATATATTACATACCTATATATATATATATATATATATATATAATTTTATAAACTAATTTGGTAATTCGAATTCGGTAAATCGGTAACCTATTTCATTACCGAATTCCGAATTCGAAATCGGTTATTACCAGATTGAAAATCCATTACCTATTTCATACCATATTCAAATTCGGTGAATTTGGTATATACCAAATATGTACCAAATTACCAAATACCCAATTCCAAATTACCAAATTCAATTCGAAATCGGTTATGAAATCGGTACGAACCGAATTTGCACACCCCTACAGTCAATAACATTTTTGGAGACTATCTAAAAGGAAGGATGAGTGCCGCCGGTCGGATGGTGAAGAGCCAAAGGAATTTATGATCTAACCAATCCTATTAAATGCACATTAATCAATGGCGGGTGCGGTGAAATGTATGTACTTGGTCGTTCGGTACATTGATTAGAGAAACTTTTTTTTTTAAAAAAAATTACCATGACCTTTAACAGCTTAAATTAACCAGATAATATACACATCAATTGTAGAGTGGATTGTATATTGGTTTACTCAAAACTTATGCCCACCATCCTTAATCTTATGGAACTGAGTTTGTCCACTGGCTTCCTAGCATTCCACAATGTTGTTGGAATGTCACGATAGAAGATGATTTTTTTTTTTTTTAACAATACAGTAAAATCTCTATAAATTAATACTTGCTAAATTAATAATTTCTATTAGATAATAGTTTTTCTCGGTCCTGATTTTGGCTAACAAGCTAAATTAATAATTTTGATAAAATAATAAGATGATAATTTTTTTTGGAAACCTCATGTAACCCTTTGGTTCTATATATATCATAAGTTAATAATTCAGTAAAATTGCATATTATATTTTATTAAAATATGAGTCTATTGTTGATTTATGAATACCTTCTAGGTAGGAAATTTGGTCCCATATATATTATAAGTTAATAATTCAGTAAAATTACATAGTATATTTTCCTAAAATATGAGTCTATTGTTGATTTATGAATACCTTCAAAATAGGAAACAATAGTTCAATAGTGAGATATGTAAGAGGAGTCTGTGTTTGTCTATTATAAGAAGACTTTCTCGTCATTTATATACAAAATATTGTTAATCTAATGCATTTAATAAAATGGAAGTGGACATCTATCATTTAGCCTCCTTTTATTAATAGAATAGTTCATACTTTATAAAATAAAATAAAACAGTAGTTAATTAAATGAGAGTTTATTTGAATTGTAAGTATACTCCATAAATTGATAATTTATTAATTTATTAATTTATTAATATCTCTTTAAATTAATAGAATTTATATAGTTCCAAGGTTATTAATTTATAAAGTTTCACTGTATTTCAACCCTTTGTGTTTGGGTTGCCGACTCTGGACTTCAAAACATTGTAGAGCAATACGTTTTGCTTTCTTGTATCAGCTCCATTTAGAAGAACATAAATTAAATGTTCTAAAAGGGTGTCTATTCAGTACACATTAATGTATCTAATTAACAGTAAATTTATAATGACTTAACAATTTATTCTCCATTTTTGAATTAAGTACTATATCAATTTAAAATCAATTCGGAAAGAGAAAAGGATGAGAAGAAGAAAATGAGACTCGAATTCTCTACCTCTTGACATAGCAACTTTTAGCCAAAGACAAAAGGATAACCACACTAAAATAGTTGATGTAAACTTTAGACTTAATCCATCTAGCAAAATGGTGTTTTCCAACTTCAAAGAATTTTTTTGAGGATTTAAAGAATTAGAGAATTTTTCAACACATTAATGCATTGAAGAAATACTATTAAAAGTGACTCGGCTGTAATAGTTGCAAGAACTGAAACAAGTCAAAAACTGATGCATAATGTAGGATGATGTAAAGTAAATACTCATAGGATTTTCCAACAAGTCCACGTAAAAATACTGTCAACATCTGTCCTATTAGTGAGAGCACATTCACTTTGAGTTATGAGTTATGACCAAATGAAAAGGATAAAGTTCCATTATTTAATCTATGAAAGGTTACAAAATATTGCTAATCAAAGTGTTTCCTAAAATGAAAAGTCTTAATTTCAAGACTCATCATAGAACTCCATATATATTAGCTATCTGTACATGCAGGTAATCTTTATTCCTCTATGATCTTATTCACAATTGGTCTCTAGATTATTTGCATTGCTTCTTTTCTTCTTCTTCATTTCCTTTTTTTTTTTTTTTTTTTTTGTTTTTTTTTTTGGGGTTTGATAAGTATATTCCTACCTGTTGTGTTTGGATTTACATCAGTGCAACAAAATCCTAAATTCCAAGATTTACATTTGTGCAACAAAACCCGAAATTTAGGAGGCTAATATTTTACATGTGGGTTGGATTCTACACATGCCACCAAGTCCGGAACCTACATTTGTGTATCTAAACCTCCCCCCTTCAGTATCCCGGGTGGCCATACAATCTCCATATCACTCGCTCATCCCTAACTAAATCCATGATAAAGAAGCACAAAATGCATCTGCAACAGGGAACAGGCAGCTTACAGCCTCTCTAATTCCTTGTCCATATCACATAAATATGATGCCATGAGAAACAGGCCCCTTTCTCTTTTTGAACCTAGAAAAAAGAAAAGTAAAAATGACTGTCAATGCGTAAAAATGGGTTAAGCTAGAGTTTATTTAAGGCTGACCATTTTTTCCTATAGATTTTGTTTTCTTGACTTGAGGAAACTAATTTACAGTTTCTGATTGATTAGTTAGTGTGCCTGTCTCGACCTTTTCAGCACACAGGGACACCATAGATTGCCATGACCAATGAGAGAAACCCCTAGCTAGCTAGCTAGCTAGTAAGGAATCACATTTTGCACAGTATCAATCGGATTGTCGAAACCCTCCGAGCTGGGGTTTCTTGATTGATACTGTGTTCTTGTTCTCTTTCCGTTTTCCCCCCCACAAAAAGACTTTGGTGTCCGGGGATGTGGTAGAAAGTATCGACTATTGTTTTCTGTTGGAGATGGAAGTGAATGAGGAAAATTTTAATGACTGGGGAGCTCTGGTGGCTGTTGATGAATTCGAGTCCAAACCCGTAGAGGATTATGCTGAGACAGAAAGGAATAATATGGGTGATATTTGCACTAATGGTGTAAATGGTGCTTCAGATAACAGTAATATTAATATTAACAATAATGGAAATTGTAAGAATGACGTACGTTTGGATGATCAGTCCAAGAAATCATCTTCTTCATCCTCACCAGAGGTGGAATTCAGAGGAAGTATTGCGGAAAGAAGGGCTGCGAAGTTTGGTTTTGATGCTTCAAGAATCAATGTGGCGAAGTTTAAAGTTTCCAGTCCTCCATCTTCGCCGCTTGTTCGATCACCTTATCTTACTATACCATCTGGACTCAGCCCTGCAGCATTGCTAGACTCACCAGTCATGCTCCCCAACTCTCAGGTACATATCTGCAGCTCTCCCTTTCTTTTATCGGGCCTGAAAGGAACAAATGAAATCATTCTTCAATGTGCATGAGAGATTACAATTTAGGAATTGTTATTTGGATATGCGTTTTGGATGCTTGTGATATATGCTTCGTGTTGAAGTATTATTATTGAGAAATATGCCCGCCAAGGTATGGCATTATATTGGTCTCCTACAATGATATGCCAATATCAAGACATTGGTTTCTCTGCAATATTTGCTGGTGCTTTTACTTAAGCAGCAGCTATCAGCTTTGTCGAGAACACGTATGACTAGACTGAGTTAGCTTCGATCTTCAAACTACTTATGGATATGTGAAAATTTTGGTTCTGTACTCACCAAGAGTGTAAGCAGTTTTGGGCAAAGTTAACTATGTTCGACTGAGTTTTAAATCTCTAGGGTAACAAAGCAGAATATCAAGACACAATGCAAATGATCAACAAAACAGAATACAGGGTATGTTATGACATGCCACTGCTTTATTTCTAAGTAATCCAGTTTCAGTTTTTTACAGTACTTTCTGAATGAAAACTCTTTATTGATGAAAATACACCAGGATCGAAATTCAGAGAGACAATAATATCAGCAACCATCTGGAATCCCTATTTTGATATCCTTTTCCAATTCTGAAGTTGTTCTTAGTTTTATATGTGTTGATTTATTTGTCCTTCTTTCGCATGTAACAGCCATCTCCCACTACTGGAACCCTTCAATTTCTTCATTCCAACCCTGATAGCTTTGTGCTTAACTCAGACAGTCCTGCTGCGGATAGGGATAAGGGCAGTGCCATTCCTACTTCAAACCCTTTCAAGCCTCCTGCTGATCCTACTCCTATTCTATCAGGTCCACTCAGATCAGAAAATCAGGTAGCGATAAATTGTCTATTTTCCTCCATTGACTAAATTGAATTCATGGTCAGAGCTGATGAAAAAAGTATTTCTTGTATCCAGCTAACAATGACTTCAAAATCTCCACCAGAGTCTAGAAATGAAGCTTCTGAAAAGAGCTGTGCCTTAGACAGATCAATTAAAACAAACATTTTTGAGACTATGGCTCAGAAGGCTAATCATGTCAACTTGCAACCACCAAATGTAAGCGTTGTGAATAATCAATTACCTCATCTCAGGGAAGGTATCAAAGCAGAAACAGTAATACAAGAACTACACCGAGAGGACCAAAAAGGGACATATCCAGGTGCTGCTGAAATATCCAGGAATGCAGAAGATGGCTACAGTTGGAGGAAATATGGGCAGAAACATGTTAAAGGAAGTGAATATCCAAGGAGCTACTATAAATGTAATAACTCAAATTGCCCCGTGAAGAAGAAGGTTGAGCGTTCCCATGATGGTGAGATAACAGAAATCATTTATAAGGGTGCCCATAATCATCCGAAACCTCACGCTCGCATAAGCCTAGGTCCTCCATCTCAATCGAGTGAAATGTTGGAGACAAGTGAAGGAAATGAACCTGGTCTAAAGGTTGAAAACAGGACAGGTTGGAGATTCAATAATCAACTAATCAGGAGTAAGGATTTTAGAATTACTTCAGATTGGAGACCTAATGGCATGGAAAGAACATCTTCAACTTCTGTTTTAACTGAGGTTTTGGACCCTTTAGTAACCACTCAAGGGCAATCTGCCAAGGCATTTGGATCAACTGACGCTCCAGAGCTTGCATCAACAATTGCTTACCAAGATGGGGAAGATGATGATCGGGCAACCCAAGGAAGCACATCTCAAGGTGATGAAGCTGATGCAGATGAATCTGAGCCTAAAAGGAGGTAAGTTATCTGCTACTTTTGTACTCTCCAATGTCAGTCCTCTTTTACAACCTTTAACATGTAGTAGTTGGAAGCTCAGAATTCGCATGTTAGTGTACTGACATTTATTAATTGAAGCAACAAAAATAAGCACATATTGTTGTGTTCAATCTTTTGTTTATATCAGGAAGAAAGAAGTCTTCTCAACGGAAGCATATCTGCCATCGAGATCTACGCGTGAACCCAGAGTCATAGTCCAGATAGAAAGTGAAATTGATGTCCTGGATGATGGGTACCGCTGGAGAAAATATGGACAAAAGGTTGTAAAAGGAAATCCAAACCCAAGGTAAGTGAAGTTTCATTAGAAGTATGTAGTAACATGCAAAAGAATATGAGTTAGTCTTATATCCACTGACAGTGTAAACACTATCACGGTTGGATATATGACACATATGCAAAATTTGGGTTTCAAATTCAAATTCAGATTATGTGTCACACATCCAATGATGAAAGTTATACACTGAACTAAAGGGCATTTCAGTTGTTCGATATTTTGTTTGTTTTGTACGCTTAAAAAGTTTTAGATAACATTTCACCACAATGTAATGGATCTACAACTCTCCAACTTCTATCTACGTCATTTCTTTTCCTTTTTCTTTTTGCCAGTTTACTGGAAAATTTGAAGTTCTTGTTTCAGTTTCAGACTGATAATACAAGTGGTGTTATTGCTTTTTAACTCGGTATTTACATGTAACACGAATTGCATTGCTGCAAACAGGAGCTACTATAAATGCACGAGTGCAGGATGCCCTGTAAGGAAGCACGTTGAAAGGGCCTCTGACGATATAAAATCAGTGCTAACAACATATGAGGGGAAACACAACCATGAAGTCCCCACAAACAAAACTAGCGGACTCCCAAGTGCTTCTAATTCGCCCCCTGATGTGTCTGATCCCAACTCTTCCCTGATAGTGCCCAGAAATCCCGGCATCTCCAACAGGGAAATGCAAGTTCAGGATCTTCCACTTCATTATGAAATGAAACCAGCACTAGGAAATCATGACTTCCTGAGGTCCAACTTGCTAGGAGATTTTGTGACTGATCATATGCAGATTGGAGCTTCGTCCATTTACCAAATGAAGTTCCCTCCTACTCCCCTGCAGAATCCTTTATCATATGGTACATTCCTGATGAACTCGAGTGGCAGTGATGGTCGCACATCATGCCAGAAGTTTCCTCCAGTTATGCCGGATTTCCCTCTGTCAATACCCATTAATATGCCAAGACCAAACCTGGCCCTGAATAATACTTTTCATTCTTATAACCATAACCAGACAATACCTACTGCCACTGCAGTCCAATCTTCCCTTGGAGACCAGCACATTACAGAAGGTGATTTGAGGTTCCTCAGGCCTAAAGAGGAGAAGGAGGATAACATGTATGAAACCTGCCTGGCAACCCCTGATAACTCGAATGTGACGTCTTCAACAGAATTTTGCCGGGCCACCGGAAATTTTCCATCTTAGTAAAACCGTCCCAGAGTCTTGATATATGTACATTGATGGTGAGCCATCTTCTCTCCCTATTTTAGTGTGAAATCACCTATTTGATTTCAGTTTATTGCACTAAATGATAAATTTGTACCACATGAGGAGAGCATTCCCCAGATGCTAGTAATTCAATTTAAGTGAAGTGCTTCTGTAGCTAGCAGATAGGAGTTCAAGATAGATGCTAATCTTGTAGGCTATAATCAGTCAGTCATGTAATTACCAATTAGACCAATCTTTTCTGTTTTGGTTTTTAATTTTGTACCTTCTAATTTTGTTGTAGAATTGGTTGGTTTCAACAAAAGTATTTGTCATTTTCTGAATTACCTTCCAATCCAAAATTAAAATATACTCAATCTGCATACTGACAAAAGAAAAATCAGAAGAAAGAGAAACATGCTCAGGAGTCATTTCTTCCTAAACTTTTCATAAATCTTGTAATCCCTTTTCTTTTCAAAAGGAAAAGAAGATGGACACAATGTTCCACATTTTTTTTTTTTTTTTTGCCCTTTTCTACCTTAAGCTTTCTCTTGTTTTCTTTATTTTCCCTCCCTCCAAAACTCCCAAACTAGCCACTAGGGCTTCGGGCCCGAAGCAACGGTCAAGCACAACTGCTCTAGACGATTTATACACCATATTAGTAAGTTGTACATCATCAAATACAAGTTTTAAGCTTTTTTTGTTTTTTCAGACTTGTAAAATTTGTGTACAATTTGAATAAACCAATATACATGTGGATCCACGTAGATTCAGATCAAGAAATCTAGACCTCACATTTTCAAATTTGTCTTGAGGGGGCCAAATCAATGGCCAAATCATGGCCACAAGCTTCCAATTTTGGACATGATGCTAGGCACTTAATTAATTTTCTTGTCACATTTCTAAAAAATTAGCACAGGAAGGCCCTTCTGCTTCTGATTTCCTATTTGGATCATCCCTCAGAAAAATCAATCTCATATTTAGCTTTTTGGTATGTAACTCTTTATGGAAACAATTTCTGAATAGGCAAGCAAAGAAAATTTCCTTCAATTGTGTAATTGACTCAATTCTATTCCCATTATTGCAAATTCTTACCATAATTATGGGTTCCATAGAAAGCTACCAAAATCTCTCTCTCTCTCCTCTGCACAAACACACACGCATCTATATAAGCATCAATCACCAGTAACCAAAGCCAACATTCTTACAAGGAACAAAGAAAGAAGTTAAGGTAATCAAAGACTTCTTCCTTTATTAATTCGTGTCTATTCATAAGAAACTAGTCATTATTCGCCCTGGTTTTCTTTTTCTTGCATAAATTCTTAGATACTGTATTGCACTGTTACATTGGTGCCCATAACAATATATGGAAAAGTTTCTGCAGGCTAATATATATAGTCAGTCATGTGCTGTCTTCTGTTAATGCATACTGCAAATTATGCAAGTGGGATTTTGTTTCTCAAACTTAATTTTTGCTTCTAGACTAAAAAACTTCTTTCTTATTATTTTTGTGCCTGTTTAATTGTGTAATTCTACTATGACTAGTTTATGCAGTTCTCTTGAGTGGAAAGCAATCAAAAGAGCAACCAAAGTTTTCAACAATTTGTACCAGTTGTTGTTTATCAATCTTTTACTGCATCCTTATTCTCTTAATCTCATGTTATAGTAGGAGGAAGGTTGTTGTTTCAACAATTCTGTTGACTACGGTTTCTAAGGTTCTAAAATAGTTAGTCTCTACACTTTCCTATTATCATGATCATCCTCCTCTTCCTTCCTGCCTCGCCTAGTTGCCATATTCCCTCTCCAAGTTTCTGGAGGCTGAAAAATTAGTAAAGGAAGAAGGACGGATACAATTGCTAAATCCTTAAATATAACTAGTAACATCTTGAATTTTGATGCCCTGCTTTAGACAGGCTCTATCAAATACAACATCTCGGGAGATTTCTCTTTCTCCGTCCTTCTGTGGTGCCTATCTGTTTGATTTTAAATGCTCAATCTGAGTATTTACCACAATCCCAATTCAGGAATCTTACCAAAAAAGAGTTTCCAACTCGAAAATTCTTACTGAGAAAAGAAAGCCCAGATCAAGTTAGTAACAAATGCCAGCCTGGGTGCTTTTCTGGCACATTCATGTACGCATCAACTATCAAGGTTAACTTCTGCTCATGAATGATTCCAGGGATGGGACGAGCAAAGGCACGGATGGAGATGATAACTAACAAGAAAGCACGTCGAGTAACGTTTGAGAAGAGGAGAAAATGTTTGGAGAAGAAAGCTCGTGAATTATCAACTCTCTGTGGTGTTAAAATATGCTTGTTAGTTTTTGGCCCCGTGGACGATGACCAGCCAATTGAACCAAGAGTGTGGCCTCAAAATCCTCACGAGATTGCTAGCCTCATTGACTCCTTTAAGAAGGCAAGTCCTGATGATCGTAGGAGCAGAACCTCTGATTTTTCTTTCTTTTACCTGCAAAGAAGGAGGAGAGCCGGAGAAGAACTTGCCAGATTGAGAAAAAAGAATCTTGAAGCCGAGCACCCCACCTGGGATGAAAAATATGGCTTGTTATCTTTGGAAGAATTGAGACAATTTGATGGCTTGTTGAAGGAAAAACTTGATATTATGAAGGCTAGAGTTGATTTCATGAAGGGCACTCAAACTTACTTTGCTGGAACAAGTAGCAACCTGCACTACTTGCACAGAAGCAGAAACAGCAGCACACAATTTGAAATCCTTCAGCCACAGCCCTTGTCTTCCTTTGATCAAAGTAGACATAGCTTAGAATTACCCTTACAAGATTCATATAATTATAACTCAATGGTGAATCCACAGATGATGATGCGGATGAACAATGGCGCCTCCAACAGCAATAATGCTCCTCGGATAAGCTACGATAATTTTGATCGCAGGCCCCCTTTTCAGTTTAATATGGATCCTGCAGCAGCAGCTGAATATATCACTAGTAGTTCAGGCAATAATGGTGCTGGGAATCCATTTTGCTATTACGTTCCCAAAATGCAGCCGATGCCGCTCTACCTGCGATATTCCTTGCAACAATCCAGAGCTCCCACACAGATGTATGCTTCTCAAACGGATGAAAATCATGGGTTCAGTGATTTTCAGCCCATGAATCCGAAATAGAGAAGGTGTGCCATGATAGCTTTCAGCTGTTAGTTACATAGTTTTTAGCTTGTACCATTAGTTTTCCTGCTATATGCAGAGGAATTAGTAGTAGACATTGGTTATTGGTTGATTGAATTTTTTATATCTTGACTTTTTTGATGTTCCAATCTACTATATGCTTTTTGGTTAGTACCTGTGCTGCATATTGTATGATGGTGAGAAGTTTGTCATCATAGTCAACTGGGAATTTGAGGTTTACCTTCTATTTTGTCATCACGTCTCTTGCAAATACTGCAAGCCACTGAAAATGGCACGTCTCATCTTAGAATCGTAACCTGCCATTCTCCAAATTTCCTTTCACTAAATTGGGAAGAAAAAAAAAAGTTGTGGTTTAGTGAAAAAATTGATTGCCTCAAAATACCTAATCGAAATCCAAAGAGAACTTTATTGTTATTATTATTATTCGCTTTGGCACAAACAGCATATGGATAATATAGTTGGTTTTGGTTTTGTGGGTGGGTGGGTGGTTGGCTTTGAGGTTTTTGTTTGCTTCTCCAAAATTTTGGATGAGACCTATGTTGTCAATGTTTTCATTTTCTATAGGCAATTTCTAACAAAAGTTGTCTAATTAGGCATTTGTTAAGAGGCACCACTCAAGAACAAAACTGCATGTTCTCTTGTTTCCTTCCAATCACTTCCAGCCAAGGTTTAGTTTTATAGAGAAGTGAAGTTAAATCAAATAAAAAAAAATCAAGAAAACCTATAAAAAGAATTAGATCAAGAAAGTGTCTCAACACAAAAGAAATAAATGTATGTGCATTAAGATGGTGAACTGGGTGCCGTAACCGACGAGCGATGGTCAGGCTGGAAAAATAACAATAACAAAATTACTAATGGAATTGTTTTTGTTTCTGTTTTTTTTCCTTTTTAAATTCAAGAAACGAAAAGGGGTAGGGGGAGGGTTAGAATTCAGGACTTCCAATTTTGGGATCCCAACCTCAATCACCATCGCAAATGAAATTGTTCTTCATATGCAAAATAAATTCAACGATTATTGATAAAAACAAACAATATCATCACGCTATATCCTCAAATTCAAAGTGCCAATACTCAATAGATTAATTTGAAAAGGTATCAATCAGTGAGAAAATCGGTATCCAAAATTATCTCTAATACTTGTAATAAGGTTGATTTCGACTTTTGAAATTCTATAATCCCGGCGTATTAGTAGCTAGAGACCGGCCCAACATAGCTAGTTAATTGCATACTGTCAAAATAGAATTCTAACCCGCAGCCTAATTTATATTATATTTATGTATCTTATCTAAAACTTTAAAATAAACAAAACATATAAGGAAATGATTATTTGAAAGAAATACCAAAAGTCATCCCTTTTTGTTTAGTGCAAAATATACTTATTTTTTTATCCTTCAAATTGAAAGATATCACTTGTGAATAGTAATTTTAGAATATATTTAATTTTACCTCATAATATGAAACTATATAAAACCAAGAATTAATCACAATAGTTGTAATAATTGGCATCTGCAAATTGTAAAACAATTATTTAGTCATTTTCTAAAAATGACATAGTACGAAGAAAATCTATACAAAAGAATCAATAATGCCTAAAACTATTCTTAGTGGTTGGGTTTTAGAGTAAAATTTAGATTAAATATATATAAATTGAGTAGATATAGTTTACTGGATAAATGCGGATGAATTAATTTAGTGATTTAGTAGTTTAATGTTTGGGATTAATACGATTTTTTAAATCCATGACCATTGAATATTATTTGTTAGGATTATTGCATTGTAAAATAATATTATTTGCAACTTTTAATAGGAGATATGATGTTTTATTTTAATTTACAAATAAATTTTGTCCAAATTCGGTGCCACTTTTTACCTTTCAAATTGAAAAGATATGAATCAAAACTCTATAAACAAAAGAATAGAAAGTTAGAAATTTTATAATTTAACCATTCTAAAATGATTAATCCCCCACAAAAAAAGTCACGCATAAGATTTGGGAACGATGCCGACTTGAAATTCACTTAGCAAATAAGCCGTTTCGATGTCAGTTAATCCTACAAACACACACACACATCCTGGCCTCCATACTAAAAGAGTTGAAGAGAGAACAATATATTGTCAGCCAAAACCAAAAGAAAAAAAGGGGCAAAATACTACAACTAAAACAGCACTAATGGCGTCTAAACCAGAGGAGGAGGAGGAGAAGATAACAGCAGCAAAGAAGGAAGGTACAAGGGAATGGCCACCTGAAGTGATCGAGTTTGAGAAGAATAGACAAGAAATACTTTGGGGTTTTAAAAGTTGGAATCGGTGGATGTCTAACGAGGTGGCGATACAGGACTGGCAATACGCCAACAGCAAGAAGTTGGACGAAATCCACCACCGTATTCTCAACTATGGAGATGGAGAAGAGGTTGTTTGGCAAGATGATGTCTGGGGTTTGCAGGGCTACACCCAAATCCCACCACCGCAGTGCAAGAATAATACGACTGCATGCATGCCATGCATGGTGATGGGATCACAAGTTACGTATGACAACATTAACATGAAGAAGTCTTAATAGACTAGATTGTGTTAAGTACACCTTCTTCTCTAGATTTACATGACTTTGTGAGGGCTGTACAGTTTATGATTTACAATCTTAGTAGTATTTCTTCATAAATTTGTTGCCTCTCTAATCTGAATTTAAAGCTGCTTGTAACCCTTTGGTACTGGATGACGATATGCTACAACAACACTGAATGATGTTCTCTGCTTTTGCTCTCTCTCTCCCTCTCTCTCTGTGCTTTGTTTTTTTTTTTTGTGTTTGTTGTTTGTTGTTTGTTGTTTGTTGTTTAGGAAAAGGGGAAACTGGTTTTGTTTTCCGAGAAGGGCTGCAGAAATTGGTTTTCTTAATAATAAGAGCCCTAATACACAGCTTCGGCAGTGTATCACCAATTGGGGTACTTTCTTCTTGTTTTTGTTCACCGAATTCTTTTGTAAGTTTCAGGCCAAAAATAGGCTTAAAATCTAAAAGCCTTTACCACCTAAATTAGCAATAGACTCTAGGAAAAAGCAAAGAAAGAACTTTCCAATTTCTCTCTACGACCACGTTTTTCTGCGTCAGGACCTAAACATTAGGCCCTGCTAGGATTGGTTCACTCTTAGATTCGCCCGAAAAATAAACAGTGCCAGTACATAGACGTCCAACTCTCTATGTGCTAATATTTATTTTAAAGAAATAGAAAATGCTTTAATATACGCTTATACAAGTTTCTACCTCTATACTACTATTGATTAGATCCAGTCAAATTTCATTTAGCTGCGGTTTTTTCTTTCTTTTCCCCAAAAAGAATTAAGGGTTCGTTTGGTTCACTGATTGGATGAGATGGGATGACTCATCCTTAGATAATTAATCATGGGATTACTCATCCTTGTTCATTAATATAGTTATAGATTTTATCTTTCTTGATAAGGATAAAACAATCGATAAATTCAATATAGTTTGATTTACTAAGACCCGCATGGGATTTGGTCTACTAAGACCGCTCATGGGATGACTTTATCCCCTTTAGAAAGGATTGATTCGGTTAACATGAATATCTAATTCAATTATAAAAATACAACCAAACATTGGATGAGACAGGATAAGTCATTCAATCCTATCTCATCCTATCAACCAAATGAACCTTAAGTCCAAAGCTGTGACGGACTTCCCCACCTCAAAAAAGAAAAGGGTCTAAAGCTTGTGAAGCAAAGATGGGTATTCTTGACCCCAGCAAAACCGATTATCATATAGGCCAAGCTTGAGCTTTTCAAAGCCCAAAGCACAAACTACACTACTGGTCTGTTGTTTGGATACTAGATCATTTGGAATAATTTTGTCAAAAAAATACTTAACACTTTTTTAATATGATATATTTGAGATAAAAAGAATAATTGAAAATTATATCAATAATACAAGCCAAAAAGTTATGAAGAAATTTGCTTTCTTGCAATCTCAACTGAATGGACCAAAGGAAAGTCCTTCCTCAAAACTTAATTCCATTGGTTGTTTGGATTCTTATTTTGAAAAATTATTTTGAAAAAAAAAACACCAATCAAACAAATATTTCAAAACAACTTATAAACAGAATTATTTTAATTTTTTGAGCATTTTAATATTAAAATTAATTTGGGATAATTTTAGGCATTTTCAAAATTAAAATTTATTTGGGATATTTTTAAAATTAAAAATTTATTTACTGTAATTTTTTGGGGCATTTTTAAAATTAAAAATTTATTTGAGGTAATTTTTTGGGACATTTTTAAAATTAAAAATTTATTTGGGGTAATTTTTGGGGCATTTTTAAAATTAAAAATTTATTTTGGACAATTTTTTGTGACATTTTTAAAATTTAAAATTTATTTGAGGTATTTTGGGATATTTTAAAATTAAAATTTATTTGGGACAATTTTTAGGGCATTTTAAAATTCACAATTTATTTGACATTTTAAAATTAAAATTTATTTGGTGTAATTTCATCTTTAAAATTAAAATTATTTGAAGTATTTTTGAAATAACTTATTTGGGGTATTTTTTAAATTAACCCAAAATAAATTTTAATTTTAAAATACCAAAATGAATTGTTAATTTTAAAATTTCCAAAAATACCTAAAATTAATTTTAATTTTAAAAAAAATTATCCCAAATAAATTTTAATTTTAAAATACCCAAAAATTGACAAATAAATTTTACTTTTAAAATACCACAAAAAATTATCCCAAAATACCCTCAAAAGTTTTGAATTCCATCCCAAATGTTTGATAAACGGACCCTATTTGATAAACCAATTTTGAAAAGAAACACCAAAATATGAAACTGTTTTTATGCTCTTTTCATTCCTCGGGTATGCATTTAGCTATACTTTACGTCATTGATATCTTTCTTTCTCATCTTCTTTGGACGAAAACACAATACCAATTTTTATTATTTCGTATGTTGTGGAAGCATACAGTATTACATGCACTTTCGCTTGTATCATTCATTCGTCAAGATAGGTATGGTCTTCAGGAAAAACCTGTGCACTACAAAGAGGGCGCATAACTTCATATCCAGTTTCTAATGCTGCCCATAATCATATTTATCTATGCCATTATGGAACCTTGTAGCACGGATCAAGCAAAACTGGAAAATATATCTGTGGTCAAGTAAATGATGCTCGTATCCAGAAAGAAGAGGTGCAGCACCCGGAAGAGAAAGCAATGGAGAACACAATCAAAGTGGTAGCTGATCCTGATTAAGCAAATGTTCTAACAAACTGACAAGAAGCTCAGTTGCATGTCCAGTAGTGCAAATGCCAATTAATGTATAATCACAACAGACAACAATAAACGAGATACCGACTAACACATGCACTTTCCATTGACATGTATGTCAAATTAAGACTTCCTAGAGCACTCAGAGAACAACAAATAGTGGAGTCAAAATATTTCGTGGCATAAAGTATTAGCTGCCAGTACAACAGAGATTTGACATTGAAAAAAAAGGGTTTGGATGGAATAATCTGGAAATCTACTATGGTTTTCAATATCCACAAACGGGAAGCAAAAAATCCAAGGACCTACTAATTTATCAAAAAATGAATTGTGAATAAAGGGCCCAAGGACTTAAGAATCATCCATAAACAATACCAATACAAAGGAAAACTAAGACTAGTACGATACAAAAGCAAATAAGTTGATAAAATTCTAGAGCTGTGCTCCGATTCAGCAACCCTGACAGATCATTTCAGAAATATGAGAGGGAAGACAAAAGGAAAACAGGTAGCAAACACATGTACAGGGCAATGTTCGGAAGGCATGTAATAATCACCAACCAAACTAGTTATATAAGACGAGCATGGGAAGGCATAATTTCATCCATAGCATTCAGCTACTGTCAATTGACAAAGTAGACACGCAATCCAAACAATCGCTACACATATTTGGTCCAGTTTGTGACACACAGACTACACACAGTATGAAGAAGATATCATTATTCTGCACGCAAAAATGTGTAGACATGTCTTCATATGAGATCAAAGTAAAACCAACAGGATCAACAAATTTTCATAGGCAGAAACTACAATTTTATTGGAATGAGGAACTCAACAACACCCCCCAAAAAAAAAGAAAAAAGAAAAAAGTAAAAGTTGCTAGAAATCACAACAGAGACAGATTACTATTTCAAATTGAAAATCTCAAGAGAGGAGAGAGAGAGAGAGAGAGAAGAATTAACCAATGAAATTAGATACTGAAATGTCATGTACATACCACAAAAAGAGGATCTACAACGTACAGCAAGATAGCAAAAAAACAATAATAATAATAAAAGGAAGAGATGCACAAATAACTGCGACTCTGACATCTGCATCCTATCTAACAGATGACCTAAAAACTAAAACAGAATGCACCATTTCTTGGTTCATAACTATCATAGACTAACAAGGCTCCTCCTCCTCTTCCCTTCCCCAAAGAAAATCACAGAACTAATTTCTATTCACAAACAAAAGTGGCCAATTACATCAGTATTACTTAGGATGTTAGCATTCCTGGCAACACAATCTAATTCAAAGACAGAAAAAAAAAAAGAGAAGGCGTCACAACCACCAAAGTTCATCAACACACTATTAGAAGCCTTCCAAAACTTCCACACTAAGACTTTGACTTTAGCCTAGAACACAACAATGTTGACACTTTGCACAAAATTATGATCCTTAGCCTAGTATGGCACCACACTAGAACACAACACTAAAAGATGAATTTGGCCATTATCAACATCCTTACATAACATAATGGGGCAAAACTAGATTAAGACCAAGAAAGTCAGCAAAACACACAATACAGGCAGCAGTAAAATAATCACCACTAATTACAGTGCCATATTGATTACCATCATCATATCAACAACATTACACCAAGGAGAAACGACATTAGAGACAACAACTGATTGCAAAATATCATCATCGTAGCACTAAAATCATTATTCCTATTCATGTCATGACAAACATAACTACTGCCAGTAGTAGTATTACTACCACCATAACCAGACTCCCCGATGATCAAGCTGCCACGGGCTGCGGCTGCTGATGATGCGATCAAAGTTCACTTCTTGAAGCTGCCGCGGACGCCGGGTTTAGGCTTGCCGGAGTCAGCAGCAGCAGCAGCAGAAGCAGAAGAACCGACAGCGTGAAGGTTATTGAGCTTAGATTCATCAAAAGGGATCTTGGGATGCCGGGCATCGTGGTGAATCTGCATAGACTTGACATCGGGAGCCGTGGTCTTACAGAGCGGGCATTCCAGCTTGGCGTGTCCGCCCTTCTCCACGCCGGACCTATCTGCCCGACCCGCCTTCCCTCCGCCCCTGTTGGTGGTGGCTGCATCGATCTTGGCCGCTATCTCCTTGGCCGTGTGCTTCTTTGGCTTGGCTTTCCCGGTCATGGTTGGCGGATTTTGGCCGAGTGTTTGGCTTCGGGAAGTGAGAGAAGAAGCGTGCGCTTTTTGGGTGGCTGGTGGAATCGGGGAGAAATAATGGAATCCGAGGTGAGGGAAGAACCCTAGATTATATTCACAATAAAATTATAAACGTATTTTTAAAGCGGATAAAATATCCAAGTTTATATAATATACGTGTTATCGTATGATTAGTGCTACTTGATTGCACTTTAATCAGAGTTTATGGGGACACCAGTGTTTAATTCTGTTGGTGTAAAGGTGTAATTATTGGTATTAGGGTCGTATTGAGTTTGCCTAATAGCTGCTCAAATGAGGATTAGGTTAGAGAGGCTTCAATTACTAGGATAGTTTTTTTGGAGAATTAAAGCTAAATGGGAAAAGAGTTCAAATGTAATTATTATGTAAGGAGATAAATACCCCTAACAATACCCTATAATATTTATTAAGAAAAAAAAGGGCTACACTTAGTAGTGCATTTCTTTAAAATTTTTGTCATGAGTAAATTTTTTTTTTCTTTTGGCGTGTAATATGGAATTTTTTTTTTTTTGTTTAAAAGAAAAATAGTATTGTTATTTCAATATCAGATTTGAGAGAATAATAAAATAAATGTCTGTGTTAAAGTGAAGATTATATGTTTAGCTCGAGTTTCAATTCATGAAGGAACTGAACAGCATTTTAGAACGAAACAGGAATATTGAAATGAAATTATTTTTCTTTTTGTCTCTTCTAAGTCTTCAAAAGTACACATTTAAGCATTTGTAATCTTCTAAGTTTGGTCACATAAACTGTTGAACAAGTTAATTCATTTACTTTATTCACCTTTTAATGTGCATGATTTGAAACAACCATCCCTTAATATCGTGTGTGCACTCGTAACGCGTGTCACTGTGTGTGTGTGTGTGTGAGGGAGAGGGGATGTGTGTGTGTGTGAAGGAGAGGGGCAAGGGGAGGGGGGAGATAATATGAGCGATTGTTTGGACGCTTAAATGTAAAATATGAATCAATTAAGTTATTGAATTATTAACTACTAAATTTAATACATTTGAATGCATATCAAGTTAAATAATAAATGAATAACTTATCATTTATTTTTTGAAGTAAATTTTATCTAAAAAATTCAGTGCCACTTAATTAATTCAAATATCTGAACATATTAAGTTTAAATGCTAAATTGAAAATACCAAACATGTTAAGGAGGAGTTGTTTACAATTTTTCATGTATCGGTCTCGATGAGAGATACTTCAAAAATTTGAAAAATCTAACTAATTAACAAAACTTGAAAAATATTCTCTAAAATTTCAGGCTAAGTACGACATAAATATACCATGGGAAGATGAGCGTATAATTTCATCAGAACATGAGACAAATTAGTTGTATACAAATGAGAGGAATGGATTGGGTGGTACGGAAGAGGAAGTGTAAGTGAGAGGCTATGGAGTCGAAATCTCCGACTTACACTGAAACAAAAATTAAAAAAAGAGTACATAAAACAGTTAGGTGCATACATATACTAATCCTACAGTGTTTTGTGACTTTGTAAGTCACCAATGAAGAAAAACATTCCTTCCACCTATTCCTGAAACACGCAATTTCAGCGAGCTTAATGTCTGAAGCTCTTTGCGTGCAAGACACAGACGAGAGACATTGAAAACCTAATTCCAGACTTCTTCCGAGAATTTTTATAGCTGAAATCCAGCAGCAATTCCTCTGATCCAAATTGCGAAAAAACAAAAGAAGTAATCACAACTCGTCCGATGCTTTCCACAGAAAAGCACCCCGACTAAAATGTATGTGCAAAAGAATCAGCAAAAAGGAGAAACGGATAAGGAATCTCGAGGTGGTGCCAATTCTGGGAACAAAATCATCCTATCCAAATAAAACCAGGACGGGAATATCACCACTAAGCAGAAGTTATCCGGGTCTTCTGTACTAAATCTTCCTTGTAAAGCAGGCGCCTTTTCCTTGAACCATACCCTTGATACTGGCATATAAGGTTCTGAAGACAATGCCTCAGACATGATGCATCATACTTCTCCAGAAATACCAAGTCAGTTAACCTTGACTTTGTGCCAGCATAATGCTTATACTCTTCCAAAACAGACACCAAACACCAGTTCTGCAATATCCTGAGGCAACCGACAAGACAACCTGTTCGATGCTGCAAGACCAACAAGAAATGTGAGATGCTAGAACTACATTAGGAGATCATAATACAAAAGCATCTAGACTTCAATCACACAGCGCTGAGTGGTACAAACGACATGAACGAGATGATCTGTCTGATCCAGATTAAAAGCCATGGAAGGCACGAAGAGATAACCAAGAGAGAGAGAGAGAGAGTTTTATGCTTCTTCTCAAGGCTAGCTTAAGCAAGCCATTCTAAAACCACTTTGGAATCATTGTATTTCACTTGACTAAGGGGAAATTAATGTGAAGAAACAAAATACTTAGATATCATAGTACAACTTTACTCCTAAGTACCAAAAAATTACGATCTGGATGATCTGGTCCAGTAAGAAATAACATCAACGTTTTAACTTCAGAATGCATAACAGCCACCAACAACACCATCAACATGAACTCCAAAACAGGCACATGCAGTCCATGAAATACAACAGGAGAGAATTTCAAGAAAGACATGATTCCAAAAGGACAACACTTTTAGAATGCTAGCACTTATCATTTAACCATTGCAAAAGAACAGATCACGCAAACAATGAACATGAAACTGGAAAATGGTAAATTATCTGAAGAAATAATTCCCAACAAAATTACTTTCAGGCATAAATAGCCAAAAGAAGAAGGCGACAAACAATTAAACTTCTTCTCCTAAATGCATTGACAAAAACATACCTTTCCACGTCTGCAGTGAATCAGTACTGGGTGATTCCGAACATCTGAAATCCAAATCAATAAAGTCGGTACATTGGATATATAGCAAAGAGGTAAATGAGTGTTATCAACTAAAAGTCACAGCCATATAGACATGGCCTGATCCTGCTAAGATTCATACCAATTAGAACTTTCAAAGCCTCTGTTATGGTATTCCTGGGCATGGCTGTTGGTTCCTGCAGGCACAAGAAATATTTAGTTTTATATTTGGAGCAAAGGAACAGAATATGTTAACTTGCACCCTCAGACGTTACAACATAGGCTGCTGATAACAAAAAATCACTTCGGCACATATAAAAAGTCATTCAACAACTTGTCATGAGATGACTGTTGTTATTTAGGGGGAAAAAACAGCTAGTATTAAACTCTGCCATGAATGTATTGCAGAATGATAGGCCACCCAAAAGATATAGGAGTCTTTGGAACATTTAAAACATTATTCGACGCAGACCCTCAATGGAAAAATTCCTCACTATATCAAGTCCAGTATCAGCTCCATCAAAGCCACCCACTTACAACACAATTCCACTAGTCAAAAATAACACTAGTCGTGGTATGCCCAATAATATGGAAAATCCAAGGAGCTATTCCACTTTAGAGAATTACACATATATAACCTAACAATTACACGGTGTGAAGAATCCATCCTTGCTTTACCCGTAATGAATAGCACTAGCCCTCATATATACACTAGAATTACTAGCATTAGATTAATCACCAATTCACGGGTATCCTAAATAAAACAGACCCCACCCCAAGAAGAAATCAGCACCATAATTCTTAAAGATTGCTCCTTTATGCAAAAAGTGATATTCTTGAGAGCCCTTAATTAAGCACACCATCTACATATTCAGTCAAATATTCTTCAGGCGTAAGAATAAGGTTCCTCCACTTAAAATTGCAATTTGCGGTTAAGACATAATAGAATCAAATAAAAAATTAAATATCTAGAAACAGAAAAAGAGGCAGCAAAATAAAGCACCTTAGTCCCATCAATTCCAAATTCAAAAAGCTTGATGTTGTTGGCTTTAAGAAACTCCAAATTCTCTTCCGGATACGGCTCAGTACACAAGCATCTGCCCATAAATTTCCAACATTTAATAAGACCCTTGAAAACCCACAAATAAAATTTAACAAACAGCAAAACCCGTCAATTAAAGTAAAAGAAAAACGCCAATTAACGAAGAATTACTCATGGAAAAAAAATAAAAAGAAGAAGAAGAAGAAATGACAATTACATTATGGACTTGAGCTTGAGGGATTGAAGAAAGGAAAAATTGGAAGGCTGGGGAAACCCAGAGCGATAAATGCTGTTATCTTCCACCGTCGCAAAATTTGGGGGTGGAACCATGACGACGTCGTTATCGAATTCGGATTCCTCTTCTTCCAGAATCACACCCATCTCAATTGGCTAGGGTGGATGTAGCTCTCTTTTTTCTCCTCCTTTCCTCCCCCTTCCTTTTTGACCACTCCGACGAATTGATACAAAATTCAGTATCTACTTATCTTCTGATGACGAAATCTAAAAGATGGGTTTTATAGATTTGAGGAATATCTCGAAAGATTTTGAAAAGCACTCCTCTAATACTAGAAGAAATCGATCCGAATGAAAGTTACCATTCCCGTGGACTTGCCCACCTTTTTCACTTCTTATAGGCTTTTTTTAGGAAGAAAATTCTTCTTCTTCTTCTTCTTCCTTTTTTTTTTTTTTTTTCTAATTATTTTTGGTTGTAGTCCGATTAGTTTTTACCGCGTTTTGGATTAATTAATTTTCCTACATCCTAACTTTGGTAGAATATTGACTATTGACCAGTACGACAAGAGAAAATGACTATCTTAGTATTGTTTTGCTTGAGAAATTAAGAGGTTCTTTTTCCCGCTAATTTTCAATATTATGTAACTTGAAAATTCATTTTCCTTCAAAATTCCTATTTTTTAGACTTTTATTCGTCATGAAGGCGAAAAATTTTAGTTTTCCATTTTTAGTGTGTGTGCATGTGTGTCTATATATATATATATGTATGTACGTGTGTATGTGTATATATAGCTCTATGTGTGTTTTGGTGGGGGGGGTGATACATTTTACATGAAGAGTGTTTGTGTACTATGGAAAGATATTAAAAAGTCAATTTTTATGGTTGTTACTTTGCATTCAAAGATGCAGAGGGCTCTCACTCTAAAAAGTCAATTTCTACCAAACTAGTATCCTTATGGATTCAGCTTAATCTTGAGAACTATTAGTATTTGACTTTGACGGAGTAAAATTATTGAAAATGCACAAACACCGCAGCCCAAAAAGTAAATATAGGAAGTTTCCAAAAAATTTTCAGCTTTTGACTAAGAAGATGTAGGTGATAATATATCACCTTTTTTCCTCAAAGTTATTTATAAAAAAAAAAAGATACTTAAACGTTCTAATAATACGGGGCTCAGCTATTAAAAGAACTACATAAATATTTTTAACAAAACAAATCCAAGTAATCTTTTTTTTTTTTTAAATCACATGGAAAAGTGTAATTGCATGCCCTATTATTAGAAAAGAGATTTGCATGTTTAAATACAAAAGTTACATGTCATGATGCCCACTAGTATACTAAACTTTTGCAATAATAGTTGTAAATAGGTTAAACTTAACTAAGAAAGGGAACATGTCCATTTTAAACTAGACTAGAAGCCTTAGAAAATTTGGAAGACAAAAAATTATTAGACAAGTTAATTAACAAAATAATATCTCTTGGCCTGTGATTATAGTCTAATATATTATTGCCTTGCAAATAATGGCAATAAATAAAGGTGCGGTCCAGGCATCCAACAAGTGGTCAATGGGGCGTGAAGGAGGCCGTGGCTGTCCACTTTAGCCGTGGCTTCAAACTTGTGGCCGACGGAATCAGGATGATGACGCGACGGGTGACTCCTAGGCCGTGCTTGACTTCTTGTCCACGTTGGAGGTTGGAGCTGGTCCACCACCACCATTCTTCTGCTTCCATGAAGCACTTTTCGAATCCACTCGCCCTTGTCAATCAATTCAGACGAGACTTTCCTTCCATTTTCCTTTTTCCTCTTCCATTCCATCCAGTGGGCGCAATTGACGTGTTGAGTTTGTCCCGTTTGAAAATACTGTAGCACTTTTTTATTTATAATGTGACGTGATATACGTGACTTTAATTAATCCATTTGAAAATATTGTAATGCTTTTTGTAAATATGATGTATGTGACTTAACGAGTGAGTGCAATTAGTGCGTTAAGTTCATCTCATTGGAAAACATATATATGAAATAAATACTACTGTTGTATCTTTGCGATGTGATATGAGATAAAAAGATGAGTTAGAAATTTCGTATCTCAGGGTTTTTCAACATAGCTTTTACAAATCTCTTTTTTGTTAACGTAGGCTCTTTCTTTAGAAAAAAAATGATAATTTGTACTAATTATAACAAAAGTATATAATATCTGAGTAAACGCTCAACTTGACTTGTATAATTGTGCATTACTTTACGAAGAAATAGGATGAACCCAGTCCATATCTTGGTAATTTCTCAATGCTGGAGCACTAGTTCTATTACTAATAGACTTATTATTTATATCAGCACAACAAAAAGGAGCACATAAGAAACAATGAATGTGCTTGGATATGAGATTGTTGGGGAAAATTTTTTTGAAATAACAATGTGGTAATTTCTGTGATGTAATATATGCGAGATATAAAGATGATTGAAAAGATAAAAATAGAATTTAAAAAATAATATTTATAATGCAGTTAGAAACGTGTTTATATACTCAAAATTTGGATGTCTTCAATTATGGTTGTCAACCATAAACGGGAGAAATCTAAGCTGAGAGGTGGCTGTTTGAGATGCCAGCTTAGATGTCACTCTATTTTTTGCTCAACAGCTTTGATTAGAGCAAATTTAACAGTTTCAACCTGTTATTGAATCTTACTTAATTCATATCATCCTTTTCCTGATAGCCCATCAAGTTATGCCTGGGTTCTTTCCATCCGTCTATAATTCGATAACTAGTAGCATGAGTTTCCTTCCTGTTCTCTACACCTATCTTTAGGCAGTGTTTTTAAAGCCGGACCGGTGACTGAACCGGTCAAGTTACCAGTTCCCGGTTCAACCGTTCAATGATTTACCTTTTTTTTAAATAATTTTTTTTTTAAAAATTTGTAATCCCTATTGCCATTGACACACTTGGGTATAAAATGATCACAGATCCCATCTTTTGTTCACCACTAATAATATTTTACAAATCTTTTGAGAGGAAAAAAAGTTTAAATCCAACAATTTTGAATACATCAATTCGATAGTATTTTGTCTTGAAGTGCCCTATAAAATTTTCTTAATAACATGAAAATTCAACGTCAATTTTCTGAAAATTGATAAATGTAATTTCTTTCAACCATACAAAAAGAAAAGCAAGCCTAAAAAAATTCGAAATAGAAGAGATACATCTTTCGATCAAAAATTGGAAAAAAAAGAAAAGAAAAGAAAACCAGCATAAATAAATGAAAAGTTTCAAATTAAAAAAAAAACTCCACATGCAAAAAATAAATAAAGGGAAGAACACTTGTATAGATTAAGATAAAGTTGTGGAAGAAAACTTCAAGAGATTAAACTAAACACATGGAGATTTAAGAAAGGGTGAGAGAGAGAGAGAGAGAAGGATGGAGGTGGTGGATAGAAGAAGAGGGAAGAGTAGAGTTTGTATAAGAAATTTATTTTAGTAATCCTAAAAACTAGTGATTAAAAGAGGAATGATGGAGGTGAAATTGGAAAGGATGCAAGATTGAAACCTTTGAAGGTGGAAATGGAGAGAGGCATAAATGGGTAAGAGTGGTAGAGTTTATTTAGAATATGGAAAGAGAGGATGTGTTTGCTTAGAAAATGGAAGTTTCCGTTTTATTTTACTTTTCATTAGTCTTATAAATTTTTGTACTCATCTAACTTCAATAATATTTCTTGGTGTGGTGGTTAGTACACTTGTACCTTATACATGAGGTTTTAAGATCATCTTACTACCACTAAATTTAATATTTTCATAAAACTTCAAAAAATGGAAAAAAAAAAAAAACCGCTAAGTCACGATTCGAACGGTTCATAGCGGTCTTCACGGTTCAACCGAATTTTGACGATTTTTGACCACTTTTCGGCTCTTATACAGAACCGGACCGGTGGCATGGCCGGTTTGCAGTTCAACCGGTTGAACCGGCCAGTCCGGTCCGATTCTGAAAACACTGTCTTTAGGTTGATGCTAGTTGCTCAAAAAAACAAAATAAGATAAAAAGAATAGTGCTGGTTTAGTCATTCCTGTTGTCGTAGCTATCATTCTTCATCGCTTCTGTTTTGTGGTCGTAGCTTTTGGTATAAACCACAGGTGTGGTAGTAGACTCGTAGCTATTATTCCAAGTGCTTCTATTTTTTGGTACAAACCACATGTGTCCGTGTCCATCCATAGGTGTCCACGTCTGTTTTATGATTTACAACTAATCTGTTTGAGTCATATCGGACCCCTTTGTGGGCGAAAACTCTTTCAATGATGTTTTTTGTATTCCACGGATTTCGAACATGAGATGATTAAAAGATACAAGGTCCGTTCACTTCTATCAACGATCCGTTGGTTGGTCTATAGTGCTTCAGTTGCATGTGCGCTTTCTTGACTCTGCACATTGTCTTGACTCCAACTGTGCCTGTCGTCAAATTCCTTCCACTCAATGCATGCCTTTGTTAAATTGTCTTTGTTAACTCTTTGCTCTTTCCCTGTTAAATTGTAATCTGCGAAGCACCTTCCAGACCTGATTGTTTCCTCTGTTGAAACTTGCTCCTTCTCCCCTTCCATTCCTGCCGGACTCTGTATTCTTCTTGTTTCAAAATGTCGTTATAGCTGGATTCCACAGTATAATGACCTTGCCAGTTATCAACGATCCATAATGTGTTATCTTCTCTTGTTGAACTGACAGGAATTCTCAGAATATTTTTAGCATCTTCTCTATAGAATACTCTAAATATTGGTAGTGTGCTCCATCTATTACCCACTATCAGATTAGACACTTTTTCCCATGTGAATTTTATTGGTCTCTTTGTTAAACGTATCTTCTTGAAAATGATAGGGGAAGTAGTACTTGTTTGGACACATTGTAGTGAACCAACTTTTAACCTCACAAACCAATGGCCACTTTGCCTTTGTGGGGTAGGAAATCAAGGTTCGACTCTTACTTCCTATCACTTGTTACTAAAACATGATTTTTGTAAATTTAAACGAGTGTGCCCTGCACACGTGTATTCCTATTGTGGTTCAGTTTATGTCGGTCTCCCTTGGTACAATTGAATCCTCTCTTAGATAGGTTAAAGGAGGAGTAGAAGGAGTAGTGTAGAAGTTTTCGATTGATTAAAAAAAATAATAGAAATAAAAATAAAAAATCTTTTTGAACCACCCAAAACTGGACCAATAATTCAGTTGTCTATGTACAGCCCAAATTAGTTCTAGTCCGGCCCAACTAGGTCAGTCTAGTTTTTTTATTCACAAAAAGCACGGATAAAAGTACCTGTATTCTTTTGGTAAAAGTAGAAGGCCTCCGTAACGGTTATCGCTCCTTCTAAATATTAATTAAATATTTTTCAGATTTAAATTTTTTGTTTTGGCAAAATAAAATCCCATTCTGAACTATTGGCCATTGAATACCTCTAAATATACTTCACAATAGATTTTTTATTATCAAATTCAGACTTTAATTCAACAACACGTTAAGAGTGTTAATCCTTTGCTTTCGCAGAAGTGAATTTTTGTGGGGAGAGTGTGTCTAATTACGGACATGCAATTAATATAAATACATGCATTAATTTGACAAATCGAGTGTAATTTAAGTGTAATAACTATTAATCAAAGAACTCAAGACGTCTAGAGCGTGAGTTTTTGTAGAAAATTTTTATATTATATTTTTTAAATTATTTTTTAATCTCATATACATTGCATCTGTACCGCATAGTTTTTAAAAAAAAGAAAAGAAACTCCAAAAGAATTGCAAATGAATACATGATAAAAGCTCATCCAAGATTTGGGAGAGTTGAACTCATTAATTTTGATAAAAAACAAATACTAGATAATTAGCTGAATTTGGCAGTAGATAATCCTACCACGCCACTAGTTGGTAGGTCGTAATATGAGCCTCTCCAATCTCCCCCAACCACCCGTTCCCCCACACCCGCTATTGCCCACGCCTGCCCCCCGACTTCGACTGGACTCCATCACCACAGCTCCCACTCTCGATCCTTCACCCGCTCTCTGCCGTATTTGTTCTCTGCCCTTAGTGCAGCAATAATGGCTTCCAATTGTATAAGCCAAGAACTACAAACCCCTTACACCGCCACCACCAGGACCTGGCTCATCTTTACTTACGGCACGCTGAAGCGGGGATTATACAATCACAGGCTCATGGAGAGCCTGATATCCGCGGGCGACGCTTCTTTTATCGGGGAGTACACGACGGTGGAGCCTTTCCCGCTCGTCATTGGGCCCTACGGGATCCCTTTTCTGATTAATCTTCTGGGTTCGGGCTACAGAGTTCCGGGAGAACTGTATGCTGTGTCGGATCGCGGGCTGGCCCGGTTGGATGAGTTGGAAGGCATTGAAAGGGGTCATTATGAGAGGCTGCCGGTGAATGTAGTGTCTGGTGATGGACAAGTGGTGGCGGTGGAGGGGTATTTTGCTCACCGGAGTTTTGGGGAGGAGTTGTGGAGGAAGAATGGGGAGAAGGGGTTGAGGGAGTTTAGCAAAGAAATGGCGGGCGAGTACGTAATTAGAGCCGATAGGCCTTTGGGTTCTAATTTTGTTGATGATGTTTGGAAATTTATTTCTGGCTAGTCTGAAAAATCTTGGTTGGCATTATTATTATTTGTTTGATGCTTTCTTATAGAACAGAATAAAGAAGGAAATTGTCCCATTGATTCGTCATCTGGACTGTTGAAGGCCAAGCTTTTCAACTTGTAGTATCTAAATTATCTGCTTATTTAGTTTTCTAGTTCAAGGTTGAACTGCTTTCTCATAGGTGGATGTGCCCTTTGTCTACTTCTAGCTGTACTATGCAGAAGCCCTCAGTTTGGAGTGTGTTTAAACCACTTCTAATTCTTATATGGGAACTGTTTCAAGCAAATGTGTATTCACTATATCGATAGCTGATGGTGTTTGATTATTTAGATATGTAGCAAACGCCAGAAATCCCTTGAAAATACTATGGCCGGACTTTGCAACTATACAAGCTATGTTTTTGGCTGCCAAATCTTCCATATTTTGCAGTCTCGATTCTCCGAAGGGTATTCCTTTTCAAGTTACCAACTCAAAGTATAGATAGTCAAGGCTTCAGATAAATAACAACTACTGGAAGGGGACATGGTAATAGACAACAGGAACAATTTTGACCCTAGTGGGCTGAGGATTCTGCTGCTGATCATCCATCCCATCTGTTTTGTCTGAGTACTGAATGAGCAGTATCACTTCGTTGAAGTAGCGAGCCTAAACCAAATTTAAGAGTCTTATTGGTAAAACAATCCATATATGTATGCCAAATGGCTTGAGGATGCCGCTGCTGATCCTCCATCCCATATGTTTTTTGGTCTGAGTAATGAATAAGCAGTATAATTTCAATGAAGTAACGAGTCTACACCAAATTTAAGAAAGTCTTATTGGTACACAAACAATCCATATAGGCCAAATGTACATTTGATTTCTAAATCACACTATTAGGCATATAAATCATCTCAGTGAAGTAATTTTGAGAATGAAGAGAGCACACAAGGAACAGGTGATTTTTCAAGTTCATGGTTCTTTTTGGTAGTTCATAAATGTATCTTGGCCTGTTTTTGCTTCCTCACTGGTCTTTGATATCCAGTGCCAGCACTGTAATCATCTCGATTTGCTATTTATGGACCACCAACTTTAGCTTTATCTGCCCGTGCTGGAATGGCAAATGCAAAGGCAGATGGTGGGAAATTAACAGATGGCAGAGCAGGCAAGTCAGGTGATTTTGGATTATCCCAGCCCTTTGACAGAATAGAAGTTGCAGAACCATCTATTCCTATGTGAGTGACATGTTTGACATCTGTTGGCAATCCGATTTCCATGCCCGTGTCTTCTTCTTCTTCTATTTCATCATCCTTGTATGCTGAAACACCAGATGGCGGGTTTTGGGAATATTATCAGAAAAAACTTACTTTTCTCAGACATCATAATTGCCATTTAAAGTGCTAGTAGTTTGCTAATATATATTAAGCATTAATCATATTCAGACATGATTGTGGCATTGATATCTAAATATTGCTGAAAACTTACCAAATAGTTGAGACAAATTCTTAAAATTCTTGAACAGCCTTTGGACTTTGGGAACTGCAAGGAGGCCTGATGGGCTCTTCAAGTTATCATCTGACAAGCTTTCTTCGTCATCTTCAGATTCCTCTTCTTCCTCCTTGTCATCTTCTTGAGCTCCTTCATAATCCAAATTAAAGAAGAGAGTAAGCCTTTGACGATTGTGATAGCTGAAAACACTTTCTAAATGTAACTTATGTGCATCAGGCATGGTGCTCAAGTGTGTGCATCATGCTTTATGATAGAGAGGGAGAGAGAGAGAGAGACTTGTTGGAGTTGAGTTTGCATGAATGTTCTTTGGTCTATCAGGAAACCGTGGTCCAACTGCAATGCTGGATTCAGAAACACAACCCATAGAGAAGGGAAGAAGAACAAATCTTTCTATTCGATCCCTCATATCTTCAAGCTATGGAGAACTCAGAAATGCGTCCACGACAAGCAGAATGCCAAGTGATGGGGGTGCTAAGCAGGGAAGAGAAAGGTGGATGGTGGTTGAGGAAATGAAATAGAAGACATAAATTTGGTGGTGTGATATACTGCTTCAGCCTTTGTCACCAAGTTAAAATGATACTACGTATATAAAGTCAATATCTACTTTGAGTTGTATGAAAATGACAAGGAACGTCCACAGTTACAGATGAATACATGCTGTGGATGTTTCATTAACAAAGAAATGTTTGTTAGTGCAGTAATGAATACCATATCACCCACTTTTCTGACTGTTTTTCTTCTGTGTTTAGCTATCAATGATGGGCTCTTGCTTTCACCCGCCTCACTTAGAAGAGAAGCGACCATTTTTCTTTGACACCAAATAGTGCTAGTTTGACGAATGTTTCTCCTCATTGCAGTGTCTTTTAGTAGTTTCTTTCAGTTTCGTCCTCTCATAATCCATGAAATCTTAAATTTAACTCCATCTCAAACGAGTGTATTGCAAGCAAAATTTTTCGGACAAGTTAGCATTTGAAAATACATGAACTCCGATGTGGAGGTTTCTTGATTTTGAAGGGGGATAACTGATGGAAGGTCTCAAAAACAAACTGATGAGCACAATCATTAGCAGCTATGTCAAGCCAGGCAATGAATACATTTTCAATTTTCAATTATGTCATTTTTGGTGGTGTATTCCAGCAGTAGTAGTATATCTAATTGACACCCAACTCGAAGTTGTCACGCACCACAATCCACCTGACGCACGAGTTAGCAGACTGATTCAAGAATTTTTCCGCAAACAAAATTTGTATCATGTATGTGATTCAGCCGTGGCTATTAACTTTGTTCATTTTTGCTGGCTGGTGTTATTCCCTAAAGGTGTAAAAGAGGCTAATCAAACTGAACACTTTAGTGTTTAAACTTATTTGATTGTTTTAACGAGTTTGAAATCTTGTTGAGGATTGAGTTGTTTATTTGCCGAACCGAATTTGAACGAACTATTTATCAAGTTTGAATGTCATCAAATATAAAACGTCGTTCAAACTTAGGGTGCATTTGATAAAATTGAAGTCTGAAAATTGAAATTTGAAATCTATTAAGTCTAATATATTTGAATATATATCGTACTAAGTGATAAGTGAATAGCTTATCACTTAATTTTGAGAGCAAATTTTACCTAGAAAATTCACTTAATTAATTCAGAAATTTTATTTTCGATTATTAAACGGTCTACACGTGTTAAGATCCGAATCTATTAAATTTAAGTACTGAATTGGATTATTAAACGGGGTCTTAGTTTGACAAGTTGGTGAATCAAATTTGAATGAACTCTCACCAAACGAAACTTGATTCGAGTATAGAATAGTTTGATTCATCGTTCGCCGTAAATGTTACAGCACTTTTACTTTTGGTAGCGTAAGTTGTCGTACGGTTACCAATAATATGTAAAATAAAATTGTTGTGATATTAAAATTTGGACTGAGGAAAATCAATTGCCATTTTTGTTAGGTGATGAACATCAGGAATGGAAAAGGGCTGCCTCTGTCTGAAATTACGTGTCTCCTACTATACATAAACCTCACCATCCTTCGTCCTTCAGCTACTGGTGCATCAGTTGTGGACTCAGATAACGAGTAGAGAACTCAACTCTCAAATTTCATGCAAGGAAGCTTCAGAAAAAGATGACAGTACAAGTATTCACCAGCCCCAGATAAGGTCTCACCAACCAGCCACCAGATTGATCCCAGAAAATGCATGGTATTGAGCCCATAGCCATTGCTTTTTAGACCCCGGGGCAACAAGGTATTTAACGTTACAACTTACAATAACAAGAGTCAATCAATAGATTTGGGATCGTTTTGGTGGAGTTTGCAGCACGAAATGTGGATTGGGCCCAAAATTGAAATCATATATTAGCATTTAGTTCATCAGTTCAATATATTTCTTTCCATATTTAAAGCCTTTTTAAGTTTGTAGTTATATCGAGCATCTTTAATTAACTAGCATAAGTTTGATCTCGATATCATACAAAAAGAAGAGTACACCTAAAAGAACTAAACATGGGAATCCTAGGGTTGTCCATTCGTTTATTTCTTTAAGTGGTATGTCTCTTAGTATAGGATTTTCCTCGAAAGAATTCAGTTTCATTTCAGGGAAGAAATATATAGTGATGAACCGATTGATGTGTAGATTAATCACAGCTATTTGATTAGACAACTCTAATTTTTTCACCATCAAAACTTAAACACCTAGTAAAGGTGTAACACTCTAGGAGAACTGATTTCATCGAAAGTCATGAAGAACTGCTGATGTTTACTATGACCCCGGCCAAAAGAAAAAAAATGCAAACAAGATTGAGCTTCGAAAACTCGATAACTTGACCCAAAAAATTACAAAGACAGGGGAAAGGAAGAAGTCTTATCATCATCATCATCATCATCATCTTTCTGACAGAAAAGAAGTCTTATTGAGAACGCATCATCGTCTAAGTATGTTAGTGTTGGGGTCCTAGGTTAGTGATAATCTTGTCGATTGTTGTAATATTTATCAGTATTGAAACTATTATTGTGAGGAAACTTCTGTTCAAGAAAAGAACATGTGATAGAAAAATGAAAAGTTGATTCTAGTTTGTCAACTATCTGGGTTTGTAGTCTCGTGGGCCTTAAATGGATTTTTATAAACTTGGGACCTTGACAGTAGAAGCCTTCAACTTAGTTTAGAAGATCTCAATTTTTAACTTGGTCAATGGCTGCAAAAAAATGTTCAAAAGCGGATGGATAATTGAAGTTCGGAAGGGGAGGAGTAGGAGGAGGTGGATCGAGAACCAGAATTCAATAGTCCATACACGGCAGTGGTCAAGAAAATCAGGCCTGAGAAGGAATTTAATTCTGAGAAGCTAATTACATTTATCATGCTTATTCATGCATTGGATTGGAACAATATGAAAACAGGAAAATGAGATGTCACTATTTTGGATATGATTTGATAATAATGCAACATGAGGATACTAATTTAGTTTTTTTTTTTTGTTTTTTGGTAGATAAAAGTTTGGGTGGATTCGACTCCAACCTCCACCAACCTTTTATATTTGTATCTATATTATTTTTGCCCTGATGGCTTTCTCTGTCATTTAATAAAAGTCTGGAATCTTGGGTTAATAATTGGTGGAATGTTGGGCAATCCGAAATTTTTTTGAATGATATTTAAGAAAAGAGTATTCTAGAAAAATTTATAGAATTAAAGGAACTCCTCGTCTTAGACGAATTGATCGAGGAATACTCAGAAACACATCTACAAAATTTTCATATAGGAATCCAAAAAGAAGTGATACAATTAATCAACATATACAATGAGAGTTGGATTCTCAACAAATATAATTTGTTTTGTCTCAAGAATCATAAGTTGCTTACAGACACACACGAATTCAAACACATGACCTTGAAAACCATAAGTCGCTTACAGAGAGAGAGGTAGCGGGATTCAAACACACGATCTTTTGTGAGTAAGTGGTCCATCCTTGTCAACTGAGCCAACTTGTGTTGCTAGATACTTATTTAGTTATTGTTAAACGACTAGCTTAAAACGAATCTCTGCCGCTCAACTCCTACGGAATACCAGGGTCCCAAAATTTTTAAGAGCACTTTAGACAAGTCAATTTTGAAAATTACTTCTGCTACAAATTCCGTGGAAAGACCTTTGAAGGAAAAACAAAAGGAAATATAGAACAATCATACACACGCAGATTGACTCAATCGGCATGGGAAGCAGTCCAAAAGGAGTTACATTCTACACATTATCGATGTGACAACTTTAGTCCCAGATTGCTACTATTACCTAACACATGAGCATTACATCAGCTGATTACCCTTTATCAATAGCACAGTAACAACCAACTTTTGGCAATCATTGACATTGAACACACAGATATTTACAAAGGTTTCAGAATACTTTACACCAAGTAAAAGGAGTAGTAGGGGTTGGGGGGGAAGACAATCGGTTAATCTTAACCAGTCCTCCCTCGTTTTCCATGTCTACTGGAATGGTCATTCCTTTGGGACTTGAGTAACTTTAATTCTGATTTTGATCCATTAGTGCCAAAGCTCTCAGTTCCCTGATCAGAATGAAACTCTTGATTTTGATTTTGCATATTTCTCAAGTGTTCTCTGAGGTTGTCTGTTAGGCCTCCAAGCCCTATGGAAGTGAAGAAGTTGATTGATAAACGCAATTTTCTTGTATTATTCTTGGGGAATATTGAATCAAGTGATCCCTGTAGAGCTGGATCATTCAGCCGCTTCTTGAGCAAGGTAACACCAAGCTCCTCTGCCAACTCCTGGAATAAGATTTTGATGAACATCCGGGATGAAGAAGTAGTAGTATTCTCCTCTGTGAGGCGAATGTAGGCGAATACATGCCATGTCAGGGAATCACTGGACAGCAGATGGGCGAAAATTTGGCAACATTGTGCAACTTGTATGTCTTAAGGCGATCAACAGTTGAGTACTGCAGGAGAAAGCAGTTCTCAAAATTCTCACGATATACCTTTTTGAGCAGGCAAAGTTTCTGCGCCAACAGTGCGAAGTATCTGTTGTACGTCTTCTGGTGAGAGCAGCATTCTAGCAGCATATTGCAGAGTACCATCTCCTGATTTCGGCGCAATGGAATGCCAAGGAGCTTGTGTCCAGCATCCTCAAAATCATTACCTGACATCATAGTGAGAAAGATAGTCTTCCGAAGTGTCCCGACATCAGTCTCAGTATTGTCTTCAATGCTCGAATCCTTCTCAGATACACCTTGGTTGGATTTAGCTCCTTCATCATCCGCATGCTCCTCATAGTCCTCCTCTCCAAGTACGATTGATTTGAGCATTTTATACCTCTCTTCCTCACTCATCAGAACCTGAGGATCAAGGTGAAACACATCAAGGTACGTCTCTGGATCCAACTCATTGCAAAGAGAGATTTCATGGGTGACTTGATCATCCGATTCAGCAACATCCAGCTCAGGGCACATGGCAGGGTAACTAGAAAACCTGGAACTTCTGATAGCAAATAAGCTCACAATTAAGGATTCACCAAGCTTATCCATATCCCCATCACAAAGTATTTCTCTGAAACTCTCGAACACAGCAGCAAGCCCTCTTGGATTGGATTCCAGGACTTTAGAACCGCACTGTTGAACCAAGATAGCAGCAACTTCTATATTATCCTCTGTAGCATCTTGTAAAAGAACAAACAGAAACTCCAGTGCCAGCAATTCATGTACAACTCCTTGATTGACTAAATGAGCTAAGAGCTTCACAAGAGGCACTAATTGGTGCTTATCGTTTTGCTTGCAAGCTATCTTGAACTGTCCCACAATTCTTTTGATCAAAAGGTATCCGACATCAGGGTATCTTGAGTTGATCGCCACAACCAAGGCAGCGAAAACAGGGATGAAATGATGGGATTGTATTGAGGACTTGAGAATTTCAGAGCAAAACAAACCTCTACCCCATATCAAGTTTTGGGAAAACAACTCTCTTGCAACATTCCTAAAATTAGACACCGTGACTTTGTTCACCAGCCCGTTGATGCTTGTCTTCAAGACATCCCACATGGGACGCTGGCTTCCCAAAATTCTTGGATCAATGGTCACCTCCTCTTCAGTCCAACTTCCTCTCCCAGGATCAACATTGGATATGATGAAATCATCCATCCTTATTCTGTTGATGGCTGTTTCTTGGATTCTGTCTTTCACCTATCTTGTTGAAAAGAGAACAACGAGAATTTCAAAGTGCAGTGCTGCTGAGTGATGAATCAGGGACAAAGAAGAAGAAAGTAGATAATTGTATGTGAAGACGAATATGGAAACTGGAGAAAACGGTTGCTTCCATCGTATATATAGTTGCGGGTTAGTCTTATTCTAATCCTTAGGATTGGGGGCTTGGGAATGAATAAGGAAACTGCCGAAACATAGGAGTACGGTCCAAGTTCCTTGCTCCCCAATTCACCTTAACGGCTTAATCAATAATTTTTTAAATATATACATATATATATATATATATATATATGTGTGTGTGTGTGTAACTGTGTATTTAGGTACATATAGTACATCATTTATTTGCATTATCATCACATTTTTCAACTATCTTTTTATTTTATATACATCATATTATATCAAAAAAGTGGTACAGTATTTTTTTTCCAAAAATTATCTCAAATAATCTATTATCCAAACACACTTTCAAGTAAAAGAATATGTTGAACAAGTCGTAAATAGTTTTGCCCCAACACCATCCACCCCAAAAAAAAAAAAATCCTTCCCGCGATTCAGGTGCTTAAGAATTCCATCCTTGAGGTTTTTTTTTTTTTAATTAGTATCTTTTTATTTAATGAACGGGTTTCTCTGTATCGTTTTGCAAACGCTAGCTTACGAGTTTAGTAGATTACGTCATTAGAGGAGAATTGATCCTTGTAGTAATGGACATGATATGCCCAAGCATTTTCAAATCTTTTAAGTTTTCTTCCTCAAAAAACAAAAAAGAAACTTGAGAAGTTTTTTAATCAAAAAATTTTTATTATTAAGTAACCAAAATAAGAAATTACAAAGATTTTGAGGAGGGCCAAACCTGACCTCAAACCTTTTGAGAAGTTCCTAAACAAATCAAATTAGATCATAGTAGCACTAATCAACTTGCATCAATCCTTAAGGCCTATTTTGCAATCCTACATGAAGGGGCGTAATCCTCTTCTTTTTCTGGAAAGTTTTTATAGAAAAGAAATCCGTGATGGTATATACATTAACTTAATGTATATAAGATTAATTCTATGTATTATACGAACTTAAATTTTCCTCTTTACTAATGTTTTCTACAATTTGATTTAAAACGATTTTCTTGTTCAGAATTGGTAATTTCGTACCAGAATTTAGAAATATATATATATCTATATATATATCACCATGGCAAATTTGTCAATACATCCATAAGCTCGGCAAAAGGGGCAGAATTTGATTAACTTCTCTTGCTTCTAAAGAAGAAAATAAATCCAGACAGCAATATGATCGAACTACACGATCATTTGCAGAAGGCATTTAATAAAGAGGCAGTTCAATCTTCTTTCTTTAGAGACGGAATTTCTTTAACATAACACGTAAGCAACTTGAAATATTTAATAACGGAAATTCTTTATTTCCCTGATAATTTCAAGGCTAGAGCTAAAAACCTCCATTCCTTGCTTCCAGGCTGAGAAAGCAAATTAGTCAATTAGGTTAAACTAATTGCCAACCCCAGAAGATTCAGATAGTACTTCTTTCCGGCAGAAAAGGGAAACAGCATACTATGTCTACGGCATCTGGTAAAGTCTTAGAATGAGGTTCACATCAGCTCAAAATGACCAACTGGCCCGGATTCAGTCTGAAGTTCAACCAAATTAACTTCCACCTATTAGTCTAGGACCCCAGGTAGATGGAAAAAGGTGCAGTTGCTGAACACAGTTATTACGGGTGTCAAAAAATAACCAAGTTGTAGCTGTTTAAATCAAACCTTGCCGTTGGAGCCTGGGCAAATATGCTACTCGGTGACCAGTGATTAGCCCTAGCTGATTTATGTACCAAATGCAGGGAGCATCAAATTGGGAAGCCAAACTTTATCAGTGTGCATGGCCTGATCCATTTGTTAGCCAGAGCAGCTTCCTGTACAAATCATTTAGGGGCATGTGTTAGTAAAGCAGCCAAAGTTTAAGTGCCCAATGACAGAAGCCCAGAAACCTGACAATTTTGATAAAAGAACTAAAACATACAAGGAATGCGTACAAAAAAACCTCATGGAGCGCTATTTATTGGCTTACGCTACATCTATTGTGTCCATCTGTAAAAGAGAGTGATCCTTCATAGTTGTGCTGGCTCATCCTTTTACTTTCCATCTGTGACACTCACATAACAAAGAATACGTAAACATATATACAGTTTATTTTACGGAACACCTGCATTTTGACTTTGACATCTCAACTGAAACACCTGTGAAGTCTCTTGTCCTTGCACGAGGTGCCTGAACAAGCCATCAGTGACTGGTTTCCAGATAACGCATCAAATTCAGAGCAAACAATGCCATGTCCCCATTATGAATGGTTTTGTTACTAGCTGACATCCTTGAGGATCCGATAGTTTACATTGACTTGGAGGATATGTATTGCACAAGGTCTTTAGGAGTCGACCATTGTGGGGTTGCAAAAAGAAAATATATTGCTTGTTGTTCTTCTTCTGCAAATAGCAGCAGCAGGTCAGTTGTTTTATTCAAAATATTACTTACAATTGTCAACGTGCTTGTCAAATAAAACTTAATCTCCAAATCTTCTGGTACATACTCTCTAGCTAATAGAAGACCATGCAGTTCATTCTTCAGTTAAATCCAAGATTGACCGGGTAGTTTCTCGATTTCCCTCTTCTGCATCAAACGCCTTAGTGCAGATGCATTGTCCCACAACTGATTGTCTAAGCAACTGTTTGACAAGAGAACATAAGGGACAGGTTCAGAGGGCTGAAGTTCAAGAAGTTTATCGGAAACCCATTTTGCCATCTCAATATTCTTGTGAAGATGGCAAGCCGACAAAAAGGCTTTCCAAACTGTACTAACATGAGAGATCTCATTCTTAAATATAAAATCCTTGATCTCATTCAGTTTACCAGCTCGACCATAGAGATCCACCATAGAAGTGAAATGTTCATCTCCAGGCTTGATACCATATACTTCTTTCATCATTCTGAAATACCTGCACCCTTCTTCTATCAAGCCTGCATGACTGCAACCAGTTAAAACTCCAACAAATGTCACTTCATTTGGTGTTATATCTTCATTTATCATCGAGTCAAAAAGCTGAACAGCCTTTTCTCCATACCCATGGGTTGCATAAGCGGATATCATAGCAGTCCAGAGCACAATATTACGAGTTTCAGCTTGAATGAAAAATGACCAAGCATCATCTAACATTCCACACTTTGCATACATGTCAACCATTGACGAACTGAAGAAAACATCTGGTTTATGCCCAGATTTCAGAATACAGGAATGGATTTGCTGACCAACCTCCAGAAGTCCCGCATCGGCTGAAGCAGTAACAATGCTTGTTAAAGTTACCATGTTAACTGAAATTTTTTCATGAATCATGAATCTTAAACTCTGAAAAGCCTCTGTTAGCATCCCATACTTAACATAACCCGCAAGCATTGTACTCCACAAAATCGATAGTGATCTATGATCATAAGAAGAAATTGTTAGCAATCGACTTTTCATAATATCTTGATGTGAAATTTGAACAATTAGCTTGGCTTTCTCCATCTGCCCACATTTACAATACATATCAACAAGTGAAGTCCTAGCAAATGCATCTCCGCTCATTCCGACCCTGAAAAGTTGACCATGAACTTGCCTCCCTAGTTCCACATTTTTCAGAGAAGCCAACAATGTCAGTGATATAGAGAGAGTATATTTGTCAAAAGCGTGTCCAGAGTTAACCATATCATAAAGCAGCTCCAATGCAACTCCCTCGTACCCATGCTGCAAAAATCCATCAATTACAGTATTCCAACTCGAGACTGCTTTTTCAGGTAACTTGTTGAAATAATCCAGGCACTTATCCATGTCTCCTTTACTTAAACACAAGGCCATCATTATATTCCAGGAGAAGTTGTCCTTATCATCCATAGTCTCAAAGAACCTTTCTGCATAATCAAAAGCTCCACATTTCACATAAAGGTCAAGAATAGCATTCGCCAAGGCAACATCTAAATTCATTCCATTAATTATTATCAACCCATGAATGGCCTTTCCCAGCCAAAACCCATTAGAAACACCAGAACAGCACTTCAAAACAGAAGACAAGGTGAACCGATTTGGAGCAACAGTGCCTTCGCTAATCATCTTGCCAAAGTAATCCAACCCAGTTCTGTAATTGCCAGATCGAGAAAACCCCGATATTAAAATGGTCCAAGATCGAACATCCCTTAGAAGAATTTCATCAAACAGCTTCTGGGCATTGGGCAAGTTGTGATTTTTGACGTAAAGATCCATGATTATATTACCCACATCCAAGTATTGGCGGCAAGTACCATTCTTCATGGCTTTAGCATGAACAATGTCAGCCCGGGGCAATTGAAGGGATTGCTGCGCTTGGGTAGAGTAATTGCAACTTTGATGACACTGGTGAAGGCTTAGCAGTGCTGCTGGAATTGTGATACTAGCGCATTTGTTCAAGGAACAATTGGAGGCTGCGTTGAGATTCTTCAAACGCACAAGGCAACCAGTGGCTGTACGATTTTTCCATCTCATTATACGAGTACTAAATTTTGCAATACTCGGTCTGAAAATGGCATAAATCGTAGTCACTCACTGCTGGTCTGTAAAATCTTCTAGGAATATGCGAGGACAAGCGCATGAGAGGAGACCGATAGGTCAAGGCGTGGTTTTGATGGAAGGTGAACAATCACGCCTTACTAATAAAACATTGGAGAATATCCTGGGCTCAATGCACAAGAGCCAAGAGGCGTGAGTTCAATGAAGAGATTACAGTCCCGCCTACAAACGTACATATTGGAGGGGCCGGATAAGCAACAAGATTGGGAATGGGATTGGGATTACTGGTAGCAGCTGGAAGGATGAACCCCACCAAGCATGGGAGCTGCCATGGTCTCATGATTTGTGAACCTTTTGCTTATGTAGAAACAGAAACGAAAAACAGCGATCCTTTGTGATAACCCAAAATGCTATAATAATTCCACGTGTGTGCTTGGAGGATTTAATTATGTGTTTGCTGTATCTCATGGAAGATCTAACTACTTAAAGAGTAAATTTAAACTTTGCATAATTAAATTTAAGGAATTAATGATTGATAGATAAGAGTTTGGGGTAATAAAACAATACACATAAAACTTTCATGGATTAGGATTAAATAATTCCCTCTCATGCAAATGTTAGGACACTTGTTAGAAAATGTGAGAAAAGACTTAAAAACCCTCCAAACTTCAAACAACTACCATGCAACCAAGTGTTCCTCCAATAAAATAACACCAAAACATCCATTTGCTGCCTCAAACTCCATTTTACCAAAAGCCTTGGAGAGCTTGTTCATCTAAGTTGGAAATTTCTCAAGACTCATCCTTTGCCATGGAACTCTTGAAGCTGAAATCACCAAGCTTTATTCCTTCAAAAAAATCTTGAGCCTTGCTTTCCTATCTCCAACTTTCATCCTAGAGAAGCTGTAAATAAGATCATTCCAAGGACTTGATCAAGTTGAGGTTGGAACTATGGGGAAAAGCCGTGAGGAAGGAGGAAGGAAAAACCATCCAGCTCACTTCATCCTTAATCAATTCCACTTACAGTTTGTGTACTTAAGAATTAAAGGTAAATTTCTTGAGGAAACTTCCTATATACCCAGTACAAATTTGGAAAAATGCTTGCATGTTGACATTAGGCCTTTAAAAAAAGAATTTATGGAGCAAAAAGACCATTCATTACCTTGCTTGGGACTGTTGTAGTTGAGGACAAATTATTATTTTGATGAATTTTCGAATGAAGTTGATGGTTGAAAATGCTTAGTTCTTACACTATGTTGTGTTAGGAATGATGTAGGGTGAGTGTGTGATATTGTAGATGATCAAAACTTGAAGAATTAATAAAAATGCAAGCTGAGACAGTGAGAGGCTGTTTTGGACTGCCGAGAGAGAGAGAGATAAAGAAACTTTGACTAATTTTGGTTATACTGATGGAAAAATTGCTGGAAAACATCTAAGACATGTTCTAATATCTTGAGGATGGCTTGCATGTAGATATTTCTGAGTTTATATGAGAGAAAAGTGGACAAAATTGTTGATATAGTAAACTGATTTTCCAGCTTGAAAACCCGAGATTGAGTAATGTTTTCTTTAAATGGAATTTCGAATTTTAGATGAAGTAAAACTAATGTAAATTGCTTAAACCCCCTTATAACACTATGTTATTGTTATGTCTATTCAAATTACCAACTTTAAAAAAATTGGAAGATGGATTTTGGGATGAAATTTTGAAGAGTATATGCTGGAAAATCTTATGAAAGCTGGCCGGTTGTTTATAAGTCCATGCATGAGAGTTTTGGTTAAAATTTTGCTATATAATCAAGCTACATAACTTGTACTTTGAATATATATGGATGCATGTCAATTTTTGGTTGGAAAACATAAGTTTTTGAGGGAAAGAAACCAGTTTCCTCCAACTTTTCATGTTCTGGAATTTTCACAGGGTTACCTGAGCAGACTGGGGAAAACAAGCATAACTCGATGTAGAAAAATCAGATTTGAGCTTTGTTTGTTGCGTTGGAAACTAGATTCAGAGAGATTTAAACCCTATAAATTTCAGAGTCTAATTCGTTTTCTAAAAATCCCAATAAATCCACAAATTTGACTGAAATTCAAACCTGTTTTGTTTCTCAGGTTTAAAAACAGAATTTTGAACAACCAATTTGACCTTCTTATTTTTGTAGGGGTGTCTTCTAACAGTTTTTAGATCTTTCAATCTAGTTTCTAGTATGTGAATTTAATGATTTTCGGACATATAGAATTTGAGTTATGATTTTTCAAATACTGTTACCAATGATGAACAGTTTTTCAGCCAAGAAGCACTTTTGTATTTCGCATTTTGTTTCACACCTCTCGATTCTAAATGCATTTTATTCACTCCATGATACCCTTGACTTCTTGTTTTGGCATGTACATGACTTTTCCTTAAGTGGAACAAGCAAATCATGTGGTTTAGGAGAGTTTCAAAGGAAGAACATCTTGGAACTTCTTAGTAAGACTTAGAAGCAGTACTTGCATAATTATTATGATTTGGAGTAGTGGCTCTTATTGTACTTCATTTCCTTGATCTTAGGACTTGGAGGAGCTGAAGGAGCACTTGAACTAGACTTGTGAACTTGGCATTAAGTGGTGAGTGTTCCAACTCCTTTTTCAAATGAAAAATCTTGCTATTGTTTGCGAAGGAATGATTTGCTAGTATTTATAAACAAATGATTTACTATAATTTTCAAGTAAAATGTTTTTACAAGTGAAATAATTTATGAAAGATTTGTGAGTGTTCCTTGTTGGTAGTTGTGCTCAAATGTTTTCATGATTTGATTTGGGTGTTTAATTGCTTGATTGGGCGTGTTTAAATATATACTAAGGCTTCTATGCAAAGTGAGCTTTACTACTAAATTTGATCGTTATAAATGAGTATTTGAATTGGTATTTTTCTTATCTTGGTTTAAAAGTATTTTATTACTAAATGTGTTCTATTAAGTTATTACATTTTATTTTAAATAAAACTTGTTTCTCCTTTCTAACGAGCCTTGAGGTGAAGAGGCTGACCGTCAAGGGTCCCTCGTTCATAAAGGCGAGTGTATACTTTATTGTACTCTCTTAACGGGTTTGAAAGTTGAAATTGATTGTCAGTTGTCTCTTGCTTCCAAAAAATGATTTGACAAAGGGACCGAGTATGTACTTTATCGCACCGGCCCCCTCTTCCTATGAAAAATGATTTTCAAACTATTTTAATTATGCATGTGTGTGTCAACTGTGCATGACTGTGACGCCATTGTGTACTTTACCGCAATAGGTTAGGTCGGGATCCCAAACTCCAGAGGCGAGTCGGCCTATTCCGAGCCGGCATTAGGGCTTGGTCGAGTACGTCGACGGACCCCGGGGACTATTTAAAGATTATTTTGAGTGTACACCACCGACTGACTGTTGGTTTTCGGGCCCGAAGTTGGAAGTAAGAGGTTGGCGAATGGGAAGCAGTGAAGCCTAATAAAAGTACTGTAGACTGTATACTGATTGGCTCAATGAACACCGTATCCTTCTAATGAATGTTTTGATTGATTAAGTGTTCAATGATTAAATACTTGAAAGATTTCCTAATTTGAAATATTACTATTTCACAACTTTCCTTAAATGGAACTTGCCATATATGGATATTTCTGTTGTAAAAGCATGCTACATTGTTGTGATTATTTGATTGTTTGTTTTGGGACACTCAGTGGGCGTAAAAGCTTACCCCTTTATATTTTTTTCCTTCCAGAATTTCTAGAGTTTAGATCAGATGCGGAGACCCAGACCGAGGCATAAAAGCTCACCCCTTTATATTTTTTCCCTCCTAGAATTTCTAGGGTTTAGATCAGATGTGGAGACCCAGACCGAGACAAACCGAGACTAGACCTAATCTTTTGTAATCCTGTTTGTATAACTAAGTACTTTATCAACTGATAACTTTTGGAGACAATTTTTATTAATTACCCTTTTGGGATTATTACATATTAAGGGTTTGTAGAATGAACTCTAGTTGTTTGTTTAATGTATTTAAATTGAACCAATTTTTATGATTGAATCTTTAACCTAAACCCTAATTAGAATGAATTTAACTGACTGAGTCCTAACGAGAGTTAAGCCGACGGCCACGGGTCGTTAGGGTTCGCCCTTGGGAAACGTGGGACCGCCACATCCTTCTTTGCCCATGTCACCATAAAACTTGCACAAAGTAGCTAAAAATACATTTTGTTGCCCAATATTAGTTCCAGAAAGAAATGGAAAGCGAGAAACCTTCTCGACTTACCGGCTAAATTTAAGCCAACCAAAAAGAAGCAAACCCCACAAGATGTTGTACACAAGTACTTTTCACATTTGGATAAATGTTAGTTCCCAATATCAAAAATGAAAAAACATATGAACACGTCTGCATATGCTGATATGTGTACAAAAATGATTGCATTTTAAAACTAGACACACTAAACTTTCCCAGTTCTGTAATGGAAATAGATTATCAAAAGCTATTTGTAAGTTCAATGCTCCTAAAGAGTTGAGTTAATCTACAAAATCGCGCGGTCACATGGGAGGATAGAAATATGAAGACAACGAAAACCCAAGGAAAAGCAATCCACCAACTGTTGCAACTGAGCGCTGAGAGATCTTGGAAGCTAGCATGCTTCCTCCAATCACTGCCAGAGATGTGCAAATTGTGTGTCCTACTGTAGCCCCTGTAGCAACTCCAAATGCATTTTTGTGTGTAGCCAGCTGCAGCAACCAAAAAAGAACTTTTCATCACCAAGCGTCATAATTTAACATAATTTTTGTGGAGAGGTTCATGTTCCCTTCATGAAGCTTAGCGTCATAGTTTAGACATGGAAAAGAGCTCAAACTACCATCAGCTCTAGAAACAGGCATATGGAGGGGGACCATGAACTTCTCCACAAAACCAGATACAATCACAAACGTGGGAAGGCCATGGCATGAAGATGCAATCAACATATTACAGCAAACTAAGTCAGAGATGCACCTCAAGCAAGCAACAATTAGAAGCACGTGAGTATGTGACAACAAACATAGACGTTATTTCAATTGCATATGATACAAGGTACTGGCCTGTGTGTGTTAACTGACTGTTCAGCATTTTATGTAATGAAGAATTAATTATCTGGTCAGCTTCCACCCAAAAATGTTACCGAGTTAAAAATACAACATGCCAGCAAATTCAATATCTTGATAGACCAAAACAGCATTACAATGAAGAAATCTTACAGCAATTGTTGCTATCTGACTGCGGTCTCCCCATTCAGCCAAAAAGGTCAAAATAAATGACTGCACAAAAACAGCAGGGAAGCAGGAAAAAATAAGTCATTACCCATCTAAAAAATATCATTTGTAAGAATGATGAAACCAATACAAAGCAAAGAACTACTCCAGAGACTGGAATCCAAATTCATTACAACTCTTTTCCATTTTTTCTTATTTGCAAGTAACTTAAGTATCCTCAGTTGCTTGACATATTAGTTTTTTGTTTTTTTAAAGAAAAACATTTTAGAAAATATCAAAGAAAAGAGTCTTAAACAAAGCAATATTCATCTGAATAATATCTTCACTTTGAACAGCCAAGATAGAATCTGCTTCAGTACAGCAGAAGCTAGAACAAAGACAAACCTCCAAAAATATTGGTGTACAGAATCTAGAAAAGAATCGCCGGACTGCTGTCTTGCCTTGTCCAGATTCGAGTTTCTCTTCAACCTGACATATTTTAGCTTGTCAAAATTCATGTTGATATTTACAAGGGAACAACAGAAAAATAATGAAGCAACTGGAATATCAAAGTCATGGTAGAATAATGTTTCAACAAAATGATTTCCACTTTTCCTCTTCACTATTATTCCCCTCAACAGTGGGAGGGGACATAACATGTAATTCAGCTCAAAGAACTGATCTTTCATATCAAGATGACAAGGCTATTGAGTCATTTAAACACAGACTAGACTAGGACAGATGATATTGTTCACCATAGAACAGACCATTAGAAGCAGTAATAAAGTGATCTTTTGCTAACTCAGGTGATAGCTTTACTACTGAGGCATGCAGACAACCATCATGTTCCAGATCAAATTCTGTGAATCAAAAGGGAATCCAACTCATACTTTAATCTAGACATGGAAAAAGTAGCTAACCCAACAGAAAAACATTAATTCTTCTATTCAGTTCCACCTCCAAATAGAACAATTAATGCTGAAACATTGCCTTTGCTGACTTACCGTCATCTTGAATAACTAGTTTTCAAGTATGATAGTTACATAACTATGGCGAGAATAAATAAGCAAGTGAAACAAAAGGGGGGCAATTTCAAGCAAATTTATCCTGAATCTGTTGACAAGATCAACTGAAAATCTCATGGATTTTTGAGAATCCAATGAACCTAATGCAAGCAAAAAGATTTATAATTTCAACTGTGTTTAACAAAACTTCAAACTAACCAAAACAGTTTTGCTAATTAACAATCAGCAGGCTGATTTGAATGTCGCATGGATCCCAAAAAAAAAAATTTAAAGAAAAAGAGCTGAAGAACATAATCAGATATGCATTCAATGATAGGAGAAACATACTTCCTCAAATTCCTTCTTCTGCGAACCTTTTGAATCTGACCTCCAAGCAATATATAGTAACCGCAGCCCAAAAAATGCATAAAGAACTGCAATGCAAATATTGAAAATTTAAATTCAAAACTAGGCTCCTAATTCACATTAAATACAGCAAGCAAACAAGTATTTGATAACAAAATGATCAAGTCTTGAGGATTCTAACATTCCGATTTATCCGCTTCTATCACAAATAGCATATAACTTCACCAAACAGTCTAAAGATCGGACAATCAACTGGCAGAAGAAAAGGAAAAGTGCCATTGCAAAGTCAAGGAAACAAGAGAATGGTATCCTACAAAGGCATCTAATTATTGCCAAATTCCTCTTAACAATCATTGTGCCAGATATATCCACAAGAGAGAGAGAGAGAGAGAGAGAGAGAGAGAGAGAGTTCAAGTAGAAAAACTAGCATCAAAAAATGGTTCTAGAACAATGAAAATTAATATGATGGATCCACTAGACTACTTGCATCCACATCTTGTAATTTGACCAAGCTAGAAAAGTAAATTTTACACAAGAACTACAAAACAGTTCAAAGCTTCATCCTTTCCATGCGATTTAATGTTTCCAATAGTATTGAATGCATATGTTGTATGCATATGTTAAAGAAATAGAATGAAAATTTGTCATGCAAAATGGGTAATGCGCCCAAAAGGGCAGATGTAGAATGCCAGTTGACATAGCAACACCAATCAAAAGCAGAAACCACATACCTGTAGCTGCACTGTTTGTATGCTTCCTTGATATCAAGTTTGGCACAATCCTACCAAGTCCAGTTGAAAGTACCTAGCCATGGGCATAAAACATCCGATTTCATTATTCACTCAAAAGTAAATAAACTACTGAACATTGCACTTAACCAAGACATCATCAAGGTGACTCTTTGCAGTACTAAAGGCAGCATAATGAGAACCTAGAATGTAGGATGAAATGAACACACTATACAGGTAATGCCTGAAAGAGTAAATAAGCAAACTTACCGTCATCACAAACAAGGCACTTAGTGCACCAGATAAAACAATGGACTTGGGATGACGCATCGCCATTAGAGCTGCTATTATGAAAGTCTCATCTCCAATCTAGTGAGAACTTAATAAAAATTTGTAAGGGTAAAAATATTGCTGTTAAGCGAAAACAGGTAAGAATGAAGTTTGCCACTTTCTACAAGTGAAATCACGAACCTCACTGACAAGAATCATGGAAAAGCTTGCAAAAAATGCATCAAAAATCCCAAGACCAGAGTCCAATTCAACACCAAGACTGATGGAACCAGAGTCGCTCCCATCCCTTGTAATACCAGTCTTGAGTTTGTCCACAAAAATCTGTCAACAAAGTTTCAAACAGCCATTAAAATCTGTTCTTTAAGTGAGACCAAAAGAACACAAAAGGTCAATATAATTTGCTGATGAACTCCATAGAGACCTGTAATCACAACCCCACCATTTAATATCAATAACACATTACTAATGCTCTCTCCTGACACATAAAACAAGTAAGTAAATAAACAAACAAACAAACAAAAACCCAATTTCAAACTTAATCACCCTGCTCCCATTCTAGGCAATGAATCCACGGTAAATAGTCACATAGAAACCTGTACAAAAACCTCAGATAACTCTCAATTTTGCAATGCTAACAGCCCAGAAACACCTAAAGCTGCAGTTTGTTGAATCAATGATATGGAAATACAACAGGAATGAAGGATGGCACAGAGAAGAGACAAGATTCCCAATCTTGTTTTCCACCATCAGTAGTTGGCGGATAAATCGTCACACGGATATGAAATGGCTAAGCTTGTTGCAAACATCAGGCAGCAGAAATAACAACAGAGTTCCTCTCATCCGTTCAAAACTTATACGTCTCTAATCCTACTCGTGATCTCATGATGTTAACAATGGCACAGTTCAGCGGCTGGCAGACAAAAATATAGGAACCAAGGGGGGTGGGGGTCAAAGCTTCATTTTATGAACCCCCTACAAGAAAATTTTTCGTCTTCCCCCTTCAATTTGGTTCATTCTCTTTGTCAATTTCAATTTCCATTTACCATTTTTTCCCCCGGCTAGCTGCATAATTATTTCAACTAAAGCACAAGAACTATTCAAGAAGGCAATTCTCCACGAATCATTAAAATCCAGAAGCATAAATATAAGACTAGTACATAGACTCACTTTACTTTTCCGGCCTAGATCTCGAATCGCCCCCGTTGCCTCCTCTCTTTCAGATTCCTAAATCCAGAGTTCCAGACAACTCATCACATCAATATATATATATATATATACACACAGTAATTATAGAAGCAATCGACTCTGCTGACCTACGAAAGTATGAATTTACACTTACCTGAGCAGAAATTGGAGTGAATAAAACGAAGAGCACTATGAAGATCAATGGAAGACACAAAAATTTAATTCGTTTTCGGGTGCTTGATAACAAACCCATGATTTTTTTCATCTTTCCTGAAGAGGGTCTGATTCAGAAGCTGAGAATCTGAGATTCCAACTAGTGGTGCGACTAATGAGGAGGGAAAAGAGTTGGTTTGCTTGCTCCTTTGAGTTTTGAGGTCCTCGTAGTTGAAGAGATAAAAATACTTAAATATTAATAACAATCAGGAAGGGAATTGGGATCCACGACGAGGAATCTTCATAAAGATCTAAACCAGTATTAGTGAGGAAGGAGGAAGGAGAGGAGATCCAGGGAACTCTGCATTCTGGCATCCAGCAAGATCCCCCCTAAGCCTGGCCTGAATATGAGAGCTCGTATTTATTTCTTTAATCTATTCTTTTTAATTTATTAATCTTGCATTAGTTTTTGCTTCTTAGAAGGATTTATTTATGTAATCTATTCGTTTTAATTTATTAATCTCGTACTAGCTTTTTGGCCTTTTCAGACGGATTAATAAAATACTGGTAACAAACAAAAGAATTGGTTTCATTAGGAATTGAAAATTGGTGAGGCCGATCGTCACTCGCAGGTCACAATAGCCCGCGTGAGGGTTGGTAAATAAAAGAGGAATTGAAGGGGCATAAGTGCAATTTTGCAGAGAAGGTTGAGAGTTATGATTAAATTACGAAATTGAATTTTTTTTTTATGTGCAAATTATGAAATTGAACCCGTTAGAGTGGTAATCAAGGTTTTTAATTGTATTCACAAGCTTAGAACAAGTAGCTGTGCTCATTGCTTTTATACGAGTAACACTTCATTTGATTTGACGTCCTGTCCTATCTATCTATCTATCATATATGTATTACACGTGGTGTTTTCTATGAGAGGCCTCAGCGGTCAAGAAAATCTCAATCTAATTTTGTAGAAATTTGTATTTAATTTAATTCATTAAATAAAATATCTCATGAGTCATGATAAAAACTGTTAGTAAGTAGTAACTCCTTATCAGCACTGTCTCCACTCTTACTCAAATGCAACTACCTTATCAGCATTATCTCTACTCTTAAATCAATGGTTATGGATTTAAAAAATCAATAGTTGTACTAATCCTAAACGTTAAACTACGAAAACACTAAATTAACAACAAAGTTCTACCGGCACTTGAAAATGAAAATTATTATTTAAAATCTTTATTTTTGATAAATAATAATAATAATAATAACAACATCAGTCCTACCAAAAATTTTTAAAAAATAACAATATAGTTTAAGAGAAAGATATAATGCATTTATCCGTAAACTATATCTACTTAATTTATATATATCTAATCTAAATTTTACTCTAATGGGATTTAAATAAGCGTGTAAGACCCAACCAATAAGAATAGTCTTAGGTATTATTGATTATTTTGTATATTTTTGTTATTTTCTTCAATGTAAATATGTAACACTACTATGTCATTTTTAAAAAAATGACTAAATATATATTTTTTTTTTGTAATTGTTGAACGTATTACAAGATATTGTCAGTTTTTCATTTGCATTTCCAGTTGCCAATCATTACAACTATTGTGATTAATTCTTGGTTTATATAGTTTCATATTATGAGAGGTAAAATTAAATATATTCTAAAAATTACTATTCATCGGTTCTTCTTTCCCCTTCAAGTGATATCTTTCAATTTGAAGGATAAATACGAAATCAACTAAAAACATTTTCAAAATAAATTTTGTTACCATTCAATCCAATTTTATAATATAAATAACTATATCGTGTCCTTTTATTTTGAAAATACAAAAATAAGTATATTTTAACTGTTTAAAACTAAACTGGAAGTTATGAAAGTTTTTTTTCTTTTTCTTCAAATATTAACTTTTTAATTTGGATGTTGAATTATAAACACATTTGAATCCAATTAAATTACATATACAAACTCATATTTGTTGATGGAGTAATCAAAGTAAATAGGTTATCATTTACAATTATAATAGTTGGATAGTATAGTAGAATAGGAGGTAATAAAACTAGATTAAAGTAAGGAAAATTAGGAAAGAATAATGGATTGGTTTTTTTCAATTTACTATAACTGTATATTTACGAATTATTATGTTGTAAATATATTCTAGGAGTATTTTTTGAGTTTTGAAACTTTTTAAGGTGTTTTTAAAATTTTTATAAATTAATTTTCATGCATTCTCTATCTCAAACTTCATCCAAAGCCCCTACTTCACTTTACTTTCCTCTTTATTGCATCTCTCTTCCCTTCATTCCTCCTTTCCCATTTCTCTCTTCCCTCCTTTTCTCCATTCTCTTCTCCTTTTTGTCCCTTGCTCCTCTCTTGATTGCCCAAGGGAAGGGGGGGATAGGGAGAGAAATAGAAGGAGGGAGTGGAGAAGGAGCAAGAAAGTGAGCAAAAAAGAGTAAGAGAAAGGGAATGAGAGAGGAGAAGGAGGAGAAGAAAATGATAAGGAGAAGTGGTGGAGAGAAAAGTGTATTTTAGAGTATTTTAAATTATTTTTAACATATTTATTATGTGTATTTGGAGTACTTTTAGTGTGTTTTAAAAAAAATAGTTTTTCTAAATACAATCCATATAAATGTTTTTTCCTCTTTGGGACAAACATACACACCTCAAGCTATCTGTCCTAGTAATTATGTCTAGCTGAATAAGTGAGTAACCTTTATATGTATGCACTTGGGACTAACCAATGTATCGAAAGTGGAGCATTCTCCTAAACAGTTTATTAAAGTTGATTTAGTTATATCTAACCAAATAAGTGAGTAACCTTTGTAGGTATGCACTTGGGCCTAATCAACGTATTGAAAGTGGAGCATTCTCCTAAACATTTTATTAAAGTTGATTTAGTCCCTAAATTTTGTTTTTAGCCAATGTGGTTCTTAAATTTGTTTTTTGAGTCCAATGAAGTCCCTTCATGGTTGCACCACGACTTAAAAGTGACCATACTCCTAATTTTGTTAGCTAATCAAGGGCATTTTGCAAATTTCAAGTGGTATGCAAAATCAGAGTACAAAATTTGTAAAAATTGGAAATGTGATTCGCACTGCCATTTTTGTTAATTACACTCCTATTACTATTTTAATAATATAGTTTTCATTTATTAGATTATATGATAAGACAAATGGTGGGAGTGCAAATAATAAAAAATGGAGTATAAATAACATTTCTCAAAAATTTTAAGGTACTTATAAAATTTTTTAAATCTAAAGAGTTTCAAAACTACACCAAAAGTTTAAACAAAAATATCTCAATTCATACAGATCCACTCGAAGTTTCCAAAATGCTCTTAATCAACTGATAAATTTGGAGTGCGATTGATTTTATGCAGTGGCGCTGCCATGGAGGGATTAAATTGCACTCGATAATCAAGTTTGAGAATCACATTAGCCAAAGGTAAAGTTTAGGGACTAAATCGACTTTATGAAAAATGTTAAGGGATGAATTTGGCTATTTCCCTATGATAGTAACGTTGCTCAATTTGAAGACCTCGTCGTATAATCTTTGAATCCAAGCTACTCAAGACACGTTCAACGTTTCTCTTTATTTATAATAGTCAATTCTCTTAATCTATATAACGTTGTAAAAATTTAGAAGAAAGAGAACGAGAATGAAAAAGAGACGGAGTAAATAAAAATTAGGTGGCTTTCATTATGCCTTTTGAAGGAAGACGGCAAATTCAAGTGAATGAACTCGAAAAAGATATGGGTTGGATGTTACGAGTGAAGGGGTATAGGTTAGAGAACATGGGTTCAAAATTTCTCACGTACAAAAAAAAAAAAAAAAAAAATATATATATATATATATATATATATATATATATATAGAGTTTGTTTGGTTCACTGATTGGATGAGATGGAATGACTCATCATTGTTATCCAGTATTTGGTTTATTATCCAGTATTTGGTTTATTAATATAGTTGTAGGTTTTGTATTTCTTGATAAAGGTAAACGAATCTGATAAATCATTATTCCCTTCCACAATTATCCCCGCATGAATAATACCAGGGGATGACTTTATCCCCTGTAGAGAGGATTAAATTAGTTAATATGGATATTTAATCTAATTATAAAAATTCAACCAAACATTAGAGGAGACGGGATAAGTCATCCAATACTGTGTCATTCTATAAACCAAATAAACCCTGAATGAGCCCAATGTGTTTCCAAAAAAAAAAAAAAAAGGAAAAATCCAGTTGGAAGTGGGGAAAAAGGAGAGACGCTACTTTTGGAGCGAGTCAGTGAGAAGAGAGGTAGTTAAAGACTTAAAGTACGCGCGCGAGTGGGTGAGGAGTGAGGACGCAACGCAAGCGTCGTCGGTTCGAGCATGATGTAAGAAACGGGGTCACCTGACTCGTGAGTCCTCACTCGTCACTCGCGAAAAGGAAGAAAAACAGGGAAAAATTAGTAACAAAAAGAAAATCCAAGGACACCAGTCTATAGTCTACAGTACTACTGCAGTTGGCTGTATACATAGAAGCAGGGAGGGGAATTTGATGGTTTGGTTGGCTCATATTCAGCCGCTCTGTTTCCTTTCTCTCTCACACACTCACACACTAAAATTGCTCACACCCCACACCTCTTCCCCTCTTTCTCTCTGTCACACTTTTTTTCCTTTTCTCCTTTTGTTTTTGTGGAGGGGAAACATCAGCGCCTATTCTCTCTTTCCTCTTCTTTCTATTCTCTCATTCTTCCATTCTCCACCTTCCCCTCCTCGCCCCTCTCTCTCTCCCCTCTCTGCATTTTCATTTTCTTATTCTTTTTCTATCCCATTTTTATAAATATCATAAATAAATAAATAAATAAGCCAGTCCAGTATAGGTGGTTGGGGGGGAGAGAGAGGGACGGCGGGCGGGGGTGGGGGTTGGTAGGAGACTGGGACCCGAATCAGAAATGGAAATTCCGGCAGCAGCAATTCTTCTCTTTGGAGGAATTGTTGATGCCAGCGTTTATCGTTGGTGATGGAAATCATCGTCACTGCGATTCTTCTACTACGATTATTAGTATTAGTATTATTATTATCATTATTATTATTAATAAAACCAAAATCAGCAGCAGCAGAATCAGCATGGATTTCGATCCCGGAATTCCCATTTCCCGAGCATCTGTCGCCGCCGAAGGTTCTTCCTCTCTCGACCAGGGTACCTCCCCACCCCCTTTCCGCCCTTCCCTTGTTTCCTTTCCCAATTTCGAAGGAAAAACTTTGGAAATTTAGGAAAATTTCTGAGCTTTGGGACCGCCCCCCTTCTTTGCGTGTTATTTCCTTGGCGCGATCATGCGTGAATTTGTAGTTATTCTGGGATTTTCTTTTTTCTTTTTGGTAGGTTTATTGTCTCTGCATGATTTCAATTTGAGAATATATCTAATAATTTGTTAAATAAAATCTAGTACCATGACTAAATAGTATTTTTTTAATGTGGCCCACGTGCAGCTAAAGGAAATTATTAGTTATATCTGTTTGTTTGGTGGAATTTTGTTTTGAATATCTTCGTCGTGTTCAGAAGGGATCACAGTTTGCATGCACGTGATACAGTATTTCTATCATCATCAGAAATTCTTAAATATTTCTTTTCAAGTTCTCTGTGTTTTTCTTTTCTTTTCTTTGAAAAAAAAAAACATTCTTTCGGCCATGTATTTAAGTAGTTGTGCTGGGTACAGCAAATAAAAGCAGGAATATTGAGATGGGTCAACTGTTTTTTAACTTGTCATCTTAGTATTGAAACTGACATGTACAGGTTTATAGCATTGCTGTGTTTGTTTTGGGTTAAACGTTTTGAGTTCCTCTTTGGCAGGTCGTTTTGATAAAGTCACTAGTTATCTTTTTCCTTTTTTTGGGGCAAAAATCAAAAGAATTGGATAAACTGATAGTAGTTGATGAAGAGTCTGCCTTGTGTAGCACATCATTTAGAAACATGGAATCTGAAAATGTCAACCTCTTGAGTATAGCAATTAGTAAGTTTAGAAGTATTTTTTTTTTCTTTTTTTACCCACGGGATTGGGGTGTTAATATGAGCAGAAATAGATGACTGGGGACAATATATATTAAAAGATTGGATCTTCCTGTAACTTGCTTTCTCACACTTGTTTCTGTTGGGAACCTCTTTTTTTCAAGTTCAAAGACACTTATCAAAGGATGCGACAATGGAAAAATTTGTTGAGGAGGGGATGCGTTCAGGAGTTGGAATTAGTTTGTAGTTGGTTGGTGAATTATGCTTAAACTTCAACTGACTGCTCATTTTGGTATTTTAGACGCTCTATGGCATATTAACTTGAGATCAAGGGAACCAATGGAAGCTGGGACTTATCCTGTACGTGAAGGTGAACCAGATTGTTCTTACTACATCAGAACAGGTCTATGCAGATATGGTGCAACATGCCGATTTAATCATCCTCCTAATAGAAAATTGGTAAAAAACCTCATTTTAGTTTTGGTTATTTCAGTTCTTTCGATTGTTTGTGCCTTGTTGTGCTTAGAGGTCTTAGTCGTAATCACTGGAAGGCTTGCCAAGGTGTGCATGAATATTAGAGTTACAGCTAGTGTGCGATTGAAGTCAATTAATAATTTGAAGAAATGAACTCTGAATCTTTAGAAGATTGTCATAACTTTGGCCATTTGTAAATGAAATAGGTGGAGTTGATGTTAACACAGTAGCTTCTTCCCCTTCACCTGTCCACATAATCTATGTATCGCTTCTGTTACTGGAAATCACATTTTGACTATATTAACCCCAGGCTATTGCCACAGCAAGGATGAGAGGAGAATATCCAGAAAGAATAGGACAACCAGAATGTCAGGTATGTCATTGTGCTCTTGATACTCCATGTTTCCTTCCTTTTCAATTTCTTCATTGGACCGCAAAGCTCAATTTCTACAATCAGGAAAAAATATGCCATATGTCATAATGTCCAGAATTGTTCAGCAATTAATTTTCTAGTGTACTTATATTTTGATATTGGGCTGTCCTCATCCTTTTTCTTTTGTTCTCTTCCCTCTCTATGTATCTTTTCTACTTTCTTTTCTGTGTGCTTGGAGGTTTTTTATTTTATTTTATTTTTTTGTCGTTTCCTTGTTTTCATACGGTCACTTTCAGGGAAGGTGGGATTGGATGTACTTTCTTGGATACCTATAGTGCATGATAGGCATTGTCCTTAAGGGGCCCCCTTGGATGATATTTCTGAGGGAGATAAGCAGTCCATTGTTGGATGCAATGTATATTATGTGATCAAAGGATCTTTTCTGTTTGATACTTTTAGTTTGGACTTGCAGGAAATACCTCAAGTTAGTTGGTGGAACATGTAAACCTTATAAGCGTCATACTGCTGGTTTTTGTTTTTGTTTCTTTGAGTACTTTGTTTTGGAGAGGTAATGTTTTGAAATTGATTGAATGTTTTCATAGTTCTTGTACAGATTTGTCCTGTAATTCCTTGATCACAATTGACATGATTAATCAACTCTTGTCCTTAGCGTTAGAATGACCTAGTGTGTATTGACTGTCTTCATTTTTCTTCTGCATTATCAAGCTCTGATAGATATTCGGGCCTGGTCTTGTATCCAGGTAAAATTTGATGCTTTATCAATTCCCTGATAATGTTCTTGGGGACTTGCCTTCTGGGCCTCTTACCAATTTTAGATTTGGGTGAAGAATTTTCCAGTTTCCACATTGTGGGCTGAATAAAGTTTCATTAGCCAAAGTTCTAATACATTTTACTATTAAAGACTCTTTGTTCACTGTAACTTTTTCCACTTAGGTTTGATATTTTTTACATCTTTTGCTATCTGGACTTCGAATAGAGTGCTGAAATTTAGTGGATGAACATCTTCAACTTTATTTCTTTCTTTTCTTGGTTTTAATATTAGTTGGTCAAGCTCATAATTCTTTTTGGATTATACCTTCCAACCCGAAATTTTGTGTTTCTATAGTGTTCATGTGCTTGAAACTGCTCCATCCTCATTAGACATGTAGCACTTCTATAGTTTCTTGGTTGTGTCAGATACCGTTTGGGTATTTAAATTTGTTTTATTGTTCAGAGTATGTTTGTGGACATATTATGCACTCATATGTGTTTATTGTTCTGATTATTGGAATTAAAATGATTTGAAACAACTCAAAGTTGCATTATCAACAAAATATGGAGCTTGCATGGAGTTACATTTTTAAGTGACAGATGCTGCAAGTAACACTCTTTAAATTGGTCCAACTGGTATATTGCACTAGGATTGAAAATAGTTCTACATTAGATACTTGTTGCAGATAAATTTAGCTCTACAGACAGCCAGACTTACATCATACTTTTCTTACAAGTATTCATCTGGGTTATCTTTAAATGTTAACTAGATTTACCAAACGTTCCGTGTTTATATTGTTATGTCTTGGTATTTGCGTATTATTTCATGTCCACCTGTTTTTTTGGATTTTGTGTTTCTTAATTGGATGCTGAGTCAAATTTTGTCTTCTTCTTCAGTATTACTTGAAGACAGGAACTTGCAAGTTTGGCGCCACATGCAAATTTCATCATCCTAGAGAAAAAGCTGGGGTTGCTGGAAGAGTTACCTTAAATGTCTTGGGCTACCCACTTCGCCCGGTCTGAATGCTAATATTCAAGTGTACCATATGAAAATTAGTTCGTTGAGTTGAAATACAGACAAACAAACGCACAAACTTTTGCATGTGCCTTTATACACACACACGCATGTGTGTATATATTTTAACCAGAATTTCTTCCACTTCATATATATTATGTCAAAATCTCTTGCTCTGATGTTTAACCAGAAATAAATTTCACAGCACCATCTAGGTTTGCCATCTAACATTGGCCATTTAGCAACATTGTAAATTACACTTCAGTTGTGTTTCCATAGCTCCACAATCATGCTATTTCTTTATATATGTGTTCCCCCTTTCTTCTTTGTTTTGGTAGGGAGGGGGAAGTTATTTGGCCTAGTTAAAGCATGAAAAGCTCTTCATAATCATGACATGACAGGAGTAGTATTTTAGATAACCTTATCCTGTCAGGCTAAGTTTTTGACATGCACCTGTAGTCAAATTTAAAAGTAGGATGCGCAGCTTTGCTGTGTCTGTGATTCAACTCTCTAGTTTATGATTTGTTGAAAACAAAGCTGTTTATGCAACTAAATTTGTGTTCATAGGTTTGATACAGTTTTTATATTATAATTTTAGTTCCTTTTGCCCTCGTACTGTGATTTCCAGAATGAGATTGAATGCGCTTATTATTTGAGAACTGGGCATTGCAAGTTTGGAAACACCTGTAAGTTTCACCATCCTCAGCCTGCCAATATGATGGTCTCTGTTCGTGGTTCTCCTGTTTATCCTTCTGTTCATTCGCCGACAAATCCTGGGCAACTGTCATATCCCTTGTCAAGAGCTTCTTTTATACCCAGTCCACGCTGGCAGGGTCCTTCAAGTTATGCTCCAGTGCTTCTGCCTCAGAGCATGGTTTCAGTCTCTGGATGGAATGCATACAGTGTAAGCTCTCCTGTGATGTTTCTTAAAAACAATGTAGACTTTTTCTTGTTTTAATCAAATTTGCTGTTTGGAGAATTTCTCCCTCCTCCGATTGCTCTGACTAATTGCTTTTGCATGTTCAAACTTTGTCACTGTTTTCAGCTCTTGAAATTCTATGCAGGTCAAAACCTTTTACTGAATGCTATAGGGTATCTTATCATCCTGTACACAGGTCTCTGCCTTCAGGAAATAACTCATATGATTTACATTAGAACAAAAAGATCTAGAACAATGACTTTACTCCAAAAGGATCAAAATACAAAACATAAAAAATGAGGAACACTATGTAAAATGCAACATGTTTGCTATAAAACTGCAAGTAGAGAATGAACTCTTGAAGGAATTTACCTTGGGCTGGGATCCATTCAATCTGCTGCTTTTTCCGTCCATAGTTTCCGGGCCTTTATTCACATACACTGGAGCAAAAGATTCGGCAGAGTTTCTGCATTAAGCTAATCTTTTTCGCTAGCAATCAATTTTTAAGAAGCTACAAATTAGATGCTGGACGTGGGTTGCATATGAAATAAACGTGTTTCCCGTTGCTATCACTACAAATCTAGGCTAGCAAGTAGCCTCAGAACTAATCAATTGGTTTCTCATATTATAGGCATCTGGATTAATTTCATTCATGTGTTAAGAGGAGCCTGGTTAGAGTGCATGTGCCTTCATCTTCTGTGGTTGGTTAAGGTTTTATGAAATGTGGTTATTACCATCTCTATTAGTTGCATTGCTAGAATGCTGGATTCCTGCAATTCCATAATGACTTTAATTAGGAAAGGTGCCTGTTTAAAAAGCACCTGTTTAGCTGCAACTAACTTGTTTTGTTTTGTCTTTTGATGCACACTAAAGATTACTATTTTAGCAGGCTTTCTTTTGGTATACTTAGATTTAGTATAAGTTACTTGTGGCAACATTTAAAATGTGTAATCTGAGCTTAGCTATCCAAACCTTTGAAGATGGTTTATTTTTCAGGGTCAGCTGGGTTCAGGTTCCTCTGCAGAGAGCCAGCAGCAAACGGCAGGAAATGACCAAACTCATGGAATGGTAGGCCAATCTGAAGCAGCAAATGTGGGATCACAAGGGATACATTCTTCTTATCGCTCTTCTTCTTTACCTATTGCGTATTATGCATTACAGAGGGAGACGGTGTTTCCTGAGAGGCCTGGACACCCTGAGTGCCAATTTTACATGAAGACTGGAGACTGTAAATTTGGTGCTGTGTGCAAGTTCCATCACCCAAGAGAGAGGATTCTTCCTGCTCCAGACTGTGTCTTGAGTCCAATTGGACTTCCCTTGCGTCCTGTGAGTTAACCATTTATGTATTTCAGATCTTGATTATTATATATCTCTGTGTAAGAACAGTTGAATCAGCTTCTCAAATGTTGCCAACTGGTGGATTGGTTTAGTTTTTCTGTTTTGATGCCCTCCTTTTTAGGTTCCCATGGGACTTGAATTTATGTAACAGTTTATTGGCCACATAGTACATTAATATAAACATCCCGATATTCTAGACCATGTTTTACGGCAGGGTGTTGATAATGGGTGATGGACTGTCAAGTTGTGTGCCAGAAACAACACTTATCACATTCGAACAACTACTTATAGAAGGAAATTACAGAAAAGGAAAAGAAGAGTTACTATAATAGATATTATTATTCTCTAAAGAGTTGGCTGAACTAAGTCTGAGGAAATCTCAATAGTCTCTTGCGTGACACATGACTCAATTCACTGACTCTACATACTCAACTTGGTAATTGTGATAAAAATTTCAGTCTTCCCTTTCCTCGTTCCCAGCACCAGGTCTACAGGTATATATGTATGATTACCTGGGAGAGCTGATGGGAGCAAAAAATAAAGCTTCCTTAAAATTCACCAATTTTTGCTTCATTCTTTTGAAAATAAGTTATCATTGGCTGCTTTTACTCAAATCAAACTTACTCTTGTTCTTTTCCTTTCTGGGAGAAGCATAGGTAGACATGCATTTTGAACGTAATACATGTGGAAGAAGTTTATACTGTTCCTTCTCTCCTTTTAATATTTATGAGTCTCCATCCTTGTGTGAACTTCCATCTTGCTTTTTCCTTTGTTCATGTATCTTTCAGGGGATTGTGCACAGCCTAAAAAAGTATTTTAGTTGGTGTTAAATGTCTTTTCCATCTTTTACGAGATGGTTACTGAGATCACGCTTCATAAATATGGCAGTTGAGATGGAATTTTTCTCAATAAGATGTACAAAATAAAGCTGAGTATTTCCTGTTATATGGTCTTAAAGAAAGTTCTTTTTATTCTTCCTGGCCTGAATTGGAGATATTATAGCTTTGGCATCTATAGATCTCTTAATAGGGCTGGCCTGCATTCTAAGATTACTAAAGATGTTTTCAGCATGTGTGCTCTCTAGAAATTTTAGATCTAGAAGAGATACATAAAACAATAGAATGAAAATACTAAAGCTGAAGCAAAGGGCAAGTAGTTGTAGAATGCTGAGAAAGGGGTAATAAGTCCCATTTTTTGTATCTTTCTTAATGTTCTTCTCCTAACGCCTATGTTATGAATGAACTACAAGACTTATCTGTTTATTCTTCTTTGTTACATGCAGGGAGAACCTTTGTGCATTTTCTACTCTCGATATGGAATCTGCAAATTTGGCCCGAGTTGCAAGTATGACCATCCAATGGGTGTCATTACATATAATGTTTCATCCTCTTCAACTGAGCCTCCTACTGTGCGGCGGTTATTGGGTTCATCATCTGGAACTGGTCCCTTAACATTGGCATCAGAAGGTCTTGTTGAAGCAAGCTCCACTAAGAGCAGGCTATTGCCATTGTCAGAGCCAAGAAAATCCTCTGGTGATACTAGCATTGACCCAGAGGAATGACTTGTTCCTCCAATATGATCCAGTTAAAAGCATTTTCCACCTTTTAGAGGATAAGAGTGCTTCTCTGTAAATTTGTCTCCGTTGCTGGAGATGTACAGAATTCGGTTGAAGTCAATCTGTTCTTCTGAAGCGAACTTCAGTTGACTAGGTTGACTTCTTTGAACTTCGTTTTGCTGCATTGTATAAATCTGCAGATGTGTATCACTTTTGGTGAAACCAATTGTGAGAGTTAAGATAAAATCCACCAATCCTCTTTCTGGTTTATGTGAATCTCGTTAACCTCGTCCTCTCATTAAACTTTCTTTGTTTCTTTGTTGCAATGGCTTCATGTGGGTCTTATAGTGGTCCCAGTTTTAGTGGCAGGATCATCTCTGTTCCGTGCAACCTATTTCAAATGGTTGTGTTTGGTTTGCCACCTTTCTTACATCTATTGTTCCTTATTGTCATGATCATGATCATCACCATGACTATCTTTGAGTTTACAGCACTGTTACTGTAAGTGTTGTATTCATCTCTTCTCCCTCTAAGTATTATTGTCATGCTTCCTCTAAGTTTCATAATGTGATCTTTGGCAGACATCTTCATCTTTGTTGTCATAATATAGGTGGTGCTTATTTTCATGACTTGAATGGTGCTATTTTAGCTGTTTGGATCAAACGGACTTCTGTTCTCTATGGATGTCTGGTGCTGCATTGCGTTGGCATACACGGGAGGAATGTGTCTGGCCGATTTCTTTTTATCAACAAGTCTATGAACTAGTAAAATCAGAGGACCTTACTCTTTTTTCAGTGAATGTTGCCTGTGAGATGGACTTTTATACTATGTATGTGTCAATTTAGTTACTATCAGCTTGCCATCTTCAATTAGGATGTTATGGATATATGAAATTAGGTTCTGCAGAATAGTGTTTTTACAGAGATTATATATGCGCATTTAATTCCTTTTTTCCTCAAAATTGCTTTCCTATTTTATTAGGTTCTGCTAATTTTTTTCCTCCAAAATTGCTTTCCTTTTTCATTAGGTTCTGTTAATTTTTTTCTGAAAATTGTTATGTAGAATGAGTACTTTTTTAAACCTTTGGCAAGGAATACTAAAATTTGTCAAGTGCTTCCTATTATTTGAAAGTGTTTTCATAACTGCTACCAGATAAACTCAAATGCTTCTGTGGCTATTGATATACCTCAAAAATATGGGCGATAATTTGGTAATCACTTGCCTGAAACAAGTTCTAACTTATAATTCTGAGTGATTAAACCTGATGCAATTGGAAAGGAGGTAAGTATTTTTTGCTAACCTCATCCATCATTTTATTGAGTACCCTTTAAAGATATGAAAATTCACGTTGATACTCATTCCATTTCAGCAGATTCCTTGGTCTACATTTTGCCTCTTGTTCAACCCAACCTATGGGCTGGTAAAGAGGGTGGATTAGTTCAATGAATAAGAGATCTCCATGGTGGTCGTTCAGTTCAGGAAACGAGACAACTGCTCAATGTCCTGGATCCTTGCCGTTTCCAGGTACAGTGGGTCTATCTTGAAGAACTGTGGTATGCATAACTTGGAACTAAGTGTCTCCTCTTCTATGTACTAGTTCAAAATGTGTGCAAACTTTGAACTCTTTAATCAGTCGTTTAAGCACAAATTGTGACTTCTTTTGAAACCTTGGATGGCCATTGTAAAATAGTCTTTGGAAATGTAATTACGTTTCAAGTTATGTCATGACTCATATTGTTCCCATCATGGTCCACAAACTAAAACCATGCAATTTAGCATGCTTCATCATGTTAAGGATTTCTTCCAGTCTTTAACTAGACTTATTGTATGTTGGGAAAACAGAGGAAAAGTTGAATGATAAATTTTTTCAATGGTTTCAACTATTTCTCTCACACACACACTCTCTCTGTCTCTCCCCCCTCTCCCTCCCTCCCTCCCTCTCTCTCACGTGTGGGGGGATGCATTTTGGTTTTTGAGGGAACTCTTTGTGCTGACAGAAGGCGTAAATGAAAGTAACATATTCAATCTCAAATCACATTTTCCAGAATGTCTGCTGCATTCAACAATTTAGGGTATATCCAACTGTATTCTCTATGATAGTGGACCTGGAAATTGAAGTTGTAAACAACTTTGAGAATACAATTAGACCATCCCCTACAGTAATGAGACTACAGTGTGACATAATACTGCCACAAAACTGTATTGTAAACTAGACCTTTCAATCTGAAGTATACTAAAACAGTTAATAAAATATTCAGCACCTTTTCAGTTTCACATGCTTATGCATTATTCTGAATTTCTCTGTGAAGAGGTTCTGATTATCGCTATGTTATCTGATGCCACTTGTGTTCTTTTACCACAGGTCTTCAGTCTCATTCTTGTTCTTGATGTATTGATCTGCACCAAACACTTAGGCTTCTTAATTTTTTTTTTCGTGAAGCTGGAACTGCTGGAGCTGTTTTGAATGCCATTCCTTACTGTTTCCTGTTCTATTGGGTTTCATTTTCTGTTTGGTCTTGTTGATTGAAGTTGAATGTTTTTGTTTTACTTTTCAAAGTCTAAAGACAATAATATTCTGGTTATACCTTTGGTTGAGGACAAAACCTGAATGATGGATGCATTCACACTTTAATTTCTTGTTTCTTTTAACTACGAAGTTCAGTGTTGGTAAAGCTGGATCTTTCTGTAATATAACAGTTTCTATTGTTATAGCGTCCAATGTCGTTGGACAATCATTATTCCAGTTTCTTGAGGTTAACCATTACTTCTCTTGAAGCTACTGATGTCAACTGACTTTGTCTTTCATTTTCCTGTACCTTCTACCATTGGCAATATGTTCTTGGTGATGCTAGTCATGTCTTGAATTCTATATGCACTTTTGCCACAGACTTTCCTTTTTCTAGTTAGATGAAATCAAGTTTTGGAAAGCCCTTAAAGCTGAAAAGCATAAAAATGTAGTCACTCCTGTATCTGGATTACTGTTCATTTGGGCAGATTTATTTGAATTGTTAGTTTGGATAATCCGACGCAAGTGACTAATTTTTCCATTATTAATTGATTTAGGGTATTCATCAAACAGCTTCTAGATTTGGATGTTCCCATTCCATCATTGCTTTAGGGTCCATTCATGGAGGACTTGCATTCATAAGTTTTCTCTCTGGATCTATGAGGACAAGTTCAATTGACTTTGGCTAATTGACAGGATGCTTAGCTTATTACCTTTAGCTGTTTGCAGTTAGACTATTCTATTTTCTGTTTTGAGCATTCGGGCAAACTCTTTAAATTCTGTGTGATGAATTTGACAATGATATGGATCAAGAGGGTGGCAAGTGCATTTTTCTTGTTTGCTTCTGTCCACTGTATGAGTTGACATGCTCGAAAGCAGTCTACTTCAATATATTCATGGAGAAATAAAAGTCGGCAAATGATATTTGCATTCTTTTGTTGTCCCCTTTTGGAGGGGAGGAGGGTGTTCAGGCACTTCACCTCTTTTTTGTATTGACTAAACTGGCAAATGTGCCTCTGACTCTGAGCTATTACTAAAAGTGCAAAACTACCATTCTTGTCTTTTCTTGTTTCTATGGCCATCGGTCACTACTGTCAATCAATCTTGCCAATGCAAATTGATCCTAAAATTTTGAATTATCTTGACAACTTTAAAATTCAACCCATCGTTGCTTGTAGTAAAGATGATAGAGGGAAAAATTCTGATTACTTTCTTATAAATCTATTCAAGAACAGTGAATTAAGAAAAAGAAATAGCAAGCTGTTACTTTGGCAGTTCAAGACCAGCAACAATTTTTGCTTGTCCGAGCAACTGCTGTATCTTATTCTTGATCCATACCACTTCGGCCTTGACGTGCAAATGCGAGACTGACCTCCGCTACAGCATTTTTCCGCTCTTAGAAAGTAGGGAAGATAATAAAAAGAAGTATAAAAAAAGATTTCAATGAAAAGAAGTATAAAAAAGATTTTAATCAAAAGAAGTATAAGAAAGATTTTATGGGAAACGAGCCAATAACACTTCAAAGAAGTACTCAATGAGACTAGGCAGTTCTATGATGAATTCTCGATTACCATTCAGAACAAACGCTGCATTTGTGTTTGTCATTTTGCTTGGACACGCCAGCTAATAACTGTTGGAAGCCCCCACGACTAGTGCATGGAGCAGTAACAAGTTGTTGAACACGCAAGATCATCTAAAATAAAAAAAGAGCAAATATCATTCCTGTTTCATTTACGAGTTTTCTCATCTGCAGAAGATGCTCTTAAGTGCTTGTGGTTCAGTCTCTTCTGATGGAAACAAGTCGAAGTGACCGAATTACAATCTTGAAAGCTCTTCAATTATCATTTGACGCTTTGTCAAATTCGGATATTAGAGGAGATCTGCCAAGTGTTATTGTAAACGTACGACAGCCTCAAAATAACCATTGAGCCAATTAGAAACACACAAAGACACAGCCAGTGTGAAACCGGTGACTCTAAAACTTTCAATGCAGATTCTGCAATCAAAAGAATTTCTCTCTCAGAACTCAAGCGTTGTCAGCTAACAGTCCTTTCCCAACTCTTCACATGTATATGAGGTATAAAATACAAAGAAGGTCCCTATCATCAGAACTGGACACACACAGACTTTGATAACAACCAATTATACAGGCGGTGGGCACCCTATGAACACATTCAGCCTAGCAAGGACAGAGAAAACTCCATGCTAGTTGCGTACTAGTAAGGCCACCAATCAGGTCCACCAGGCTTCTTCACAAGGATTTGATTGTATTCGGGTCTTGAGGTCTGTCAAAGAAAGTATCAACCATGTTTACAACTGTACAGTTAAACAGCAATCAATGATCAATTGGGTTTTCATGTCCATGATGTACTCAGTGTACAACAGCAGTACGCACAATTATGTAAAGCAAAATGCGGAATGATTAAGCTTTCACATATGACTAAACAGGTGAGGGTTTAAAGGTTGACCTCTTCCATTGGAGATAATGCAAAGTGGCAGCATGAAAAAGAGAAGGTGAAATCGAACAAGACATCTCACAATTTCAATCACATAAAAGAAAAAAAAAAAGGGATAAATAAGGTGCTTTCCAGAACAACAATTGATTCGAAAAAACACTTAACACTTAATCAGGCTGAAAGTTGCAGTAAACCAAGCGTATTTACCAATGGAGTGCAAAGAAATAGTCTCAATCACCTATACTTTCCAGCATGCCTAACCAAACTACGTTGTTTTGGTATATCCATACTTTAGCACTCTATCACTATGTTAAGGAGCAAAATTTTATAAACACACTGATCAAAGGCCAAGGTGGATCCATATCACTTATGGGCATCAAAACCTTTAGTTTGTTGACAACCATATTATGTGAGGGAGGAATCACAACCATCAATTTCAGATACCAGCTTCATGTTCAAATCTTGTTATCCAAGTTTAAAGGAAGTTCAGCTACGAAATTTAGACATATGTAATCCAGAACTCATTTCCACTGCCTGGTTGGAAAACACATCAGCCGATCGCTTGCTTTAAAAAAGCTACCAGATTTAAACCCGCATAAATTTCAGCACAAGCAACCCCTTAAAAGTCCAAGCACGAACAGCACTTAAAAATTCTTTGGACCTCAACACGCAAAAAGAAAGGAACCCGCTCTCATGAAATATATATATATATATATATATATATATATATATATATATGAATCAAATTGGGTAATTGTCAATGGAGCAGTAATGCTATTTGCTTCATGCTACAGGTCCACTAAAAAGAATTGAGAAGGACAATATAGCGAAAACCACACTTCCAGGGCCTTAGATTAGAGGTAAAACGTGCACTATGTATGCTCATTTGTTCCCAAAAATCCCAATAAATGGTTTAATCATCATCCCAACACAAAAGAAGTCCATAAACTACTTTATCCTAAAAGAGCAAATACTAAGTCACATCTAACATGATGGAGTCCTTCATTCCTTTTTCTTCTCTCCCTCTCTCTGTCTCCCCCCCCCCTCTTAGTTTTATTTTTTGCTGTTTTTATTTGTATTCTTCCCTTTTAGAGGGTCATTCTATTGTTGGGGAAAGGTGTGTGTACAATTCATCATCTTCTTCTAAAAATTGGCCAAGGCCCATCATTAGCAAAGCTAAAATCAATCCTATCATCCATAGATTTGGCGTCCTTCCTAAACAAAATCATATCCATTCTAAACTAGGGAACAACTATTCCCAGCTTGTTCATAACGGAGTACAACCAAGAAACTTCCTTTTTCAATTATCAGTTAAAATTTATGACGACCTTTGATTCTAATCTTAGAACAAGAGTTTTACTCTCACCACCCTTGACCTAATGGAGAAAATTTAAGGGAAAAAAAATCTCATCTTTCATTCACATTTGTTCGCAAAATCTTGAATTCTGAGTGTTTAATGTAAAACCCATCTCAGGCATCGAATCGAATCAAAGTACAGCTCTATGATATTGAAAATCCGATATTGGCTACGTCAAAGAAACCAAAAAAAAAAAAAGGCATCAAAAAAGGAAAAGGCTTACAAGATCTTTGAAGATGAGATAAGCGATGAGGAAGAACAGGACGAAGAGGATTTCGAACTCGGCAAGCCGGACGAAAGCGAAGACCGAGTTCACGGCCCGAGTCAACAGCGACGGCGAGTCACTGTGATCCCGTCTTCCACCTCCCACTCTCTGTTTCGCCATCATTCAGCAGTCGGTCAAACCAAGTGACTCCTCGTGGCTGTAATAAAATAAAATAAAAGAAAAACTCAACTTAGATTTAAGGTACAAAACATTTCGGAAGAATTGCTCTAGTGGTTCTTAACTTTTTCAAAAAGTTCATTTCGGTCCTCAATGAGGCCTTTTTTTTTTTTTTTTTTTTTGGACTTTTGAAAATTTACAATACCTTTAGCATGTATTATTTTAAGTCTCGTCAATGTCCCAGTAAACTAATTTACATGATTCAAAAATTACAGCATTAAAGTGAGAAGCTTAAAAAATTATGGACCAACATAGCACTTTATGAAATATTATTCATTTTGTTTGGGGGAGCAATTTCTTTTGAAAAAAAAAAATAAAAAAAAAAAATCAGCGGCAGCAATTCAGATGTAGTTCTTTTGGGGCTTCCAATGTGTTTTATTTTATATTCAGTTATTTATTGAGGTTGAAAAATTTGAAAGAGGTTGTGGTTGAGAATCAGTGCAAGAGGCTTTCTTTGAGACAATTGTGGAAATAAAAGATAGTGTGACCAATGTTAATTGCTTTTTATACATACACCCACTCTCTGATTGATAATAAGGGAGAATCAAAGTCATATGCAACATTGGTGAGAATAATGTATGAGATTATTGCTCTAATTGACTAATTTAGACTCATTCTGTCATTCATTATTATTATTTTTTGATAAAATATAATATTAACATGTCACAGATAACAACTAACCTAAGATCTAAAAAATAACAAAGATTACACCATGAAATTCAAACGGATCAAATAAATCACAAGTAGCCTAATGACTATTTATATATGCCAACATCATCGCTATGTTCGTTCAAACTCAAATTCAATGATGGATTTGACGAAATGATTCAAAAAGTTCCAGATTAACATATAGATTAAAAAAAAACTCTGAGATTTAATAAAGAAATAGCAGAAATCTGAACAAAGACTAGGATAGGATATCTTACGAGAGATGATTGGAATATCCTAAGTGAGAAGGAAACTCTTGATTAGAAAAGTTTAAGAGAGTGGAAAACTGTCACTAGTAAATATTAGGAGAGAGAAACTTCTTGCTAAAATACCATATGAGAGAATCTATTGAAAATAAAATAAAACAAAAGCGGGCAACTAATATCATTCATTATTTTAGTTGCGCAAAAAGGCAACAAGTAGGCAAATAAAAGTGAAATTAGAGGGTGGATAACTAAAACTGTGATTAGAGGGTGGATAATTGTACAATCAAATCTCACTAACAATTAAGATCAGTTAGATGGTACAGTGGTAAGAGTCTGAAAACCACTTACTAGTATGGCAACAATGGGTTTGAGTCTTGATTACTGCTAATTTGAGATTTGAAGCCCTCATGCTTTAACCCCTCGGTGTATTCATTTGATGCCCTTCAGCCAAATCTAATTACAATGCCCATAAGCACAAGTATAATCTTATATATGATTGGACCCAAAATGGTCTAATCGTATAACTAAGATGGGCTTCACAGCAGAAGTTTACCTATTTGCCTGGACAAAACACAGACCTAGATTCATAAATGTTGCCCAGGATATTATTCTTTTTTCTGTACGCCCAAGACATGTTTGGATACAAAATTATTTGATTTATTTCCCTACTTGCATCATCAACACGTTTTCCAATCACCTTTTCATCTCACATACATCACATCTAAAAAGTGTTACAGTATTTAAATAACCAAATAATCCCAAATAATCTATTATCGTTGAAAATTGTATATGCTTTGGCAAGTCAAATCCAGCTCAAATCTTGCTTGCAACGCCTTCGAGACAATACCAAGAGTGGAAAATCAGAAACAAGTCAAAAAGAGAAGAAAAAAGTGGAAAAAATACTCAAAATAAAGAAAAAGAAGCAAAGAAATGAAATCGAAACTTTTTAAGGTGATCAGATTATCAAAAAGATCAATTCTAGAAGTACTATATGAGCAATTTCTCTTTTTTTTCTTTTTTTGCTTCTTTTTTTCATCTTGGCACAATGACAATAATAATACTAATAATGATAGTAATTATGATAATTAATCTTGAAATAGATGAGCCACCTTGCTACTGCATTGGAGTATGCCGTAGGGGTGGCTTCAAGAATTTGTTCAAGGAATATGATATGATCATTCCTTCAACTTTTGGTAAAGCAGATTCATGTTACCACGTGGCATGTAGGCCTTATAAAAATCTAATCTTGCAGTTTTGTACCTCAAAGGAAAAAGGAAAAAAATTACCAAAAAAAAAAAAAAGAAAAAAGGAAAAAAAGGCAGCTTTGTATCCTATAATTGTTTTGTAATAATGAGATTCACAGTCCTCCATATGGATTCAAATGAGCCTTTGCATAGTTGCCCTTGGAATCCTGCAAAGTATTTCCCACTACAAATTCCTTATTCTCTCACCCTGCTTTCCCTGCTTCCCTCACTTTCATTTGATTTCCTCCAAAGATATGTATGAAATCACATTAGCATTCACCTCTGCTTCAAAGCCCTCCCAATTTAACACCACCTATACAGTTCAGAGCCACTAACCCCACACCCCTAGCCACTCAAACCACTTCTATTTATGAGATAATAATACCAAATCAAGGCCACAACAACAAACAACTCCAGCATCATAATCATACTAACCCCCCCAGGCCCCAATCCCCAAGTATCCCTCCCTCCGCCCAATCTTCCTTCCTTCACATGCTATTTCACAAGTATCACTAGTAGCTTGTATCATTCACACACCTATCATTCCCCTGCCCCTTTTGCCTCCCCAAAACTGTTTGTAACATAACATAGCATACATCTCTGAAGACTTAAGATTATACACATTTCTTGAAAGATGCCCTCTATTGCTAAAAGGGTTCTCTTTTCCATGTTCATTATCATTGTTTTCCTCTTCAATCTACCCACATATTCACATGTGAGTTACTTCCGCTCGACTTGCCTTGTTTTTCTCCCCAACCCCATTTACCCTTTTCTTGCTTTCATAGATCCAATCAGTTTTCTTGCGCAAATGGATAGTTAAAGTCTTGATTTTCTACGATTTTAGTTTCATTTTAACTTATATTGATATCCCTTCTTTTCCATGATTGAAAGATTGGAACTTTGGAGCTGAATTGGAAGAAATGTACACGTATATCAATTTCTTGATAGTATGTTCATACGGGACTGATTATTCTTTTTTCTTGTTTTCTTTCTGTTCTTTCAACTGTGCAGGCAAATGGGTTGCTGGAGGCAGTGAAAAATGGGACTGCGGTCGCGGAGGAGATGGTGCCTGTGATTGAGCCAGGAAAAGAAATGATGCTTATGTTAAACGAGAGCAGAAGGAAGCTTGGAAGCTTCCAGATTTGTGCATTGTGCACTTGCTGTGGGGCTAGAGGAGGCTACTGCCTGCCAACTCCTTGTTGCTATGCCATCAGCTGCAACATCCCAAACAGGCCCTTTGGTTTCTGCTCTTTCCTTCCCAAGACCTGCAATTGCTTTGGATGCCATATCTAGGACTAGTACTGGAGGAGTATTATTAAGCTGCAGAATCAAAACTTTTCCAAAAATTTTTTATTTTTGGGTTTTGATACCAGTGGATAGTATTGGGAGTGAGGAAGGGGAAGAATATCTGTTCTACTTATTAATTGTTTATAATTATTTTGGGGGACAGCTATATCCAGCTAAGTTTTTGCTACTTGATGGCATATTTGTCTTTTTGCTGGATAATTAGTCATAACTCATGAGTAGAAGGAGAATTTTAATTTCAACTTTTATTTTAGTAGCAAACACTTGGCTGGAAGAAGCACTTTAGTCAGTTGTAGATTGGTACTCATGGTACATTGAGTGTGGGGGGAGGAAAGGTTTGCCTCTCCAAGTGAAGCCAGTGGGCCAAAATGTTAGTATATATTAATGATGATAGTCCTGTCAATTTTAGAGCTTCTATTGTTTGTTAGAACTGATGTCTATATTAATGGAAGTTTAAGGTTTGTTTGGATAGGAGATTATCTCCCAAAATTTACTTACTTGCATCATCAACACATTTTCCAACTACCTTTTTATCTCACACGCATCATATCAAAAAAGTGCTACAGTGTTTTATTTTAAAAAATTATTTCAAATACTCTCAATCCAGTACAAATTTGAATCTTCGGGCATTACTTATTCTTTAGTTGCTTAATACTGGCACTAACATAGATTTCAACTATGTGGACTGTGTGCTCCATTTTCTAATAGTTTCTCTTGTTTCCTACTGTTATTTGGTCAATGCAGCTCAGAAAAGGGGCAATGGTGATATGTTTATTTGGAAAGTGGAAGTATGTCATCTAGAAAATGGGACATCTTTTAACTTGTATAGATTTATGATCAAGATAATGTGCTGCTATATTTGATAAAATTGTTGACTAGTTATTAATAAGGCAGCTGCTGCAGCTGTCATAAGTGGGTGAGAGAAGAAAATAAAGTTCAAGACCTGTACTCTGATATAAAGTTGGAGGATTTTTATTTTACTATGGAGAAGAAAATGACTTGCTAAAAATGCATGCAAAGTGTGAACAAACCTAATTCCTAACTCTTTGGTTGGTGGCAGTTGCTCTGGGGCAATTAAAGGCAACTTTTGTTTCTGTTTCTTTAGATCGTCTTTTTGCTAGAGATGTGAGGTGAAGACTATGACGGTCTGCATTTTTCCTCCTGTCTGTCTTTCACAGTTTAGCCCATTGAAATTGGATTTCCTCCTTGGAAAGGCTTGAAGCCAATGGTTTGCACTATGCATTCTGTGCCTGTAGTGAATGTGGATGTGCATGGTGTAGCTGTGAGATTGGATAACTGGACTAGACACACACTTTGGCTAAACAGCCAAATCTGAAGTTGATGTGTTGAGCAGAGTGCATGGAGAATCTAAGCGTGTGATCTCTCATATGCTGGGATGAAGTATATAATATCCAACAACCCATGTGCTTCTTGTTTACTTAGTGCCAAAGATGATGCTTGACAACTTTCGACACTTTGTGATCCAAAAAGGATACGAACATTTGGTACTCTCAATCCTTCAATTGTCCAATAAGATAGACTCAGCCTGCGCTAGTTTTATTATATAGGATATAGGACAATGAAGGGGAGTAGAGGGTGGATCTGTTACTACGCGTTAAGAGTTGGAAAGCGATCGATTATTTCCGACCCAGCGGTTGTTTTCTCCGGTTACAGTAGGCCAAAAGGCCACCGCTTTTACTACGTGGTGATGGCGGTGATAGGAGTTGAACCCATTCAAATTTATTTTTGAATTTATTTTGTGTAAGAGAGAAAAAATTAAAAAAGAGAGAGAGGTTGCTGTGGTAGAAGTATGCTGTAAAAACGAAACACACAATCCAAGGGCCTCTGTCAGCAGTAGACAAAGCAGGATACCATACTAGGGAATCAGTCAATCAGTAGAAGAACCATGTGGCGTACTACTAGTTATAAGCTCTCTCGTAAGAATGAGTGGACTATCTTCCACTGTATCTTGGCATCAAGCAGCCTTTCCTTTCTCAAAAAATTCTTGAAAATTCTACCATTAAATCTACATGGTATTATGCTTGTTTTCTTTGGTTTGATACTATGGCTTACTTCAAACCAAACAGGGTTCAAGCTCACTTGTATGCCTGCAGTTAAAACACAAATTGACTTGCTGGCCATGCTTAAACATTCCCTTCATTCCTTCAGTGTTTTCAGACGACAAGAAAAGTTGTGAAATCTTTGGTGAAACTCTTCTATATTGATGGTGAAAAATATTGGCGCCCGGCTTAAAAGCAAAGATGGAAAGACCCCTTTTCTTTTCCGAGCTAGGCCAACTGATCTTTTCTTTTCTTGTTTTCCTTTTCTCTTCAATGGTGCTATTACTACATATATGATATAAAGTTGCAGACATCCCTCTTGGGCCTCCAGTTTACTTTACAAGCTCCTTTTCTTTTTCACTCTTTGCCCCTTCATGTTAAGGTATGGAGTACATTCTTAACCTGCACATTGACCACTGGATTCAAATGAAAAGGAAAAGTTCGAATCAAGTAAAGACAAGACACTTTTCTGATAACTTTTAGTTGTAGTACAACTGTGTGTGCATTTTTTCTGGTGTTTACACATACAAGACGACTTTTGTTGTCAACTTTTTCAATTCATTTTGTACTATGTCATTTTTATATGATGATTTTCAATGGTCTCTTCCTCAAGGATGATATTTTACAAGTCCCGATATAAGATTCTCTGCAAATTCCTTTGTTAATAATAAATATGTCACTCTGTGAAACTTAAAGAGATCCTAGTTTTACTTCAAAAACTCAAACTATGGTTTTTGCGACTTTCGCGAAATTTCAAGATCACCCCAAGAAGAAAGGAATACCAAATGGATGGATTTATAACACATGAGTGTGTAACAATAAGAAATTTAATGTTCCTTTTGTTATCAGTAAGGAATAAATCACAAACTGATAATTTGTGGCTTAAAATGTCACGAGCTGCAATTAATTGTACAAGAATCCAATCTGGACAAGAGTCTTATTTCTTTTACTTTTTGACTGAAAACATATTGAAGAGGAATCTAACAAAGTATGCCGTTAATTCCACAGTTGTTTTTTTTTAAAAAATTTTCACAGCTCTTTTTTATAAAATGACAAAATTGCTCTTATTAGTTAGGAATGCAACTGAACATAAGAGGGGTAATTTTGTCATTTCATGCAAAAATAGCCGTGGAACTCAGAACAAAAAAGGCCATAGAACTATCATTCGCCTTTGACAAAAGGGTGCCAAGTTAGTTTTCCTTGTCGTCCTGGTTCCAGTACTTGCTGTGCTGCTGTCTCGGGAAGGGCATGAAACATCATTTTATGCCAACTTATGGGCAGCAAAAGCGTCTAGCAGTTGATACCAACTGTACATTCAAGAATCTCATAGCAGTGTAGCTTTCGTCGCTGCAATAATTAGATGTGGAAATGAACCATGAACTCAAAAAGGTCAAAAATCTCTGCCAGGAAAAGCTTTTACGTGTTCTGGCATAAGATACATTTGCATCAGTGGAATAAGAACAAAAGAAGAGAATATGTACATTTCAAGTTAATGTATAGGTCAATGAATTCATGTTAACTGTACTTTGACGATATCAGAGTTCCTTTCCAACTATATTACATGGTGCGAAAAAGAAAAGCTGGGAAAGGAAAATCAAGAAATCTAATGGTTCAATTAAAATTATTTGCTCTTATCTATAGACTATACAAACTCCACTCTCCCTTTTCTGGCTACCTTTTCCTCGTTTTCTTTTTTCTTGTATAGAAGGTGTCCAATCTGCATGTTTCCTGACTCTAGCCTCTGTACCTGTCTCTAGTTTCTTCAAATGTTGAAGTCTACTGTCCAATGGCAAGACTTAAAGAGGGGAGTCCTATGGCCTGTTGTAGATATTATTGGCTTCAACTGGCCGAAATGACATTAATGAATACACCTTGGAAGAATCCCTCCTCCCTCACACCCCCCACCCCCAAAAAAAACCACCCAAAAAAATCAAAAAGAAAAGGGAGAAAAAAAAAGAAAAGGAAAGAAAAGAAAGAAAACTCCATTTAGATGGTGATTTCCTTTATTGGTTCTGTGTATGGATCAGTCCAACACTGATCTTCCTGAACAGCTTTCTTCCATCGCCTTCTGAATGTCTTGTACTCGTTATATGACTGTCTTCTTACCTGAAAAGGGATAAAAATATCAGTTAGCTCAGAAATGGCCTAACCCAAAGCAGAATAAACTTTTATTACTGTAAACCCTGCTTTTGCTGAGTTTATCAGCTCCCACCTGGATGAGGATCTGTGGTAGAAAACAGCAATTACTGCAGACTCCGTAGTAACCAGTTTTAGACTTCTAGTTCAAAGTTTACTGTCTGTCAAGGTAAAAAGTTACTCTATACTACTTGAGCAGAGTTGCACCGGTTAATCCTCCTCCTATTGACGTTATTTTTGCTGTATTTGTTAATTAAATCTATCAAAATGTGATGCTTCTTTTGGTCAACTTTACCTGTTGATGGCCAATGTGAAATATATTTTGTTTGCTTTAAACCTATCCCCCTTTTCACTCATAAGCAGTTGAATATGAAATTGCATTTGCATACCAATCCAAAGAACCCCAACAATGTGGAAACGAGTAGATATTGCAATGCTTCTAACAGATCAGAATCTAGAAACGATCAGTGATAAAACTTCTCTGAGAAAGTAAAGGAAAAGTGTTATCTACACCAACCACACCCCCCCCAAAAAAAAAAAAAAAAAAGGGTAAATTAGATATAGCCTCCCTGTAGTCTCGTCTATTGCCACATGACTCCCTAACGTTTTAAATAACTTATGTAACGTCGTTAGTTGAAATAACAATAGTGCCTTACATAAATACTAAATCTATTGATGGCTTAATCACCTTATATAAAAGTATAAAAAATTATATGAACAATTATAAAAATTATAGGGTAAAGTGGATATTTATATAGATCATACAGGAGATGTATGGATATTAAAATTTTATTATAACTTTTAGAGTGCGTTTGGAATAAATACCGTTACTGTTTGTGTATTCTGTCCACTTTATATAAAACCATAGAGGGGTTAGATGGCTATATATAAAACTTTTTTAGGAGGGTCATCTGGCATTATGTAAAATTACAGGGGGGATTATAAGTAATTTACCAAAAAAAGGAGTAAAGGAAAAGCCTAGACGATTTGTGTTCATGTTTCATCTGGAACTTAGTAAACATCAAGATGTGAATTCTGGAATGGTTCAACTTGAACTCAAGAAACCTAGAGCAATTATACTTTTAATAGTAACGATATGAAAGAGCTGATTTGAACTTACTTCAACTCTGAAGTTGATTCTGTTGGACGGGCCCGCCACCTGCAATCCACAAACAATACACATTCAAACCTGGGGCAAAAACAAAATTCAGTATATTATGACTACAAGCACTACGGATTCAAGATGATTACATGTGTTTCCAAACCGGTCAAGTTTTTGGATGCAGGAGTATTTGTCTGCAAAATGACCACAAATCAATATGTGAAACATAAAACCATGGCATGTGGTAAGTATCAGTGATAAGAAAAAAGTAACTGACATGAACAAATTCTACAAGCACAAGAGTAGGAAAACCAACAGGCATATTCTTTGCTACTGCACTGTCAACAAAATTATAGTGAAAAGACATATTCTGGTGGAGAAAGAATAAGAATACATGCTACACCATTTTCTCTTTGAGGGTATTCATTCCTAAGGCTACATACAGGTAGCTTCATCAACTTTGAAAACTTGTTTGTCTTGCACTCTTTCTGCAACAAATAATCTGGATTCCCTCTATGCCTTTTCTTCTTCCCCCAACGTTACGTTGTTATCTTCTAGCCAAAACCAATATGTGGCACTACTGCTAAGAATTGAATGGTATTGTGCAAATTTATTTTTAGACAGAAAAAAAGGAGGGGAGTACTCCATCGAGCTTCTTAAAAACACGGTGAAAAAGACTCACAAAGACATTATATGCACATCTTATATCTTTCTAGCTGCATTTTGGGTTTGATGCTAATGGTAGTTTTCATCCATGCAAAAGTTTGCAATTGCCTTTGAAGATGTATTCAAACCAGAAGAGTATAACACGCACCTGAACTCTGAAAACACCAAGGCATATATGCCTTAGAGAGCTAGTGCTTTAATTACTCTAGTTTTGCCATACGATAAATTATGCACCTTTCTTTGGGTAGATGTATCGAAGAACAAGGAAAAAAAATGAGCCTTTTGCGATGAAATTTGATTAAGAAATTTTAACCAAATCAGCGTATAGGTCTTTAATCCATTTCAGCGCATCTCTTCTTTCAGACTCCCATTCCAAGTTCTTTCATTCATTTTTTCCCTATTTTCCCCCATCAAATACCTACACATTGTTCTTTCCCTTCTGCTGGTGAGGGAAGAAAGTATAGCAGATGTAAGAACATTGACATATGCATCAATTCCAGCAGTAATATGCTTCAGTAAGAAAAATGACGTAAAGGGTACCTTTTTCTCAGGCTCTCCGAGCGTTGGAACGCCATAATGGACAATGTACTCAGCATCAACCACACCAATATTTTGAGTTCGATCTCCCTTTTGAAAGGAATGTTGCAAAAGCATAAGACAGAGAGAGAGAGAGAGAGAGAGAGAGATGCAAAGAAATATCAATAGCTTGCCTGTGCACAGTAGCCAAGATGCATATCTAAGCCCCAAGCATGGATCAAATCATTCTGTGAGGAATATCAAAAAGAAACTGTTAAAAAATGAGATTCTATGCATATCAGCACAGTTCATATGCCATTAGAATCTCACAGCTTTGATGTGAAAAGAAGAGAATCGAAACGTTTGTATTGTCTTAACTCCTCTAAGGATCAGTTATATCTTTTACTTACTACACACCTTTATCGTTGGTCTTTGTGATATTGTAGGTTGTGAACTACAAGAGAGTCAAATAGTATTTAAATTACTGCTAGAATATCACTGACATTCAATCACACCCAAAATCCTAACAATTCGGATGATTGCATGTTTTCAATCCATATTTAACAGAATAATCAGGTAAAGAGCATATCCACTCCTAGTTGCAAACTTAAATGATCACAAATTGTTTCGTATGTTCTCTGTGAGCACCATGCCTATAATTTTCTCTTACACCTTATTGCACTGGCGAAAGTACTCTTATCATTTAAGAACAATCTCAGTGTGCTAATTGAAACAATTAACATGACCAATCCAAATGCCAATGACGAACCTGGATCAAATACCATACACAGCTCCAGGCTGCTCTTGAAAAAACTGGAGCCATTACTTCTATCCACCTATAAAACACATATAGTTTTCCTAATTCTTCAAATCAATTCCAAAATGAACCACAAGATATTAGAGGTCAAATTTCAGAGAACTTTAATCGCACAACATGAAGATCATTTCAATGAAGTTGAACACTTTGATGTTTTTCAACCCGCATAAACACATCTTATGCTGTGCAATGATGTAAGTTCAAGTAAATATCTACCCTGTACAAGGAGGAGCCGTGCTATTTCCATCACATCCAATTCCCTTAGCACCAGCCTTGTATGTCCTCCTGTCAAATAGCAGGATAATTTAAAGAGGTATGTTAGATTACATGTAGCAAAGTAAATAAATCTAGGCCATAGCTGATAAATCCATGGTTGAAATTTCAGTCTGAGGGGAAATAACAATAACAGTTACAGAGTAGTTCCCTAGCCAACTAATAGTGGTCTTATGCTCAAGACATGCAAATAAAAATACATTGAGGTTGAGAAACCAGAAAAAGTGGAGCCAATCAACTGTAAAGCATTTTATGGATTGCTTGTACACCATTTCAGGAGCAAAATAAGAAAAGAGAAAGAAAGTTGAAGTTAGATTTTGAAATATTTGTATTTCATCCCTAAAGTCTGAGAAAATCAGATGAATTATATAATCATGTAAGAGAACTTCACCTAGAACTTTTTTTGTGTACAGTGGGTGCACCAGATCGAAATATTGCCTCTTTGTGTCTAATACAATTTAAAAACTGAAAAAGGAATACAATTGAACACAGGAATAGAAAAACCTGTGCACATTCGATCTTCTCCCACGTGCAGTAATTTGATGATGCACCTCTGATTGCTTAATATCAAGTGCTGGCTGTGATATTTCAAGCCCTTCATCCTTCACAATTGATAGATATCTACATAGATTAAAACTTGTTATATAACTAACACTATATTTGATGAAGTAATTGGTACATTGCAGACTGCACAAAATGTAAAACTGTTGTGCATATGGCACTAACATGAGAGTATACAGCAGAGTTCATTTAAGACCTTTGAGCAAATGATCGTGATCATTTTTTGATTGAGTAAAAGTTGTTTCCTGACTAATAACGAAGTCACAACAAAATTGACAGAACAGTTCAACAAATAAACGATGCACTGAATAGAAACGAACTGTATCAGGTTTGAGGACCTTTGATCAAGTATAGTCAATCCAGTGGCTGTACTATACATCTGCTGAGTATTTACCATTTGACAAATCTTTCATGAGTATATACATGTGTATCACTAGTTCTAATCTTCCCCTCCATTTCGATTGTGCCTTTCTAGGTTGTCAAAGTAAGAGCTTTGACGTACCGCTCAGGGTTGAAGTTTTCTACTCCAAGGTCTTCATCCCATAAGAAAACATAATCATACTCTGCAACTATATCTGGATGTAGAAATCGTTTAGCGAACCACCTGGTTAACACCATGCACTGGAATGTTAAGGAGTTACCAGAAGATTTTGCAAGTTACGCAACACCTGCTTGGAGCATCAGTTGAAAATAAAAGTGAAGTACATCTAGCTTCTAAAATTGGAAGCAGTTGAAGTACCGACTTTGATGGTTATGCATGAATGGGAACTGTACTCCAATAACAAAAAGTGCCACAAATTTGTTAATTTGGGCATTTCTGGTCAAACATACCATTTTGTTTGATGCAAAGCAGATACATGTATCACACTCTCTGTCCACTCTAAATCCTTCCATCCATCCACAACACCATCATAATGGAAAAGCATCACAACAAAATTACTTGACAGAAACTGCAAATGGAATTAAATCATTTATGATTGTTAGAAGTTAGACAAATGGCCAAAAGATAAAGCCTAGAACTTTAAGCGTTTACCTTTCTAACCATCTTATCTACTGCTTCCTTTTGTTTTAACCCAACAGCCATAGCGAACAAGCTCCTTGAAGAGTTTGACTTCTGTTTGGAAAAATATAAAATTCATGATCTCTTGGTATACTTGTCAAATTCGATTGAGAAAATTTTATGCTGCACTGTAGATTTAACTCTGGTTTCCAGATTGGATCCAGATGAGGGAATGCTGGGAACTCTTCTTTACTATTCCAACTCAACGAGTTACAGTTACTGGAATGATCCTTATCGACTTGCAAAATAAAGTCATGAACAACTCATCCTATTCTTGGATTGAAATGAATGGACGAAAGAAAGTCCTCAATGTTAAGACTAAATGACGAGGTGCACTACTTAAAAAAAAAGGATTAAAAGGTAAAGCAAACAAAATGGAAAAAACACTGGATGATGTTTGGTAACAATAAAAAGTGATTATGAAATGGATTAAGAGCTGCTAAAGCTCGTCCAAAAAGGAAATGCCATATAACTTCAAGGAGTTAGTCCAGTTTTTACTAAGTGGCACCAAAATTGTAGAGGCATGTCTTCCATCATAGCCAAAGGCAAGGGTATAGAATGGTGAGGCTTAGATACCCAATTGGGATAGCAGTCAAGTACTCATACAATGAAAAGTTCAACATTGATAGCTATATTCAGATCAGGTAGTTAGACATAATAATCCTTTGTGTAACACTCCTAACAAGAGGGAAGAGCAGATTCTGGCAATATCTGAAGACTATGGTACATCGAAAACCAAGCACTTTAAAATTATAGCTACAGATAATTCCGAATATTGAATTATGCAGCAGTTTGCATCACGTTGAATTAGCATACAACACTAGAAACCATGAAGCGGACCAGGATCCATGACGGTTACAGCTTATTTAGTCAGCCACTTCCAAAGATTTGTGGAACTAAACATTGTTATCCAAAATATTCTTCTGCTCACTTTGAGTCCAAAATGTACGACTCTTCAAAATAAGCCATTTTATACCGGACCCTTAACCAATTGATGACCGTTTTTGAGGGCAACTGTCCCTGTTTACTCTCACCTGGCAGTTAGACAGATTTAGTTTCTCTATCAACACTACTCAGGTCAGTCCACATTTTCTTCTATCTTCAGAACATCACAGACAACAAAAGAAAGAAAGAGGAGAGTTGCAATGCATATTTGATAGCTAAATCTATTAACTCCTGGTAACAAACATACTTCAGTGTTCATTGATCAACGATTAGATGATCTGTTGTGAAAAATGAGGCAGTTAAGTAGGCAATGATATTATCCAAGCAAAAATTGGAACTCTAGTTCTTAAAGTAGAGGGTTTGGATTAGGAAAATCAGTCTCGTTCCATCTATGACTGTACCATACCTTTGGCAAACCCCATAATGGTCTTCTTTCCAGGTTGGAAGTCTTGGCAACAATACCTTTAGGCAATGGCTTACTTCCAGGAGGCCTGCATCGGTTCTAAAGCATATGACAAAAATTACAACCTGGAGTTGTATAAATTACGACCTGACTACCTCACATTTCAAACAAAGAAAAACAAACCTCACATGTAGGCAGAAGATTTTCCTCCAACTTCCAATTCAAAATTTTCTGCATAAAAGATCTCCAAGTTATCTGCTTATACAAGATTTCAAGTTCATCTTCCAAAAGTAAGACTTTGGTCCAAATGAATTAAAAACATTCCTGGAAATAATATGCCAACTACCAAATAATAGATTGAGTACAGAATGCATAACGGAAACCTCTTTGTATTGGAGCGCTGTAGGAAACAATATTATACTCCGACTAGGATTGCCAGAAACAATAGAGAAGCTGTGGGAAAGAAGCTGCACATAGATGATCTCCTATGTTTAGGTTCTCTCAGCATCAATCCCTATGAAAAGCAGGATATCAGAACCTAAATGATATTTTCAAATTTTAAAGCGTTATAATGAAGTGTAAAGAAGTTCTTCAGAGTTTTCTTTTCCTTTGTTTTTTATGTACCAAGACACCAGCAAAGATTTACAAATTTTGGAGGACTTATCTCTTGTAAGTTAAGTAAATCCAGTAGATAGAGAGACTTAGAGTACAAGAAAAGCGAGTACAGAAACGAGCAAAAATCCATAGAGAATGTGAAACACATTAGAACAGAATTCTCAGCATAAAGAACAGGTATGAACTTAAGAGGAAACATATTTCAGTATTACTCGGACAACTTTATAAGATCATGCATGTGCCATCTACAGTGTATAAATTAGCAGATAATGAATTTGAAGATAATGAGCCAGTATTGTCATATCAACTGCCATGAGATCTAGGGGAATCATTGCTTTGTCTTTGATCCTCTATAGCAACACAACCTATTTGGTGTCATACATTCTTTGGTAGAGGTGGAAGAGCTCATGCTTTTCTAATTGCACTAAACTTGTGCAATATCAGCACATATCTGTTTCAGGTAATGTTGAACAAAGGCATATGCATTGAACTACAGCATGTTCTTCTTGATTACAGACTGATCATTGAAATTGCTCCTCATTGTCATTTGTAGTATGTCGAGGACAAGCAGTGGTACGAGTTATTTAAGGTCCTATACATTTTATATTTTGTGGAAAACATTCAAATAACACTAGAACAAAGTAATATACCGACAATAACTGTAAGAAAGTACAAGATATCTGTTATATTGTAGTATAAGAAACAACAAAAAAAGGTATTTTACTTGTACACAGCAAAAATAAAACTTTGAAACATGAGGACATTCTGCACCTTTGCCACAACATTAAACAAGCACAGAGCAGCTGGTGAAGTTTGATATACTTCATAATCAGGACCAAAATATGCTTGTGATACTCAATTGATCATGCCACTAGTAAGAGAAACTTTAAGTTCATAACCAATGAAAATTCTCAAGTCAGAAAATCCTTCTGAGGGACTAAGCGTCCAAAAAACAGAGAAAGCGTCGTTAACCCACACAACGAAGACAGAAACTAAAGTTCAACAGAAGCTCTCCTCTTCCCCAAGTTTGCTTTCATTACAATAAACATCAGCAGAAATTCAAATTTGAGAATGTATTATCCAGTAAGTCCATCCCTCGACAGCAAAAGAGAAGCTGTAAATCATAAAATGAGGAAAAAAATTAAACATCTTTTACACGCCTCTTCAAATATTAAAATCTTTATCAAATTACATAGCTTAATTGCTTTTATGTAGTCTAAATTAAAAAGAAAAAAAAAAGGAAAGGAAGCAACATCCCGGAAAACTAAATAAAAACAGGTATCTTCAGAGACAGGGTATCAATTTGAAAGCAGTAATCAATGAATGCCTTTGAAGTTTACACAACCCGTCAAAGCTTTACAAGTTTACACTAACATATGCGGAGGACAAACGACAAACTTACGAAGATGCTTGAGGGCTTCGTCTTTTCATGAACAACCAACATGGATGTAGACTAAACTAACTGATACTTCACCTGCACCTGCAGCAGCACCTGTGGTCCTCCTGTACAACTAGTGTCTGCAAGGGGAATAAATGATTAGATCACGTCCATAATAAGTACGCAACAACATGAAAATTAAGGAAATGAATAAAACTAAACGGAAATATGTATTCATCTCCATCACCTCTCAAGAATTCGTCTATGACAGATACATATTCGTATATCTTCAAGGTAGAGCCAAAAGCAACAAACGCTGTTTAATTTTGTTTCAGGTGGTATTGTTGATCAAAACGTTATTCCTCATGTGTGTGTGTGTATGTGTTTTCTCTGTCGAAGATGTGGGAAAGAAACCGAAGTCTTCGGGGAGTTTGTGGGGAAAGAAATGGTGGGAAGTGCGTTTCCACAGCAGCTTGGCTTTGATTTTTTATAGCCCTATGAAGTTAATAACTATCTCATTAATGTTGTCTAAACCATTGGCTGGTTTGAATATTCATCTCTAGAAAGGGGCCATGGTTGGTTGGCTTTCTCACTCTGGTCTATTTCTCATCATCATATTTACACATTTTTCTTGAGCCCATTAAAGTTTTCCCTTTCCTATGTATATAGGTTTTCTATCCCTTTCCCTTCTATGTGGTCATCATGGTATCAAATATCAACCAAGAAGTTGAGCATTCTCATACTACTTGGAAAGAAGAGATTTTTTTTTTTTTTTTTTCATTTTTGGCAAATTAAGGATGGTTGATTTGTAATTGTCATTTTCGTAGATGGAGTGATAAATGGGAAGTTATAGGGGTAAAAGACATGGATGGAGCTTCATATCCTATCATTTATCATCTGATTTTGACTACTATGATTAATATCATTTTGGGCTACTGAAAAGTCCTTGGAAGTTGATCCATCCAGGGAATGAAATCCACACAAGTCCTACTCATCCAACTGGGAGATGGCGAAGAACAATCAGATGGACGTGTTAAGAGCTTACCCAATGCAAGGTTCAATTATTTGCCATGAACTCGTGATGCATCATGACAATAATGTGTATGGTTAAGTAAGCACCGACAAAAAAGAAAAAAACTGGTTAAATAAGCACCAAATTGTTGAATTGGTACTTGACAAAAATGATAAAACAATACTGTTTGGATAGGTGATTATTTGGAAAAATTTATAGTACTTGTATTTGCTATGTTGTGATATATGTGGATGAAAATGCTCGGAAAGATAAAGGGTAGTCAGAGAATCTGTTAATGATGCATGTAAAATAGTACTTAAAAAAAATGTGCATCCAAACACGCATAATTAATGCAATTTGTTAGTTAATTAATATTTTAAAGCAGGTGCATGCATTGAATTACACGGAAAATAAGAGATATTATATACTAGATAACAGGCATATTTATTGAGTATACTGAAACTGATGGATTAGGCCTTGACAAATTAATGTTACAAAGGTCTATTTTCCTCCTCAAGAAAAAAAGTAAAAGCAATAGGAAGTCAAGAAAATGTATATGTGTTTTAAGTTTAACCCCAAAAAAAAAAAAAAATAAAGGAGTTGACCTGATCAGATATGAGAATTTATTAAGGGAAAAATATGTGCATAATATTGATATCCATGTTATGTTATGTTATGTTATGTTACACAGGCTGTAGCTGCCAGTAATGCAAGGAAAAGGAGTCCCATGCAGGACCAATTAGGGCTGCAAACGATTCGAGCCGCTCGAGTTCGAGCTTGACATTGCTCGAGCAGATCGTTTGCATGTTCGAGTCGAGCTCGAGCAACCTTCCCTCAGGTTCGATAGCTCACGAGCCGGCTCGAATAGGCTCGAATATATATATATTATTTTTTTATTTTTTATTTTAATAGTGAAATTATATATATATCCCTAATTTTTTATTATTTATTAAGAAAAATAATTATTTTATTTATTTTTAAAAAAATAAAATAATTATTTTTTATTTTTTCGAGCTCGAGCTTTTTTTTGAGAGCTCGTCGAGCTCGAGCCTAGTGAAAAATGAGTGAAGCTCAGCTCGGCTCGACCAAAGCTCGACTCGTTTGCAGCCCTAGGACCAATCAACCACTCTTGACAGTTTCCTGGTCTTTCACCTCACAAGAGAAAAAAGGATTTTTGGGAGCTGGAAATTGGAATCAGAACTAGGAATTCTTTGATTTGCATGTGTAAGTTAACATGTGCTGTTATATATATATATTAATCGGTCCAAAAGGAGCACAAGACTCCATTGCCAGTATGCTCCAGCCACGACTGCGTCTCTAGACTTCTATCTACTACGCGTTGAAGGGATTCCATTTCTTCTATCGCCAAACCCTCTGTGAAATGTCATATCCGTTTTCATATGTACAAGAAGAACTCTTAAGCAAACATCCTAATCAGTGGGAAAAAAAAAAAATTCAACCAAATATGTAGTTTTTCATCATTTTTCATGATCAACTAACTAGTATTTGACTTGTGATTCATCAACAACTGAATGAATATTATTAAAAAATTTCATCAAAAAATTTGCATAGTCAATTGTGAAAATTATCCTTGCAAAAACTATATAGCTAGTGAATTTCAGGTAGTATCTAGTCCCATAAATAAATTATTGTTAATACAAGATATTGTAATATTTGTTTGTTTGCATGCATCACTTGAAGCTGAAGGGATGCAGTTGTGTCCAAGCAGAAGTTAGTGTGGTAGATCAGAATTCGTTTGCATAAAAATCATACTAATATATTGTAACAGAGCTGCATTGCAGGTAATTCTACGCAGGAATGAAGCAAAACTGTTTACCAAACCATTTGAATTAATACTACTCCTAATGCTTGTATTGATAGTTTATTGCGTTTAACCTACCAAAATATTGTACCACATTAATTAGTAAATTTACTATGAGATAATAAAGTCAAGTGTCAGACCTATTAGTTTCATTAACTTACTATCAATTACTTTTGCATTTAAGCCTATGTTATTTTTCATTAACAGGAAAAAAAGAAAATATATATATAAAATGTCTCCTTTGGAATATGAATATATACATATATATATATATATATATATAGATGCCTAAAAGAACATTTATATCAAAGAAAGGGGTAATGTATTAAAAAGCAAGAAAACTTCTGGGACAAAAGCTGTAGGTATTGTTTTCAGTTGCTTTAGATTTTATAAAATCTGATTATGGAAACTAATTATAAAGAATAATCATAATTAACAAAAACTATTCTTTGGTTGATTATAGATTTTAACTTTTGTGGTTATTAAAAAAAATCTACAATTAGAATACAAAAGTAATTAAAAATATGGGAGGAGGGATGGGTTGGGTGGCTTTTTGGGGAGGAGAGAGTGTAAGTGAGAGATCTTGAATCCGAACCCTCCCACTTACACTTTAAAAAAAAATCATAAAAAAAGATAACTAAAGACATTACGAAAATTGGTTTTACAAAATTAAAATCCATAATCAATTAAAACAATCCACCTAGAACAAACCCGTGCCACTCTTGGAGCTTGGGAGTTTTTGTGCAGTTAAATTGAAATATATACTTCTTGAGGGACCTCGTTGTAAATTCGAGTCACTGGCTACTCCTGTTCCCGTCTGCTACTTAGCCGCCGTAATCCGTTGCCACTTCCCGCCACATAATGGTAACTAACTTTTGAAAATGACAGCTAGTCAACTTCCTCCCCTCCTACACGTTTTTATCTTCGTCAAATTGCCCATGTTGGACAGCCTGCAACAGCACCAATTTGACTGAATGCACAATTGCACAAATTATTGTCCAAAAAAAATGACAAAGATAATTCTTTTTTGTATTTGGATCTTTAAACTACGTTCAAACTCTAATCGATTCAATTTGCCCTACAGATCTTGATATTGATCGCATTTGTCCGTCTAAAAGAAGTTGCAGACTAACCATAGATTCAAAGGCTTCTATGGCAGTATATGCCAACAAATGCAAAACTGTGATTGTATATATTAAAACAACCACATGAAAAAACACCACAAACCTTGTCGTTTATTGAAAAGTCAGTCTCATGATTAATTTCATTCATTCGGTTTTGTATCAAGCTAATTCCTACTAGTAATTGTACTCTACAATGGTAGAGGCCTGGATTCCTAAATAAATGCAATAGTGAAATACCCACAAATATCATCTATAGCTTCTTCTCTCACTATTTGAAGGTTTATTTGTGGTAATAATGAATTTTGATTCCCACCATTATGAGTTCTTTGTAATCTCATCCAAAGAGGGGGAAAAAAAAGAACGAAAAAAAGAAGAATGAAAGAAACAAAGAACGGAAGAAAGAAAGGAAGAGTAGGGTCCAATGTTCTATTTCCTCTTCATTCTCATTATTTTCTTGAGGGAGTTCGTAATTCCATTTTTCAATTCTGATACCCTTTCCAAAATGTCGAAAAAATTGTTTCTATAACAATTTTTTAAAATTTTGGTTAACTAGTTTTGGAATCTAATAATTTGTTGTCAATTATATTCCAGCACTGACAATAGTGATAACATTTGCAATCCAGTAACAAAACTGGTCCCTATCTGTAAACTAGGAAAAAAAAATTAATAGATCCGGTTATTCATTTCTCTAATTTGGATAATTTAGTATACATGAGAACATCAATTAAGTCTATCATATTAAAGAATTACTTTCTTTTTTGCCATATTTCTTCCACTCTTTTGAAAAATCAGAGCAAAAAAAAAAAAAAACTATTTTTTTTACCATGATATTGTCAAATTTTCAAATAATAAAAATAAAAAGGAGAACATTTGTGAATTGTGACTTGCCACGGATATCAACTGGTGATAAAGAGTTGTGGGTTCTCAGGGCCCCTCTTGGCGCCCAAGCCTCGAGTCCAACCGTTTGCTCGATTCTGTACCATTTCTCAGCCGAAATTCGTTGCCGTTGCCCATTCCTTCCCGCCACCAATTCTAACTAACTCTCAGGAGAAAGAAAATAGAGAGAAAACAGACTGTAAAATATACTTTCTCCTTCTCTTGAGTTCTTGACATAGATAATTCGTCCTCTACTTCGAGCATCAAGCTTCATGGGATCCATCCCATCAACCTCCCAACCAGGATAAGAGCCTGCACACCAACTGTTTGACGAAATACCCAACCGAATTTGAAGTTCATGGTAAGCAGTACATATTAAACTATGTTAGCTCTACCTGCACAGCCTCAACCCCTAAATGACAAGTCCCTTATCTCTCTTCGCTCCCAATTCCTCCCACCACTTCACATTGATCCAACATCACATCATAGTTTTTACTATGGCAGTGTCGTTAAATGCAACCCCAGAAAAAAGGTTTCCTTCACTTCAATAAAATGCACCTCAAATCCTCTTAAACTACGACGGGACCGGTCGCTGGATAAGCATATAGTGAAGCAGAATAAAATCCGCTTTGTTCAGAAGCTCAAAACTTTGCTACTTTCCAAGCCAAAACACTTCATGCCACTACACATTCTGTACAAGTGTAGATCCTACTTATCTTTCCCTAAGCCTCGGCCCATTCTTTCAATGGTCCGTCGGTACCCCACTATTTTTGAGGTCTTCACTATCCCAACGCCACCTATACCTATGAATGCTGCTAAGCGGCTCTCGCAGACCTGCATTCGCCTCACACCTGCTGCAGCTGCACTTGCGCGTAAAGAGATTAATCTTAAGAGGGCAATGGTAGAGACATTGGTTATTAAGTTACAGAAACTTTTGATGCTTGCTTCACACCACAGGCTCCTGTTGTCTAAGCTTGTTCACCTCGCCCCCGACCTTGGTTTGCCTGTGAACTTTCGTTCCAGGCTTTGCAATGAGTATCCAGATAGGTTTAAGATTGTGGATACTTCTTATGGCCGTGCACTTGAGCTTGTCCAGTGGGACCCTGATTTGGCTAATGCTTTACCAAAATCTGAGGCTAAGCTTGATTTGATAGTGGACAGGCCCTTAAAGTTTAAGCATCTGAAGCTTAGGAAGGGGCAAAATCTTAAGAGAAATCATCAGGAGTACTTGATAAAGTTTGGGGAATTATCAGATGTGTGCCCTTATAAAACAAAAGTGGAGGATTTGCAGAAAGAATCCATTGAGGCGGAGAAGAGAGCTTGTGCTCTGGTGAGAGAGGTCTTGGGGATGACTGTTGAGAAGAGGACTTTGGTGGATCATCTGACACATTTCAGGAAGGAGTTTGGGTTGCCCAACAAGTTGCGAGGAATGCTGGTGAGGCATCCTGAGTTGTTTTATGTAAGTCTAAAGGGGGAGAGAGACTCTGTATTTCTAGTGGAGGAATATGATGATAGAGGTGTGCTTCTGAATAAGGATGAAATATTAGTGATCAAAGATCAATTGATAGAGCTAGTTAATGAAGGGAAGAGAATGAGGAGAGACAAGAGGAGGAGTTTCATTGAGAATGATGACACTGTTGATAAACATGATCATTATAGTTTGGATGCTGAAGAGGACGATGACTATGGTGATTATGGTGACGGTCTGGATGATTTGTTTGAATCTGATGATTTTGTAACTGTAGATGGTTTGGGTGATGATGAGAGTACTCAGATACTAGGGATGCAGGAGAAAATGGAGTTCTGGACAACTGAGGCTATTTCCTTTTTGGAAAATGATAGTCGAGGACCCTGGTAGAAATGGATTTCTTTTGGAATTGCTACATCGAAACCCATTAGTGCATGTGGAGTTCAGGCTAATCAATATGTTGTTTTACTTGCTGAAAGTTTCCCATAATAGTTTTCCCAGTGCTTTTGCACCTATCCTTCAGCCATTGTAAATTAACCTGACAACTTTATCGTAAACACTTGCTTCGTCTCCTTATTTTCTTCTTCTCTCCTGCCTCCTGCATGTCCTAGTCAACCCCTTTTGCAAAAATCTACTGGCTGGATCAGCTTGAACAAATGGAATTACACTCCATAATGCTTTAGATTCTTATAGTGTACTGCTAAGAAATAGCTATGGGTAATACAAAAACTAAACAGAAACTCCTAGTCATCACCAGAGAATTGTGTTTCTTTGAGCTTTGCGGATGGATGGTGAAAAGACGCCAATCTTCAAAATGATACTTGGAGCAATTCATTGTCTCTTCCAACATTAACAGTAAGTAGAGAACATTAATCCTTCAAAGCAGTATACTAGGGGTTTTGTTAGAGGTCCCAAAGCACCCAAATGAAAAAGTAATTGGCATTTGTCTAAAACGAGAAAGGAGAAAATGAAATGGTCCAACAAAAAATTACTATAATGAGTGTTGTTGTATGAGAAAAGTTTTTATAATTACCATTTAGCAAAAATGAGAAAAAAAAAAGGGGAAGTCGACATAAATAACGGGTGGGTTAATAGTGTGGCCAGTTAAAAATGCTGTTTATGTTTATTATGCTATAAATATAGATATATAGATTACTATAAAATGAGTCGAGCATTTGCTGCCACAGCTTCCAAATAGAAAACTCATGCCATAGGCTTTAATGTCGGAGGTCAAGGATGGCATACTATCATATCAGGAGAGGAAGGGATGCTAAAGTGCCTAAAGTAAACCCAAAATTAACAGGATACAGCAGCATTATTATTACCTATCAATAAATATCAACAAAGAAAGGCTTGTAGAATTTTTTTCGCAGATGCTGATACAATTAACAGCACTTTATATATCAATCTTTTCCAGATGGTATGAGAAGCCTTGTTTGCTTTCTATTACTATATAATTTCATGTACATACAAAACTTAGGTTGTGCTAAGTACGTCAGTATTCAAGCCATATTCTTTGGCATACACAAATGAGGCAACGGATTGGGGTAGTGCTGCCTATGCAAACCCCAACACCCCAAAAAAAAAAACCACAAAAAAAGAAGAAGAAAGATTACGTGTAACCAAAATTAATTTAACAATCAGTTTCAAATATCAACACCACTCATATTGTATTTCATTACTCATAATTAGTTATACTAAAATTTCATATGAAACAGGCTAAGTTTTAGCATCTAATTAATCATTACAAATTTTATTATAATTTTTGATCCATTTTCATTGCTTAGATATTTCATATAAATTGAATATCAAAATATTTTCAAAGGAATATAATTATTTAGTATTTTGACGTAGATATCAAAAGAAAAGTAATCATATAATCAGATGATTTTTTTTATTATTATAGAATCACAGTAATTTAGATACAAATAAAATGAAGAGGATCTCAATGCATCAAGAGGCAATCGGAAGCGAATAGTGCAGTCTATTTTTCTCAAGTACTTCATCGTATATAAATGTGAGAATCCAAGAGAAGTGAGTCAGTGGCTGCCATCCAATCCATAACAAGATTACTTCCAATTCGTGGGAACTACTTGTAGCAGCCTTGTTAAGAGACCATACAATTCGGTGGAGAGTAATGTTGTTGGCAAAATAAACCAAATTATTTAGTATTTGTTTGTTTATTTATTAATCTTATTAGAATTAGATTTCTAGTAGTTGTGTGATTTAGAAATTAGTGTTTTATTTGGTAATTACTTATGTAAGTGGTTTCTTACCCAACAAGTTGGTAGATTATAAATAGAATATTAGAAAGAATATTTTCTTAAGAGAGTCCAAGAAGAGTTTGTAAGGTTTAATTGTCATGAGACTTTCTAGTGAGTTTTATTATTTTCTTTTCTCCAAAATAAATATATTTTGAGTGTTTTTTTCATCCTTCAATCTACAACCTTGCATGCATAATTATTAATGGAACCCTAAAATTTGGGTTCTATAATTACTCCTGATGATGTTCCATATGATAAAGATATTGTTAATTTTGCTTTGTTTGCAACTGTGATCTAGTGGTGTATGAGGAGGCAGCCTGTGATGTTCGTTGGGTGAAAGCAATGGATGAAGAAATTCATGCCATTGAGAAGAATGATACGTGGAAGCTTACTTCTCTCCCAACTGGTAAAAAAGCCAAATGGGTTCATAAGACAAAACATAAGCCAAATGGAGAAGTGGATAGATACAAGGCGAGATTAGTGGTGAAGGGATACAGGTAGAAACCTGGGATTGACTATTTTGAAGTGTTTGCACCTGTTGCTAAACTTGATACAGTCCGGATGATAATTTCTCTAACTGCCCAAAATAACTGGAGAATTTATCAAATAGATGTCAAGTCAGCTTTCTTGAATGGCGTTCTCAATGAAGAAGTTTACGTGCATGTTAGAGGTCACGAAAATAAGGTGTACAGAGAGTCTTGTATGGATTGAAGCAAGCACCCACGGCATGGTATACAAGAATTGATTCTTATTTTTTGACTCATGGCACATTATATATTAAATTAAATCTTCCTCATATGGTGATATTGTTATTGTGTGCTTGTATGTTGATGATTTAATTTTTACAGGAGATAATCCTATGATGATTATAGAATTTAGGGAGGCATTGTAGGAATATAAACCAAACACTCGTATTTTTCCTTTATAGAATTTAGGGAGGCATGGTAGGAATATAAAACCAAGCGCTAGTATTTTTTCTTAGTTGTGCCAGGTAGTATTGGTTTCCTTTTAATACTAGTACTAGTAGTTGATTTGGCTTCGGATTCCGAATACACATTTCAGTAGCTATACATGGCTTTGATATATATAAGCCATCGAGGCTCGGGTCGTTCTAATGTGTAGTCTAGCCTCCCGTTTCATGTGTCGGACGTGGCGTCGGTTTCTTACAGAGTTTGTTGCCTCCGTGTGGTTCTTGTGAGTGTGAAACCATAGCTTTGTTTTGTGAGATTAACAGTGAAGATTTTCCCTTTGCCTCGATATCAGTTTTTCTTGTTTTTTTCCTGTGGGTTTTTACTTGTTATCATTTTGGTTCATCAAATGTGAACATTGTTCTGACTTCTAAATTATTGCACAACAAGCTATCTAATGTAGAAATTATCCCAGATTAATGTCCGCATTGTTATAAACTTCAAATTAGGAGACCATTCAATTCATCATCAGGTGCATGAAGAGTAATGTCAACATTATTTCGTTTCTGGGAAATGATGTACAGTCGAAGACCATGGTACAAATGGTTGGTCCAAACAATTTTGGTGCAATTGTTTTGGATTAGCAACTTGGAAAAGCATCAGTGCATGTGTAATTTAGTCTTGTGAAAATGTTCGGTTATTTGCTGAAAGTTCCCAAAATGGTTTATGAATGCATTTGCAACTCTATCCTTGAGCAACCTTATCACCAAGAAGCAAAGATTTGCTAAGTCTCCTTTCTCTTCTTCTCCTTCCTCCTCCTTATCCTGATCAACCTTATCTAAATCTCCCATCTGGTCGAACAAATGGCATCACATTCCTAGTTATTGGCACTTTAAATTTGTTATTATTGGCTCTTTGAATTCGTTGTTGCAGCTTTCAAAACAAAAGATTCCACGCCGTAGATGTTAATGTAGGAGGTCTAGGACTGCGTAATATCCTATCAGCAGAGGAAGGGATACCAAAGTGCCAAAAGTAACCCTGAAATAAGAAGATAAGTCAAGCTCATTACCTATCAATTAATATCCAAAGAAAGATTTATAGGATTTATTTGACAAGTAGAGTTAGAATTAATAAAGCACTTCATAATTTATACCAATAGTTTCCAGGCAAGATTCCGCAAAGAAACTAAAGTATGTATAGAAAAAATGCATGTTGATATATATATATAACTTACGCTGTGCTAATTACGTCAGGATGCAGCCCATATTCTATGGCATACACAAATGAGGCGACGGACTGGGGCAGTGCTGCCTATGAACAGGAAAAGCCACAAAAAAAAAAAAAAAAAAGAGGAGGGCAATGTGAGCATAAATATATTGAAGTAACGAAATCAACAAAGAACTCAATACACTTGGGTGGTAAGATGCAGTATTCATCCAGCCTAAATCAGAAAATGGGATGGTTATTAATAGTTATTGACCTTCCACATCTATTGAATTTAGAACTATAGCATGAAGAAACTTTATTCCCTAAAATAGACAGAAAATTTTGGAATTCAAAATTGATTGCAGTACGCAAAATAGCTAAACCGCAACTCAAGTTGGAATTTCTTGGTGAAAAAAAATCCTCATCTTAGTGTAATCAATGTTGATATTATTTCTCCATTTTGTTCACAATTATCCGCACAATACATCATGTTAGATTTTCTTTAGGAAAGTATAGAGTATTTACATCTTGGGTTCTTTTGAGTCATTGAAGAAGAGCGCTCACAAGTCACAGAAAATTAAGAACTAGCAAGCATGTTGGAGTAAATTTGTGATCTTTTGTGCATAAAGCCAAAGCTTTGTTCTCTTGTTAATTCCTTTCGTGGTTCTGCTTAATTAATGTTTCCCTAAAGCACATTTACGTGTACGTGTTATATAAGCTAAATGTTCAAGAAAATCTGCCAAATCTTGAATACATTATAAATACTAGCTTTTTCATATAGTGTTTGTTTGTAGAAAAAGTGTGAGAAATTAAAGGAAAGTTATTTTTCCTTTGTACATGTTTGATTTGCAAGAATGTTGAAAGATTCTTTTGCATTTTCCTGCATTTTTCTGCATTTTATATCCTGCAAAATTTGCAAGACTTTGAAGAAAAATAGTTAGTTACTCACACAAATCTCTCAATATCTTTCTTAGTAATCGAACGTGTATGGGAAACCTATTCTCATTTTTCTTTCCTTGACTTTTCCATACAGCTTTTCTCCTATTCAAAAGTAGCCTTACTTCTCCTTTCTTGAATAGAAAATATATGTGGGAACTACCGGTGCACTCCATCCCACATAACCATAACGACTACCACCTGTTATCACTTGTCATCACAAGTCAAAGAAACCAAAAAGAAGGAAATTACACACACAAAAACAAACATATATAACGGAAAATGATAGTGAAAGCATCTAACTAATAAAGATTGTGAGACAAGAAATATTGATTGACCTCTTGTGTATTCATGAAATTAGGTTGATGCTATTTACCCAAAAGGGCATAGGTAATGAGGCATTTATTTTACCATGTATTTCTTTTCATCTACACACGTGACCTTATAGGAAATCCAGGCCATCCAGGCCATGGTTGTGCTGAAGGTGGTGGTAGTGTGTGGGATTGTTGAAGAAATTTGTGCAACTGTGCTATATTATTACCTGGACAATGGCAATGCGCAAGACATCACCACGCAGACCAGTTGCAACAGAGCCGATGGCCATCGTTGCTGGTCCGATCACGAACCTCAGAACCATCCCATATAAAGTTAAGGCAACACCACAAGCTATAATCTTCGGTTGCAATGCCATGAAAAGCCCTGCAAGTCCCGTGAAAAATTGAAAGTGGTTAGAGGTCGAGATTTTGACCTGTGGAATTAATCTAGAGATCTCCAGATTTCCAGGGAAATCCCAACTGTTCTCACCCGTGGTAAACATGGCTACACCGGACCCAGCTTTTGACATGATCAAGATTGATCCTTCAACAATCTCCGGCATCTGAAAATGCCACCTTAATTATAGAAATATTCATCTCGTCAGTAACAATATAATCATGACCTCCAAGGGATGAAAAAAATCAAACAAAATTTTGCGTTAGTAAACAAATTATCTTCCTCATGTATCTTCCATACCTATTGGCAAGGAGAGCCCAAATGAGGCCAATCATACAAGAAAAAAAGTTGGGATTCTTAGCAAGTTTAACTGCAACAATCTTCATTGTAGACCAAAAGGATGGTGGTTTGTAGGCCACTGTGGTATTTGTGGTGGTTTCTTCCAAATCTCTCCTCATTTCAGCTTCACCCTGTGAGTCGCCATTGATGGTGCCTCCTCGGATTGTGATTTCCACCTGAGCATGAGGAGGTGAATTGCCATTTATGGGCTTAACCTTAGCCTCAGAAATTGCACGTCTCAATTCTAGCATAAACAGTAAAGCAGTGATCCAGAAGAGAGCCTGAATTACATAGGACTGAACAACAAGATCATTTCCAAGGTTTCCATACATGGCTTTTAGCAATGGCACCCCGAGAACAAGAGAGTTGTTTGAGAAACCTAAAGAGAAGGTTGTGATGGACCAACAAAAACTTCTTTTCTTGCTGCATATTGCCCATAAGCCAATACCTATCCCAATTATTGCTTTGGCTATAACATCCGCAGCCACGAATCGAAAGTTCATTTTGTAGGGATTGACATGAGATATAAATTCAAAGGTGAAAAAAGGAAGGATAAAATAACAAGTGAAGCGATTTATAGCATCGCAGTGATCAGGCTTAAACATGTGCCACCACTTTACAGAAGCATAGCCCAAGACTAATGCTAGATATAGCGGAGCCATGGCAGTCACCACCTTATATATATCTTCCCCGTCAATCATCTTTGCTTGCTATAAATGGACAGATATGTTGCTATAGGATTTGATGATGGATTGAGTGAGATTTATATATGGTGCTGAAGGATTTGATGGATTGAGTGAGACTTGGAGGAAGAACTAGAAAGGTTTGAATTGTTAGATTCGAGTGAGATTTTGTTGGGAGAGATTAGGAAACGAAACCGAAAGTGTCCCTTTATATAGGACGACAGGCACTTGCCAATGCCTACCTACCAAGAAAAGACTTTAACATTCTACCATTTCAAAAGCCCCATTAGATGCTCTAATATTTCAATTTTCATTAAAAAAAACGCCCTAATATCTTACTATATATTAAGTTATAATATAAAGCTCTAATATTGCCTAATCTATTATTACTTCTAAAGAGAATTACATCATTTTAATGATTCACCTCCCTGCAACTATTCATATTTATTAAATTAACTACTGCTTTTCTAAAAATAAAAGCTACTATTTTTTTAAATATTACAGTAGTTTACCTATTTTAAATTACTATTTTCCAACAAAAAAAATAATACCAATCATTTTTAATATTCTTTTATTAGCAGCAAACACATTGTGTGTGCATTAACCATTTTGTTTCAATAACTATTGGCAAGAGAACATGGTAAATATATAACTATATAATTTTTTTTAATATGATGGGCTTGACTTTTAACTACTAAAAGTACAAGGATCGTCTGTGTAAAACTTAGGTTCCGCTGGCGTGGAACCTTCATGGCTGCATATGCTTTGGGAGACAGAAAACCTCTTTGACTGTTTATCCTTAGATTGTTGCCTATTATGACTGTTTATCCTTAGATTGTTGCCTATTATGGACCCAAAAAAGATATATAAAAGCAAACCCACAGGAAAATTCACAAGAAATTGATTAATAGGCAAAAAGAAATTTCTTCTTCCATGAATCAAAGAGTGCTGCTGCGCATACAAAAAGAAACCACTCCGAGGTTACTGACCAGCCTATTGACTCCTTGATATCCCACGCGGCTATTCTACCAAGAGCCCGAAACCATTGCCTAGTACTGTTAATCCCATAAGACTCCAACACAAAACTAACTACAAAAACTAATCAACTAAAATAGTAAAATGCTGACATGTGGACTACTAAATAAATAATGGTCGGTTTATATTTTCCTACACTTATTCTTATTAAAGATGAAACTATTTCATTGAAGGAAGTTGATCACAGATGACATGTTCATGATTCAGATAAATGAATTAGGGACAGAGTAGTTATGGGTCCAATAAGTTGATGGTGAGAAGTCAGAATGGATGCAGTGAAAACTCTGTGGTTAAGTCAACAACACACTCCAAGCAGAAAATTGTAAGTTTTTAATACTCTTTATGCACTTAGCAAAACCTTCCATTACAAGTTTAGGCAGATGATTTTCTTGTGTTTCAATTGTAAAGTTCCACCTTATTAGGGAGCAATAAAATGGGTGGAGGAAAATCAGGATGAACTTTTTCAAAGTTGGCATGATTTTTTTTTTTCTTTTTAGGTGGGGTTGTGGCAATTGCGAACCCTCAATTTAGATTAGTAGGACCTAGTCTTGAAATAGCACAAAGTAAAAGAACGGAGTAAAACTAAGGATGGCTTAACCTAGTACCACAAATTTGTCAATGCATGTAATTGCTTCTGGGAAATTGGTTATTAACTATAAATTAGATTATTATGACTAGTGGAAAGAGCACACCGTATGGGTGTGCAAATTAAAGGGAAAAAAAAGCAGTATTGAAACAAGTAAAAGTTATTATAAGTTTTTTTAAAAAAAAATAAAAAAGAAGTTATAATTTTTTTGGAAAAAAAAAAGAAGTTATTGGAAGTAGAAGTTAGTAGAAGTTACTAGATTCAAGTAGTTCCCTTGAATAAATCTTTTACTTTTATGAAGTTAAAATTGAAAAATAAAAAGATAAACTTGAAAAATAAAAAGATGACACAAAAATTTAATACTAAATTCCCTCCTCATACTTTATATTTGGAGAAAGATGCCAAAAAAATAATTCCTTCTTTTATAGGAGAGGAGTCTTATCTCATCACAATGTCAAAGCATGCCAACAAAGCACTATAAATGGTCATTCATTGCAAAAACAATCCAACACTATAGATGTATTAAGCTATTCTTTCACTACATGGCAATTCATCTTGAAACTCATACAATTTAACCAAATCTAAAAATCCTTATTTGTTTTGTCTTCACCATGAGGAAACAGACCTAGCGGAAGTAAAGGGGGTGTAGCCTGAATTATAGGAACTGTTTTTTATCATATAAGGGGTCTAGAACTACAATGATTTGATACCTTCTTCATTTGGTCTGAGCCGTAGCCGTCCTAGTAAAATTTTACAAATTCATTTTATACATCTTCAAAAAATTTGAAATTTTTACATGTATACTTGTAAAATTTAAATCTTGCCCTCTCCCAAAATTTTAAAAATTTTTCTATATCCTCTTAAAATAGTTAATATTTGCATTCATACCTTTGACCAGATTGGCTTTGTCCCCTCATTGTTTTTGAAGAAGTGCAAGACAACTCCTTTGAAGTATACAATTTTATAGTTGATTGCATGGTCATTCATTACCCAAAAAAAAAAAAAAAACAACAAGAAGAAAAACTTCACCCAATAGATAAAGATCAAAATCTTAGACCTTTTAACCAGTAATGATCTGATCATTCAAATCATTAATTAACTTCTTTACAGTGAAGTGAAATTTTAGATAATATGGAGGGTCTAAGTGTTAGTGAAATTAATTAAATTGAAGATATATATGCAAATTTGTATGTTTTTAAATTGAGATTATCTCTCTGTCTCTCTGTTTGTTTTTTTTTTTTTTTTTGAGTGGGGTAGTGGAAATAACATAAAATGAAATAATTTAGTAGAATTAAGGATTGCTTTACCTAAGATCACAAACCTGTCAATGCGTCTAATTACTTATAGCAGATAAAATAAAACAAAGTATATCATTATGATACCAGTGAGGATCAACAACCAACTCATGGTATAATCTCGGCCACATTAACTTGTACTGATTTGGACCATCCAATTCAAGTTTTATTACTACAACTACTATTATTATTGGATTGGTTCAAGCGGAACTTTAAATCTTGCAAGGGCAGACGAAATAAAGGGAGGGAGACGGCCTCTACAGAGATATTTCATAATTATCTATTATGTCCTGTCTGGGTGAGCAGAAGAAAAATCTCATTGGGGTTAATGGCCCCCAAAAAAAAAAAAAAAAAGAAACAATTAAGGGGATCCCATAATTGAGCCATCAATTGTACAGAAATCACATGCTTGGGGTTGCAAGTTGCAACTTGCAAAGGACTTGAGCTTAACTTGGCCTGTAATGCAATCCCTCCCTCTTATATTGGTGTGTGAATCTGAATTTCCAGTTTAGCATCGCATATTGATTATAGAAGATTCTATAAAACCGACTCCTTTATAAACAACTATTGCAATTCTATACTCTAGAATCCTGTATATATAGAAGGGTTCAAGTTTGGTAGCAATCCGGATTCCAACAAAAAAGCATATCAGTGGTAGAATTATATCGTATGCAGCAAGCATCGGAATAGGGACTTTTGGACGTGGAAGGATTCATGCAAACCAGGGTTTCGGACATAGAAGGATTCATGTAAACCATTCTGTAACATAAACAATGCCAACAGCAAAATGCCCTACGATGTAGTGATGCAAACTCTGGCAAGAATGCCAGCCAAGTCTTTGATGTGATTTATGTGCGTTTGCAAACTATGCTGCTGCACGATTCGTGATCCTCGCTTTGCAGAATTGCAGTAGACTTGTTTTCAAATGGAAAATCAGGACAATTACATCACCAATATTTCGTACTAGCTCGAAAAGAATATCTTCTATAAACGATGATGATAAAGGAGGAAGACTAAACTTGCAATCACGTGCATGCAACGTTCCGAAGCCCAACTGTCCTCAACTTTCGGCTACTCCACCTCTTTATGTTTTGGTATGTTTTAGTGTCCTCATCTTCATCATAGTCCCTTTGTTTTGAACCAGTACTCACGAGATTGTAACCCTTCCAAGCACTAGTTTTCCTTACATATACCATAGTTGCGTGTGCTTGCTTGGTTTTGATCGTATAGCCAAGGAGTATTAAGTGGTGAATTTTATTTTTTCTCCTATCTTATTATCTTGGAGGTGGAAGAAGCTGTGAAATTTACACCCTAGGGACAGCATCAAGGAGAATAATAGAGAACCCTACTCAAGGAACTATCACGATTGGGAATGGAGGCAGTTCAGTCAGCTCTTGTGTCAATGGAGCTATATATTGGTTTAAGGGTCAAAGCTCTATCATATTGGTTTTTGATGTTGGCAAAGAAGTATTCCGCATTATTAAGGTTTCTTAATCAGTATATTAGGGAAGTGTTTTAGATCTTGAAGGAGGAAAATTGGCAATTTTTCCTTTTACAGAGGGCATCTCAGTGTCGATCTTGCAGGAGGAAGATTATGAGAATCATGAGGTAGTTTTAGTGAAGGAAAAGATTGATTTCCCATCCACATTGTGGGTTGTACCTCAACAGTTTTGTTTTGGAAGCATTAGCCCTGTCGGTGAGATCTTTGTACTAAGGTACTTTGAATTCAAGAAATATCTACCTTAATTTGCAGAGGAAGATGCTGAGAATCCAACACTGAGAATCTCTTGCAACAAGAAAAGATCACGATGCTGTGTATTTATCCTTCCAGATGTCTTTTCATAATCACATTGAAAACATAGTCAGCTTTAACGATAGTGGTTCAACATAATATAGACTAACTAATCTATGTTGAGTTTTTATTGGCAATTCTTGTTAAGTTGACTTTAAAATTTTTTTTTTATCTATAATATTTATGATAAACGACATTGTTGCTTCTTTAACTTGAACTATATTATATCTGCTAAATGACATAGTTGCTTGTTTAGAATCAATTTCCATCTCCTTTTTCTTTTCAAAGATTTGCATATATAAATTGACAGCGAATCAGATGTGGTTGCCTTATTTTGATGTAAAACGAGATTGACAACTGAAAAGATGACAGGCTTAACCATGACGCATGAATAACTGAACATTTCACTATCTGTTCCCATCACATGATCAGAATTCATTCTTCAATGGTTTCAGGCAATTGCAAAACGTTCCCTTAAAATTATATATCATGATTGTTCTCCTTAAAATCATATATTCAAATTGATCAATGGATTTGATCATCTCAACGTCCAAATAGATAGATATAATCAATGTTTTCCTGAATATAATTACAAAGATTGAAAACTCTCCTGTCATAAAGACTACAACACGTCAGTAAAAGGAGCCCAAGATAGGCCAATAATGGAGGGATGAGAATTTGGATTTCTGGCGTAGTTTGGCCCAAAAAATCTTCACTACACACCATAACAATTAGTGATGGGTTTACTTACCACTATTGGGACTCACTCGTCAGATATCATAAGACCAAATCTAACGATTTTGTCCACCTTATTTGTTGAGGTAATATCTGCATTAAAACTACTACTTCATCTACATATTTTATGCTGCACATACTGACACCAAGACTAGCTGTATATATAAGAGTCAGTATGACTCAAAATATTCCATGCAAAATGATTTGCCGTTCTTAAAAAGTAATTGATGTTTTATCACGCAAATTAATTGAATCTTCGATTTACGTGTTTTCTTGGTGAATTCCACACATTTTTGCCTGCTTTGTCTTGTGGAAATTACACAAATGATCTTTCTCATTTATTTGAAATCAAACCAAGCTTTTAAAAGGGATATTCCGTTGATTGGACTTTAGACACCTGTTTTGCCTCCAATTTTGGATTGATCGCAGATGTATGCAATGCAATTGAATCTTCTTCTCTGACATGCACAGAAGTAATGAAATGTGTGATGTAGGAAATGGAAGGTCAATATTGGACACGTCAAATTTAGGGTTATTTACCAATTATCCCCTTATATTTTTGCATAATAATACATGACTCTTTTATGGTTTGAACATATCTACATAACCCTTCTACGGTTTTGTGTAAGGTGGAAAATGTTATAAAACTAATGATATGAACTACTAAAAGTAGAGATTGAAATAATCTAATAGAGACAAGAAGTAGAGAGAATAGAGAATTATTCTATTATTAACTTTATTGTTCAGAAGTTGTTGTTGTAGTTACAAGTGAGGTTAGGATACCTCTATTTATAGGCAAACTAAGATCAAAAGTACATGAATCCTATTAAATATCTATACATGAATTTAGCACTTCAAGTATATGTATTTAGTAGTTCTATAGATGAACTAACGAACTACGAGAGGATACGTACCAATGAATCTTATGGGGAATACATGTATCAATCTTCTTGAGAATATAAATGGACATCCGCATCAATACAGATAATTATTTCATAACACTCCCCCTTGGATGTCCATTACACAAAGAATATGCCTCGTTAAAACCTTATTAGGGAAAAACTCAGTGGGACAAAAACCCTAGTGAAGGAAAAAGAGTACATTATTCTTGTGTATTTTCTCCCCCTGATTCAAACATCATTTGAGATCTTTTAACCGACGCATTCCAATATTTTTCACCAATTTTTCAAACGTTGCAATCAGTAATGCCTTGGTAAATAAATCTGCCAAATTATCACTTGATCGGATATGATGCACATCAATTTCACCATTCTTTTGTAAATCATGAGTAAAGAAAAAATTTTAGTGAAATATGTTTCGTCCTATCTCCTTTAATATATCCTCCTTTTAATTGAACTATGCAAGCTGCATTATCCTCATATAATACAGTCGGAAGATTTTCTTTTTCAGAGGATAACCCACAACTCTTTCAGATATAGTGGGTCATTAATCTTAGCCAAATACATTCCCGACCGGCCTCGTGAATTGCTATTATTTCAGCATGATTAGAAGAAGTGGCAGCTATTGATTGTTTTGTAGATCGCCATGAAACAGTGTACCACTACATGTAAATAGATAACCAACGAGACCTTGCTTTATGTGGGTCGATAAATACCCGACATCGCGATAACCAATCAATTCGGTCTAGATTTATTTGAATAAAATAATTCAAGATCAATTGTTCCTGGAGAGCGAAAAAATATGTTTAATACCATTCCAATGTCGCTAGTTGAGAGGAACTAAATCTTGCTAATAAATTCACAGCAAATGATATATCTGACCGTGTGCAATTAGCAAGATATATTAATGCCCCAATTGCACTGAGATATGGTACTTCAGACCAAATATCTCTTCATTTTCCTCTCGTGATCTAAAAGGATTTTTATTAGGATCAAATGATCTGACGACCATTGGGGTATTTAATATATGTGCTTTATTCATATAAAATCGTTTTAGGGTAAAAAACCGCGGTGGTTCTCAAACTTTCAACGCGGTTCGCTTTTAGTCCTCCAACTATTAAGGTGTGCACTTTGGTCCTCCAACTAGTAGATCCTGAATAATGTTAACCCTTCCACCCAATTCATATCGTATTGTTGATGAAACACAAAAGTGAGGGGTAAAGAGTCGCGCTCACAAAGTGGGGGAAGAACAGATGAAAACCCCTAAAATCATCATCTCATAGTCCACTTCTTCCCTAAGATCAAGAATTTTGCTATGAAAGAGAGTCGCGGGTCGACCTCATCTTTGGGATGAAGTGGATCAGAGTCTTTTGAGGTGAAATGAGAAGGCTAAACACCCGGCTTTTCCAACTTGCTCCTGTGGAAAAGTGAGCAGGATGTGACTTGGACAGCTCAAATCCTGGTGAGATATGCGACGCTACGGAGTGTGAGTAATCGGGATTGGCTTGATGGAGAGATGTGTCGTAGGTCAATGGAGGTGATACCTGGACTTTTAAGGAGAATAAATGAAACTGAACGCCAAAGGGATGAAGTCCAAGAAATGGTGACAAGATTGGAAATAGAGGCTGCAAGATTGAAGGGAAAGTGAAGCCGAGATAGAAAAAGAGTTCAGACAAAACCGCTAATAAGTGGATTTTTTGACTAATGATAGTGTCTTGGTTGTAATAACGCTATTGCTAGTTTGGTGTCTAGAATCGGGAGGGTCTTCCGAATGCTAGAACTTGAAGCGAGCTGAAGATTTCATTTTGTGAAATTTGGTTGTAGTATATGAAAATTTGTTTTCTCATCCCGAGAATTTGGCCTTTTGTTATCCTGGCATTTGGCCTTTTGTAGTGTTGCCAAACTAAAGTGGCAGCTGAATTGTACAAATTATTGAATGGTTAATGGAAGTACTTATTAAAGATGCAACTAAATGTTGTCATATATTGATACTTGATGCACAATTGGACAAAAAGTTGGTCAAAAGGCACACCATTTTTGGTTAGCCATTATACATTAGGTAGACAAAAGCTAATCGAGATTAGCACATGGCAACCATATAGTGAGACACATTTCCTAATCGCTAGGCAAAGTTAAGCATTCAAGTCCAACTTGCATATTGTATTGTAAGTGGCATTTTAGAGTGGTTTAAGTCACTGCGTGCCTTTGTCTCTTCCACCTTCATTTCCACTTCCTCCTTTGCCTCTTCCTCCTTTGCCTCTGGCCTCCTTTACCTCTCTTCCGCTTCCATTTTCCCTCTCCAATTCTAACCAAATGGTGGTTCTTGCCTAGATATGCATAATTCAAATTAATGAATCCTTTATCAAGATCTCACAAAGGCCTCTTTGAAGTATTTTTCGCTTTTGCCTCCGAAAGTGTTTGCTTGTCGTGTGTGGATTGCTTGTGGAGTGTTGTCGTTTTGTCGCTTCAATTGTCTCCGCCTCCCTTTGTCATGGTCTTGAAGATTGAATGTCACTGTTACAGGGAAGTTGTGCCGGTTTTGACCTTCATAAACATTGTGTTTGAGGAGAATTGTTCTGCCTCCCTCTGCTTGTTTTGTCTTTGTTCCTTTCTAATCTGGAATTTTATGCATCAAAAACAAGTTAGATTTCTTGTATACATACATATATAGGCTCATTCCAAATAACTTACAGTGTTGCCTTTTCGATGGCCTTATTAAGAGGATTCTTGAACCGTGAGTCGGGTTTTCATGTATTTCAGATTGGTCTTGACCTTCATTTGGTTGGACAACCACTTCCCCGGCATGTAGCTATATTGTGTCCAGATTTTCCACACTGCGTATGTATAACAATTCTTCTCCCAGCCTCTTCCCATGATTTTTTCCTCCTGCACACTCTCTTCTAGCCTTTCTAGGGCCTTCCGGTTGAGCAACCTGTGATAGGTGGGTCTAATAGAGGCATTGTAGATGGAGGCCATAAAATCTCTCCAATCGATTTGAGTAGATGTTAGAGTATATCTTCAAGAGGTCCCATCTGTAGCAGCCTTCAAGTTCCTCAGGTGGTCTCCGCTATTCCCGTGAATTGCAGCAATAGCATGACAACAAGGAATACCACCGATTGTCCACAAATTACATGTACAATGTCTCCTCTTTAGATCCACAAAGATATTGCTCACCCTCCTGCCTTTCACTGGTAGCCAACCCGAATTCCAAATAGATTCCAATTGGTTGAGGTCTTCACTCTTCTATCCACAATATCCCCAATTGGTCCAACTGCCCTTTACGCTTCTCACCGCTTCCTTTCTTAGTTGAATCCTCTCCATTACATATTCTCTAATAGTTTCCAACATTGAAATTATAGGCTGGTCTCTAGCTTCAAGAATAAATAGCTGCATTGAATGACTCCACACAAGTTGTTCACTATCATATCACATTTGTGGGTGGAAAAATAGGCCTTGCACCAATACTTTGGATGAGGTGCCTTTTCACCCAATTGTATGCTTCCCTGTCATATTCCTCCAGACCGACATTGCTTTGTATAAGGTGCTCTACAAGTTGTACAAGATGCAATCTTCCACAATCTCTTTCAATGCTTCTCCTGGATGCTTCTTCTTAAAATTTCTATAAAGATGCTGCACACAATACCTATGCTCACAGTTTGGGAGCACATCTGCCAAAGCTCATTCAATCCCTACAAAACCGCTTGAATGGTTAACTATCAAATTCCCACCCAACAGCTTGAAGGAGGCTAGTGTTGTAAAAAAAATATTAAGACCGCATTACCTTTTGTTGATCTCAAATGAAAGTGTAATGATGTTGATTTTCAATCCCAAGTCATCACTCAAGAATTGAAGAAACCAAGTCCACTGCTCGTTGCTTTTTTCTCCACAACCCATGCAATTGGCCAATATCCATTGTGGGTCCACCCAATAGCACTAAGTAACTGCCCCGATATGTACCCTTCAAATGACATCCATCCAAGCCTATAATGGTCTACACCCATCTTTAAAACCCTGTTTCAATGGACCAAGGCAGCATAATCGCATGAAAGTTGTATTACCTCTAGCATTTCTAAATGGACTGAACATAACTTCCATTGTACCTTCCTTCATGCTGCTTCTTTATCTCATTGCAGATTCCTATATTTTCTTGTATTGTGCTTCAAAGACGCCATTTATAAGTTGAACAACCTTGAGCCTTGCTTTTCTAGCCACCCATCTTGTAATTTGTGCTTGGTAATCCTCATGAACATCGCCTAAGCTCTCTAATGAATTTTTGTGTTGGACCTAATCCTCTCCATATATCTCTCTGATAGCCACTGGAAGTAATGTTCGCTTTTCCATGCATGGTTGTAATTGGCATGCACATCATTCATTGTCTTAACTACTAAATCTTGAGAACCAAGTGCCTTCTCAATTGATAAAACAAACCACTCATGGTTTTTTGCATACAGCCCTCACCTCTTTTGTCTATTCTTGCATGTCCAAACTGCTTGCCCAATTTGATGCCATATTCAGAATCAGCCTTGAATTGCTCCTTGATTCAACTTCATCCCCACTTCAAATTTTGGATCCATCAAGAATTTCTCCCATTCAAATCTCTTGTATCTATCTTGGAAATGGGCATCATCTTCATCTGATGATCCGCAATCACTACTTAGGTGATCAGGCACCTTGTCTTCTTCTAATGCATTACTTTGAACTACATCATTGATGCTTTATCCACGCTTTTCTTCTCTCTCAATGTTTTTTTTTTTCCTTTGAAACAGTGTTGTTGTTCATCTCAGATTGTTTCCTTGCTCACCACTAGGTCGTTGTGATTGTCGACTGTTGTTTTCCTCTCGGGTTGAAGAGTGATTAGCTCCTTGCTGCTCTTGTGACTGCTGGTTTTCTTCATGCTGTCTTGGTATATCCTGTGTATGCTGTGAAGTGTTAGCTTCATTTGTCCCAGCATTCAAGTTTTGAAGAAGCTCTTCATCCATACAAAACTCTACATCCCATTCAAACCTGTCTACTTCAACTTTTGATTCAGATTCGGTTTCACCATCAATATCTCCTATGGTCTCTTCAAATCCATCCACTGTTGTATCCTTCTCATGTCTTGAATCTCCAGCCTCGCTTCGCCACACTTGATGGGTTGTGCCAAAGGTTGGTGCCATTATCTACTGAGACTTATGTGATGGATGGTGCGGTATTCTACATACAATTTCATAACAAGGATCTCTAATTACTCTACCTTCACCATCCAACTCCTCAATTACTACACCTGATTTGTTATTCTCTATCGATTTAACTACATTAGACTCTTTCAAAACCTGATCAATTTCTTCAATCAAGTGGTTACAATAAACCTCCATCACTTTGTATTGATAAGCCCACTATCAACTTGATCACATCAAGATTCTGTACACAATACCTCTATCAATCCGTAGTTGATGTCTTTGGTTGGCTCAAGATAATAGTACATTATGGCTGCCTTAACATGTCCCAACTCTTCAACCATTGCATTCAACTCATGCATTGACATTCGCTCACAAATACATAGATCTACATAGTCAATATCACCCCCAGATAACTTATGTAATTGTCCCACTGAATTTTTCCTCCATGATGCAGCCTTATGGTGAACCATTCAGAACCTGGCTCTATATCAAAATGATTATCTAATTATTAATTGATTAATTACTTAAACAAGTGATTAACCACTAATTTATAGAAAACCTCTACTGAGCACACCCTGTCAAGTTCCACCACGTAAATCGTATGCATAAATTGTATTAAACCCTTAACCAAACACTATTAAATACAAAATGACATTACCCAGTTGTATTATTAAAAAGGTTGCAGGACCAAATTGCTTTTTATGGGAATCAAAACTTTATTTTTTTTTTGCAGGGATTGAAAACTACGTAGGCCCCATATCTAGAACCACATTCCCCCCACAATCGATACCAAATCGCCCCGCATTTAGACCCACAGCCAAAACAAACACATATAAGTAGTTACTCTACTACACAAATCCATGAAAATTTGACATTTTTTGCAAACTAAGAAGAAGAGGCCATACCAGTGATACTATTTGGGGTCGGGTAGGCGCTCTCCTCCTGATTTTCCAGTCCATTGTGTCAGTAGTAGCCACCTGACCACTCCATTCTTCCCCGCAGTTAATTTTTACCTCAACCAATCAAGAGATTTTCCGTGTGTTTTCTTCCCTTCTTAAGTTGAGATGATTCGATTCACTACAATAACATTTTGGGGTTTTCGCTTCCCTTTCATCACCGGTCACCTACTTTACCCTCACTTTTGTGTTTCCCGTCAACAATAATGTATGAATTGGACTAAGGATTAACATTATTCAGATCTACTAGTTGGAGGACCAAAAGTGTACACTTAATAGTTGGAGGACTAAAAGCGAACCGCGTTGAAAGTTTGAGGACCACCGCGGTTTTTAACCTATCGTTTTAATACCTTCTGGGTATAAACAATTTGGTGGACAAAAATTCCACCTTCCAAATGGTCAATTTGTAAACCAAGATAAAATTTTGTCTGACCAAAATCTTTGATCTCAAATTCTTTCTTCAAATATTCAACAATTTTCTGGATCTCTTTAGGAGTTCCAATCAAATTAAGATCATCAACATATACCGCAATTATCACAAAATTTGACCCATTTTTCTTTATAAAAACACATGGACATATTGGGTCGTTAGTATAACCTTCTTTAATCAAACTTTCACTGAGTCGGTTATACCACATACGTCCAGATTGTTTAAACCCATACAAAGACCTTTGTAATTTAATAGAATAAACATCTTTAGGATTTGATTTACATGCTTCAGGCATGTTGAATCCTTCAGGGATTCTCATGTAAATATCATTATCAAGATTTCCATATAAATAAGCAGTGACTACGTCCATTAGACGTATTTCTAACTTTTCATGTAATCGCTAAACCCACAAGATATCTAAATGTGATCGATCCACTACAGTGAATACGCTTCATTATAATCAAATTCAGATTTTTGTGAAAATTCTTGGGCTACAAGTCTTGCTTTATATCTTATAATTTCATTTTTCTCATTTCTTTTTCTCACAAATACCCATTTATATCCCACTGCTTTACACCTTCGTGTGTTTGACTATGTGTCCAAAACTTTCTTTTAACCAATGAATCTAATTCAGATTGGATCGCATCTTTTCATTTCCCCAATCAATTCTTCACCGACATTCATCAACCGATATATTTTCATGATTCTCATTTTCTTTCATAATATCAAGTGCTACACAATATGCAAATTCTTTTCATTTAGGCTCCAATTTCAAAATTTTTATAATTTCATTCTCTTCAGGAGTAAACTCTTCAGGAGTTAGCTCTTCAGGAGCGACCTCTTCAGGAGGTTAAACTTTATCATGACATCTATTTCATCTCCGGAGATATTTGAAATCAAAATGTGTCATTTTAGTAGGCCGGCCTTAAATTCATTTGTAGCACTTGTATGTGTGCTTCAGGGACATCAATTTTGACTATAGTATTTCTTGCAGGAATAGTCAATTCATTGACTCTTCTAGAGTCGATAAATATATTTGATAATTGATTTGCAATTTGTTGCAAATAAGTAATCTATTCACATTATTTGGTATGAGAATTAAGGAAATCCAATAATATTTTTCAAATGATTTCCTTTCGGTTGATTATTCCTCCCCCTAATGTCGGGAAGTGTATAATAGATCACCCATCAATATTGCATGATCTAATTGTAAAGGGTGATTTCACATCCGATATAAATCTTTGTTGGAGCCACAGATAATAAAAGGGGGCATGTATGAATAATTGTTGGCTCTTATTTTTGACAAATCATAAATATGTTGGGATCAGTAAACTTCTGATTTAATCAAATGAGAATAAAGATAACTATAACAATAACCATTTCACCTTTGAATGGTTTTGTAGTATAATCAATCTTTATCTCACTTGATGATATTTGTTTGTCTCATTTTGTATCTCGAAATAATATCCATTTCAGCGGATATTTTTAGATTCAATAAATTTTTTCGAGACTTTGGGAGAGAATAGTACATCATTTAAAAACTTTACTCCTTCAGGGAGAAATACAGTGGTGGTTCTTCTGGAGTTTTTAATTATTTTACCACCATCACTAATTGTATTTATCTCTTCTATTCTCAGATAGGAATATAGTGTGCATAGTAGCACTATCAATGAGACGTACATTATCATCACCATAATTTTTAATCCCAAATATCTGATATTCATTTCTTCTTCAAGAAGAAATAACAAATAAATATTTCTTCTACAGGAAGAAATAATAAAATAGTACAACAATTTCTTCGTCAGGAAGAAATAATAAAGAAATATTCTTCTTCAGGAAGAATTAATAATGAAACTTACAAATAAATGTAAACATTAATAAAATCCATAAATAACATAACTGATGACATAAAATATGTGAAAATAACAATTAACCAAATTCTAAATAAATATCCAGGGTTTGGCATCAATTTCTTCTTCAGGAAGAAAATATGATTATTACTATCATCAATTGCACAATCAATTTACACCTTCAAGGTGTTTGTTTATGATGATTGATAAAGGTCAATAAAATATTTAGTTATATGATATATACGTGACTAATGACCTTTAATACTATATAAATAGTATTTATTTTGGGATCTTTCTTTTCACATTCTTTCTTATCATTATCCCACTTCAGGTGGTATATATCTATCTTAACTGCATCTACAATCACGACTGTAGTCATAATTTAAGTCGCATTCACTTCAGGGAATGGACTAAATCCATTAATTTGGATTTTAAACTGAAGCATGTAATAAATTCAAAATACTTATCAAATTCATTCTCTCGATATTGCTACTTTAGGAGCATATTCGAGGAGTAAAATATGGAGAATACATTTTTCACATATCTATATCAGTGATATTTTTTGCACATAATAACTTGCAGCATTCAATAACTTTATCATATCGAATTTTATAAGAACGACCATCTTCAAGTGATCAGATCCTTTTCTCTTAAAGGATAAACGAATCCTTGCGTATCATTTTTCTATTAATGGTGCCTTCAAAATCTATTTTTTATCAAGATATATTTCACCATCTAATATTCATAATAAATAATTCATTGATAATAAAGATAAATAAACAGAATTGAATTCAACAATCAGGTACGAGAAAGTAAAAGCAACAAGGGCAGCATCCAATCAGCTCCAAATGAGTTCACAATCACGGGTACATGCAAACAGCAATACATACAACTAGAAGCTCATGTGATGCTCAAATGACCATTTAGGAAAAGGTTGACATTTGTTGCACCGTACTAGCTAAGGATTATTTGCAATATAAAAGGTTCACTTTCAAATAGTAGAAACAAAAAGCCTAGAATTTCATGACTTTTTCTTTCTTATTTGTGTCATCCAAGAAGTTTCTTTTTAGTTAAGCCAATCAAATAATTTGCATACGTGTAAGATGGCATACGACTGGTTTTGAAATAGATATATCTTTTAATCCCCTGCTATTGATGACATGTTCCCCAAGGCCTTTTCTGATTTCTATACGTCAAGTTTAGTGCTTTTGCAATGAATAGTAAAGTATTTTCTTGTAGCAACTCAATCATATAGAAAGCAAATTAGATGGGCAAACATCATATAGTAATGATTTGTGGGCATGTTGGTACTAACCTGTGACAAGTCTGTGCCCAATACTTTTCTTAAAAGAGTTGAAATGAGTCCATTTCAATGTGTTCTAGTTTTGGCATTCCGAATCATCTGGTGCATAGAATTCAGCAGGCGACCATAAGTCAATCCGGGTTTCTTCTATGCAGTTTGGATGAAGCTGTATGTCATGGCTCCAGTGACAAAGATTTGTGATTCATATATGCCCAATGGTAGAGACTCGTGCTGATAACGTGTTATAAAACTAATGATATGAACTACTAAAAGTAGAGATTGAAATAATCTAATAGAGACAAGAAGTAGAGAGAATAGAGAATTATTCTATTATTAACTTTATTGTTCAGAAGTTGTTGTTGTAGTTACAAGTGAGGTTAGGATACCTCTATTTATAGGCAAACTAAAATCAAAGGTACATGAATCCTATTAAATATCTATACATGAATTTAGCACTTCAAGTACATGTATTTAATAGTTCTATAGATGAATTAACGAACTAGGAGAGGATACGTACCAATGAATCTTATGGAGAATACATGTATCAATCTTCTTGGGAATATAAATGGACATCCACATCAATACAGATAATTATTTCATAACAGAAAATGGATAGAAATCATTTTTAGTTATGGGAATTGATTGAGATTCAGGCCAAAAGTGCGTATAATAATGCTATAATATTCACTCAATTCTCCAATGATTTTTGCATAAATGTCTATTTGATCCTTCTACGGTTTTCAGCCCTTATTCAAGTCAGATTAAGTAAGGGCGCAATATTGGCTTTTCAATTAACGGTGTCACAGAAGTTATTCTATGTCAAATTTGCACTCCACACACAATTACAAAGGGTTTATATGGATATTTTAAAATTCTAGAGGGGTCGTATGTTATTATTTAAAAGCATAGAGAAGTTGTGCTTAATTTATCTTTAACGTTAAGTAGAATAGGCAAATGATCCATTATTTTTTTGGGTAATTGAAGAACAAAACGTTCTCGAACTCAATCTATTATAGTCATGGGAGCCAAAATTACTCAATTTTTCTAATAAAAAAGGGATAAAACTTTCTAAATAAAATTCAACATGTGATAACAGATGCATTTATTTCTTTGAAACTGCAGGAGAAAACTTCCTAAGAAAGTAGGAACTGGTAAGTAGAGTAGAAAATTTATTAAACAAGCAGCAAAACAACTATAAAAAAGCTTGCTTCCATCATGTGCGTATTTTTGGATACTTTTTAGCACCTGCTTAAAAGCACTAGCCACTAATCCAAATGATTAATTGTCTTGTATACAACATTTCAGTGATACAAGCACATGGAAGACCTTCCAAATCTACACGATTTCCATATTTGTGGGGTCTAAACAAACCACGAATTGGCTAAGTCTCCGGGCTAATAATAAAATATGCTAATTTCTTGTTCTCTCATGCTTCCGAAATATATATAGACTACATTATATACCACCAACAGAACTTAGGCCGTCACACGAGAAAGGGTTTTATTTGGATTCTTTTTCACACGAGAAAAGGTTTCATTTGGATTCTTTTTCTCCTGCATCTTAGTTTGGCCTTCATAGAAGAGTTGTTAGCGTAAGATATCCAGGACCGCATAGTACCCTATCAGCAAAGGAAGTGACAGAATTGTTCCAAAAATTACCCTGAATGACAAAACACAGAAACTTCTGTTAATTGGGTATTTGGAAAAATAAGAAATACTTTTGGATCCATCTAATTAATAGGTACGAGTATATAGAAGAAATGCTAAGACATTTCATAAGTCTTGTTGAAAATTAAAGCTTACGCTGTGCTAAGTACGTTGGCATGCAATCCATATTCGTGGGCATAAACAAATGAGGTTATCGATTGCGGCAATGCAGCCTATCAAAAGCATGAGAAGAAAGAAGCATTAATACACTTAATTAATAAAAAGTAGCATGGAAACGGCGGGGGGAAAAAAAATGATCAGAGATGTCTACCATATTCAAACAGGTTGGTTCATAGGCTAGAATACCTAAACTGTTCTTGTTCTTTAAAGCTCTCAAATTCTTTCTCCTAGGCTTTGCTTATTTAATTTTTTCTTTTGGTGCCATAAAGAAGACAAGAATTTATGGTGTACAACTGATGACCATTATGGTATCATTCCATGTATGTTGTTTATATTAATGCATGCAGTTTAAGTATAAATCAGCCACTGAAGAATAACAACAGACAAAAGACGACAGCAATTTATAATTGGACCCCAAAAGGGAAAAAGGAGGGGTGGAGAACAATAAGCATCTTTCTTTCCAATTCAGATGTCGTGTAAACAAAAAACTATTATTTGTCCTGTTCTTTTTTTTATGAGATTACGTGGCATCCAACAGCAATTGCTCCCCCCTTTGATTAACCCTTCAGTGGAATGGACTAGACGAATTAATCAAGAATCTGATGGTCTAAGATCTGACGATGGTGATGCTGGTGGAGTGGTAATCTGGCAAGGAATTTAAGTGCATGTAGTCGATCCCTAGCTAATATTTTACCTGCATCACTGCAATGCGTAGCACATCTCCTCGCAAACCCATGGCAAAAGAGCCTACAGCGGTTAGTGCTGGTCCAACTACAAACCTTAAAACCATCCCATAAAAAGTTAAACCCACACCACAAGCTATAAATCTTTCTTGCCATGCCATGAAAAGCCCTGCATGGAAGATCCCATCGGATAACAAGTTCAAGTACTGAGTTAGAGAGGTTTTCTCCTGCATAATCTCAATATTTCATTTCAAGGGTAAAAAGGATTGTACATAAGTAAAATGTTTCTCACCCATGGTAAACATAGCCACTCCACCCCCTGCTTTTGACATGATCAAGATTGATCCTTCAATTATTTCGGGCATCTGAATATGCCACCTAAGGGACAGTTCAAATTCATCAACAATATGTCAACTGTCAAGCAAACAAAATGTTGCATATGTTACAAGATCTTTTTTTTAACGTATATGCATACCTGTTGGAAATAAGAGCCCAGATGAGGCCCATAATGCAAGCGTAAGAATTTGGATTTTTGGCAAGTTTTGTCCGAACAGTCTTCAGTACGAACAGAAAAGAAGCTGACTTGGTCGCCACTGGTGTGGCGGAACTTTCTTCCAAGTCTTTTCCCATCTCGATTTCAGCATGTGGATCTCCATTCGTGGAATTTGCATCAACAGCTTCAGACCTTGCTCGTCTCCATTCCAACAGAATAAGCAAAGCAATGAACCACAGAAGAGACTGCATAACGGATGACTGGACAACAAGATTAAGTCCTAAGTCTCCGTACATGGCTTTCAACAATGGGGCTCCAAGAACAAGAGTGTTATTCAAACTGGCTAAGGAAAAGGTGGTGATAGACCAATCAAAGCTTCCCTTTTTACTAAAATTCACCCAGATAGCCAGAATTATTCCAACGACAAATTTCGCGATAACATCCGCCGTGAGGAAGCCACGATTCATGGTGTAAGGATTAACATGAGCTGTGAACTCAAAGGTGAAAAATGGGATGATAAAGTAACAATTGAATCTGTTTATGGCATCGCATTGATCAAACTTAAACATGTGCCACCACTTCACGGACCCGTAGCCTAATCCTAATGCTACGTAAAGCGGTGCCATGGCCGTCACCACCTTGTATATATCGCCTCCGTCTATCATTTTTACGTGTGGTAATGTACCAGAAATTGATTTTGAGTTTTGAGGGTTTTAGAAGTTTTTGGTTGAGAGAGATGGAGAACCAAAGGAAAATGTGAGGATTTTATATAGGAGAGTGGTTTTGGCCGCTTATGCAGCGGTGTCCTGGTGCCTTCGTAGAGTCATTTCAAGTTGATTAGAGGTCAAAAAGTTAAATTATTTATTTGCCACCGAAGCCCAAAACTGTACAAAATTTGTAAGCTGGAGTACAGATACTTCATTGGATTGATTGGATATCTCAGGCATGATATATCTATCTTGGTGTGTTTTTTTTTTTTTGGGTAAATAAAATGTCATGCATAACCAAGTTAAAATGTCAAGCTACAGTCATTCTTGGGAAAACGAAGTTCACCTTGTGTGAAATTCACAGCCTGGAGAGTCGAAATCAAACTTTTCCAAGTCAGCCTGCATATTAAAGTTAAAGAAACTTACATTTGGTGTACTATTTGAATTTGACTCATAGGGTCTGTAGAACTAATGTTGTCATAATCAACAAATGCATAATCTGCTGCATCCTTCTTCTTGGCAAGAGAGGAGTATACATCAGGTTCCTGTAAATCGTGATCAATAGTGTGACATAGACTTTCCACAATGTTTGCAAGTGCTTGGAGCACTTACTCTAATAAGCAGCCTCATAATCTGTGTACTAGACTTGTACTTGTTCTCTTCTGTTTTTTGGAAAGTAAAACAACCAGCCACCTAACTAATTACTACTACTTAATAAGCAGACATCTTAAATTATATTCATCGAATCTTAGGGGCTGCATTAAAATAATTTTGGAAGTGGTTCATTTATACCACATAGAATCCAACTTGGCATGTTCCACAACAGCACTATACAACAATTTTGTTACTATGTTGTTCAAAGTATTGTTCTAGCACGTCATTCTTTTTCTTTCTTGCTTAATTCATCAGCATCTCATAGGCTTTGGCAACCTAAACGAGCCAACGTGAGTGTTCATTCATTTGCAACTTAAACAAGAATGGCAAACAACGAAGGATAGTCTCCTACTACTTTATCCATACGTACTTCTTTAGAAGCAAACTTTTGAAATCACATTTCATGGATTCGTGACATCATTAATTGCGCCTAAAATTTAATAAAGGCCTTCAAAAGTAAAAATGTCAACTCTCGGTAGTATTTTCGCACTGTGGATTAAAGGGTTTTTGCTTTTCGTACCTCAGAAACAGAAATTGAACTGTTAATAGTGGAAATAACACTAGTGGAATTACTGACTACTCGGCCATGTTCATTATTGATTGATGAATCTTAGACAGACAAACTTAATCTATGTGAAGGATTCAATTAACTGCATGAGGAAAGAAAAAAAATTTTACCAATCATGAATACCAGCAATTGCTATATATATATATATATATATATATATATATATATATTTGAAGGCAAAGTAGTAAGCAAAAGGAGTTGGAAATATAATGAATTCATAGGTGCCAATCACATCTCAATTACATTTCATCCATTCAAACCCACTCATTAATAAGTGGATTTGAATATGTAATGAATGGTTGAATCAATTAAATCTGTTTAATTTATGGGTAATAGATCGATCCGTATTACCTATTCAACCCATTTAAAAATAGTTACATATTTAAACTCAATTTTTGGTGGTGGTTAAGCAGATAAATTTGAATTTCAATAGAAAAATAAGTTGTTATTATTTGGCAAAAAAATCCAAAATAAAAAAAAAGTAGAATTTCAAACAGGTCATAAATGAGTAATTGAATATATCCATAGTCATTACTTGAATGAGTATAAATGGATTAATCTATTTTGACCCATTTATTAAATGGATATAAATAAATTAACATAATTATACCCATCATCCATTTATGACCCGTTGGAACCTGTTCAAGCCACTCATTTTGAGATTTCTAAGTGTATTAGAGAGCAGTGCATGAAGATTGAAGAAGATTTTGACACGTAGATATATTGATGATTTTTCATGGAACATTCTTCAGTTTCATAACATGATTTTGACCTTTACACTGGTTGAATATAATTATGGGGGATGATCGGGCAAGTAATTCTCTGTTTTACAATGTTTTAGCAGAATATGACTTATGCTTATTCCATACCTCGAAAATAAACAAGATCCCCGAAACAAATATATGTAATTCTCCTCGTTTTAATCTTTTACCCTGTGAGGAGACTATCAATCACTCACACACACACACACACACACACACATTTCTTTTAGTGGATTGTATTACTTCATCTGTCAACATCCGTTTCAAAAGTCATGTCCTGTGAGAAATACAATTCTTGGAAGTTTCAATCCAGCCTCCACTAAGCAGGTTACGGGCAAATCTTTGATGGAAAATGATGCAACACCCTGTGTTGGTCACTAATTCTGTGACATCCACTGAGAATTTATTAAAATGCTCGGTACTGGACAAATTCCACCATTCATGAATTCATCGGGTTAAAAATATACAGGTACCAGATTCATGTTATTACCCATGAAATTTGTAGTTTTAAGTAAAGTTACGCAGGTTAAATTTCAGTCTCACCAAGCATTGTTTTTCTTTCATTGCTACAAGTTTTTGGACTATGTGATCATATATATACCACCACACGATCCACAGGTTGCAAGTACTTACCTCTTCTATGGTGCTTTTGATGCATGCACGCGTAAGTTTTACCATGGCAAACTGGCATTGGTGGAATAAGAATAATATCCGATCTAGCTAGTTGAGGAACAAGAAACTCTAGGAGAATTTCCGAGTCTTGATCTAAATATCAAAATTTTGAGTTTGCAGGTTTCACATTTGTAAACCAGACTAGAGTTTTGTATGTCGTTCAAAATCAAAGCCAAAGTGTCAGATTCGACTGATTTGAGCAAGATTGACCTATGTCCAACTCAACAGAAAAGAATATCGGGTGAAGAAAGATTGGGTTGGCTGATAATGTCAGAGAGACGGAAAGTGGAAGGTGCTGAATTCAAAACTTTTCACTTATAAGAAAAAAAAATCGGAAATATTGGGTGATCAAATTCGTTATTGGGATTTCCTTGTTTTCAGGTTTTGTTAGCTTCTTTCAAGCTAATAATCATACAATATGAAAAATGACAACTCGAGTGATTCTTGTCTTCTTCTCGAGAAAGATTGATTCAACAATTCAGTTGAGACAGAAGGGGATTTTGTAGATTAGTGAAGTATGCATGCCTGATAAATGGAATATATGCATGGTTGGTATTTGCAAGGTTATCGAAGACAATTTGGTTTTGGATGCTTTTGTGCTTAATGCGTTGTTGAGCTGCATGCTTCACGGAAATGAACAGAATGAACCTCTAGTGGAAGAGAAAGAAGGGCATACATTTGTTCATGCTTTCTTTGACTTATTCCCACTGTCTAATATCTATATATACGGATATATCCATGTACCACGTTCACAACCCGTGTATGTTATAACTTAAAAGAGTTTGGCGGTCAATCAATTTCTTGATGAATATCCAATTCTGTGAACTGTTGACACGGTTTGACCACGGATTTAGTGAAAAGAGATAAAAAAAAAATTGTGTAATTTAAGGGGCTTTGTTCAAGGCGTCAAAGAAAAGATGCTGGCATATGAAATGAAATATGTGGTGGTTTAAATCCCATGTTGTCCATGCTTTTCTCTATCCTACACATTTTATGTCATTGCATAGACAAAGAAAAGATGTGCTAAGGCATCTAACAGCTATTGTACTTAGTACTTTCTTTGAAATAATCTTAGCTGTTTTTGTAGCCTTTCTAGTTATGATACAAGTATAAAGCTTTTCCCCACCATTGCAACTCGACACAAATTCAGAAAGACACTCTGGCCTATTGATTCTCACGACATTGTAAGTTAGCTGAAAGCAAATTTCATGAAAAGTGTAAGTGTGTAACATGTTTCGGGCTATAGTCTCGTATATGGAAAAATCTGGACGGCCATTAAACTATTATTCGGATCAACTATTGGCCATCAAACTATTTTTTGTCACTAATTGACCTCTAAACTAACTAATCAGCACACTTATGACCATTTTGTTGATTATTGCTCTTAATTTGAAAAAACAGAATATGTGGCAAATTACAGGGTATATTTGTCCACTACTATTTTTATCCAAAGTAATCATATTTTTTCCTCCAAATAATCAGAACACGTGGCAAAGTGCAGTAGGGCTTTAAATTGAATCCCTATTTTTCATCCAAATAATCATGTTTTGGTATATATTTGACGTCTGAAATAATGAGGGTTATAGCGTTAGTAATGGATAAAAATATCCCTGTAATTTGCCACATATTCTGATTATTTTCTAAATTAAGAGTAATAATCGATGAAATAACTATGGGTGTACTGATTAATTAGTTTAGTGGCCATTTAGTGATGATGACCAAAAGTTGGTCCGAACCGTAGTTTAATTATCGTCCAAGTTTTTTGCCCTTCATATATAGTATCAGTTGCCCAGAACAAGATCACAATTCATCAAACCTCAACTACGCCTTCAAAACTGGTGATATTTTCTTTTGCTTTTTCAATCTCAAAGTTTAAAATACTTAATATTTGAATTGATAATTGAAAAACTAAAACTATCTTTTTTTCCTTTTTTTTCCATTTAAGTGATGGCATGCTGCAAAATTTTGTACATTCAAGTCACGCGAAATGGAAGAAGTAATGTAGATATTTGTTTTTAGCTATCTATGTACTACCTCTTTTTTTTTCCTCCTCTTTTCGTAAGAGAAGATTCTAAATTTTATGAAAAGAAAAGTAAAAGGGTTTGAAAGCAAGTCAAGCGAAGGGATCTTACGGTCACCTGACTAATATTTCTACACTGGGTGCTGGAGACATCATTTATATTTTCTTTTTCATATGTTACATTTTTTGAGAGAGATAGAGAGGGGGCAGTGAACGCAAATTATTAATTCAAGACAGGGGGAAAAAAAAAAAGATCGCAAGTATTTTGTTGGCCTAGGCATCAAACCATCATATGGTCATATGACAACATTCATCTTTCTTTTCTGCTCTTTGTTTTCATTTTTCCTTGCTGGACGTAGGATTAGGAAGGCTGATGGAGCATGCCACTTTGTCCAATGTTGACAAGTTTTTTCCATCAGTGAGGGCATTTAGTGAATTGACTCAAAAATATGCTTATCTCTCCATCCGTTTCTTAGATTTAAAAAAAAAAAAAAAGGTTATGTGAGGGGGTGAATTACTAATTTTGAAGTGAATTTATCAAATAATACCTTTTTTTTTTCTTCATTTCTTTAATGGAGTTCAGGAAATAACAAATTTACAAGGCCTGGTATATGCGCCTACTTTTGAGCCCAATCTGTTTTTTGGATAATTTTAATTTGTCTGCTGGGTGAAAACTTTTTAGCCCAATGTATCAGTCATCACAGTCGATGCAGGCATGTCAATTGGATTGTTGGACACAGGCTTTCTTAAGTCTGATCTACTCTTCTTTCTAAAACCACACATTTCAGCCCAAATTGGTGCTTCCAGATTAGTAAGCTCTGTTGGAATTAATCCTTTAAATTATAGAGTTTAATCATTTTGATCCTCAAAATTATTTTTCTAGTAACAATCTAGGGCTAGTAGTTAATACCACTTTGCTTAGTTTTCCACCTTGCTCATAGCTATCATGGAATATTCTTCATTACAATTGATTTCTCTTGAAAAACTTACCTAAAATAAGTGGTTCATAATTACTTATCATACTTAACTCTGAGCATACCACTGACCAAACTGAGTTGAGATCAATGCTTCTTCCTTTATTAGTTTGATGAGGGGGTTGAATTTGAGGTGAGCTGACCCTGTGAGCACTAAGCAGTGGGTAGTGATAAATCCACCTTCGTTTGACCACGAATCTGTTCCTCAGGGCAATTTTTGCATAAAATGCTAAATCTGTCCTTCTCAAGTCGAAATGCAATTTGGATACGAGAGGGGTAGTTTCATTATTTAAACCAAAATTTCTGTAGAAATAAAATACAAGTTGCAACAATATTAAGGAGGATAAGTTGGGTGGTATGAGAGGAGTGAGTATAAGTGACAAGTCCTGGGTTTGATATCTTCCCTTTACACTCAAAAGGCAATATCATTTGCTGGTTTTCTTTTCTATTGGAGGCAAAATATCCTTTGAAAATAAACTCATAAACCTTTGAAATTGAGTCCACATTTAAGGAAGAACAAACTTTTCAACCTAATAGGGAAGCGGAATTCCGAAAACAGCAATTTCATGTTATCATCAGATTAAAGTCTCAGAAACATGTCAAAACAAATACAGAAACCACCAGCACAAACAGCACCCAACAAAAAAGTCCTAGAGCATATTTCTCTGATACTACTTGTTGCCTTGTTGGTTTCTCTCAAATGATAGGCTCAAACTAAAGTGCACCAATAACACTCGACACTTTAATACAAAACACGTTACACTAAATAGAGGGCAAATTATTAATAACCTCTTGTGGTTTCATCTATTGTTATATAATCCTTCTAATATTTCAAAATATTCATTTCACTCCCTTATGGTTAATTTGATTATGTAAACTGAAAATTTAATGAAAAATAGTCTTTATAATATCATTAGTTGAAATACCGGCATTGTCCTTATTTAAATGCTAAATCAAATGATGACTTAACCGCTTTATATAAAATCATAGGGAGATTATGTGGATAAATGCAAAAGTCATGGGGGTAAATTGAATATTTATGCAAATTACAGGGGGTCAAGTGGATATTATAGTTTCATCACACACACTTCCAGAGCACTTTTGGTCTAATTACCGTAACTGATTATGTATTCCGTCCATTTTTCACTATATATAAATCCATAAGGAAGGCATGTGCTTATTTTAAAATCTTAGAGAGTCATTTGACATTATATAAAACTATAATAGAGTTATATGTAATTTAACCAATAAACGATTACTACCGAATTACACAACACAAGACTTTTAACAAAAGCTGACACACTAAGATTGGAGACTCACCTGATGTTGCTAAGTAAATCCTGACCCTTACTTATTTCTAGGTGATTGTAGTCGGTGATGATTAGTGTAGCAAACAAATATATTTTGCTAGATTATGTCGATTAAGGCACCAAAAAGGTGAATCCCATTTCTACAACTTGTCTATCTAAAAGTGCATATGTTCGAGGCAGTAGTAAACCACTACCTGAGAACTGATATGTATCTTGTGCTTGATAATTCTATAGACAGTTTTCTACAAATAGGAGAGAGGAGTTCGTGATGTCTAGCACAGATTCCACCATTATTGGCTACACGTACCGAATTTGTGCTCTTACCCACGAAATTTGTGGTTTGAGTGACCACCAATCATCACTTTTCTTTAGTTACCTACACTTTTTAAGACTATGGGAATTTATTTACACCACACGCCATAATATTCACAGGTTAAGATGTAATTCGAGTCCAGATAAGATTCACCTAGCTCCTCTAGGTTGGTTTTGATGCATGTACACAAAATAAAATCTGATGGAGGATCTCAAGCTTGCAGCCTTTGTGGTTATACTTAACACCAAAAAAATAAATAAAAGGCCCTAGGCTTCGTCTAAATATTAAAATTTTGGTTGCGCAGGTTTCATTACTGTAAGCTAAGCTAGACTAGAGCTTTGTATGCGATATTAAACTCCAAGCAAACTGGCAGAGTTTATTGATTTAAGAAAGATCAAATTAGCAAAGTACCACTCGAAATTAGGGTTTGAGAAGGAAAGAAACTTGAGCGATCAAATTGCTCGTTTGGATTTCCTTTCTCTTCAATTTTCATTGAATTATTTCGAGCTAATGATCAATATTACGGAATCGATTATTTGTTTTTAATTTTATGGAGAAAGATTGTTTCAGCACTTTAATTGAGACTGACAGCAATTTTGTAGATAATTAGTCATTTATGCGTGCCAGGTAAAATAGAATGCATGCACGCATGGTTGGTACACAAAAGTTTATGAAAGACAGTTTTGTTTTGGATGCTTTATGCTTAATGCGTTGTTGAGCTGCATCCCTCAATAAAATGATCAGAATGAACCTCTGGTGCCAGAGAAAGAAGGGCAGGTACTTACCCCCAAAAAGAAGGAGAAGGAAAGAAAGAAAGGAAGGAAGGAAGGAAGAAAGAAGGGCGGGCGGGCATTTATGCATGTTTTCTTGGACTTATTCCCATTGTCTAAATATGTTGATGATCAATTACATGAACGGTTGACACTGTTTGATAAAGGGTTTAGTGGAAAGTGATCAAAGATAGTACGTAGTAACTTGAAGGGTTTAGGTCTAGCTAGGCACCAAGCAAAAAGATGCTGGCATAGGCATATATATGGTTGCTCATACTATTGCCCATCTACACCTTTTACGTCATTCATGGACAAAGTAAGAATGTGCTAAGGCATCTATATAGACTTTGATAGTTGATGCATTGGGAACAGCTATTATATAGTACTTTAAAAAAAAAAAATACTCTTAGCTTTTGTAGCCTTTCTAGTTGTGATCAAACATAAAGTTTTTCCCTACCATTGGAACTTAACACAAATTCAACAAAGACACTATGGACAATTGTTTCTCACAACATCGTAATTTAGCGTAAAGCAAATAGCATGGAAAGTGTAGCATATTCTCTCGGCTATAGTTTCATATAGAGGATCAGCAACCCAGAATAAAATCATAATTCATCAAACCTTGTTATCTGTATCAACTACTCCTTGAAAACTAATACTATATTTCTTTTGCTTTTCAATCTCAAATTTGGGATTAGCTATTATATTCTTCTTCTAATTTGGTTGGTAATTGGAATATTAAACCTGTCTTTTTCTTTTTTCTTCTTCTAAAGTATTAGCATTCTGGAAAACTTCGTATAATCATATCACGCCTCCTTTCTTGACAACCTTTTTCCATCAATGATGCCAATAGGGAAATTGGTGAATTCACTCAAAATAAGCTTTATCACTCCATAAGGTTACGTCATCAGTGAATCACTAATTTGGAGGTGAATATCTTATTTAGCTTTTCTTTTTCTTCCTTTTTATTTTGTTTGTTTGGGATGGAGTTCAGGAAATTTCCAAATCACGCCCAAGTATGCAGACATCAGCCAAAAGCATCATACTACCCTTGACCATTCTTTTTCCTTTAGGAGATGGGACAAAGGAATGAATTGAAAATGTAATAGTGATGTGTTTGGGTGGGTGGATTTGAGTCGATTTAATTTCAAGATTCAAAATCCAAATCCTTTAAAAAGGAAGAAAATCTATTAACATAAGAATTATTTGAAATTCCATCTCTCTCAAATCCTTTTCCAAATATAAATTCATCGATCCAAATACAACCTAAGAGAAATCACAGTTTGTGGATTGAATTCATTCATCCATCCAAGCTTCTAATTTAGGGTTTGTTTGGCAACTGAGTTTTAGAGTTTGTATAAAATTTTACTGTAACTTACTGTAGAATTTGGTGAAAACTAAATAGTGAGTTTTGAAGATTTTGTTTTCTTTTTTCTTTTCCTTTTCTCTTTATTTTTCCTTTTTTTTCTTTCCTTTCCTTTTCTTTTCTTCTTCTTCCTTCTTTTCCTTTCCCATCCCTCTCTCCTCTCTCCCCCTCCTCCCTCATCTCCTCCCTCTCTCCCTCTCCCTCCCTCTCCCTCCTCCCCCCCCTCTCCCCTCTCCCTCCCCTCCTATCTCCCCCTCTGGTCAAGACCAGGAGGAGGAAGAGGGAAGAGAGAGGAGGAGGAGGAGAGAGGGGAGAGAGGAGAGAGAAAGAGGAAAAAATTGGCTGGAGGAGAGGAAGGGAGGGTGAGAGGGGAGAGAGGGAAAAAAAAAGGTTAATGATAATGTTGGTTGAAGTGGAGGAGGAAGAAGAAGAAGTAGAAAGGAGGAGAATTTTTTTTTTTTATGTGTTGTGGGATGTGTTTTTGAGTTTTATATTTAGTATATTAAAAATTTTGAAAGTTTTTAAAGGTTCCGATAGCAAAAGTAGGTAAAAAACTAATAACATAACTAAAAAACTTGGCTTAAACAGGCCCTTAATTTTTTGGATATGGGCTTTCTTAAGCCACGTGCCCACATCTATGCTTCTTTTTCACAAAACATATTACAGCCCATGGTGGTTTCTCGATCATTGGGCTACATTGGAATTAAAGTTGGCCCCAGTACAAAGTTTTGAATTTCTAACTCTTAAAATATTTGTCCTAATGTTTTGAAAATCGGACCTCACTGACTAGTTTGATCGGTCAAATTTGAATAGAATGGTCATTTCTATTCAATGTTTGATTCAAAAAATTCAATTCAAAAGTCAATTGAACTGGTAAAAATTGAGAAGTTCAATTGGATATCACTAGCTTTTTTGTTTTTAAGAGTTCACTTTTATTCAGAATTGTTAATAAAATTTAGAAAAGAAAAAGATTAAACCTTTGAACTGAAGTTAAACAGGTCAAATCGATTAAACCATTAACCGAATACTCTTTCGGTTCATTTTCTGGTCTGCATTTAAAAATATTGATTTTTCCACTGGCTATATAAATCTCTAGTTAAACATATTTTTTTTGCTTCTCACTATTGTTCATATATACCATTTTAACTCTTCGTCTCATTTTAAATCTTTATCTAAACTTGATTGTTCATAAAAAAAAAAAAAAAGTTATTAGCATTCATTTGGAGAAATTCAAAGGCTTAATCACTGAGCATATTATTGGCCAAAAGTCGGTTCATTTTGCGATCCAGATTCTGCTTTGTTAACAAGCTGAGCGAACACAACTCCCAAGTACTTTCTTTTAAATTGGAGGCCAAATATCTTTTACTTTTCTTTTTTAATACAGAAGTGCAAAAAATAGAGCCGATCATCCAATGGTGAGAAGGGTCCAAATGGTTGAATACAAACATATTATGTATAGTATAACCAGTATTAGCAGAAATCTACACAAATGGTGAGAACAACAGCAAGTGATAAATAATGACAGACATATAATAAACTTATAAAAAGAACAAATTAAAAAGTAGTCTGAATAAGAAATTCTAAAAACACTGTTTCAGGCTGTCATTAGATTAAAGTCTCATAAACACTTCAGGGAAAAAAAATTACATCTTTTCATTTTGGGAAGAAATAACAGAGAAATTCCCAATGCTTATGTGTTAAATTTATTAGGGAGATACAACAATGGTCAATGTAAAAACTCCAATATTGCATAATACGCAACCAACACCGGGAGGGCCACGATCATGCCAAAGATTACCCTGAAAATAATTTTGCAAATCAGTGGAGACTCAATTTTACTGGACAGGTTTAATCTGCAAAAAGCATATATTCTTTTATCTTTTTGTGTATCCAGAATAATAAATATACTTACGCAGTGCTAAGGACGTCTGCATGGAGACCATATTCTTTGGCAAAAATGAAGGAGGTGATTGATTGCGGCAATGCGGCCTGCAAATAGAACCATTTTAACCACATGAATAAAAGAGAAACACATACTCTAAAGATGGAACTATTTCATTTCTACAACTGAGGGAAACCTACATCGAAGCTACATAACAAAAATTAAAAACCTTTATCAACCCCCGATAGTTTGGGAGAAGGAAATGGTTTGCCCAAATTCTAAAAATATACAAAGAGGCCAATAAATAAACAAATGTATACACTCAAACATCCCCACTTGTTAGAAGAATCTAAACAAAAACTAGCTTCTGTAGGCATTATTTTGAGCAAGTCACGAAAGTTTAATTCTTGAAAGTTTTCTCCACAATGATGGATTAAAGAAAACTAGTAATCCACATAAGGTGGGATGATTAACTCACAAGTCGAGACATATACCAACTAGAACCAGCTTACGAAGGGTACACGTTAAATCGGTAGATTGTTTTTGTCAGTGTGTGAATGGAGATCTTCGTGCGGTTTTGCATCATTCACATTTTAGATGGTTCATGACTACTTTTGTATGGAGAAGGTCATTTGCTTTCTGTTTTTTCGTCTCATAGTAACTATGGAAAAAGGAACTTTTTGTTAGCTGATTCAAAAAGCAAGAATAATATGAGCGAGAAGTAACAAGAATTGTTGGACAGTTACCTGAATTATAGCAACACGCAAAACATCTCCATGCAACCCTACTGCTATGGAACCAATTGCCATTGCAGCTGGTCCAGCAATGAACCTCAAAACCATTCCAAAAATAGTCAGACTTGTACCACAGGCAACAAATTTCTCTTGCAAAGCCATGAACAACCCTACAACACGTAAAAGCTGTCATTGATCATTTTTGCATTTTATGCATTATCAGTGTTAAGATTTTCTTCTACATTAATAGATTTAGATGCATGTCACATGTGTAACAAAGTAATTAAATTTCAAATTTAAATGAAAAATATGTGGTATATTTAATCCCACTAGAATAATGAAATTCTTACACTATTAGCGCATAGAAAAATGCTTTAATAATGTAACATCCTAACTCTGCATGCACGTTAAAGTGGGTGACTGTTGTACAAAAAGGGGAAACAAATAAATAAGAGCATACTTGCACTTACCCATGCTAAACATGGCAGTTCCAGTTCCAGCTCTTGACATTATCAATATGGAATCTTCCATAATAGCTGGCATATGAAAATGCCACCTAAAATTATGCACAAGGCAGAATTTTAGCATTGAAATTCTTGATCTGCGAACTTGATGAAGGGTAAAAGAAATAGCTAAACGCTTAATATTCTGAATGAAAAAAATCTTGCATGTCAAACATACCTATTGGCTATTAATGCCCAAATGATGCCAACGATACAAGCATAAGAGTTGGGATTCATGGCAAGTTTTTGCCACACCCTCTTCATTAATGACCAAAAAGATAGCTTAGTCCCTGCTAAAACCCTTGAATTTGCTTCCAAATCCTTTACAGAATTGTCAGCTACTTTTGAATCTCCAACAGTTTCATCACCGGAATAAAAGTCGGTTTGAGTTCGTCTAATCTCTAAAACCAGCAAAAGAATTGTTAGCCATACAATAGCCTGTATGACCGATCCTTGGACAACGAGATCAACAGCAGACTGGCCATACATGGCTCTGGCGATAGGGACTCCCACAACGAGGGAATTTGTTAATGTTGATAAAGAGAAGCTTGTTATGGACCAACAATAACTTCCCTTGCTACTACACTTTGCCCAAAATGCCAGAACCGCCACAATGATCACCTTTGAAATTGCATCAGCAGCAATAAAGGGATAGTTCATCTTGAAAGGATCAACACGGGCTGTGAATTCAAAGGTGAAAAGGGGTAGGGTGAAATAAGCGACAAAGCGATTTATAGCATCACATTGTTCTGGTGTAAACAATCGCCACCATTTCACAGAACCATACCCTAAAACCAGTGCTACATAGAGTGGAGCCATGGCTGCAACCACCTTGTAGACATCTTCCAGCCCTATCATCTTTACGTTCTAGATGCAAAACGTAAGAAAAGACAAACCCTTTGAAGAAGAAAAATGCTAAGCACCGTTGAATAGATGTTCATTCAAGAGAAGTAGTTGCTATTTATATGCATGTACCGGGTAGGAAATTTGCCCTTTTTTTTTTTTTTCCTTTTAGGCAGTTTTATTTTGTCTTGCAAGCAAATACTTTTATCACCATTTCTCTTTTGTACGCTTGTGAAAATTCGGTAAGTTATTTCTTTTATACTTTTACGTAGATTTGAGGTTCAGGTTGTATTTTTGTATAGAAAGTTTTACTTTCATACTGTAGCTTGTGTTTCATTAAAGTATTGTTTTATTAAAATTTTCAATAATCGGTTATTCTGCACTTGGATCCTAGCAATGGCGACAAAGAAATGACATTTATCGTGCATAATAAACAATTATTTGCATGTTGACTGTATATGATTCTATGCTGTGGATTCTGAAGAAGTGATGCAAGTTAAGGGTTGAGTGCATGAAAGGTCGAGATATTGCTTTATTTCACCACTGGTTTCGGGTCTTGTGGTCAGCTTTATGACAGAATAAGGAATGAGGTCCCCTGGAATAAACCATCAACTTTTCCCAAATATGGTTTCTGAATTTTTTGTCTTATTATTTTTAGTCATTGTGATCCATATATTAGTTCTCAGTTGGTCCCGCTCTGTGATGAAGCTATGCCACTTAGGGGATTATTATGCATGAGGAATTCTCACGTTTGAATTCGAATTAAGAGTTGTCCATTGTGATATTCTATGCATGGCAACTGTGCTGTGTTGAAGACATGTAAATATATGTTGTTCTCACCAGTGTTTTTAATTTTTTGTCTTTTCTTTTTTAGTTAGTGAGATTACAGATTTGTTAGATCTCAACAACCAAATCTAGAAGTTAGATCTAAATTTTTCTCTGGATATGAAGCAATTTTTATCTAACTATCTAACTATCGAAAGATATGGACATAGACTTGCTGAATTGTGGTGATATTCATCTAATAGAAAACATCGTTGGAGTTTCAATGTTATGATCAAATTTAAAATTTTTCAGATTTATTGTTGTATCATATGATTTTAATATTTATATGATCTATGTCATGTTTGATGTACTTGCTACAATTAGTGCAGGTATTAGAATAAAGTTTGTCCTTTTAATCAAATAACACATGTAAATATGTTGGGGAGATTTATAATTTAATCAAAAAAATAATTTAATTGATTATAAATATATTGAATACACATGATTTTTCTGGTTTTTGGATCCTCTAAACCATCTTGAGTGGTGATTTGTAATCTTTATTTGAGTATAATCTTATGTAATTAATTGATTGGTAATCTCAATTAGCAACACTAAGCATTTATATGAGTTATGTATCTAATATTCTTTTGAAGTCTATAAATTAATAAACTTTCTTTTTATCAATTATAAATATACTGAATATATATGATTTCTCTCATCACTGGATTCTATGAAAATACGTGTTGCTTTCAGCTTATTCCACCAGACCATCTGTACGATGAAAATGGAGCCAACTGGACATGCAATTAGAGTTAATTGTGAGATAATTAATGGAATGAAATTTTGATACCTGGAGAGCGATTTACTAGTTTTTCTTTTATTATTATTACTACTACTGGGAGACTTCAAACCTTATAAAGAAAACAGTTTAAGAATCAAACTAAAAACGTCACTTGTTTCAATTGTTCATAAAATTACCAATACTTGTATTACATTCTTACACTCCATCAACGTTCAAGAAATGAAGTCTAATCATGCAAATCAATCCAAAAATAAACAGTCGAACACCTAATCGGGCCAAACTAGCAAGAATAGAAAGTCCAAGCTATTGGGATTCGGACGCGGAATGCATGACTGTTGAGAAATCAAGAACACAACAATTTAATGATAAACAAGCCACAAGCATTAGATACAAGCAACACAAGATTTAACGTGTTTTAACTCCACCATTGAATCTACATCCACGGAGAGAAAACTCGTTCTTTATTATGAGAGAAAAACCGCACACAAGAATACAACTAGAACCGAAATCCAATCCCTTGTATAATTTCTTTCACCTCCCAAGAATCCTCTCTCATCCCATGTATAAGGTTACATGTCGCCCCTTGTGTGTTTCTTGTGTATGCCAAATTTCACCTATTTATAGACCATATTACTTGTAGGAAATAACTGTTAGTTCCAATTCTATACAGAATAGGAAATAATTTCTAATTCCTAAAATCATACAAATATGAAATTCCTTGGCTACTATTCCAAGTAACTAAAACCAACTAGAACTCTACCTAGTTACTTCCACACAAATAAGGATTCTATCTAAAAGAAATTAAGCTAATTTCCTAACAAATCTCCATCTTGGCGAATATTTCTTTAGCAACCATTTGCATTCAACTACCATGTAATATGGTACCGAACTACACATTCGAACCAATATAGTCCTGATAACAATTGATTCAATTGACAAATAAATATGTGTAGTTATCTCGAGTTCAACCTCTAATTGATTAGTGAGAAGGTGCTTCAATTCACCATCTCTCCTCCGCAGGATTTCTTCTCTCCAACGCGTGCAACTTAGGATCCCCTTATTTGTTCGTGACCATTGAGGTAATCAAGCGGTAAAATCACCACACTTCTTCCTATCCTCAAGACTGTCTCGCCATGTGTGGTTTCTAAGACTTAATTTCCAACGAAAATCTCATAGCCATCAGAGTCTTCTGGCGCATGAAAATTAGATTCCTTTATTTCTTTAGAACCTATGTAACACCATCTAAAGAACATATTCCAAATCTAAAATACCACCGGGTTGAAATACCAACTGTTGGAGTTGTGAGAAAGTCTCCACCAGTTCATGTCCAAAATTGACATTGGACTCCAACTTTTCCTTGAATCTTGAATCACCTGTCTAGGTTCACTGTCAAGAATCTCTATGCTTTCCACCTTTCCATCCTTTACCTTCAATGCTGCTTACCAAGCCATTAACACAAGGATATCACCCATTAAATTATTAAATTGGTAAAGCCATCAACCCACTTGATCTCAATTGTCAACCAGGAATCTGCTCTGATACCAGTTTGTTGGGATCCGAACGTGGAATGCACAACTATTGAGAAATCAAGAACACAACAATTTAATGATAACAAACCACAAGTATGAGATACAAGCAACACAAGATTTAAGGTGGTTTGACTCCACCATTGAGTCTAGATCCACGAAGAGAAAACCCGTTTTTTATTATGAGAGAAAAATTCCATACAAGAATACAATTGCAACCCAAATCCAATCTCTTGTATAAGTTCCCTCACCTCCCAAGGACCCTCTCTCACCCCATGTATAAGGCTACATGTCGCCTCTTGTGTGTCTCTTGTATGTTTCTTGTGTATGCCAAATCCCATCTATTTATAGACCATATTATTTGATCAATAGGAAATAACTGTTAGTTCCAATTCTATACAAAATAGGAAATAACTTCTAATCCCTAAAATCATACAAATAGTAAATTTCTTGACTACTACTCCAAGTAACTAAAACCAATTAGGACTCTACCTAGTTACTTCCACACAAATAAGTATTCTATCTAAAAGAAATTAAGCCAATTTCCTAACACAAGCCCCAAACTTTTGCAGATGAAAGTTAGGCAGCAAACTGACGCAAGTCCAATAGTTCAAATTGGCAAGTCATCAAACTTCATTTTACATTATTTGTCCATTTATCTTCACAAGTAGCACAATTTAATATCTAGAATTAAAATCCCTTTTGCGAGGACTAGTAGGATCCTCTCTTTTGGTTGGTACTTGGTTGGTAAATGAAGATCCTCCATCCACATGCCAAAGTTAAATCTTACAAGTACTTTTTAAAAACAGACCACTGATAATTTGCTTCACATTAGTACAAAAAAGAATAAATGAAGAACGTATTGGTGTCAATTATCTTCAGCAATTCCTTATCTATTTTGTTACGAAGATGCTGCACTTAGTTACTTGAACGTATTCATCAGTTGCATTTTGCACCATTCAATTGATAATATTTGTTTTTCAATCAAACTTTAAGATTAATCTTATTTGACAAGCTAAATTCGACTTTGGATCCTTAAATTTTAGATACAATTCTACCTTAGACTTCATCTTTGGACACTTTACTCTCTAAAATATAAAATTCATCTCACTTTAATTCTTAAACTTTAAGTTTGAACATTTTACCTCGTAAAGTATGAAATCTATCTCACCTTTATCCTTAAACTTTGAGCATCATTTACCTACAATTCCATTTCTTTGATAAGTTCTCGTCACATATTTCACACTTTAGGAAATAAAGTGTTCAAAATTAAAATATAAGAATTAAAGGTGGATGAAATTCATACATTACAGGCAAAAGTGTTCAAAAATAAAGTTTATGAACTAAAGTTGGAATGCATGCATAGTTTATGTATTCAAAGTAGACTTTAGCCCGTTTAAGAAGACAACTACTAACTGCCTCTCCAAACGAAGAAACCCACATTCTTACTATTTGCTGTACGTAGATAGGCTGTTGGGATACATATATACGTACTTTGAACAAAAAAACTCATGTCTTTTCCTGCATTTCATTTATCAGTTGTCACACCAGCGGGTGAGTATCAATTTTTTTGGCACAAATCTTATCAATGACAAAACTTAGAACAATTTTCCTTGTTTATTCATTTAATTATCTGCAAATGTCATCTTCCAATACGACACTTAGATATAGAAGCATAGAAAAAGTCTCAATTATTCAGAAAATTCACCTCTACTCTTTAGTAACTTCAGTACGACACTCACCATTCATACCATAATGTTAGCAGATTGGAACATATTCCATTCTGAAATAATTAGACGTATGCTGGCAAATAGGTACTAATAAACTTTTAGTTCTTCAAGACCACACCTTCCTAAAGCTAAGAAAATCTATTCCAATCAGTTTTATTCCTCTTCTGATCCACCCTTATTGTGCTAATTGCTCTTATGTAGTTGTCATCATGCATGGAGGACAACTCGATGGTCTAGCTATGTGCATGACCAACATCACTAAGTCATTTTTGAAGGGTTGATATTCAACATCTGGAATAATATCTAGCTTTCTGTTTTTCGAAAGTGAATTTCGTAATAGTTCTGTTTCAGTCAAGTACGTTTTCTTTTCCCCTATGACAAAAAATTCGGATTGAACATGATTCCAGCTATTATTAACTCTGCTTTCTTATCTAATTGTCCTTTATGAGAATCTCCACATCTTCCCATGACAGAAGATTGTTGTCTATGAACATCTCAAACCGTTCTTTGTTTCTGTCTTTTCTTGAACACTACAATAATAGGATCAAATCGTACTGCAAATAGCAATACAGCAGCAATGGAGTAATTTGCTCCCTTGGGGAATAAGATCCTTTTAGTATGTTGGAGAATAAGAAAAAATTCGCAGCGATAAACTGAGAAATAATTCAAAAAACGTATAACAAATTGGTGTGATTTTAACTTTGTAACAATCATTGTGAAACAGCATTCCAGGTCAAATTGCAGGAAAAGATGAGATATTTAAAACCATAAACAAGAAGCTTCCTTGCTACCAAATTTTAGAAGTCATTAGAGCAAAAAGATCCTAAGATTGGCACTCTCTTGGGGTAGATTTTTCCTTCCTTTTTTTTTTTTTTTGACTAATCTTTCATCAAATTCCAATCCTCGGCAAAGACTTCATAAATCTCTGCGGATCTCGTTTCTCTAACCAGACATTTTGTCCACATTATATTAGTACATCTATACATCAATAGTAGTTCATGTATGTGTTACTTTTTTTAAACGTGTTTGAACTTGATAAGAAACTCTAGAGGATGCCTTTGTGAATTTACCAGGACATGGAACATGATCAACAAGGTAAGTTGTTATTATATGGAACTATAATCCTGGTAAACTACCTAGGAAGTCCCAAAACTATCTCAAATAGTTGTGATCCTATTAGGGTCTGTCTAACAGATGTCCAATGGGTATTTGTTAAGATATATTTTAAGTGTTACATTTTCATAAATGTAAAATTAATTAGAAAAAATATATAAATGCTGGGGAGAGTAATAATATTTAGTGTGTGCATAGGTTGGGCAGAATTAGAGAAAGTATATAAATATAAGAGAGAGTAATAATCATTAGTGTATGTGTGTGTGTGTGTGTGTGTGTATATACTAGTAATACTTCACGTGCTTTGCACGTGATCTTGTCATCTTAGTATGTAGTATCGTAAGATACTAAAATATTTTTTATAATTTTGATTGTCAACTTCACACTAAAATACTTTTTATTTTTGTTTTTCTTTTAATTATCACAAAATATTGATACTTGAATATCTTACCAAAATTATTCAACATTTTTAATATCATATTTAAATCAGGATATCACGATTTTTTACATACAAAATAATATTGTTGAGTGAGAAAAAATGAATTTAGATGTTGAGAGTGGTAAAAAAATATATATATTAGCAACGTGAAAGGTTAAATTGTGATATCAATTTCTAGAAGGGCATTAAAGTAAATGAATATATTTATATCAATTATATAAATTCAATTCAAGTATAATATTATATATTTATTTCAATTCCCTATTCTTCATACACTCCAACAAAACACTTTCTAATCAAAGTATGAATTAGAACCATACAACTTTTGAAAAGATAATTGACTAAACTACTAAATATTTTAACATAAGTATTAATGTATTGAACAATATGCCAATCTGTATATCTTTCCTTATGGATTTCTTTTTTTCCCCCTTTTTGGCTAAGTAAAATAAATTTTTATAGTAGAACTATAGAGTGAGACTGATCTAATCAATTTATATGAAATATATAAATAATTTTTATTTATTTCTTTTTACTTGAGTGAGTGGACTGAACATTCATAATAAAATGTAAATCTTGCATATATGATTGCATTCTATCATTATGTAATGTGAAATGAATTTGTTAATGATAAGTGAAATAGTTCAGTATTAAATTAGAAACATATTTTTACAATTGAATAGATGTGAAGTCTGTATATATGACTCTTTGTATTCCTTTTTAATAATGGAATATAAATAATTTGACATATTTAATTGATTCTTTATTCTTGTTCATTCTTGTAAATTGAAATTTTGTTTAGGGATAGTTTTGCATCCTTTTTTCTTTTTGGTGTTTACTTTATTTGTATTTTACTTTTTTAGTAGACTTCATTAGAAAAGCATAGGTAAGAACTCCTATATAACTTGAGAACATTTCTTTTTGGGGCAAAAGTAATGACATTTTTATTTTGAATCATTGTCATTTTTTCTAGGGATAATTTCAGAAACCTCCCTTGAGATTTCTGACAATTTCACCTGGCTCCCCCAACCTTTTAAAAATTTCACTTACCTCTCTTACTTTATGTTTTTGGTATCATTTATAACCCATTTTAAAATATAATATTAAAAAATTCATTTTGGGAAAGTAAATGCAATCTCATTCCAAAATTACCCTTTGTTGTCTCACTTTTTATTGTCTAAATATATTAATAACAAAATAAATGAAAGTTCATGTCGATTGAAAAAGAGCAAATGGCCAAAAATGTCACTAAACTATTGACTTTCATGTCTTTTGGTCACTGAACTTTTTTTTTAGCCAAAAATACCACCGAACTCCTAAAAGCATGCAATTTTTACCATTCTGTCAATTATGCACGTTAAATGAGATGGAGGGGGAATCTCCTGAACAGTTGTGAGGGGCAAATTTGTCTCGACAAATCTAGCGCATTAAAGAAAGATAGATCGAGAATGTTTGACTTTTAGTGTGAAGAGTAAAGCAACTACAGTGATTTGAAGACATTGAAGACAAGTTTCATCAGTGACAACAAAGAGCTCCTGGGCAACCTTCGGATCCTCCTTTTTCAAATCCGTAAATCTTGCCTAAATTCTGTTCTTCAATAATACCCACCGTCTACTGCACAGTATTAGATTATGACTATTTTGATTTCCCCAAAAATTCTTTTCCTCTCCGCGTAAGTCCCATGACCTCAATAGTGCCGCCGGAGCATGCGTGGACAACCTGCACTCGCTGGCCACAATAGCAAGTCCATTAGTCCTAAATCCATCACAACAAACAAAAACCAACTCCTTAAAATTCGAGAACAAGTGAGCCAGCACCACTAGATCCTCATCAGCAACGCACATCCGCTTCAGATAAACTTTCTCCAGTCCCCGATAAGCCTCGGCCATGGAATTAACCCAAGGGGTGAAATAAGCCCCTAATCCGCCAGCAAGAGGCTGAAATCAACAAACTTGGGCTTGCCTTTAATGGCCACCGAGTTGACTCGCTTGAACCGGTTAATGACCCGGCGAAGCGACAGAGCATAGCAGTTGCCAATGAAGAAGTCGGATCTGGTTGGAGCCTCTGCACGGTACCATGATTTGCAGACTAGGGAGGCGCGTTGCGATCCCGCCTAGAGGTCAAGAAATAGAGCACGTTTTCCAGCACATTTTCTAGGACTTGATTTGGGTTCGGGGAAATATAGCAGCACGGCAGAAGAAAATTGGGGGATGGGAAGGCAGAAGATGTCATCGATTCTTATCTACTATACGGTAAGAAATCTGCTAAACCCACTTAATTATTTTTCATTGCAATTTCGAGTTTTGTGTGAAAGGTGTTATTGGGGTTCCGCAATTGAATTTTAAATCTGAGGAACCCAGAAAGGAAAAAGCAAAACGACGTACAAACAGAGAGAAAAAAGGAAAAGGGGGAGAACCGTGAAGCGAAGGCCACAGAGTCCTTAACCAAAGCAGTAGTGGCTTGTTTGGCTATTTGTGTCATCGTAGAATTGGGATTTGGAGGAAAAAACAAAAGGCCCCTTCTTCTGCAGATGGGTTGAGACGGTGACACATGTTGGAAAGGAAAAAGAATCCAAGTCTACACATCTGGAATAGGGATTGGGATGATGAAAGATGGAATCTTTTTGTTGGTATCTGTTTCTGTAAATTGAAAAACTCTTGCACAAAAGATGGGGTGTATTCTCCAAGACTGGGATCTTTTCACTGATTCTCAGAGTATAGTTACATGTCTCCATGCTGGTGGGTTCCTACCAGTCCATGAGGTCTTCAAAATTGTTCTTTTGCTGCAGCCACAGATAGGAGGTGGCCTCTTGTTTCTTGCAATTGCCAAGCTTGAGAATCTAGATTGAGAGGATTCATCATATTTCTCCATTTTTCTTGCTTCAACTTTGGCAGTTCCTTGGATGATAGGGCTTAAATTGGGTCAAAAAGGCGTTTGAGTTGTTGGCACGATATTCACAGCAACTTTTGAGACAAAATTACCCCTAACAACAGTCCAAGAAACAGCTCTTCCATCCCACTTAACTTGAATATTTGACGGAATGGTAAAAATGGCATGCTTTTAGGAGTTCGGTGACATTTTTGGCTAAAAAAAAAGTTTAGTGACCGAAAGACATAGAAGTCAATAGTTTAGTGACATTTTTGGCCATTTGCTCATTGAAAAAAATATAGTACGTTTTTATATGGCAAACGTTAATATTTAAATTCTGCAAGTTACAAAGATAATATGTTCTTTGTTGCAAAGTGTTTTGAGTTATCTTAAGAAGTTTTACAAATCATTTACATATTTTTGAATTTTCTACTTTTTTGTCCAAATTGATGGTTTGAAGACTAAAAAGATATAACGTGCCAAAAATCATATATAAATTTGTTTGTATTGTTTTTAAATCAGTGCAAAAATGTATCATCATGGTTATAAATTATTATAAGTTATTTCTAAGAGTATTATAAATTATTAATTTTGAGTAATTTATCATTTCTTGTTCAAACCAATGACATAAAAACTACTAAAAAGTTTTTTTAACATTGTTACCAAGTCCTAAATGTTCATTAAGAAACTACATCCATCTATTTACAAAAATTAAAAAGATATGTTTGGTGTATTATAGTAATTAAGAAATCATAGGAAAAGGGCAAACTTGAAATAGAACTATATTCTTTTACCCAAAATAAGTTTTTTAACATTATATTTTGAAATGGGTTTCACTTGTAAAATTTTAATATTAATGTTTGATATATAAAAGCGCATTATATTTTTTCCAATCGACATAAACTTTCATTTATTTTGTTATTAATATATTTAGACAATCAAAAGTAAGACAACAAAGGGTAATTTTGGAATGAGATTGCATTACTTTTCCAAAATGAATTTTTTAATATTATATATTAAAATGGGTTATAAATGATATCAAAAACATAAAGTAAGGGAGGCAAGTGAGATTTTTACAAGTTTAAGGGTGCTAGGTGAAACTGTCAGAAACCTCAGGGGAGGTTTCTGAAATTATCCCTTTTTCTAAGTGATATTATGGTTAATATAGAATATAAATGATTTATACTACTTAATTATCTTAGATTAACTATTTCATTATCAATTGATAGAAATAGTTGGGTTCTTTTATTTTTGATTTTCTTTTATTATTTCTCCATAATGATAAAAAGTACATAATTATATATTTATCGTATGATATGAGTTTCAAAATTGTCCAAATGAATGTGGACTCTTTTTTCTTATATATTTCTTTTTTTATTCTAAAAGCATCTTTTTTACACTAATAATTTTTTACGATTTTAAAATTATGGTTAATGCAATTGGTCACACTATTTTGAATAAGAAAATTTAACACACATAAGAGGTGGAAATAGAGTGTAAGAGTCACTAAATAATTTTGATAAAGAGTTTTTCATTTTAATTACCATTATTGTTGAGTTCAGTAATTTGGAATGTTTTATATTTTTAGTTACTACCACAACTAAAATGTAATAACTCTCATTAAAAGATTGGGGGCAATATGGGCATAACAAAAACTAAGATAAAAAATTGCTTACAACTTACACCAAGACTCATCACACTTTTAATATAGTAATGATAATGATAATGATAATGATTAAGTTAGATGGATTTAGTTGTTTTAATGGGTGCCACCATCTTATTAACATCTAAAAGTTTGTTTTAATATTCTTTAGATGAATCAATTTGGTCAATTGTGTACAAAAAATACAAATTCTATGCCTGTGGTTTGACCCAAAACTTTTTAACGCTATTTAGTTAAAAACGTTAGAAACATTCAACGATGTTGTTAAGATAAAGAAGCTGAAAATGCATAATAACCGTTTCTAAAGAGAAACAATTGTTATTAGTGTAAGAATGCACTAATATTGAGGGCAGAATACATTTGTGTAAGGTACAATATTTGAGGAGAAAATTTTTCATTTTTTATATGTTTTATTCTATTGCTGGTTGAAGTTTGCAGAATATTAGCTTATGTAAACTATGCTAAAGTTCTTTCGCTGCAATTTCGGGCCAAATTGAAAATTTTTGTAAACTATGTGGTATATTTGGATTCCCTACAAAACCTTCGGGGCGAAACATTCGGATTTCTTAAACTCTTTTTTTTTTTTTTTTTTTGGGGTGGGTGGGGTTTAAGGACCTATTGATTTGTCAAAATAACTGTAGAAGCCAATGGATCCAATCATGTGAGAAAGGGCTTGAGATGAGCAAATTAGAAAGTTGAGGAACAAACAGAACTTTTGTGCACCAGTTGAGGAGCTTTGGAGTCATTTAGCTGAGAAATTTTTTAGGTGCATGAAGATTTACCTGTTCTTTCCTTTCTGGGCAAGGAGAAAACAGGAGCCAAGCAATAAATTCTTTCATATCATTTTCATATCTTCAGGGAGTACATGAACTTCTACATAAACACTAAGAAGTAAAGACCCTTCTAAGTTTGCAGTGATTAATAGAGAAATTCAAGAAGGAAAATTCATCAGTGGAGAGAACTCCTGAAGAGAGATCGAAAAACAAGGAAGTAAACACCCTTTGTGAATTTCAAGCTTATATTTACTAAAGCATCCAGCACATGTTATCTGGCTGTGTTTTGACCGCGACAACTCTCAAATGCATAGAGCAGCAAAACAAATCCCAATGAAATTAAAACTGATAACTACAAGGAAATGTGTAGATAAACCTGGTGGTTGAGCAGTTTATGAAACGAATCTTTACTCTTTAATGTGAATAAATTTTTGAATCTTAACCAAAATACTATTTTACAGACAATCAAAAGATAGTCTCCAATGGCTGCACACCGTGCCAGGGAAAACTGGTAAGTGCAGAAATCTGATGCTCGTTCTTGTCAGGAAGAGATAGCAAAGCCCGCACATCCGTACAGTTATATTTCATTCTCACTAACACAGTTTTAGCTTATTCCATTCTCCAATTTACAAATTGAATCACACAAAACATGACCTGAAAACTTTTCCAATCCCAACAAGCTAACTTCCTTAGTATAAACATCCTTAAAAGTGACTACGATCTGAAGCTCAGGGAAATATGTTGCATCAGTATAACTTACTTCCCATTCTTAAGCAGTCCTGGCTTCAGGAACAGTTGAAGTAGGTTGTCTGGTCACTGCAGCCAAAATGTCTGCGTAGCCCATTACCCCAGCCAAATTCTCCTCATTTTCAGCCTCAGTAACCCAGACATATGTTGCACGGTGAGACAACATCTGAGCCATTACTGCAGCTAATGAGCTTGTGGTTTTACACGTCAAGGGGGCACTTCTACCTCGATACATGCTCCTAGAAACTCCAAGGCTTGGGCTTGTTCCACTGCTAAAAAATCCAATATTTCTACTGCTAAATTTTCTTGGCCTCACAGTGCTGCCACCATTGGCTAAATTTGAATCTTCAGCAACTGGACTTGTTGACAAATTTGCTATTGACCTGGAGGTAATATTGTCTTCAACGCCCATAACAAACTGGCCTGCTGAGAGATTAGCCAGTGCCCATGCTGCGGCTAAGTAATCACATTTCCATAGTTTACATGCGGAGATCTCACCAATAATCTTATGTCGGCCATCAGATGCTGGTTCAACAACAGCAACGGCACTCAGATCCTGAGGCAGCTTCCGGGTAGCATCAATGGCAGGTTGGGTTGTTGCAATGTGACAGTAGTTTAGGTTGATGGCACCAAGGGAGGAAATGGGGGTCAGGGGAAGAGGAGCCAAGGCACCAAGGCATCCAATAAGAAAACGAAGCACATCCTCTCTTGACAAGCAACAAAACTTGTCCGTAATTGTGGTAGTTGAAGATGACGAAGGACGGTTGAGGCTAGCAGCAGAGTTGGCGTTAGTAGCACCTGAAGTATCAAGGTTCTTGAGCCACTTTCCATTATAAATAACAGAAAATCGCTTGCTAACAACTCTCCACCCTCTGCTTTTAGGGACAAGGAGTCGCTTCACGCCCTGCTTCATCATCTCAAGTGCATCTATTAATCTAAAAAGACAAAGACACATCAGAAGTATGTAAGACAGAGGAAATTTCATACTGTAACTTTCACTTCTAAAGTTTGTGTAATCCAGATGGAAAGCCAGAATTTGATCAAAGACGGCAACATCGGCAAGGGAAAAGCAACCCACTTCATTTGAAAACTCTTCTATTTCAAATAAACAAATACAATTTTTGACTTCCATATTTCTCAAAACCACAAATAAGGTCTATGCTGCTACTCTCTTCAATGTTCAAAATATGCAGAATGAAATAAGATGCACAGATGAAAATGAACAAGTCAAATTTTACTGACTTAGCTCAATGTCAAGGGAACGTAGCTAGAGGAGCTTGCAAACACAGTATGTTTAGGATGGGCGGTTATATAGAACATGTTTGTAAGTTCACTCTCAGTTATACACAATAACTATACATTCCCATGCTTTTTGGATCAGGTGATTAGGGTTCAAACCAATTACCAGATCACACTTTCCAGGTACAAGTATGCTGCTTGGTCACAACTAAAAAGGCATAGTGTATGGACTTCAGGTATGGTCTAATCTTCTCCAGCCAAGAATGCTTGAAAGCTGAAAAGTTTTGATGGCGTGAGAGTCAAGATGATATAGCTTTTCCTAAAATAAACATGTACTCACTAATACTTTCGCCTTAGAGACTCTTTGATATAATTTTAGGGGCTTTTTAAGCCCCTAATAAATAGCACACTGCAATAGCTGATTTAGGCATGAACTTTTTAATCAACAAGATTTATACTTGTACCTTTTCAAGAGCAGCTGACCCCAAAACCAGCACACATGTTAAGCAGATGTGAAAACAGAAGTAGGGTTGCCAACCCAGATCTAGTAAAACCAATATGGTAACTTGATATTCTAAGCTCAAAAAATGAGAAAGCAAATCTTTACAAGCAATTTGTCATTAAGTTGACATTGGAAGAGAAAAGCTAGTAAACTTAGGGCCAGTCACCCATCACAATTTGTTGGTCGTTTTCCTAATGCAAAGAGCAAGAAAACTCCGATAGCGGGCAACACCTAACTTCCAATTACATTGTTACAAATCAAATACTTCACCAAGTTCCCAAAAAAAAAAAAAAGGGCAACTATGTCATGGTAATTCGACTCTAGGTTTCATTTAAGAACAAATACTCTGAAAGCCAACTCAGTCACTGGACAGCCATGAAAGAAGAAGGAACAATAACAGAGGTGAACTAGAAAATAAAAATATGATAGGTAACTTAGCCAAAGTATCAGAAGCTGAACATGTATATATATACACACACATATACTCAACTTCATATGTTGGAGAAAAATATAATCTACCTATGACATTTACAAAGTGATCATATTAATCGAACCATGTTCCAACAAATGATTCTCAGTATGAAGAATGCGCTGCAAAAAGCAATTTTAAATGTAGTAAAAAGACAAACTACATGGAGGTAAAAATCAAAACCATAACAACTAACCTTGTAGCAGGATCAACCTCCTTCAATAAAGAATTGTTGGGAACAACAACCTCAGCAACAGGGGTCTTCATTGCCTTATCCTGATCAGCCAAGCACTCATCTCTAGCCAAGAAAGCCACAATGTCGAGGGAATTGAGGATTCCCACAAATCTCTGCTGCCTCACTTCTGCATTCTCAACCACACTCTTCTGTGATCTCTTCTTCCACACAGCTATTCCACCTTCCGTAGACTCGCCAATTGCACGAATGGCGGCTTCTACTGTTTCTGTCTCTGCGAACTCCACCAGCTCTGGCTTCCCCACCGTCAGATCCCCCACCACATGATACAAGAACACTGATGCCATCTCCTTTTGAAAGCCAAGATCGCTCTTTTGTACTCAGTATCAGTGTGATTTTGTTATTTACCTTTAGCTTTTGTCTCTGTTATTTTTAGATCCAAATGGTGTGTCTGAAGGCTTTTGCAATCAAACATTACATATCGGATTATGATAAAATGATGAGAAAGTGAGAATGGATCGGAGGCTATCGCTTAATCTCTTCTAAAGAGGTCTTTCGAATCAGCCTGAGATTTTCTTGATTAATCTCAGCAACCACAAAGATTCAAAGAAACAAAGAATAATGGGAAATCCCTGATGGGTTCCTCTTAAAAGCACAAGTCCACAAAAGAGTCGTCTCAATTTCCTAAATTCCCTCAAGCTTGCGTGCAATATCCAGAGAATTTCTCGATTTTTTTTTCTGGTATTCAAACGGGCTATGCTTGTAAGCTATAGAAGAGATTGCGAATCAGCAAGGGAAGCTGAAAAGGGGACAACCTTTCAGCTGAATTCGAAATGATTAAATCTGTTGATTGAATTTAAGAGGAGGGACTGTTGATAGGGCTATAAGAGGGTATGGAGGAAGATGAGAAGGAGATGGAAACGGGTGATGGGTAGTCTAAATATGGAGACACTCACACAATTAACAGGGATGAAGGGAGTGTGGGAATTGGCCATAGAGAAATGGGGACTTCGAGATTGAGGCAAAGGTTAAAATTAAGGTGAGGCCCATCAAACAAAGATCAGATTTTTAGCCTCGTTTACAGCTAAGCTATTCTTTGGCTTATTTAGAATCTCAATCAGGTTGTCTGAAGTCCGTTTCTCTTGCAATTATACGCGGGAGAAGAAGAAGAAGAAGAAAGAAGAAGAAGAAGATTCTGACCTGATTTTGTTGTTTTAGAGCCAAAAAGAGTGGAAGGTGTGAGGCTAAAAGGGCGGAGGTGAAGGGGTCAATGATGAGGGAGACCAGAATTTGATAGATTATGGTAGAATACAACGGAGAGCAATAATTCTGGTGGATGTGATGGTGTGACTCGGACTGTAGTACTGCATTGCTGTACTTTTAGAGGGATAATTTCAGAAACATCCCCTGAGGTTTCTAATAGTTGCAAAAGCTCCCTTAGAGTTTTAAAAATTACGCAAACAGTCTCCCTTTTAAGGGGAATTTCTTAGAAAATTGCTAAAAAATAAAAAAGACCAGCATTTGTGGCCAGTCAACGGGTATTTTCTTAAACTAAACCCCGTTTTTTTTTTTAAAAAAAAACAATAATTGAGAGGCTGTTTTGTTCTTCTATTTTGAAAAGGCCCTGCAGGGCCTTTTAATCCCATTTTAGAATCTGGGGGCTTGTCCTCCCTTTTTTTTTTTTTTTGTCCAGCTTTATTTGTTTAAAATTGATATAATTGCTTGATTTTTGGGTTTTGGGGTTTGGTTTAGGGTTTTGAAATGAGGGTTTAGGCCATGCCTGATCTGTTTTTCCTTTTTCCTTTTTGGTGGACTCAGGGCTTTATGTGCAAATATAGTACAAAAGTTGCGATCAGAAAAGCGGGAATTTTGCCAATCTCACTGCTATCATCTGACGTCTGAATCAAATCAACGATCAAGAGCAATTGGGACTTCTTATAAATACCCATGACATCACTTTCATCTTGCTCATTCTCACTACTCACTCACTTCTCTCCTGGAGTTAGGCTCTCTCTCTTCTCTCCAACCTCTCTCTATTTCCAATCCTTGGTCGGAAAGCCTCTGCCTTGCATTGCACAGAAACATCTATTCAACTGAATTGGCTAAAAGCCCTTGCCTCGCAAACGTCAATATTTTAGAGGTATTTGAAAGAAGGCCCTGGTCTCAACTTGCATCATAGTGGACTGCATCAAGCCCTCCGCATTTGTGACATTCGGATTCTTTGTCCCCGTTGGATTGCTCCAGAGATTTCATCATTCTTTGGATATCGGTTAGTAAAATTAATGTCTAGCTAGCTATTATTAATGAAATTTGCAATTATAATATAGTATTAGATAAAATTATATATTGTAGTTAAATTAATTTCATTATTTGTAATTGTATTGTTAATTACATATTTTATATAATGTAATAGAATAATTAACATTGGCCTTGTTAATTATATATGTAAGTGTAGCAATTACAGCAAATTAGATGATAATTGAACCTAGCAAGAATCAACTCTATAATTTGCAATTATATTATATTATTAGATACAATTATATACTGTAGTTAAATTAATTTCATGATTTTTAATTTTGTAGTTAATTACATATATTATATAATACAATAGCACTGTTAACATTAGACTTGTGAATTGTATATGTAAGTATAGCAATTAACGTAGATTAGATGATAATTTAATCTAGCCCGAGGACAAATGTATAATTTCATTATACATTTAGTATGAAATTAACCTATATGCTCAAGTTATGTAGTCCTTTAATCTAGCAAATGATTATTACTATTCGTTTGATATCATAATGTATGATTTGCACAAATAAATTAATTAATATATTGTGTAATTAAAATTGAGGACTGCATTTTGACTTGTATTAATAGAGTTAGAATTCTTACAATATTGTAGTTACACTTTGACTTGTAATAAATAATAAATGATAATTTTTATACCGTTTAGCATAACCTAGCAATTTTTACTTGTAGTGAATATAATTTATTAAAAATGTAATATCAATTTAAAATTTGGAAATTCACTAAATGCATAATTTAAAAAATTACGTGTAGGAAAATATTTAATGTCATTACTAAATTGATTACTGGATTTTAAACTATATTTTGTCTAATTAGATGATTTTTGTAGATTAGGTAAGACATGTCGAACGATAGTGCACTGATTATTCAACTATATTGGGGAGGCAAAATTATATATGACGGAGGATCAATTTCATACGATCCTCCAATGGCACAGAATATTATATTTATGGAAGAAAGATTAAATTATGATCAGTTATTGGACACGATATATAATATGATGGATTTAGATCGGGGCAGATATAAGCTCCGACTGTGGTTCCGGAATTGTGTGAGTGCTGGTTGGTGGGTGTCAAACCGCCAAAAATAAAATACCTACTCTAAGAATATAAATTCAAGTATAATGGTGAGTAGGGTCGTATCCACAGGGACTGGGTGATTTATTTTCTACGGAGAAATAGGGGGGTTTGGGAAAAGATAACAATTAATTAAAAAGGGATAAAAAAATGAGATTCTAAATTAAGCAAGTATGCAGGAATTAAATAACACAAGAAACAATTAATTAAAACAACCTAGTCAAGGAATTAGTCTTGGCACCGGTGCACACAACTGATCATAGATACATGGAAATATTTACATGTTCACGAATAAATTGGTTATAGTGGTCAAGCGACGCGCCCAACCACCAATCTTTCCTTAATTTTATAGTAGCCCAGAGACGCTCATAGACTACCCTCTTGTGAATTGGACAACCCTAGATACGCTCATAGGATTTAATGCAGTCACAGCATTAGGAATTAGAGAGACCCAATTCTAGATGGTTAACACACATGCGGGTTAACTGAGGCTAGATTAACTATCCCCACGATACAAATTAGACCACTTTGCGGTGAACTGTCGTTTGTCACTAATTAGGTTGCTTAAAGGCGACGCGCCAACACCCTAATTGACTATATATTATTTAGACAATTGAACAACAGGCCTAATTACCCAATAAACCCAAATAATAATTAATTGAAAATAGAGAATAATTAAATACCCATGAACATATAAATTAAAATTAATAAACAAAACGATCTCACAGTTATGGTGCCCCGAGCCTTGATTATTCCTCAACTAGAAAAAGAACTAGCCACGCCTTGACATCTTTTCCATGCAACCCGTGGTTTCCATGCAATTCTTGTAGAATAGAAAGCACTTAAATTAACAAGAAAGAAATCTTCAGTTGAGAACTACGAACAACCACTGGAACGTAAGCCCAGTACTAGTCTACTACTACTGCTATGTTGCAATGGAAGCGAGAAGACGAAAGACGAAGAAAACGGGCACAATTAAAAGCAAAGGAAACAAATAGGACAAACGAGAGACTAATCTAATGCCTGCTTGCTACTGGCGGCGCCCAAAGCCAAAAAGAAACCCAAGGAAAACGATAAAAGTAACTAGTCTACGAAACAAGGAAACTAAACTAATTGCTAGGTACCCAGCCCACCACAGAGAACTCCTATATATATAGGTGTGAACAATTTTCCAATTAAGCTTCCAATTCCAATTGAGCTACGGAAGTCAACCGGTGCGGACATCTTCCAATTGACTCGGACTCCTCATGCGACAAGGAAGACTTCAGCCGCTTCATGTGATTTCCAAATTCGCATGAAGCGTTTCCAATTAAGCTTCGGACGCCACACAGGAACTCTTCACGCTTCACGCAACTTCTAATACATGGAGGACTCTACCTTCCCAATTCGCTGCCCAATGCTTTTGCGGAAAGTTTCCTATCCACATCCGACTTCCAATTAATTCTTCAAAATATCAGCACGTGTTCACAACTTCAGATCACCACTTTCCAAGTCAGCCCAACTACTCTCCTCTGGCACAGGCACGGCCTGGTAATGTAAATTTTCTGGAATTTTGCCAATAAACACCAACTTCCACACCAAAAGGCCTGCAAATGCCACAAAAACCAATTATAAGTAGTAATCTGATACTTTGTACAATAAATGGTTGAAATTAAGATCAAATACCAACAAATAAAGTGTACAATTATCTCCCTATCACTGGTGTGTTTGCTGGGATGTCTTTGGTAGATGATAGGACAGTAATGGCTATGTACTTTCTTAAATCCATGACTCCTACACAAGGAATGGAGATATATGTAGAGGTAGATGATTTGATAGCATTAGGACAGTTGAATGCTGAAGAGGGTCAGACTCCAACCACTGAATGTGATCGTCTCCAACTGTCTCCAATTGGTACGACTGGCTATTGTGAAAGTCAGTTGCTTCAATTAGAGAGCGGATGCGCTTAACCTACTAGTAGTAGGAGGAAGAAAGATAGTGGGCGTCGTAAAAGTAATAATTGCCCAAGCAGTAGTCATGTAGTGGAAGACATTGACATAGAGGGGACTCGTACTTGTACAGTTAACACATCCACAATATGGGCACCACAATCAAATATTGATATTGATGTTGTTGACGTGCAAGAGGATTCAGATCCAGAACTAGATGAACCTGAATCAGATAATGATGAGTCGGATGATTATGGCACTGGACTAGGGTTATCGTCGGGGGTCGATGCTAGGCTACGTAGAGATGAAGGTCCAAGTGCCCCGTGGCCGCTGCATTATGAGGCCGGTATTGATGCGGCGCTTCAGTTCGACCCTTTGAGCACCGGAGCTGAGGAGAAATTAAAGTTGTGGAATGATCGAACAACAAAATTAGAGTTGGGGCAATTGTTTGAAAGTAAGAAGCAAGTACAGCGAGCAGTGAAATTGTGGTCAATAAAACAAAATAAGGAGTTCAAAGTTCGCGAGAGTACTCCGACAACATGGTACGTTCGATGTAAGGCTAGAACCTCTACACCAGGCTGTAATTGGCAATTGAGAGCAACACTAAGATCCTCTCATAAAATGTGGATGATTGTTACTCTCGCGAATGAGCACACTTGTATCCGTGTGTGCAACAATAATGACCATCGACAGTTGAGTTCGGAAATAATTGCGGATCACATAATCTATCATATTAAGGGTGGCCCACTGTTCAAAGTGAAGGACATTATGATTTCAATTAAGAGTGCGTTGCATGTCGATGTTTCATATAAGAAGGCTTGGTACGGTCGACGTAAAGCAATTGATATAGTGTACGGAGATTGGCCCTCGTCCATAGCACAACTCCCAACATACATGCAGGAATTAGTTGCTACAAATCCTAGAACAGTGGTTGTGTGGGACCACCATCCCCAAAGCGTCTATGCTCAGACAATATTTGATTATGTCTTTTGGGCTTTCGCCCCAACAATTCAAGCATTTCCCCATTTAAAACCGGTCATATGTGTGGATGGTACTTTTATGAAAGGACCATACCAAGGAAAGTTGTTGGTGGCTATTGGATTTGATGCTTCCAATCGTCTATTGCCCCTAGCATTTGCTTTGGTTGATGAGGAGAATAACCGAAATTGGAGTTGGTTCATGCGTCTATTACGATTGCATGTGTGCAGGGATATTCAGAATATATGTGTCATTTCCAATCGACACAAAGCAATTATACATGCTATGAAGACGCTTCCCGAGTGGGTTGCACCATTCGGATTCCACCGCTTCTGTTTAGTGCATGTGCAATCAAACTTCACTCACAAGTTTAGAAGTACAGGTACAAATTTTTTCCAACTGTAATTAAGTTTTAAAAATATGTAGTTTCCAACGCATAATTTAACTAATTGTTTTAATAATGTTTACCGATTGTGTAGACTCAAGAAACTAATGTGGGCTGCTGGCATTGCAAATCAACCACGCAAATACGAGGGGTGGATGAAACAAATATACTCACTAAATCCGGAGGCTTATAATTGGTTAACTGGCGTATTTGTACGCGAGGAGCAGTGGACATTGTGCAAGGATGGTGGGTATCGTTGGGGGATTACATCGACCAATATGGCCGAATGTTTTAACAATTTGCTAAGGAATGCCCGGCTATTACCAATCAAGGCTTGTGTTGAGTTCACCTTCCATCAGGCGGTGGAGTTGTTTGTGAAGAATCGAATGTTAGCCGCGGATGAGAGATACCCAATTCCGAGCTACTGGTGGGAAAAGTATGTAGCGAATGAGAAAAAGGGCAGGGCACACACCGTAAGGTGTTTTGACAATAGAAAGGGAATATATTGCATCACGACTTATCGGCATAAAAATGGCTCGGGTGACAACCCACAAATTGTCACTTTCGAAGATGGTAATTGCACATGTGGAAAGTGGAAGGAACTTCGTTTCCCGTGTTCTCACGTGATAGCTGCGTGTTACGCGTCTGGAGCAAATCCTCGTGGGTTAGTACATCATGTGCATACATTTGCAGCGTACAAGGCAACATTTCTAGGTGATTTTTTTTCGTTGCGACATCCTCAATATTGGACGCCATCGGAATTGAAATTGCACATCAATGCCAATCGTTTAACATGTAAGAAGCCAGGGCCACTCAAAACAGCTCGGATTCACAATGAAATGGATCGTCAATGCCCATGCCCCATTGTCATTGTCATCAACAGCCACAACATCGCTAATTGCCCTTATAGCTCACTTTAATACTTAGGGATTTCATCATGTCATTTGTCTTTGTTATTTTAGGTTAATGATGTGGAAGAAGATGGAAAGATTTAGATTTTATTTGTTTTGAAAATAAAAGGGAAAGGGTCATGGGACTACAAATCGACGGTTTGGACCAAAACAAAAGTCTAGAAAGGGTTTTAGAAAAAATTTGAGTCGCCACTTGGTATGGAGTTTAGGTGTACCAAGTCACCCAAAAGTTTTAGCTAATGAAAATAAATAAAGAAAACCCTTTTAGGCGACTTCTTTGAAAACTAGAGAAAAGGTTAGGGGTCACGGTTGAAAAAAAGGGAAGGCAAAGATTCGATGTAGTTTCTAAGGGCCAAAGCTAGTTAGATTTAGTTGAAAATTTCCCAATTTCTAACTTTAAAATTTATCACATTTGGATGTTGTCTATATGGATGCAAAACCTAGACCTAATGTTGGATCGAGAGGGGCAGAATGTCTCCTTGAGGAGTGATTGGAATTGATCACATTAGTTGTGTCATCCAATTTTGATCTCTCGAGGAGGTCACGAAAAAAATGCAAGTGATGAGACTCGAACAAACGGCAAGTAGGGTTTTCAAAAATACAATTTTTTATAAAATATCAAGAGAAGAGAAATTAAGTTTTTGAAAGGATCAATTTTAAATGCAAAGAGGAACTTGAATTTCCAAAAAGGTGCAATTTTAAGAAAAAGTGGCTTTTTAACTTTGATTTGATAAAAGAGAAGAAGAAGTTTAATTTTTAAAGAATGATTTTGATAGCATTTGAAATAATGCACATGTATGTCCTAAAGAGGGATAATGCAACATAATGGGTCTGGGACTAAATTTTTTAATTCTTCCTTTCATAGAAGGAAATAAAAGCGTGCTAAGGCTATACTATTTCAAAGGGTAATGCCTTAAATGCACTAATCTAATAAAAGAAAAACTAAATGAGATGTTTCACATACGGGATGGGATAATAGTGACATGCAAAATGGAAAGAAACTCTAAAAGTGAAAAGTGTGTGAAATTTGTATCTAATGCATGAATGGCGTTTAAGGGTCTAGCATTGGACTAGCCCTCGTCAGGTTCTCACTAACGGATTAGTGAGTCGAAGGCCACAACTTGGACTAGTGTGGTGGCGTCAATATATTTACACAATAATTATGTAGACATGATAATAAAGCAAGTAAACATATAAAACACATAAACACATAGCACATAGGCATAATATCTAGATGCAATAGGAAACAAATAAACACATAATCATGCAAGCATGCAAAATAAGCATATAAAACTAATTATTACATTGGGGGGAATCTAAATACATTCTAAGGGAAAAATTCGAAATAATAACCTAACTATTACATTTTCTAGACTAAATACACTTTTTGCCCAAAATTAAACCTATCTATTACAACTTGGCATCTAAGGCCTCCAAATGATTTACTCAAAAATTAAATAACATAAATAAAGACTAGACATGAATGAAAGTAAAGGAAAACTTAATTTAAAACATGCAAAATCATGCAAAACACATAATAAGCACATAATAGGAGAAAGAAGTTACCATCCCTTGATATGAGGCCTTAATTGAATCCTTAGATGATGGAAATGATTATCTAAGACTCAATGTCAACAAAAGGGATCAAGGTACCAATTTAAAGGAAAACCAATCAAAATTCAAAGAAAGGCTAATAATGATAGGAAGTAGAGTAAGATTCTGAAAAATTAAAGAATATCGAGGAGGAAGGTTTGCAACATATATTCATCAACTATCATAAAACATCAAAACATAGTCAAGACCTTGGTTCCACCAAGGTCACATTTTCAAGATTAGCGATAGATGGGTATAGGAAGACTACGTTGAGAAAGAGCGAAAGAAATCCCAAAATTCAGAAAATCTTCACAAAAAGAAACCCTAGTTCTTTCTTTCTTTTCTCTTTTTTCTCCTTTTACTTTGATTTTCGATCGTTTTCTCTTTTTCCTTTTCTCTCCTCTCGATTTTTCCTAAACCCTAATCTAGGCTATTTATAGCCACCCAAACCTAGAACCAAAGGTTTTGATGTTCTTGGGATGAGGTGAGCTAATCTTGAACGTTAGATCAGTTGTCGTGAAAATTTCAGAAATATTGTGTTGTTTTTGATGTATTTTTTCATGAATTATTTCTTAAGTTTGGATAATCTTAGTCACATTTTTTTGTTTAATTGTGAATCGGTATCTTTTTTCATTTGCTCTGAATTTTATTTGGTTGAATTCATTGACTCTATATATATCTTTTAATGCATACTAATTATAGTTATGTCATATTTTCGTGTTCAATTCAAGACATGGATGAGTGGCCTAACACACCCTCATCCTTATCAATGATCTATTAGATCGATCAACATAGATCAAGAGCGGTCTTTTGAAAGTCGGTGTTCTAGATGTCAAGCGTAGTGATCGTCATTTCTGGATTTTAGTAAAAATTTGGATCCTGATTGATACTACATCGACGTCTTGGGGAGTGCTACGAGCTGGTACTGTCTTGATCACGTCTAACACTCTTATTGAAGCGATGGAGCGGCAAACCCATACATTTCATTTGCCTATCATGGGTGAAGCTACGACGCGTTGAAGTCTTATGGGGCTTCCAATTGATGGTTTTCCAGTTATCCTTCGTCATGTTAGGCGTTCACTTTCGAACGCATAAGCGGTTGGTGTAATGATTTGCTTCGGGTGGCCGAGGATACACATATGTCAGACGGGCAATTAAAATTGACATCTCTTTATCGGCAACTTAGGACGCCCATACATCCTGATGCCCACGATAGGTTGTTCGCCGATATGCAAGAATGTATATATTGATCTTATTTGGTGGCCAACTATTTGCAGATGCATGTGGAAATCTAGTCAGCATGAACTGGTTGGATTATTTGGGGGATCTAGAGGCTATGGGACAGTACAGTTGGGGTGGTGCAGTTCTTGCATGTTTATATCGACGCATGTGTCATGCAGCAGATGCGTCCACAAAGGTTACTGGAGGGCCGTGCGTGTTACCGGTGAAGAATTGATTTATTATTAACGACTGCGCTAGATTTTTTCATGTGATAACGCCTTTTATATTTATTTTTATTACCTTAGATATGGGCATGGGAGCGGTTTCCAACTATTCGTCCAGGGATCGTGCAGCCCTTACCGTTTGGAAGTATGCAGTACCTTCAACAAATGCATCGAGCGGTTTGTTCCCACGGTGCGGGCTTCACGGATATTCAATATCAAAGACCCACCCAACATGTCCCAAGTCAAATACCCGAGCCAGCGTGGGGTAGGCGTCGTAGGCGACACATATCTACGATGAGGATGAGGGTACATCTATGCATCAAGACACACATTGGCATCGGTGAAGGAGATCACACAAATGTTGAAACACAATTCCGCTTCGCCTATTCACACTCCTCATTTGGATGTACCTCCTATCCACTCCCTCCTGGTTTCCACAGATATTACATACTCCACCTCATATGCAGATGGGGCACATACATCATTTATGCAAGAATATATGCATAATACCTATGACCCATTTAGCACTCCTTCACAGATACCGGCATTTGGTGACAGTAGTCTATTTCCATCGTCCACAATTGGTGCACATTTTGGGGACGATATTATTTTCAACTTTCTAGCTGGACCAAGTGGCGAGTTGTCCCCTATTCCACAGACGCCCCAGACTGGATCAAGTAGTCATGTAGAGACCAGCCCTATTGCCATGCAGTCATGTCCACGGTGCGGGCAAACCCCAACTGCTACAAATTCCGATGACGAAGATGAGCCGCCACCACCCCGACTTGATCTCGATTTGAGAAGGTCTTTTCGTCAACAGGCTCAACAGGATAGGCCGCGAAGGAGAGCACACTGGAAATGTGATTGTTCCACTACCCCGAGGGATAAGGGTAAGAGACATGTACATCGGTGAGCAGATAGTTCTGTAGAACGATTATAACAAATCTATTATCTTGTACAATATTCTTCTATGCTATATAGAAAATTGATATCTAATTTTTTATCATAAACATTTGCTTTTCAAAAATAAGAGTTAGCTTATAATGTCAAATTTCAAAAAAGTCAACAAAATGGGATCTATTAGGAGCGCTTCTAAAAATAGGGTCATTAAAGTCATTGCATGTAGTGACCAATGAATTTTATGTTTTCCCAACTAATTTTTACACTTGTCAGCCACGATTTTTTGTCATTACACAGAAAACGTGCATTACAAAAGATTTAACTTAAAATAAATTAGACCGACATTTTTAAAATTTTTTTAGATTAGCAAATAAATGGTTAACAAGAATTTAGGGTTTTGTAACTTAGTGTTCAAGGTTTTTAAGTTAGGGTTTTTGATTTATGATTTAGGGTTTCTGTTTTGATAGCACTTGCAAATATTGTTAGTAAAATATTGTATTAGAATACTTATATTTATGTATATTAGATATTGTATTATTCTGTTCTTTTAAATTAAATACTTAAATAATTTATATGTTAAACAATTAAGTAGTGTGTCAAACACATTTTAAACTTAATATGTTGCCTAAACCTTAACCAATCCTAACAACACAATAAATTCCATATTTTAAAATGTGCAATTCTTCCAAGACAATTACTTTCTTTCCATATTAATTCATAAATTCACGCAATTTATCTAAACCCTAAACTTGGGGTAATTTCTTAGAATATCGTTACAAAAAATAAAATATTTTTTAGCTCCACAATATTTGATGTTCAGTTAAATACAATAATTTTTTTATCTGTATAATATATTATAATTTATTTTTTTCAAATTATTTATAAGTGCTCTTAAAACCCTAAACCCTAAACTCTAAACCAAACCTAATACCTAAAGCATGGTTTCAAAACCTTAAACGAAAACCCTAAGTGAAAATAAACACGGAGGCACAAGGAGTTTTGAGTGAAAAAAAAAAAAAAGGACCAAAGGCCCTCCGCATTTCATTCTTTGCTCAAGGCCCCCAAAGCAATGTTAAAAAAAAAGTTTTCCGGGTTTAGTTTAGAAACTCCCCATTGACCAGCCACAAATGCCGATCTTTTTATTTTTCTGCCTATTTTCTAAGAAATTTGCCCCCTTTTAATGGTTTAGGTCACAAAAATAGGCCCAAAATGCTAATGCAAGCCAAGTATGCCTTGGAATATCCTATAATGCCCTTCTCTTAATCTTTAAAAGTAAATATGTTGCCTTAAAAGTTCTTCTTAAGTTGCCAAGTGCCAAATACATGTTCCTTGTCAGGCAACTTTGCTTATGTGATTAACGGTCTCAATATCAAATTGATATGAGTGAAGTGCTTGATATTGGTATCATAGTTTTTTTTAAAAAAATTTTTCCCATAGCTATTATACAAAATTTTGTTTTTTTTTTAGCAATAAAAAGAGGAAGAGAAAGTGTTGGGATATGAATTAGGTATTAGAGGAAGCTACTTTGTTATGGTAACAGAACAAGGTAGAAAATTTAGAATTCTTCCAAGAAAGAAACAGACTAGTATCATGAAATTGCAGTTGGTGAATAATAATAAAAGTTGTATAAATTGGGATCAAAATAAAATTTTTTAGTATAGGAGTTAAGCTTTTAAGTAAGTTGAAAAGAAAGACTGACAGTTGCAGTTGATGTTTGGGTCTAACTAGTATGCGAGAGTTATTAATGTAAATTTATATTATAAGAGAGGTAGGTGAAATATTTAAAATCTAACACGAGGTTCTTGCAACTGTCAGAAACTTTAGGAGATGTTTCCAAAATTATCCCATTATTAAAAGTACTATTTTTGTTTCTCTTATTCTTCTTTACCTTTTTTTTTTTTCTTTTTTCTCGGATAACAATTGTTGTTGCTATGTTCTACAGCATGGTACAGTTTGTCTTTTAGAAGTTCAACGTACAGGTTGTCTTGATCCAAGTAAATACATGTCCTTTTTGGAAAACATGTTAATTGTGTTTGGGTGAGGAACTTATCATACAAGTCTAGCACCAATGCAGGTTTAACAATGGACAAAACGTCATGTTGTATACTCCTAATTTGAACATGAAGAAACAGAAAGCAGTCACACATAATCATCTTAGGGGTGATTATGATGCACATACAAATTTGTTGGCAAATTTCTCTAGATTTTTTTTTTTTGGATAAAACAGAAGCCAATAATGTTATAAATAAACTAGCTTGAAATATCCAGCACTATTTGCTTGTTAAAAAAAGCTGCTGGTGGAACAAATGTATATGATCTGAATAATCACTTTGACCCAACAATCATGGGTAATGTTCCCAGTTGATTGTATTGTATAGAAATTTTACTGGCTCGTACTTGCAAATGGAAGGAAAGGCCCTCGCCTTGCAAATTCTATGAGCTGTAGAGACTTTTCTTCCCCCCCCCTTTTTTTTTCTTTTTTGCATTTGGAACCCTTTAACTATTAGTACATCATTTGTTAAAAGTTTTGGCCTTTGTTATGTGGGGAACAGAAGGGTATTTCCAGTACAAAAAGAGAAGCAAGTATTGACAGGGTCTCTTCACAAGAGATTGCCGGAAGAAATCTGATCTGCCCTAGATTGCCGGAATTGAGTTTTATTGGAGTGGATGCTGAAAATTGGAAGTTAAAGTTGTTAATTGCAAAAATCAAAAGTTTGGGGGTATAAAATTCAACTAGGTAATAGCTCAGGGGCGCAAAGTTTAATTAATCCTTCCTAACATAGCGGAACCCATGCCTTCATACATCGTCCTCTGATCTGAAGAAAAGTCAGATGCGGAACCAACATCAACGGAAGAGTAGGTAATCGAATTTTTGACGGAGAAAATTGATGGATCTTTTCTTGGGTTGGAATACAAATAAATGACACATTGCTCATTTTCAATATTTTCTTTTATCTCATAAATACATTTTTTAATTAATTTTTTATCTCATATTCATCATGTAAAAATTAATGCTATGATATTTTTATAAAAAAATTATTTCGAATGATCTACTAGTCAAACACACTTGTTCTTGCGTGCAGACCCAGTATCTTATCATGAACATGGGGTGGGGTATCAAATTTTTGGAGAAGAACATTGGAAAAATGTGGACCTTAATTAACATATCAATGATCTGACTGACAAGTCTGGCATCAGATATATATGGACAATGATCAGAATGCTTAAATTCAAATTTGAAGAAATTTTGAAGCACATTACTACACATGTCTGATGTAACATGTTGTTTATGTATTTGGGTTATTTTCTACCACCTCTCTTAATGTCCAATATTCTCCTTGTTAAATTACCACTTTGTGTCCTCATATTGGAGGTATTGACAAACTTGGTTTTTTTTTTTCTTTCTATATCTTTTTCTTAGAAGAAAAGGGCCGGATTTAAGAAGCAAGAAGGGAGTAAGTGATGGAATTAACTTAGTTATTTAATTTAACTAAGCATATATTCGCTTAGTCATTAGCATTACCAATGGTTTGTACTGTTTCTAGTGAATTTCATTTCGGACTCCAAGAGTTGTTTTTAGAAAGATATAGGATATTAAGACTTCCAAATTTGGATTTTTATCATAGACTTTGACACACAATTATTGTGAATGAATTGATCGTATTTGTCAAAAATTTCTGCTACATCATTAATACAATTTTCAACCACATTTTTATCTCACATACATCATATCAAAAAAGTGTTACAGTATTTTTTCACAAAATTATCTACTGTCCAAACACTTTCAAAGTTAGAGCTCCAACTAGTGAAATTTTTCATGAGAGCATTGACATTAGCAATCAAGAACGATAAAGTAAGCAAGTAACACCAAGAAAAAGGTATTTAAGTAAAGTTGGCCACCAAATGGCAAAAAAAATTCCTTCGCAAATGTAAAGTTCAGTTTTCCAACGGTTTACCAACCCTACACCGTTCAAGAATGTGCAATAGTAATCTTTTTAGCTTAGGCAGCTGAGTCCTTCCTCTCTAACCCCTTATACAATTTCGTTCACATTTCTCATTAGAATAGGATCGTACAAGTGTTACCAATTGTTCAAAAGATAAATAAAAACAAAGGAGAGTAGAAGTTATACTGGATTACTGTAAACCTTGGGTATACCTGTCAATAGGTCGGTCCGGGCCGGAATTGAATATTTTAGATCCAGAGTCATTTATATCTCATTGTTCCGGATTTGACCCGTAGACCCGACGGGTTCAATAGTAATGGATTCGAGTCCGATCGGGTTCGGATCCGGGTCTGTCTACCAGGTAAAAAATATTTTTATGTATAGATATTTTTAATATGTATATATTTTATAATTGTAAAGGTATTAATATATATAAATATTTTATACTTGTGAGAGTATTAACATGTATATATATTTTAATAAATGTAAGAATATTAATATTATACATGTAAGAATATTAAGGTGTATATACATTTTATATTTATTAATTTATTTAAACGGGTTGGGGTGGGATAGGGTCGTAATTCCATATTCCTTGCCCGACCTTTTTTATTAGAAAAAATGAATCCGGATCCCAGTTCCGGTAAATAGAATTATGCCTAGTTCTGGATTCCGGAAAATCTATCAGATTCGAGTCGAATTCGAGTCTTAGATTCGGCCCGTTGACAGGCTTACCTTGGAGGTGTTTTATTGAGTAAATAAACCATTAAAAGGCTATATCACGTGGCTTATGACTTTTTGACTTAAGAGTGTAAAAGAAAAAGAAAGAAAATAAAAGAGAGAATCATATTCATATACAATACACCTTAGACAGTAGGCAGAGAGAAGCCTTGAGTCATTGACATGCAATGGGCAGTGTATACACGCGCCAGAAAAAGTTGTTGAAAGATTCGGAGCAAATGATGTACCCCAATGAGCCCCAGGCGACAAGAAGATGAACCCTGAACGTAAATGCCATGAGTACACACGCTTACAAACAGCACAACAGAACAGATGACTACTGCTACAGTCCTATTCCTCGAGAGATAAAAAGTAAAGCTAAAAAGAGGAGCAGGCCAGGAGCCAGCAGCACATTGACAGAGGATTTCAAGAAAAAGAAACCAAAATCAAAAGTTGCTTACTTTACTTTACTTCACACCTTGCAATATAGGCATAATACGCTGTTAGTACTAGAACTTTGAGCTTTAATCGGTGGCTAAAGGATCCCTTTTTTTGGCAGCAAATTCAAGAAAGCTAGAAAAGAATGTCTGTTCTTCATAGCCCGCCTCCCAATTCTGCCCCGGATAGCTCACTGCATTGTTTCCACCTTGCAGGTTCTAACACCATTATTGCTTGGACACAAAAGAGAAAGAAAAGACAGGCACTCACACAGTGAGAGTGCATATTCTTGGGTAGCTCGTAAATAGCCCATCTTTTGTCCATGGAAGAAAGATGGGATTTTGATATCATGGCCTGCAAGAAAGGCTTTGCCTTTTGGCCTTTGTCATTCTTCTTGTTCTTCTTCTTGTTATTTTTGTCAAGCCCACTTGCTATTTTGGCTGTTTCTTTGAACAATGATTCTGCGAATGTGGGTGGAGAGGTGGAGGTTGGTCTTGACCCTCAAGACGCCGCTGCACTCTTGCTGTTCAAGTCACGGCTCCGGGAGCAATCCCAGAGCTTCTCAGGCTGGGATGGCGCTGTTGGGTGCAACTGGACTGGTGTCACCTGTTCAAACCAGACTGGCCGGGTGATTGCACTTAACCTCACTGGACTCGACTTGTTAGGCCAGGTGCACCCCTGTCTGTGCAATCTTACATTTCTTGAAACCCTTAGCTTGTCACATAACAGCTTCAATGATTCTGTCCCATTCTGCTTTGGGAGGCTTTCAAGGCTTAAAAATCTGGATCTTAGCTATAACATGTTTAGTGGTGTTGTTCCCAGTGCACTCATGGAGCTTCACAATTTAGTTCAGCTTGACCTCAGTCATAACATGGTAATGGGTACCATCCCATTTTGGATAGGGAACTTCTCTGTCAAGCTCGAAAACCTTAGTCTGAGTTTCAATAATTTTAATGGTGAGATACCAAAAAGCTTGTTTAACTCGGTGGCATTGAGGTATTTGGATTTATCCCACAATTATTTGGTGGGAAATGTTGGCGATTTTCGTCAGGCTCTTGTGCATATCAACCTTGAGGTTAATTTGCTCTCTGGCACCTTGCCATGTTTCTCTGCCTCGTCTGCATCACTCTCGGTGCTCAATTTAGCCAATAATTCGATTATGGGAGGGTTACCGACTTGCATTTCTGCTCTTAGAGGATTGACAGAGCTTAATTTGTCATTTAACCTGTTAAGATATGGGATCTCTCCTAGATTTGTGTTTTCAGAAAAATTAGTTGTCCTGGACTTGAGTTTCAATGAATTATCTGGGAGACTTCCAAGCAAGATAGTTGAGACTTCAGAGAAATCTAGGCTGTTACTTCTTGATCTGTCGCACAATCACTTTTCTGGGAGTATTCCGGTAACGATTACAGAATTAAAAAGCTTGCAGGCACTGTATCTTTCCAATAATCTGCTTAGTGGAGAGATACCATCAAGAATTGGGAATTTAACCTATCTCCAAGTGATTGATTTCTCATATAACATACTGTCAGGTTCAATACCTTTGAACATTGTCGGCTGTTTTCAATTACTGGCCCTGGTACTGAACAACAACAATCTTTCTGGTGAAATCCAGCCCGAGCTCGATGCATTAGATAGTTTGAAGATACTTGATATCAGCAGCAATCAGATTTCTGGGGAGATACCACTCACCTTGGCAGGATGTAGATCTTTGGAAGTTGTAGATTTCAGTTATAATAATCTTTCTGGGTATTTGAATGATGCAATAACTAAGTGGCCCAACCTCAGATTTCTTTCCCTTGCTCGGAACAAATTTAGTGGAGACCTACCTAGTTGGCTTTTCACATTTTCAGCAGTCCGTACAATGGACCTTTCTGGGAATAAGTTCTCTGGCTGCATTGTTGATGATAATTTTAACGTTAGTGAAAATTTCATCAGTTCTGGTGCTGGCAGAACGACCACTGCAATTTCATTGGTTACATCTCCAAAGCTAGACATCAAATATTCTGTCACTGTTGCTGGTAAAACTGAGCTAAGCTTCAACTACAATCTCTCAACTGCAGTTGGACTTGATCTGTCTGATAATCAACTACATGGACAAATTCCAGCAAGTCTATTTGGATTGCAAGGTCTTGAGTACCTAAATTTGTCTCACAATTTTCTTGACGGTCAAGTATCTGAAAATGTAGGAAGGATGTTGAGCTTAAGGGTTCTAGATTTGTCGCACAATTCTTTGGCTGGTCACATTCCAGGTAACATTTCCAATCTGGGAAATTTGACTCTCCTGAATCTTTCATACAATTGTCTCTCTGGGATGGTGCCTAAGGGGCAGAGGCATTGGAGATTTTCTGGAGCGTTCGCGGGAAATCCATACTTATGCGTGGAGCTCTCTGATGATGGCTGTACAAGAGAAAGCCTTCCAGAAGTTCCGGGAAAGACATTTGAAAGAGAAATGGATGATGGACCAATATCAGTTTGGATATTTTGCGTTAGTGCTTTTGTTAGTTTTTATTCTGGTGTTGTGGCTTTGTTCTGTTCCACTCGAACAAGAAACTACATTCTGCAAACGAAAATATGATGCTTTTGTACATGTACGCGGCAACTTGGAATGATAAATGTTAATTTTCCATTGTACAGGAACAACGTCTTGCCTTTTTAACTAGTTCCCATTAATCTTCTTTGCTCTTTTTTGCATTTTGAATAAATTTCTGCAGCTATTGACTAAACATATCTAACACAGATTCATCCTCCAGTACGAAGGCTTTAAAACTTAATATAGGTTTATTGCAGTCTGCATACTAAATTAGTTCAAGTAACAGGCACAGCTTGAGGTAAAGTACGGCCCAAAGTTGTAATGTGTCACCTCATTTAGTTTCTGCACTCACTCACTTTCAATCCCACAGTTGAGAATAAAATAGAAATCATAAGATTTTTATAGCTGATGCTCCAAAACAAATGTCATTTAGGCATCCCTTTCAGGTTTGATTGGGCTTGTCAGAGTTGATTCTTTCTAGTGCCATTTGAGGCAAAGCAATCATCTAAGCCAGCAAACAGGTGGCCTATATGCTGAATAACTGTGGATCATTTGCTCTTTACTCGGAATACCAGATTTTGTGTGCCGGTACCTTTTCAATTTGTTAAAGGTAATTTTGTCTGATATTAGGCAAGTGGATAGTTGCCATGCCTGCACAAAGTATGGAATGTCCTTTTGAGATGGACAGAGTTTGTCTTGGAGATTTTGACGGACTTCCTGTGGTTATTCCCGAATCAATTCGCCAGTTTCTTCCCCTGGATAAAAAGGGGGACAGCAGGCGGTGCTTTTCTACTGGAAAGCCAATGCATGGCTGCTGATTCAGGACCCCTCATATTCTCGGGATTTATTAAGAAGATGATTCCGTGAAGAAAGTAGACAAGATAAAAGCCACTAGTGGAGAAATCTCAAACTCGTTTCTAGCAGCAGAATACAGGAATAATGATGTCACCAGCCATGATTCTTCTGCTTTAGCTAACTACAATGGCAAAGTAGAAAAACTTTCCAGAATATAAGTATAAATGCATAACCTCATCAAGAGAGAATCACCTTATTGGTGCTCTTGATCTGTTTATCTAGCAAAGATGCAAACTTTTAGTTTAATATATCTTACCATTTGCTTGATTCTGTGCTCTGAATTACCTCATCCAAGCTATAAAAAGCATCTAATACTATTCTTGCAGCTCACATCTCTGCATTATTCCATCAAGTGGTGCAAAATGGAGATGTAATCTCTAAAATGCAAAACGGGGGGAAATCCCAAAAGGGGGATTACTCGAGCATTTTTGTCACTTAGATTCTATAACATTTGTTATATCCTCTACCTTGATTGATTTGAAACCTGATTTTGCTTTATCTACAAGTTTTGGAAATGCCACTCCATTGTTCCATTTGAACATTTCCTGCAACTCTTGACATCCTCAAAGCTCATAGATATTGTCAATTCATTTCGTTAACTTTTGATATGAGTTTATGTTACAACTTACAAACGGTATCCAATAGACAATCAAATAGCTCCAAATTACAAGGTCAGGCCCTATAGAAGAACGAGCACAAAGGGTCAAAATTCTGAAAAGAATATAAAGACCAGAGGAAAGTAGACCGTCACCTTCAATGTTATCCAACTTGCAAGGTTGTGGATGCCGGCTCACAAAATAAAAGCTGCACCAACATCAGAAGGACGGGCATGTCTTTTTGAGGCTGAAATGTTAGCTAGTTCACTCCATTTATAATTGAGTGGATTGCTACGTTTCACAGGGAAAAAACCAGCGACTCAACCATTTAAGTTCTCTCTCCAATGTGAACTCCATTGGCATCCAAGTTAAAGGATGTCATGCATTTTCATGCTTGGCCTTCATGCTAAGCACTGTTGTATAAGCTAATACTTAATCGGTCCATCCAAACTCCCGGATGCAAACTAGAGCAATTGCACAATAGGTAAACTATTAAGAATTAACTCAACATTTGCATAAATTATGAATTAAGCAAGTCCAAAGTAAACAAACCACCATATATGGGTTTTGGGTGCTGTGCATACGTCTCCCAGGAAGCAAGTCAGAGAGGAGTGCATTTGTAAATGTAACATTTTCTCAAGACAAAAGAACAAATACATGGTCAATACGTATATATAACTACATAACTACGTTGGCCATTTCGTTAACAAATTTAGTGCATGAATTCTCCCACCACTGAGGGTGAGGAAGGCTAAGTATTTGGAAACTTATACCTCAAAACCAACATATTTATAACTATTCCACATCATGTCAGCTCCTAAAAACAATGATGATGAGAAACCTGGTAGTTGAGCCAAATGGTAATTTATATTGGTCCTACATCCCCTTTTATCAATTTGTTTGCCATATTCAACATTGCACATAGTTATAATCATACAACACTGCCACTATTTTGATTAGAAAAATAAAAGCCCAAAGTTATCTTCAAATATGAATCTACATTGCTATCCCACATACTCCCTCCTTTTTTTGTAGCTCTTATAGAATCAGAAGCTCCCCAAGCTTGCTATTGCATCAAATTAAAACATTATTTAAGACACTGGAAATGAGAAAAGAATTGATCAGATAAGAAGGTGCTTCATGAATCAGGGCCAATGGCAAGTTCACCATAAGCTATAAAGAAGACTAGTGTAGATACAGAAATTCAACAACCTTAACAATGGACGTGATACTCCCTCCTTCGTAGTAACCCTATCATGCTTTATTTTCACATCTATCCAGTATTAATGCCACGTACTAGCAAACAAAATTCATTCTCTCCCCTTTTACCCTTCTGCTTGCAATTGAAAGAAAAAAAAAATAAAAAAAAAATAAAAAAGAAGGGATTCTCATACTTGCAGGCTCAAGATTCATCTTCAAATCTTGCCCCTTGCAAAAGTTCTTACGATGATACATGGATCATTACCATGAATGTGCAAATAATGCTATGGATTTGCAACTTAGCAACACATGCAGGCATTAAACTGTTCAAATTACCAAGATTCCATCAAATGTTACGTGCTCATCATTAAGAAGAGAGGGTAAACTTGGGAAACCTCCCAAATTTCATTCTTTATTTCTCACTGTTGAAAAGGAAGCGGAACTCCAAAAATAGTCATTTTTTTGTCGGATGGAGGAAATTCACTCACACTTTCATGCTTAGGTAGTTAAATAAAATGCAACTAACTTGCATCCCCCCCTCTGCACAAGATTCCCTCTTCACCTAGTAACTTGACTTCTCCTCATAGTTCTCCAACTTGATAAAGAAGACCAGCTTAAAGTCCTAAAATATCATATACATGTACTTGGAACAAATAAATATGAAAGACATTAAAATGCAAGTTCAGCATCCAATCAATAATGGCTGTTACCTGCCGCACAATGGAGTTTGCTGATGAGGAGAACTCATGAGTCATTCCTTCCCAAACGACCTTTCCCTCATAGAGAAACAGCAACCTAGACACCGCACATTAATTTTAGGACAAGGTCAAAGTAAAAATGCTTGATTCCATGCACACAAGGCTTTGCAGCATCCTACTAAAACACTTGCAAGAAAGCATTGAGTACCTGTCAACAGCTCTTCTGATGGTACTATGTTGATGAGTGACAACAACATAAGAGGCAATCTTCCCAGGCTTACTGACATCACTCTCACCTTTCATGTGAACAGAGCGTATGAGATCTTCAACTACAGTTGATGCAATTGGATCAAGTCCAGCAGTCGGTTCATCATATAAGAGGACCTGCTCAAATGTGGAAAAACTATCACCATTGTCAATAACTTTCAATAAAGTTTGAAACAGATGCATATCACTAAGCAGCTAGGATAATGAGCACACAACCAAGAGAATTCAAGCAAAACTAAAGAAACAGATATCGTAGAAAACAGACTTGTTGTGTCTTATCCTAAGACAATTTTTGACAGTGATGAGTACTTAAAATGTTCTATCTCACACAAGTAACTCTAATACTTAATACTGTCACCAAGTCTTGAGAAAAGACAAAAATCTTAACCCAGTGCAAGACTACTTCAAAGCCTAGTGGAAGTATATTTCCCTTTTAAAATGGTTAATGGAACGTTTCTTGAGCAGGTCATGTAATCAGATCTAAAAGAGAACAGGAGAAGTAAATTTCTTAAGTTGAGATCTGATTTGCATAAGAAGTTTCCCCAAACTTTGTCTCCCTCTCCCTCCCTCCCTCCCTCCTTCTCTCTCTCTCCCCTTCTTCTTCTTCTTCTTCTCCTTTTTTCCTTCCTTTTCTTTTTCCCCCCTTTCTGCATCTGATATTCAAGACATGAAAAACAAAAGTAAGACTTCACGTGATCTTTCCTAATAATCTCCGTCACTGATAATAAATTGAAAATCAACTGCAAGTTCCATGCGGAAGGCAACAAATTTGCAGAAAAGAAATTAGTCTAAAGATGAAGTTTAAATTGCAATTTCGTTCAGTTTGAGTTTGATAAGACCACAAATTTGAATGCATCTTTATTACCTGAATTCTTTCTTTCTTTTTGGAGGCAATATGCAATAAAGTGATTGACTAAAAAGTGTTCAGACTACAGAGAAGCTAGCCATAACAACTCTGTCAAGGCAAATTAAGCCCAGAATGGTTAATCTGAACACAAGTTCACACATCTTGATGTCACATTGGTTGTTCTAATATCAAGAGCCAGAATCAGCTAACAACCCTACAGAGATTTGCTGTCCACAAACTGCAGCCACTTATATAACATGAAATGAGGAATCAAGACCAAGATAAATCATATTTCTAGTTTAGAGACCAAAATTGGCAAGATTGAGTACACAATCATGGACCTTTTGAAGAGCAGAACCTCAGAAGGCCAGTAAAATGCAGCCACTACGAAAGCCCTGATTACTTACCTCTGGTTCCACTACATCCTTTGTTGTATCAAAAATTATAGAACGGGCTAAGGCCACCCTTTTCTTCATCCCACCAGACAATTCAGAAGGTAGTCGGTCCTCGACTCCCTGCATAAACCATCAATCAACTGTCTATATAAAAGAATCAAAAAGTTGAAAATCATAAGAAACCCTATACAACTGTAGTGACAATTATTTTGACTACATTCCTTTCCTTTTACTGTTTGATATTCCTCCACATTCAAATGCAAGATTCAAGCATTATGATGCCACCAGGACTTTAAATAACTTCACCCATCAGTACCAAAACACACTGGACAAACTTCAGTCACAACGAAAAGAATACATGTGCTTACTTATTCATATCATCCTGAAATATGAGTAGGCATCTACATTCCTTATATAAAAGTTGAAAAAAACTGCATCGTATTTGTGTTCCCCAGGAACTAAAAGACTGGAGAAAAAAAATATACATGTGATCAGGGTTTACTATTTTATACACGTGATCCAGGTTTACTATTTTTTGATGTTTGATATATCCATCAAAAATATATATAATTTCTACATACCTTCAACCCAACTGCAGCCAAAGTTTCAGTTACAAGCTTTGAGATTTGATCCTCAGGCATCTTAGAATTCTCATATCTGTTAGTTGAGCATGAGCCAAACATAATATTTCAGTATTGATGAACTGAATACTATTTATGTTTCTGGGCAAAATGCAGTAAAAGTTGAGTCACTGTTGTTTAGGAAATAGAATGTATCTTACAGAAGGAAACCAACATTCTCACGAACGGTTAAAGAATCAAAAAGTGCTGCACTTTGAAATACCTGTCATGAAATAGGGAACCCTAAAGGTCTTTTCTTTTGAATCCATATCACACAACAAATTCAAGACAGCTCATACAATATGTAATTTGAAGTTAACTTACTAAGCCAATCCGAACGCCAGCAATTTCCTCATCACTGATCAAACCATGACGTGTTCTGCCACGTATTAAAACCTCCCCCTACACATAAAACACAGTCCATGGAGGAAACCATGGCACAGATAATGTCAGATCCAGCAGAACTTATTAATTAAAATTACACACTTGTCTCAGAAACAAATTGCAGCGCCAGCAAGAAGTTGCATTCCAAAGGTTACCTTGTCTGGAGCTAGAAGTCCAGCCATTATTTTCAGTATAGTTGATTTTCCGGTGCCTGATGGCCCAATGATTCCTACAGCTTCTCCATGTCTAATCTGCACGTTTTGTTGAAGTCTTCATACCATCAACTTGACAATATACAAGTCAACAAAAACTGGATCGGTACAACTGAAAATTATGGTTATAATAGCCTCTGCTCTACAGGACACTACAAAGATGTTTGATAATAGTCATAACCATTTCTCCCCAATTACGAAGCTTGATGAGTTTTCAAACGACCAAAATTATCCACTGTTCCACCTTAAATTCTTCTTAATTCTTTTTGTATACACGAATTGGCAAAACTTACAATTACAAGAATAAAGGCGAAATGACAATGAAACTGTTTCAAGATGCAAAACAAGGCAAAAGATGGTAACCCGAACATTAATGAAAAATGACCTCTCAGTAGGATAATAACTAAAACTTTGTAAATTGTGCAATTTCAGTTTATCTTTTCTACATGACACTGAAGCTTCATTTAGTGTGCTTCTACATTTGATTCTACCATTGAACTCTAAGAATAGTAAAATAAATCTTTTATACTAAATTTGCTGCATTGGTTCATTTTCCAATACCCACAACAGCGTGGGAGCTTGTCCAATGAAATCCCATGAAAATAAATGAACAGCATTGCATGTTGAAAAAACTTTATAGTAGGATAGGTCTCAAGTAAGATCAACAAAAACTCAGCAGCATTAGGAGGCAACCCACTATGATAGATCAATCATATTTCTAAAAACAGCTAGGTATTAGCTTGTGTACTCACTTTTAAATGCAAAATAAGAAGACATATCAGTCCAAGGTCTACTTTGACTTTTACCGAAAAGCTTTACCCCTCTAATTTTAGGTGGCAAAGTAAATTTGCAACAAACTTTTGCAACACAGTAGGTTGTATTTTCCTGACCCCACATGTACCATAAGAGACAGGTAACAGTATCTTGCTCTGCGTGTAGTAAGTTTGAGAAAAAGATGCCAAATCTAATCATTGACCTTGGTAAGAATGACTCCAGGGGATATAGTTAGAAAAGCTAGTTACTTATCTTGAATTAGTCGCATATGAGGTCGAGGAAGCAAAAGTTATACAAACATAATGCAAGTCTTTCTTCAATAGCTCAATATTTAATGCTAACATGTTAAATTTAGGGCATGAAACTGCTGGAATTAGAGAAAGTAGAATAAAACAACAAAATTACACACCACTATAATATAGTGACAACGATGGAGATGTAAAGATACAGCATAAACTCCATTTATATATTTTAATCTACTTCAGCTACTATAGAAAGAAACCTAGTTAGTTTTCAAGGGCTCATAACACATAGAGAACACCCATATATAATAATTTGAAGCAATTGCTGTTGTAATGGACAATCATCTGAATATCCTTTAAATCGAATCAAGGGGTCAAAGAATTTCATACAATCATTAGTGGAAGTAACAAGCACATATTAAAACATCCAAGGCATATAAAAAAGATAGTTGACATCTCCATAGGCAAACAGGAATCAAATAACAGCCGTTTGCTGGACAATCATGGAGAGAAAATTAACCTTGAAGCTAACGCCTCTTAAAATGTGCTTCTCTCCAAATGACTTGTAGACATCTCTACACTCAATGAGCACATCAGTTTCATCTTGCTCCCTCACCGTGCTTACTCGCTCGGCCTTAGATGAGTCCTGGTGACCATTAACAGATAGTTAAAGTCAACAGTAGGATAGAACATCGTAAATTCAATGCTGGTTAGAATCTTGACAAGGCAAAAACAGCTTTACAAATTAAACAAGACAAAGTTATTCAACAAAAACGTAGGAGAATAAAATTGTGAGTGTATGTGGAGAGAACAGCAAGATAACAGTAGAATAGCCAAAAGTATGTTGAATATGCCAGAACTACATGGTTCCTACAATTCATAAAGTATGCTACCAAAATATAATGTGCCACAATTACATTCGACCATGATAATCTTGATTCAACAATTCCCAATTCAAACTACCTTCAGATAGCAATTTAATACCACTGGTAGCTAAACAGCTGTCTAGCTGCATACTCAACACACAAATAACTAAGTAAGGCAATTTCTACTGGGACAAAATCTACATGATTGATTCAATGGCAGAGGAAAACTCCACGAAAACACGAGTCTCATAATCCAATAGTCAGTGGTTTGTTGCAAGATGAGGAATCTACCTAAGATCAGCAAGACGTCATCTTTTTGAGGTAAGACAACCAGAGATATCAAGGGAAACCATATAATCTCAAACAAGTAAACTTTTAACTGTACTTCAGAATACCACCAAATCATCATGAACATTGAACAGAAAAACACCTAGAAATACATAAGTTCAGACAATGCACTAGCCATCTCAATGGTTATCTGTATAAAGACCACAGGACCATCACATGATCAGCAAATACATCCCAATTCATCAAACGAACAGCAATTTTGGCATATGTCCAGCCTATCTACCAGCTAGATACAGATAGTTAAACAGTCACCCAACTAAAAATCCAAATTGGAAAACTTGCCAAAAAGTGGGAGTCGAGATACATCAAAGAAGCGGACAAACAAGGTCTATAAAACCAAAATTTCGAAATCCCAAACCAAAAAAAAGAGAAATCAAGAAATATTTGATTTTTTTACCTTTGCATTGATTGTGGTAGCTGAAAATTCATCAGCATCAGCTGGCCTCAAGTCTCTAAAAGGAGCTACACAACCACAAATGATCCTCCTCTTTCCAGAGGAACCCAAATTTAATGGCTTCACACAATGCATAACAAAAGATTTGGCCGACCCAAAAGAGTCCCTTTTGCAGCATAAATTCAATGGCAGCAAATTCGGACCCACCAAAGGAGTAGTTGCCATTCTACCCAGTTCCACTTCTGGGTATTCAAGAACGATGATTTCGAGAGAGACCAAGGCTGATTAGGGAGCTCAAAACCATGAATAAAGATTGAATTCTGCTGGAGCTGTACAAATAACTGGCTTGTTTTCTTGGTCGGAAGAAGGTGTGAATTTTGTGGGCAAGCTAATAGTCAAATGTTGGCTGATTGGGGTTGTCTTTTGTTTCTTTTCTTGTTTTAGGCTCATGCTAAACGAGGCTTCTCATTTTTTTGTGTGACCAGAAAAGAAACTGGAATTGAATTTGCCTCGTCTCTTGAGTCTTGAGCCTATGTGCGACGAATATATCTGCCCGGCGGCCTGCCCCATTTAGCAGTTCTGATTTTTGTTTCTTTTGTTTTATCCGTTTCCTTTTTTTTTTTTTTAATCTTAAATAGGTTGAATGTCAATTTTTCCGGCCAAAGTCTCAACTAAAATTTTCAATTAAATAAGGCTTCCTTAAGGTTGAGAAATTTGACGAAAAATTTGAAATTTACTTAAATCGTTCTAGTTATTAGTTGTTTGGATTGTTTATGAGATCTTTGAATTTATAATTTCACCAATTATCAAAATACATTTTAAACACCATGATAATTAATATTTATAAATTTAAATACCTCCTAAATAATTTAATAATTAGAGGGATTTAAAAGAATTTCAAATCTTTTGTCAAATCTCTCAACCCAAACAAAGTCTAAAAGTTTTGAATTAAGCCTTCAAAGTAATTTGTTATTAAGTCATCCCATCTAACATCCTTGATACACTGGATATATTTCTTTAGAGAATGGCATTAGAATTAAACAATCATGTGGCTACTTTTTTTTTATTTAAAAAAATTATATGCAATAACTGAAATCAAGGGTTTGGTATTTTGTTATTTTTACAAAAGAAAGAGGTTCAAAATTTTATAAATTCAGTTAATTCATTTATTCTGTTTTTTGAAGAACTTAATTTGGTAAATCATTATTGACCTAACAATAATGTTGAAAGGGTAGAACTTAATTGTGTGGACTGTTGTACTTTGACTCGGAATGTCTACTTTGGACTTCTATTTAGATTGCAAGTCTTACAAGTTTTTTTTTTTTTTTTTACAGTAATTTTAGAAAACAATATTGTATTTTTTTCAGACATGATATATGTATAATGAAATAGTAATACATAGAAAATGGCTTAAGGGTTGAAAACAATCACTCCGCATCTTTTATTTTTCCTTATTTCTGATACAGGGACTCTTTTGAGTTTTGTGTCTTGTTTTGATCATATTTTGGAGAAAAGTTACCCAAACCGTCATAACATTTTTACTTTATTCTTATCTTAACAAAGATCAAAAAAAAAAATTTAGGGATGCAGAGGTGTTTCTTGAACGACCCTTATTCATCAAAGAAAAATGCATATTTCACATTTGTTTGAGAAGTCCTCTACCAGAACTTCCCCCAGCCCTCCCTTCTCCTTATTCTGCAGAATTGCCTTAGAGGCTAAAGAACAAGAACAATGACAATGCAGACTGGAGAAGGCCACTGGAAAAGGAGTCCTTGGGAAGGCCCAAGCTCCTTGGGACTTTGCTGCAGGTTAGGGATGCCGGCTCTTGGATACCAGAGCATTAACCCATGTACTAGAGCAAGTAAAAGAGCAATTGATTTATTTGAGGTCAATGCTACTGCTACTGTTTCTCTCTTCAACAAAAGATATCCAAGGAAGTACCAGATCATGAGAACATGCAAAGAGTGGATAATAGCTTATAACAGTCAATAAACATATCAGAAAAGAAAGCACATTGAAGGAACAAGAAAAGAACACACAGGTTCCAGCAATAGGCCCTTAAATATCTTTGCTGTTATTTTGGCGAGAACTGACTTCTTCAATGCTCTTCCGGGGAAAGAATCCATACACCATCTTTGGTGAAAGGAACACATGAAACAAATGTAAGTTAGGGAAACGAATGTTGTTATTCCAAAGCTTCAGCTACATCTTGATTTTCATTGGGTTCATCCATTGAAATGTCAATGCCATGGATTGACAAGTCTTTGCGCAACAAATCTGCATTCTTGAATTGAATACCTGTGAAACCAGCTTCGATTGCCGCCTCAACATTCCTCATCCTGGTGCAAACATATTCATTCATTCATCAGTCATTGAACATTGTAAGAACCACACACACATAAACTCTTTCTCAAGCACAACCACTTACGAAAATGAGCACAAAGAAAGCACATAGATATGCTGCAGGAAAGATATTGAACCAGCTAGTTTTCTTTGTTAACTTTCAGTCATCATTTAACACATTTAGTTGACAAACCACTAAGAAATCAGATGTCTGAGATTAACTAAGCACAACATGTAGGAGAATAGTTGCCCAAAGAAGTATGGAGAAAGAAAGTCAACTCTTAACTGCAAAATATTACCTAACATATGAGACACAGAGAGATTCTCCTTGTCAACCTTCTCTCAGTCCAAAAATGACTTTGGACTTATAAATTGCAGTTTATAAAAGAATGCCCATTTCACAAATTAAGTGTCATAAGAATATTAATGTCTTGTACAGAACAAACATGTATGCCAGGTCACTGTACTTTAAAATAAAAGACGCACTATGTGTTTTTTTCCCCGCATTTCTATATTTCCTTCATTTTACTTGTGGTAAATAATGTGAAATGCTTGGATGACTCAGCTACCAGCTTCCTGCCAGCCTTTACGGGTAAAGAGGAGAGAAGAAAGAAGTGGTAAAAGTAATATTACTTTATGTATATGCAAAAATTCCTAGCCAGGTGAATCTAGAAAAAGTGAACGTCTGCAGTGACCGATATAACAAGCTGTACATTGGATGCAAAATATAATTACTTATCGACAAAGTCCAGTGCCCTCATTAGTGTCTGTTTCCAGTTTTTACGTGAACCTAATACAGACCACTTCGATATAGAACTATACCTGTCATCAATGAAAATACAACTTGCCGGATCAACCTTGAGGTAGTTGAGAACTTCTAGATAAAAACGAGCTTCAGGCTTTCTTTTTCCTGTATTCAGGAGAAAAACAGCAATCAACATCATGCTAAAAAGGTGGAGAGAGGATTTTTTTTGTTGGGGGAATGGTTAACTTCTGAGTTCTTACCACTCTAGAAGCTAAAGAACCTATCACAGAAGTTCTCTAAGAATCTTAGGTGGAAATTCTAATAGAGAGCTAAGAGAATGAAGAGAATTTTCCAATGAAACTCCCAAGTCTGAAGCAAAATGATCCCCATTCTTAAGAAACTGTATCATAACACAAATTGGCTAAACAGCTGTGGCCTTAGATACTTAAATCCTCAAAATTTGAACTGAACAGATTGATATGTCCTGAATGTGAGGCAAGCCATATCATCAATGCACTAGAAAGAGGGAGCAGAAAGTTGAAAAATTTCAGAGCACTAAGATACCAAATATACATGAACAGAATGTCCAGGATAAGTAGGTAGACAGTTTTAGCTTGTCCTCAATCATCTTATACCTGCAGAGAACATAATTTCCAGTTATGATTTGAAAGAATTGTGCTTTTAGCAAAATTTGCAATTGAGATATACCAAATGGGATAATTTGTGAAAGCATGCATTTCGTAGCCATCTTTCTTCAAAGCACGAAGTAACTCTTCAACACCATCTATGTAGAGATATCCTCTTTTCATACAGTTTTTTAAGCCTGCAATAAAAGTTCAAATCCTGTTCATCACAAAAAGGAAGAAAAGAACTACAGAAGGCAAATAAAAAGCATCATCCAAGGGCTTAGTCTAACTCTAGAAAAAAAAATACATCCCTAACAATTTTTTCTTTGAGGTTCAAGGTTGAGAATATCATGTAGCTTAAGCTGAGGAGTAGCCAGTAATTTCCGCCCCTACTAAGCAAAAGTTACTGACAGAATTATATTCATAGCCTTTCAAGTCTTTGAATAAGGACTTTCCCTCCTTGAAATGATTTAGATCTCAAGTTCTCAATCCAAAACAACTACCTCATGGAATTTGGAAAAGAAAAAAGTTGAAAAGAAAAACTCACATAAGCCTATATACATGGGGACATGCATACGCATGTGAATATTCCATATGACTGCTTTCTCAGCGTCCCGTTTCATCTAATCTCATCTTATTATCCTTCATCCCTTAAGCTTGATTGTCAAGGGAGATTTAAGACCAAAGATACAAGGATAATCAGGAATGCCTGCTGATCCTTTATGTGTAACTCAGTGGTAAGGTTATAAAGCTGTCATAGTTTAATTCTTTTCTTTCCAATTAATTGAACTGTCTGGTCTGAAAGGCATCAGCCTACTGCTTGTCTGAAGCTTCTAGTGACTTAGAAATCTAGCAGTACAATTCTAAAGGCTCAGTTTTTAGAAATTATCTGCAAACTTGGCTTTTGCTGCAATTTTTGTCTATTATGAATGGTGGAAGGAAACGAAAACCGTATTCACACATTACTAAAGGACTCCACCTGCTCTTCCAAAAGGAATCTGAAGCAGAGTATAAGAATATTGAGAAGGAAAGATCAATAAACTAGTGAAATCAACAAAAACTATGCTTGATTTCACGTATCCCAGAAAGTCTGTCTTTCTTACTATTCTGGATTTTTTTTGATATAATAATAGAGGGTAGAGAGTTTCTGTATATAAACATTTTCAGGAGGTTCCCTTCTTTAGAAAAGTTGAAACCCTATCTTGCCCTATCAAATCCATCAGAATACAAAAGCATGTGTTACTGCTCAAAGCTTCAGCTGAGAACGAAAATGGTAAGAGTTGCTATAGATACCCAGTTCTGAAGACCCAAGAAGTTACATGTTAAAAAAAAAAAAAAAAACTTAATCTGTTAGTATGGAATGTGTTGGTAACTTTTCCTTCACTAAACATTGACATCCTCATTTCCTGCTTCACTTTTGCCTCCTGCTATACATGCTGAGTTACTAGCTTTATCTTATATAGAGACAATACTTCCAGTACTCCAGCATGCAGAGTGTGTATATTATACTCAAATCAAATATGAACACAATTTATGTGCTTTTTGGAAAATGAAAATGAGAAGAAATCTCCCCAATTATATATCATTAAAAAACAGAAAAATTAGATAAGTTGCCCAATGCTAGTTTATCAAGCACCAATGTCAATTTTCATTTCAGTAGGGGAAAGGTTGAAACATGGGACAATTACAGAAGCTTTTGAAATGTTTAGAAATATGTAAAGCTTACTGACATTATGTTCTCCCAAGGGGAGAGGTTATATCATTCAACAATAACAAACTTCTGAAAGGTCAAGTTAGAATTCCATGCAAAGTTAACTAACACGAGGTTATCCAAAAGAGGCAATCCAGGTACCAATTACATTTCATCAAACTTAATTTTAGCCAGGAAAGTTGTTAATCACCTTCCAAGTCGAAAGATCTCCCATCTTTAAAAAATTTCCTGGCCAGCTCTGGCTGAGAGAGAACAGGTTTAAATAGTTATAGTAAGAACCGTAAGTATTAAAAAATTCATGAAACTTCAATGTAAGGTCCAATTAAATGCACTTTCTACTGCATATTTACCCTTTCAGCACTATGAAATGATAGCATACTCAAACTACAAATGCTTCTAGTTAAAAATGGCTGATGCTAATACACGGAGTAAAATGAATCACCTTTATAGTTTTATAACAAGATGAGCACAACAAACCCCCAATTTTAATCCAACGGATTAACTGTTTTACAAATACCACTAGGATGTATTACTTAATTTGTAGATGTGAGTGTTACTACGAAAAGCACATCAACAAACTCCAAAGTAAATGTTCGGAAAAAAAAAATCATCTTTTTGGTTATGTACCTCATCTATGAGACCCTTCTCAAATTCCATCCAGGCAGTTGGGTGCTTGCATTCTAATAATTCCTTCATAGACATTCTGAACACAAAATCTCAAAGAATTGACAGCCAATCAAAAACAAAAAATTAGAACCAGAGTAACCCTTTACAAGTCTGACACCCACAAACAATAAAAGAAGAACCATACAAGCATTGAAAACTTAACAGGCCACAGAACTATATCTTCCAATAACAAAATTGAATAAATAGATCCCAAAAGATCAAAACTTGGATCGAATAGCATAGCAAAGAAAAGAAAATACCGGAAGAATGCAGGGACATCCTGGTAAAATGGGTCTCGAACGATTGTATCCATTACATCAAACAATAAGATGGGCAGCTTTCTTCTACTGGTGTGAGTATTACTGATATTAGATGTGGTGGTGGCCGCGGTGGTAATACTACTGTTGTTCAGAGCCATTTGTGCAGAAATTTTACGGGTTGGTTTTACTATCAGAGAAGAAGTAAATGAGGAAGTGAGAGGTTTCCATATTAGTGATGGTGGTAAAACAGCCGCCATCCATCAACTTCTCCTTGCAAGCTTAGCTGCTACTGATAATTCCAACAGTCGTCCTCCTCTCTCTCTCTCTCTCTCTCTCTCTCTCTCTCTCTCTTTTTTTTTTTTTTTGGGGGGCCCTGATCAGCTAATTTAGCTCAGAGAATGCTCACAAAAATATTTGTCTCCACAGGGAAACATGGTCCCACCCAAAATTGATATTGATACCCTCCAATTTGTAATAACATCTTTTCTAACAACTTCTATAGTATAAATAGATTAAAAAAATGTTCATGTAATTCATTCCGATTGCAATTTGAGAGAAGATTGAGTTTTTGCAACTATAATAAAAGATAAGAACATTTATACATGTAGGAGTGCCGACATGAGAATGTGAATATCAAATTTTATCTTATTAATAACAATAATAGAATAATTAAATTCAAATTACAAATTATGCTAATCTCTCTTAAAATTTGTCCAATTGGGGCTACCATATGTTTAGTTTTCTCAATTTTTGAGATGATTTTGAGTTATTATTGGAAAGTATAGCATTTTCTTTTCAATTTTTCATGATTGATCTTTAATTCAATCAACGAGAGATGTTAAATTAACTAGTACAGGTTCTAATAGATGGATGCTTATCTTAATATTGCAATTGAAAATTTTCTTATATAGAGTAATATGATGTATAAGTTATTTGAACTAAATCAAACTATGCCCCTTTAAAGGTTTACTCATTTAATTTGATTTCCAACAATATTAAGCCAAACTAAAAAACCAAGTGGAAAATCTTGAACACTATTCTACCCATTTATTCTCGTTTATTATAACCTTGCTTCAGTCAAATATTAAGTGGAAAAAAGAAAAAAATTTGTCAGCTGTACCAAAATGCAATTTTTCAAAATTAGGTGGCTTGACTGGAAAAAAAAAACTCCTGGGGCAACCAACAAACAGGGAATGGTTCAAGAGCCAAGTGCTGATTACTGTCAATTATTTCTTCTCTTTTAATCGCAATTTCTACTGAGCATTGAAAAGAACCATTCGGTCCAATTGAAGAAACCACAATAGCAGAATACTCTCAGAGTTTCTGTCTCCCTTTACAATGAGTCTCAATGATTTCGCCATGGTAAGTAATGACATATGCTTTCTTTGTAATTCTGCTTTTAAAGTTTGGTTTTTTTCTTCCCCCCCTTTTATTTGGCTCCCTCAAAGCTGTACAAGAGACGGGCAGGTTATTTTTCCATAAGGTTGCTCGAATTCAACCAAGAACATTGAATAGAGTTTCTTTAAGGGATAACAGCAAAATTTCTGCAATTACTCTACCTATAAGTAGAGTAAAGTAAACTATGGTTGCCCTGCTGTCTGGGGAAAAATTATGTAATTTTGCTGTGTGGAGTAAAAATATGTAATTTTGCTGTCTGACGGACAAAAGGATGCATACCCTGTTTCCTTTTTCTTAATAATAAGCAAAGTAAATGCATGTTTCTTTTCTTGCTGGGCGAAATAATGCATTATCGAACTTTGCGACTTTAATTTTCATTATTAAGTTGAAGGCTGTGTGAATCTTTCGAGCTTTTTTGCTAATGTAACTGAAACTTGAATATGTACACTCTTACATGTTGAACATTCATGGGTTCCATTTGTTGTCAAGTAAACAATTTTACAGTTATAACTAGTTGAACATTAAGGTGACTGAGCACTGGCTAGAGCCTTATGGACTAATGAAGAATATATGAATCAGTGGCTAACTTAATACATGGAAGATAGTGTTATAGCAACTAAATTTAACTGGAGAATTGTTGTGGAGTTCATTTTCTTTTGCTCTGTTTTTGATCTTGGTTTATTCTTTTTTTTTTTTCTCTTGTGAAGAAGTGTTTATGATCAGTGGATTGCAATGGCTGGTTGTTATGCATATTTTGCATTAATTGGGAAATCCTACTTGTTTGAACTCCTTGATACTGAATTTTCAGCTATCTACATGCTGTTAATTTCAACCTTCTATCGTCAGACTCTTCTCTTGTCCTCTTCTCATTATTAATTTTTTTTCCTCCCCATGTTTACTGACATCTTATTTTGCTGCATTTTTTATCTTTTCTATTCAACAAGGGGAGTTTGTTGCTTAGGGGCTTTCCCTTAATATATACAACAGCTACATATTACTGAGTCAAAATCTTTTCTATGTATAAAACTTGTCATTTAGATTAAGATGGAATTCCACTTGTGTTTAACCTAATTACACATGCTTATTGGCTTGTGCTTCTTTATTGGCATTTTTTATTGGCTTCTTCCTGTATATCAGTATTTGTTTATATTCATGTGATATTAGTGCAAGATATCATCTTATCTGGTGTATACCTACTACTAGAATCTTTATCAATTGTAATGAGATTTAACAAGTAAACGAACAGGTTGTACTGCTGTTTAGCCATGATATCTTTGTCCCAAGATCTTATACTGGTTTTATCTTTTGTCTCAAACAGGCAATTCAGCGCTGCATTGTATTATGATTGTTGTTTTGTGTTGATAACTACAGTGGCATCTTTTTGTAGGTTGAAGAGTTGGCTTCTCTAATCAAAGACAATCTTCGTTGCAAGCATCTTGTTCTCTCGGTGGAAGCAGCGCTGGTGGATTTCCTTCAGGATGATACAAGGTAACATTCAGCTGACACCATTATGAGTGGTTGCTAGTTAGTGTCCATGAGTAATAACCTTCTTTTGTTTCTGGAGATTGTGAAACTAGAGATTGACATTGGCGAAATCTGAATTGACTCAGAAAGAGCAATCTGTTGACACGACCTAATGCTGGCAGAGTTGCAATGTCAAGAATTATGGTTGCATGGCACACTTACAGTCTGCACATATAATAACAAGAAATGGGAGACATCAGATGGCTAAAGGGCAAATTATAATCAATATAGTTGGGATTTAGATGTTTTACTTTTACATCAGTTCATAATTAAGCTCTTGGAATCATTGATAGCTTTTACAAGAAAAGCATGAGCAAAAAAGATGGCTTCTTGTGTAGATCCCAGGACTTAAGAAATGTTCTTGAGTACTCAAGTTTGTTGAACCATTTATTTACTGAAAATAAGTATTGAGGCTAATACCGAGTTCAGCAAGAGCTAATATAGCATTAACCGGCCATAATTTGATCTTGTTGAAGTCTCTGTAGTAGTAGTAGTTGCGGAGCAACTTCCTTTCTAAATCTAATATATGCGAGCTTCTTTGCTGAAATGATGTTAAGACATTCCATTCGCTGAGAGAGAGAGGAAGTTGTTCAACATTAGTGATTTAGAACAATGATGCAGAATTCTTGTTAACACCTTAGTGAATTCCAATCAATGCATTTAGGATGTAGAAATGTTATAGATAATAGACAAGGGATATATGCAGCACATATCATTTTTGACACTCATGGCTTTGGCAGAGAATATTGACCCTTTTTCCACTTCATGTGACATGACTTCCAGTTGGATTAAGTATAGCAGATTTAAATGCTTATGAATGATTTCAAGCTGTCAATTTATTACAAAATCATGAATTTTTTGAATCAGTAAATCCAGGAATGCTAATTGTTTATAGTTTTTCTATAAAATGATTATTATCAAATGATCATGTTTGATTTGAGTGTGTTTCTTTACTCTTTTGATTTGCTGATCCTAAAATAGATTCTTATGTGCATGCACCTAAGAATTGAAGTGAAAGTTGTATTTGAAGGATTTTAGTAGGGAATTCTGTATTAAAATTTTCGGCTTTGTGGATTAACATAATATTGAGGTAGATGTTGGTATTTACTGCATTTGGCTATGGTAGCCTTTTCTCTTTCTCGATTTACCCTTATGTAAGTGATGCTCTTCCAAATCTTTTGGTGAGAATTTTTATTTCAGAAGTGTCCTAGATACTTTCTAGGTGGTAGTCCATTGAGAGAGAGAGAGAGAGGTTGCCAAATGGTCCACTATCTCTTTTTAACTGGTGGTACTCAGTTCTTTTCACCCATTATTCTTTATTTGCAATGACCATTGATTTCCTTTCTCTTAGTATGCCACTTCAGATCCTGGGAAATATGGTCAAAGACAGTAGAGGAGTTTATGAAAATATAATGGATTTAATCATGACATATGCAGTTCAGATGGGGTGCTGGAGCTAGACCCAATGGATTCCTACAGTCGCCTTCTCTTGCATCGTCTAGCTGATATTTTTGGGTATTAATTTTTCAAACCTTTTCTGAGGTTATTTATGCTACTGTTCTCTTGTGTGATAGTGGATGCCTTAGCTATTGACTTTTTGATTTTTATCCAGCTTATGGTATTGTTTGATTTCTAAGGGAGATTATGGTTGTCCTGTGCCAGGTTTTCTCATGAATCAGTTGGTGAAGGAGATGCGAGACACTTAGTTTTGGAGCGATGCCCAGAGACATCAATGTATGCAATACTGTGGCGATTATCAAAAGTCCTTAAATAGCTGAAAGAAAATGTTTGCTGATTGTTCTCACTTGAAACATGAAACTTTAGCTTGATTATGGCTTATCCTCTGAGTTGCATCTGAAGCAATTCCTTGAAAACGTGAGCATTCAAAAGGTTTTTACCAATATTTTTTCAACTTGATACACTAGGTTGAGGATCATGCCTAGTCTTGTTTAGAACTTGCAATGTGAATATTAATTGGGACTTCAGAAAGAAAATTTTAGTTTATATGGGCACAAAACTAAGTAGAGAATCCTGACACTGGAAATAGGGAAGCTGGTTTTGAGGTCATGAAATGAATTTTGCACACATTTAGTTGGAAAAGAAAGTTTATGCTGATTCAATGAGCACCATAGTTCAGACATGTCTACCTTGTGATCATTTGTCCAATTGTCTCTCTTGCTCTACAGTTTTCAGTCTTCAGTCATGATTAGGGTCTCCAAAGAAAAACAAATGTTTGGACAAAGTGGAAGTCTTTTATAATCTTCATTTTAGCGGACAAGAGAGTAATCAATGTTTTTTGGGTGCGATTGGGGATGTGGTTCAATGTTGCTTCTTGACTGTGTGATGAGAGATTAGGGTGGATGTAGTGTTTCCAAGAGCAGAGGGTTTATGTAAACTTTGGTATTGGAGTTTCAGAATAAACTTGAACGTTCCTTTGGTTGGCCAATATCAACAAAGATAGCTAAAGCTTCACATAAAAAACTCATAAGTGAGTGCTCTGAATAGTCTTTTGTCGCTTGTGATAAAGAGTTGTGTGGTAGAGAAATTGGTAGTAGCTATACATTGTAGTTAGATTGGTGACTGATGTGGGGTAAAAAGCAGTAGTGAAAGTAGGGTATTACATTTTATTTCCACAGGATAATCTCCTGTCTAAAATGGTAATGGTCTAGAGAAGACTCTTTTTTATCTTCCCTTTGTAGTGCAGAGAAGACTTAGTTGAGGTTTTTGGAGGGCTGGTTGTTTCTGTCTTGAAAAGATACCGGGTAACATAAAGTGACTTCTTATGAGGTTTGCTTCAATTACAGATAGCCCATTAGCTGGAGAAATCACGCTGAACTTTCTTGAGCTTTGCTATCTTGAATATGCTTCACTGCAATATTTTGATGGTTTGATGACATTTTCCTGCATTTTTGTTTTGCCAAACCAAATTGACTGTGAAGACTTCCTATTTATGGATAATTTTCCTTTATAAAAACTGAGTATGAACTGAGTGTAGTTTTTGGCAAGGGAAATGTCGTTGTCACTGCCCACTAGTTTTTTCTTTGGTTTTTTCATAATATCTGGATTTAGGATGGAGCAAGCACATATTCACTGTCAAGCTAGTTTTTATGTACATAGATGTTTCCAAGGCCTTCACAGTTTAACATTGTTCTCAATGCTCTAGATTTTAAGGCTCTAATACTCTAACCAGCTAACGTGGATTCTCCAGCACTTCATTATCTTGTTTTCAGCCAATAATGAATCTTGAATGGCTTGGAGCTGCGCAAAATGCTGGCCGTTTTTGCCACAAATTTAAAGACTTTTATAGTATCATATTGAATGTTATTTTGAGAGTGTATATCCAGTTTTTATTAAATTCAAAAACAATTGTGTGTTTGCTTTGCTAAGGTTGAAGTTTTAGGTGGTAGGTACAAGGTGTGTGTGTTTTTTTCCTTTTTTTTCCTTTCTTTCCCCCCTTGCTTTAGGTACAAGCTTCATTTCTGACAAGCCATAGTATTCAATTTGCAGACCTTCCATCCTTGTCAGTGATCTACTGTGGCAGTATGATGAATTGCTGCCAACCCCAAAATTTCTCGAAGTACTAGAGAAGAAGAAAGCTGATCAACCAGGTATGGATTTTTTTGCAGCTAACATTGATATTGCCCAATGGACCAAGTATGTAAGTTTACCTATTCAGTGACATGTGTATATGTATTAGGAGTTATATTGTTCTGCGTTGGTGCTATTCAGATCATGAGAAGAAACGAAGCACATAACAAAAAAACACTTCATGTCTGTCAATTGCTCTGAATTTTTTTCTTGAAAAACTTCTTGCAGGTTATTTGTAGTATATGAAATATTTGTTGCCAACCCCACATTTTAGGGCAAAGTGCACGCGACAGAGTGTTAGAAGTTCAGTCGGCTTTGATATAGCTTGGTTTTGACACCAAAACATGCCTTTTTTGAATTTGCGCCTATAGCTATATTATGGAATTAGTTTGAACTAACCTCAATCTTCTATGTTATGATTTTTAAGCATGTTTATTGAAAGATATCTGGATCCATTTGAGGCATGAATTTGAATTCTTTGGAAGTCAATCTTGCGAAGAATTTTTCTTCTTTCCTGAATGCTGCCTGATTTGGGCCACGTGTAGAGTACCATCCCATTTTTCTGCAAACTCTTGGTTGCTTATTCTAGTAGTACTTTCCTGTCTTTTTTATTTTCATTTTTTCTTTTTCAATGAAGAGCAAAATAATATTGTTTTAAGCTAAAAATATATCAGAGCCATACAGGTCATTTTTTAACTTTTTAATGTTATGTAGTGATATTAAATGGTTGGATAGTAGGATTAGATTTTTTTTAAAATTTTTATAAATTTTAATTTTTTTTTTTTTACTATAAAAAAGAGGTCCTCCATTCTTGATTTGCACAGACCAACAATTGTATCCCGCTTGACTGCTACTTTGCATGGTTCATCTTCAGCAAGTCCTGCATTGCAATTATCTAATTTCTTGCTTTTAGTTGACATGAATTCTTTTTCAGATGACTTCCCTGCATATGATTATTTATTAGGTAGAAAATGTGTGTGTAAATCTAGTCTTATTCAAGTGTAACATGCCCGTGTCTCTTTGGTGTGCAGAGCTGACTGAAGAAACATCAAGGCCTGAACTTTCTCTTGAGGAGAGAGAAGCAGCTTATTTGGCCGCTCGTGAACGTATTTTTGCTGTTGATGAATGTGGAACAGGAGAGCTGGTAGAGCAAAGGCCACCAAAAAATCCTACTGTTGCCCGCCGAATGATAGCGCATGCTCTTGGACAAAGAATTAGGCCACACAATCATGAGAGCTCCCCTAGAGAGTCTAATGCCAATGGAAAACAAGCTAAAAATATGATGGTCCAAAATGAGGAAGATGGCAACTTCAATTCAGGCGTTGAGGTTTACACTGAGAAGAATGTCATACCTGACAAAAATCTGAGTTCCATTGGCAAGAAAAATGAAATGAGGCTCAGCGACAGTGAATCGTCACATTCTGGTTTGACGATACCCAAAGATAATATTGATAGACCTAGCAAATTAAGTTCCTCTGGCACACAAAGTGATCAGACTAATATTCGCAAGGACAACCTCAGAGAGGAGCATATTGGTGCTGCAAAGAGAATGTTTGTTAATGCTTTGGGATTTCACCCAAGAAATGGCAATTTTTCTAGATCCAGACCAACAAAATGATAGCGGATAACATTGGAGCTAGTCCTCTGACCTGATAAAATCCAGAATGGCATTATTTAGCACGGCGTGCTTGAAAGCGAACGAGGTAGTTTAGATCAACGAATGACATGTAGTCCTCTTATCTCAAAGTTTATCCTTGAAGATTACTGGTGGCTTGCGTCAATTTTAAAAATCCACCGGATGATTGGCTTGTGGCAACTCTAGAAATCCACTGGAAGAGTCTCTTGTAGCAACTCGACAAGTCCACCTGAAGATTTTAGCAGCCTTGATCTACTGCAGTGGATACACTGGGATGTGGTCAGGCACAGCATCTGGGTATTTTACCCAGACTGGGTGACAAGCGTGTGAATTTTAAGCATAAGGTCAAGCTGAAATTATCCTTATATTACTACACCTTCCCTCTTCGGCCTCCCTTACGGTGTATTTTCTTTGAACGGGTTACATGTCCTGTATTTTGATATCTAGTGTGAGGGCCTCAAAATTTATTTTTAATATTGTAAATATTTATTATTTTAAATATTGCTAATATTGCCCTTTAATTTGTTTGAATATTTTAAGGTCGTTCTTAAGCATATTTTTCGGAAAAATTTAAATGGAAATTTAAATGTATCTATTTATTGATTTATTTATTTATTTTATTTCGGAGTGACTCAATTTTATTTTACTCATATTTTCTTGAAAATTTTTGACTTCTCAGTTACCATATCAGAGTTCGCCATTTTTGTATTAATTAGTTCGAAAATGTGAAAAACACGTTTTACGAGGTAAAATTCACGCAGTGAGTGTTGTGGCACTGGAATGTAAGGATGATCACCCGAAGGTTAGAAATGTAATTTGGCGACTAGGGGTGAATTAAAATGAGTGATTATAATTAGGGTTTTGAAATCTTGATTAAGAATTAGATTAACCTCTTCAAATCCAGAATTTTAACTAGCCATTATTTCTTCCAACTAATTTCCTCCAGTTCACTTAAAATTTTTCTTTTCTTTCCCCACTCCTAATCGAGATTTACTCCTTAATCTCAAGCCAAATGAGGCAATTAAATTTCCCTCCAAATAGCTAATTAAGGTTACTATTCAAGGTTGGACTTTTGGGGCATAAGACAAGACTTGTGTCTTGTCTTCCTTTTCCCATTTACTCTTCAAAAAAAAAAAAAAAATTGCTCAAATTTGCTTCATCTTCCTCCCTCTCTCACTCGAACTCCCCTTCCCTTCTTCCCTTAAATTTTCAGTAATTTTCTTCCCTCAAATCCCCTCCAAAACCCACTCTCAACCTCCATTAATCCTTGCTTGAACTTGAACTTGGTGGAGAAGCTTGGAGTAGGTGCACTTGGAAACTTTAGTCTAGCATTCCTTGGTGAACTTTTGCTTGTTTCTTGGAAGAGGTATGAAACTAGAGCTTGAACTTTTGTCTCTTAAATTCCATTTTTAAGCATGATGATAGGTTTGGAAAGTTGAGATGTTGTTAGAACCTTGACATTTGTTGATGAAATGGATTCATGTGTTAGTTTTTAATTTTGGATGATTAATTCCAATAAATTGTCTTTCTTGATTTTTGGTTGTATGAGTGGGCTCTTAGACTCCCACACTTGTGATAATTAGAGTTCTAGCATGATTATTGATGCATTGTATGAATTTGAGTTGAAAATTGTTGTTGGACTTTTGGACAAAACCCACAAGAAGAACCGGTTGATGAAGGAAGAAAAAAATAAGGAAGAAATTTCTGTTTTTCATCTAATTTTGTGGCTGCAAATTTTGGCAAGTTTAAAAGTTGATAGTGAGGCTTGAATGTGAGGGTTAAGCTGTTAAATTGCCCCATACAAATTCCTTCAAGAATTGAGTAAAGTTGATGGTTAGTTGAAATAAGGAAAAACTGGAAAATTAAGGCAGCATGCTGCCCGATTTTATGGGATTATTTTGTGATAATTCTTGATAAAAGTGGTGACCATTTTTTATCATCATTAGGTTAAAGAAGACTAGTACTAGTTTAGATTCGAAATTGAAGTTAAATGGCAGTAGTATATGTTGGTTATAAGAGATTAGAAGCAGAGGAGTTGAACTTCACTGGTTTGAAGAGTTTCGATGAACGAACTTTGGGCACATAGAAAACTGACTTCCCACTCGAATTTTTGGTTGAATTTTGGTATGAACTTAGCATATATATGGAAGTATTAGTGTACGAAATTTAGTAATTTTTGACTAAGAATTAGCCACTCAAACGAAGCCTTGAATTATGCTCTGTCAAACTAGAAACCAGAAATTTCAGAAATTTTACCCCCCTCTGTTTGAACTGTTATCATTTCATGCTCGGGTGTCGGAATTGAGTTCCGTCAGTGGCTGTTGAAACTCCTTATGTAGTACTATATTGTGTATGAATTTCAGAGGCTAACTAATTTTCTGTAATTTATGGAGAATTTTCAAAGTATCCTGGTCGGCCAACCTGATGTGTCCTGTCTCAATACTGTAGCTTTACGTTGAATGAAAATTTGGGCAGTTTTCGCCCAGAATTTTAACTGGGTGCCTTCTACAAAGTTTTAGAACTTTGAAAGAGGTTTCCAACGGCACCAAATTCGTGAAATTTCTATTTGTATAACTCAATTTACGATTTTTCAAAGTTTTCAGTTCAAAATGGGAAGTTATCGAGTTTACTTTCTTTCGAATGAAATTTGGCCAGTGAACTAGGAAAACTTATTTTCGCTCTCTTTTCATTATTTTAGGGCGAAGTGTTGATTTGCCACTTGGCCAAAATTTGGATTCCGACCCGTACTTTATCGGTGAGTTTCCAATGCATGTTTATTGCTTTAATTTACGAACTTTGTGCGTGAATGTGTTATGTGACTTGTTACGTGTTTATGTTGAAACTTAAAATTGCTGAACCGCTCGCTTAAAGGAGAGTATACTTTATTGCTCCCTTCTAAGTAGAGTTGGTGAATTTATGTGTGTGTGCTTGAATTTCAACGTGGAGATGAAAAGTGTTATATAACTACTCTTGGCCACGTCCCTTGAGTAGTTAAGTGCTTAAATGTTTAAGTGTTTGGCGTGTGGGCCCGGTAGGGGGAGTTTTGTAGAAGGAGTGTGGCGTGAAGAGTCGTCTACTTGGATTGAAAGTTGACGGAGTGTCGACTACTTAAAAATGTTCGAGAACTGTGGATTGAGCTCATGAGAGCTCTCGTATCCTACATGTGTGTATTTGTGATATATAATTGTTTTAATTATGTGGTTTATTTCGCTTTATGTATGTGCATGCCTTTTTGGAAATTCACGAGCTTTAACTCACCCCCGTTCCCCTTTGTTTTTCCTTAACAGGTGACGAGAATCCAGAGGACTAGCTAGGTCTAGAACAACTTTTGGTATCCTGTCTCGAGTATGGATAACTCAAATTGTATAAACTTTTGGTTTCGGATGCTTTGAACTTATGGATATGTATTATACCATCACTCGAGGTTTTAAGCATTTTGAGTGGATGTTTGTACTTTAAACTTAATCCTTAATTTACAGTCTTGATATTTTCTTTTATCATGGATATGGTTGGGTGTTTATCCTATTAAGATAGTTTATTTGAATGCTTGAGTCCTAGCGAGAGTTGGGCAGGCAACCCGCCAACCCTTTGGTTAGCCTTAGGGGGAAGTGGGGCTGTCACATCTAGGACTGAGTTTCTATTAGTTTTGACTTATTATCACCACATAGCAAGAATATTTATATCTTTTCTTTCTTAGAATTGAGGTATTTATATGTACTTTAAATGTTTCAATTTGGCCAATAGAAATTTCTGCTTAGATATCATGAACTTTGTAGATTTAGTCCTGAAATCTTGGTTGATTGACCAAGATACAGAAAACCAGCTCCTCTGCCTCTGGTTGATTAACCAGAGGTGTAGAAGGGATTTACGTCCCTCTTGGGTACCACCCTACTTGATCAAAATTCATTGGGTGTTACAGAGCACTCCAGGGGTTCAGAGTTGGGTAATCTCTTCCCAGCCTCCACTTGGTTTAACATGGACCCTCCCATAGTATACATTGATGTAAACTCGGCATAAAATGTTGCCATTTCAAGGAGAAAGGAGAGGGGGGGGGGGGGAAGGGGGGAAGAGAGACTGAAACACTTAATTTCATGAAGTTGAAGATACAATACCATGTTAAAGCAGAAATTTTACGTTCTCAGATGCATAAACAATATGTCATGTTGAATGGGTCTGAAAGAATTCTGGTGAGTTTTTGCGAGCTAATCTACCTTCATCATATAGGGATAGCAACCACATTAATGAGAGGGGGAAAAGGTTCTTAGAAGGCCAACAATGAGCAGGTCACCTTGTTTGCTATTCGATATTAAGGAGATCAAGAAAAGCGTCCGGATTCCACAAGTTCCATTACCGTACATCCGCTCTTTTTTAATTTAACAGTTTTGGAAGTCTAGTAGTATTGTTCAGCAACGGAAGACATAAACCATGCGCTAATCCTATATAGAGCACAATGCCAGATTTCCCAAAAGAAATTGAAATGAATGGAAATGGTTCATTGATAAGCAAAACTCCTGTCCTTCATCAACTCTTATCAAGATCTGGCTCAGCCAAAAGAAAGAATTTCACATTAGCAAGACTATCATGATGCAAGGGATTAAGCTAATAAACTATGCCCTCCATAGTATCTGCACTATATGTACATAATATACAGATCATGCAGCAATCGTCACCCCACGACAGCACTTTTACTCCCTCCCATCATCCTCTTCCCCTTGCAAGAGAATATGGCGCCAAAATCAGCATTTCAATTAGACCAGATAGTTCCAAGCATCAAATGCTTCACGTGTTCTTGTGTCAGTTCAATAATTGTTTCACTCCACATAATTCTGGAAATCTTTTGAAACACATTCCAGAGTATTGCCAATTCAAGCAGCAGCGGATTTTTCTCACCATGCCAGAAGTGCAAAAACTATGGGCGACTTCTCGTTGAAGGAGATGACTTTTTTTCGCTTAAAGCATTAAGTATCGACCGAGCAGCGACCAATTTGTCCCTCAGGATGACATTATAATCGTACATGTCTTGAAGATTCTTTTGGAGGTCAGTGATACTAACCTCACCGGAAGCACTAAATTCTGTGAACATAAACAAAGTTTACAAAATGAGAAGATATACACTCACCAGACAACAAAAGTTGCCATAAAAGCCAAAGCAACAACCTAACCAAGTAGCCTCATGCACCCGTTATTTTCATTCCCCCTCTCCCTTCCTTTATTACTGATTTCTGTTAAGTGTAGAAACAATAAGAAAGAAAAAGGAACAAAAACTGCAGGTTCAAAAAATAAAAACTCACCTAGAGCTGGAGGCGGTGGAAGAGTTAAACCATCCAGAAGGGGAAATGCTCTGTCAACTTCTCCGAGATTCAAACCAACAGTTGAATCATGTCTTACATTTTTTACATTTTTAAATCCTCTACGATCCTGAACTAGGATGAGATTAGAATATAAGAATATATCGCAGCTTCTGATAGCCAATAAAAACTTCTTCCACAAACTAACTCTCTAGGGAAAAACAGCAAGTGAATATAGAAGTGCATATATGCAAAAGTAATGCATACACAATGACTACAGAAGACGGGAACTAAAATTAGACGAAAGTAATTAGAGCTATCACTGTACAGCAATCACAACAATTTTCAGTCACTAACTTCGCAACACATTATGAAATCTTGACTAATATAAATTGCAAGCATATACATCACATAAGACCCTCAACTTCTTATTCTGCTCTTATAGTCCATGAAGCTACTTGTTCTTGTGTCCTCTCTCGTCATGAATTGGTAAACCAGATTGCAGGAAACTGTCTTCTCGCAGACGGGGTCTAGAAAGAGAGAGAGAGAGTTCACAACAACATTAAGGCTGTAACTATTACTCCATTACAACCCACTTTGTCCAAGTATTAGCAGTGGTTTCGAAATCAGAAATCTCATCACCTGTCTATGGCCATTATACCATAATTAGTCTATGGCCATGCCGTAATTAAGGATATGATCACTGTTTTCAGAAAGATACACAATGTCACACACTTGGTATTTCTTAATGAAGTCACACACCAAACTCCTGAAATACTGAGCCAAGCAATATTTCCAAACCAAAATACCAAAAACTACAATACAGTTATGGCTTTAAAGAGCAAATTACAACAAAACTTAACCATGTTAGTCTGTTAAAAAGCCTATAGGTGATGAAGCAAGAAACAGAGATAACTCACAGGTTCACCGGTGGAATGTGAAGATCTCTCTTTCAGGTATGATGTAGGCTCGGTTGCATATTTAGTAACCTGAGCAAGGCTGATTTCAGGAACAGCTTGCTGTTGAGCAGATTATCAATTCACTTGATTAGAAATTTCCAACTGTTAAATAAGAATCAAACTGTATAGGTAGCATTCCCTGATGTTACTCTGCCATAATTGATTAATTACCTGATCATTAGGTAGGTTGCTGTTTCGGTGAAAACTGATCATCTCCAAATTTCTACGCTGCCTTGTTTTATGTGATGATCTGCTTTTCTGGAAAGACTCCACTGCAATGCCACTACAGCATCCCCCATTTCCCACGTTTGTATGGCTCTCATCCAGTGTGCTACGTCCCCATGTATACATCACATATTTCCTCAACTATTTGAGAACAAATATATATTTAGTTAAACAAACAACTTGAATCATAAGTACAGAATTTCTTGTGTCAATGTAGTATAAAACAGGTTCAACCCAAAATAAGAAAACTTGTTTCTTTTATCTATATGCAAGAAAACTCACTTTATCCCAACGTTCTTGAGCTTTTCGACGATTTCTGATGTTTCTCATTACACTATCCTCGTGTCGAAGCTTCTTGATTCTGTATTCGAACTGTAAAATAAGATGGTTAGGAAATTCTATGACTCCTTTCTGTTTAGTATATCTGAATAGTCCGAGCATCAAAAGGAGGACTCTTTCTGTTTAGTAGAAATTTCAATGTGTTCCATACTGTTTTTCTACCATAAGTACTTTTTAAAATTCCATTATTAAGTTAATTTTAGTGGTCAATCGCCACCTGAAATCTAGAACAACAATACTGGTTGTTACTAGGGAAAGTTTCCAGAGATCACATAGCTCTGAAGATTTGACTCTATAGTAACATAATTGAGGAGGACGTGTGAAATGATTGACAAAGATGAGTTTTACATCAAGGTAACTAAGGACGCCATTCAAATTTAAAGAAGAAAGAAAATATATCTGAATATCCTATTTAACAAGATAACGTGGTGGCTCTCTGGAACCAGTAAACAATAGACTGATTCATGAATCTCTATCAACCTCTGTGAATGTCTTCAATCTGCAGCTCAAAACCATACTTTCTTAAACAAACTGAACCCCATCTGCGAGAATTTTGATGGGGGTACCTGTAACTTCTCCTTCAGACTCTCCAATAATTTCCTTTTCCTTTTCCTTCCTGAAAAGTGTGGTTTGACTATCAAGCATTATGAATTGTCTGGCTTTTTTTGCAACGATTTTAGGCACAAAATCATGCCAGCAATGTGGAAGAAGGTCTCATTCGCAACTTGCTTTGCCCAAATGTACAACCACTAAAGCCACAAAGGTGTCATGCACTTTGTTACCTCATTGGAAAACTACAGGCTGGACTTCTTCATATTTTATTTTATAGCAGGAATTTCATGGGAAGTTTGTGTCATTATGGCAGTATATAGTGCCATAAGACTTCCAGGTATAATGCATATTTAGCAGGCTCTAAAACCTTAGAGCATGGAACAACTGCAGATTTTCAACATGCCAATCCTGACTCCTCCAAACTCCAAGAGCCTTTAAACTATATAGAGAAAATGACAAATTAAGAGAAAAATGATAGACCCTTTTGTAAGAGATGCTTTTGAATTCGTTATCCATCTAGTATTGACATGGTATTACTAGTCTAAGATGATCAGGCCTCAAACTTAGAGAGGCTACTTTTGATGCAACTGCATAACTTTCTTTGACATGGAAATTAAAGCACAATAAATAATATCACAAAGTATTTTCTAAGGCTAAGGATCATTTCCCTGAACTATAATTAAATGATTTCAAGATAAACCTTGGGAAAAAACAAATTACTAGGATCATTCCCTGAGTTATGCTTAAACAGAGAACAACACAGCATATCAAGTTCATTAAAAATTCATAAGGAATAGTAAAGTGAAATAGTGAATTAAACGGAACATACTTGCACCAAGAAGTAGAAGAAAATGCCAATACTGAAGCAATAAAGGCCACCCAAATCCGCCAGGAAGCCAACTGCATCCTTGGAAAAAGGAATATAGCATCAAATTATTGACTGAAAAGATTTTATTCAGGTGTGAATCCAGCTCATGTTGATAGGCAAGCCAGTGAATGTTCCAAAACAGAGACAAAATCTCCAAACATGAAATTATCAGAGACAGCTATAAGCTCCAATCAAACTGTTTAAGTGCTTCAGGATGCCATGAGAGCATGATCTTGTAAAAAAAAACAAGAATAGAGGGTGGCACTGAAAGAAACGAACCAATGCAGAAGATTTTTCATGCAATATAGCTTCCTAAGAGAGATAACACATGCATAATAGGCAGACAACTGGAGAATATAAAAACTTCACCAATGACAAAGTGCATGCCACGATCATATCATAAATGCAGTGCACAATAGCTGCAGTGAGAAAAAATCAGCAAAAACTAGTAGCAAAAGGACAAAGTTAGGCAGCAAAAACAGAATATTCCAAAGAATGAGTGTGACTTAAAATCAAGAAAATCACTCACCAGGCCCCATAATGTTCTGGCTGTTAATCTCAATAATATAATCAGAGAGAAAATTGACATACAGAGTGGTGTTGATCAAACCATCACTGGAGCTCTCAAGCGAAGCTCGAAGTTGATTGATATCAGTAAAATATGAGCCCGGAAGAAAATCACGAAATAAAGGTTGGATGAGCTTTAGATCATGCATATTCTGGTAATGACTAGGAAATAGATTGAATTTCAATATATTTGGCTCTGACCCTCTAAATGTAACTGGTTTGCTGTGGTCATTGCTATTACTGTTTAATGTTCCACTGACAGAACTTAAATGCTTCTTATCACCATGCCTTCTAGCAGTTAGGTTGAACTGGAATCCAACAGCAGTAGCAGGATCATTTGGGAGATCAACAAACTGCCATGAGATATAGGCAACATCTCGGACAAGCTGGCAGTTGTTACATTGGAGGGTGATGGTGGGTCCTCTACTGGTATTCAGGCAAGAAAAGTTGGCAAAGCTTGAGAGTGGAGCAACTTTAGAATCAAGGATTCCTTGATTCTCGGCAACTAATGTCCCAAGCCCACGCAAATTCAAACAGCTCATGCTAGAAATAGTTGTGATATTAAATTCCAAGTCATTCACAAAAGAGGCTAAATCAGGTGCGTTTGTTGCTCTAACATTATGCACTTCCACACTTCTCTTAGATATGATTTGGTACAGTGAACTGTAGAAGATAATAAATTAACTGTCATTATCAAAGTATAATAACCAATGGTAAAAAAAAAAAAAAAAAGCAATAATATCATCACTATCAGAAAGAATGCAGTACAAGGATACAAAATCATGCAAAAAGAAACTCATTACTACAATTAATAAATAATATCTTTACTCACGCAGCAAACAGACCAATAAAAAGTATCCAACTTGCAATCGAGAAGGTTCCGCCAAGCTCTGTTTTGCGCTTCATAACTACCTTCTGGTCATCCTAAAAAACATCACAATATTCATAAATTCATGTAAGCAGTCAGATGCAAAATTAAGCCATCTAAATAATATTGAACCCTTGCATGCCCAAATAAAAGAAGCTACATGTTTCAAATAGGAAGCCAAATAGTCTAAAACAGATGTCCCACATGGGATGCAATAACAGATAAACTCTTTCAAAAAGATGTACTTTGTGTGTTAAGCAGTGATTAGGAGGCATTAACAAGGTAAACAAAAGTGAAGGTGCTTGTCAAAATGGTGTATTTCAGTATGAACAAGCGTTTTAATGTTATCCAAGTGGATGTATATCCCAAGCCATTAGGACATAAGCTCTTAGTTAACATGAGATAAGTATACATACATGTGTAGATGTTGCAACATCTAGCATCAAAATGTTATTCTAGGTACACAATAATGGCTTCAGCTTTCTATGTCCAACTTGTAGTTAACATAGATGTGTATACATAAGTGTAAATGTTGAAGTATCACAATCTAACACCAAAACATAACTCCAGGCAGCCAATAATAGCTTCAATTTCGTATGTCCAACAGCTTGGTTAAGCAAATCACACAATGTCACATTTGAATTTCACATTTATATCTTGGTTTTGATACTACCTACTCCTTTATAAGCCTATAATCACATATGCTTTCTCTTTTTCTTTTTAACTTTTTTCCCCAGAACTTGCAACCAAATAATTGCACCAAAAACAAGTAATTTTATCGCGTATATTCCCAAACAAGTAATAATCCACCAAAAAACAGCAATTTTATCGCACATTATGCTGCAATACTTGCAATTTAGCTCTAGCTCTATCTATAGCACAAAACAGCCGAAAGTAAAATCTTACAAGCCAGTGGCGGGTGGCAAAGCAGACATCCAAGCGGCTAATCCACCAGCGGATCCTGAACCACCGTGAGCGGCCGTCACCAAGAGGGCCCACAAGGCGCAAAATCAAGCACAACAACAACCAACTCAGCAGCATCACAAGGGTGGCCTCAAGAAACACAGCTTGTGATTGAGTAAACTTCTTAATGGAGTCAAAATTGAAGACGGTCTCCGGGAAACCAATGGAGTAGTCCACCCCTGACTTCTTCTCCACCGGCTCCCACCCCGTGAACAGTTGGCAGCTTCTGCTACTTCCATCGAATATATAACCAGGGTTGCAAGCACAAAAACTTGTATTATATCGGAAAGCATTACTTGGGCATTGCATTGTGCTGGTATTTTCTACTATTTAGTTAATGTTCTGGTGCAAAAATCCAAACTTGGGATGTGTGTTCTGCTTATTGATGATTACTTGTTCATCAATAACTTGGTGTCGGGAAATTCAAATGGGGTTTTGAAGTTTTGGTGGAGTTATCAATGAAGCGGAGGAAGGGAAAGAAGGAAAGAGAGAAAGAAGAGGATTTCTGGAGAAGTACAGTATCGTGAGGCTTTATTGGTTTGAGAAAGTGGAGAAGTAAAGAATGTTGTGGAACTGGGCAAAAGGCGTGATCTTTATTTAACTTTTCTGAGGGATGCGATCTTGGGAGTTTAAGGTATTATATGTAGGAATTATCAAAGATGGAAAGACAAAAAACAGTGTTGACAGGTAATCAACAAAAGGAAAACAAGAAATGGAAGCAAAGTGATTAGCAGCAAATGCTAAAAGACGTATAGGAATTAGGAAGAGCAGCAAAAGATAAAACACCAGGGAACGATCGAAAATCATGTGCAGGCCCATGCCAGGCACCTTATATTTGTGAATCTTATTGGGGTATACTTTAGCAATTTGATAAGATGATAGGTATCTAAGTGCAATTCTAGCCATTTAGCTTCGCCAGCACAACCGACGCCGTTTCTCTTCCTGAGTTGGTTCCAACTTCCAAGTTTCCAACAGCCAACTTATTCCTGTAAGTATGTCTTTCCCTCTCCGGTCCCTTATCTTGGCTGCCCCCAAGCTCTGAACTTTGCAAAAACTACTCCAATTACATTGGTTAATTTGCTTGCACAAAAGGGATAATTTGTTTAATTGTGGCTAAGCTTTAACAATATTTCTCGGCTAAATTCCCAGCTCTTCTTGGATTATATGAGGTCAGTGAGCTGCCTAAACCTTGACCCTCTTGGTATTGAACTTTAATTAATGATTTCTTTTTTTAGTCGATCAATTCGTGGTCTTTTCATTTGGGTTTTCTTTCTGTAAAGAGAATTGTGTATTCTGCTTTGCTCTTTTTCTGGAAAACAAGAATTTGCATACTATTACAGGAGTGATTTCTTTTACCTAGAATTGAGTTTGAGGGCAAAATCCATTACTGAAAGAAAGGAACTTTTTACATTAATGCTTAGGATAATGTGCTGCCCTGGAGTTCCCTCGTCTCAATTGTCAAACTTATGCACCATCTTTCCTAGTACAAATTTTATGGATTATGAAGCAGCAAGAAAGTAATCGAGGATTGAATGCACTATAAACTGTAGACAGCACAAAGGTTATGCATTTATGTGTTCGTAGTGGAAATCTTTTTGAGTTAATATGTGGAGTGGATAAGCCAGAATCTGCAACTTCTTTTTATTCACAGAATATTCACCAGAATCTGCAACTTCTTTTTATTCACAGAATATTCATACTTTTGTTGCCGTGCGCTTGCAGGTTTGCAGTTTGGTGTGCTTTTGTTGCAAAAGCTGCCAGCTGCAGTCAACTATGCCGGGAAATGGTTTTCTGAAGGCACTGCCCGTATTAGCCACATCGGCTGCTGTGATCCTTGGTGGAGCATTTGCCATCTCTGCTGTTACCTCTTCACTTGTTCGATATAGTGTCTCAAAGAAAAAGGTGTTTAAAATTTTTAACCTTTGTGAAGTTATTCCTGCCGAGTGAAGTTCTATGATCTTTGACTTGATTGTTTCTTGTTAGGAGCTAGGAATTTGAATTATGTGCATCTAAAGAAATGCTTTCCTGTATGTAAGTAAATCTCTTTTTTCGTCCTATTCGTGTTCAATTTGTAAGCTTTCTTTTTATTCTTTTAGGTTTATAAAAATGAATAGCACTATGAGTTACTAAAACACATTAGTATTATCTTGTGATGTCTGTGTTTGATGTCTCAATGATTCATTGGAGTTTAATTCTTCAGCTCCATACTGTGTATATGTCGTACTCTTTTACTATTCTTTTTCATTTGCAGAAAAAATATGGAAGGCCTTGTAGGGCATGCAAAGGAAGGGGTTTTTATCCTTGTAAGCTATGCAAAGCAAGCGGTACCATTCAGTGGTCACCATTGTATGATCCTGTGGTTATAAACCCATGTCTTTGCCCCACCTGCGATGGGCTAAAGTGAGTCAGATAACTATCATTTTCTTCTCTGTCAGAATGAAATTTTGAGAAAGTTAATTTCTGTTTGTTCCTGGTTGTAGAGTGCAACATTGTCTCAACTGTTTGGGATCTGGCTTTGTATAACATGTGAGGCTCAAAAGGTATAAATTTTTTGTATATCATAATTCTAAATCCGTGAAGTTTGCAGATTTTAGAACCCTTTTTTTTTTAAGCAATATTCAGCATCTTTTGTTTCTTACGTGGCATTCAGTTAGTCATTCATTTGCCTTTGCTGGCAACGCTGGAACACTAATGGAGTATGTTTGTGGGTCTGATTTTCTGGAATTCAACTTAGAGACTGTGAGGTATTCTTGTGGTGCTTGACAAAAGGGCTTGATTACCCATTCAAAGAGGTTTAGCAGAAAATGATCTGCACTAATTTATCTAATCTGTTGCTCAAGGACATCAACATAATTGAGATTGATTATTTAAGAATACTAGTTGCAGAAAATAAATTATAGTTTGACCGTCGAGTCCTGTATTATAATTCATTTTTATGGAATTTTGGATGCAATTGGTGTTTCTACATGGAACCAATTATGGTGCTTCTAAAGGGGACTTATATAGGTTAATGATTAACATACTGTTAATCTAAATTTGACAACAGAAATAGTAATTCTCTTGGGCAAATCTTAAACGTGATGCATAGGAGCTGATTAATTTGGTAGCTTGGCTTAAAGGTCTGAGATAAGAGGAAAAATACTAGTATCCCCTTCCTATGTCTTGTCCTCTTGTACTAGACTACTGATAGCTCTAGCACCTAATTCCATCCTAAAGGTGGTTTCTTCGTATGTTACACCTTATCCAGTGTCTGTGAGGTTATGATTTTTTTTCCTTTCTCGCTTGGTTATTTCTACAACCTATAGGAGAGTGGAGGTTTGATTGAGGAACTCACAGGACTAACTTTGACTTTTTATTCTTCTGTTTAACCTTTGAAAGTGGAATATTGTGCTTTTGCTCTTTGTAGCGAAGGCGTGGTTTTCCTTCCATTCACACATGGATTAGGGCTGAAAAATGGTGTTGCTGCTTCCCTCCCTGTTTGTTGTTTTAAAAAGTTTGCTGTGGATAAATTACTTAAATGCTGATAAACTTGGGAATAGCGGTTTTGGTTCTCAGGTTATGGACGTTATTCATGTCCATATGGAGCTCTGTTCTTATTGGCTTATCAGAAAATCCAGTGCACCAACTAAATTTGTATCTTAAAATGATCATTCTCAAGTGAAACATAATGGTTATTACTATGTTCTATTTATTCTAGATTTGGTTACAAAGGGGACTAGGATCAGTTGGCAGCTGAGGCAGAGGCACTTGGAAGTCATTGATTTAGTGACAGCTTCAATGATGAATTAATTATATCAGTCTTCTAATCTGTGCCACTTGTTGCTTTGTACCAGTTGTTTGGGTGAAACAATATCGAGACATTCATTTAGTGATGAACTGCGCAAAGGATTTTTTATGAAGCCTCTTAAAGACGTTGATGAAAACTCTTGTCATCTATTTCTAGCCATATACAGCTACTAGGACTTCTGTTTTGCTGAAGCATTGAAGATGTTTAATTGACTGCACTTGAAAGTTCGCACCAACAAGGAAAAATGAAAGAAGATGGAAGAGAAGCTAACTGTCTCCCCCCCCAAAAAAAAAACAAAAACCAAAAAAAGAAAAAAAGTAAGCTGCAGTAGCAACTTTTTGTACATGACATTCTTACCAAAAAAGTAAAAATAAAAAACTTAATTGTGTATGACATACTCTAGTTTCATAGAGATCCAAATGGGAGAGGGTACATTTTGACGTCTCTTTTCATCAGTCAATATCCACGAGTCACTTGTTACAGAGAATCTGTCAACTTCTTGCACATGCATATTAGGGAGAGAAGAAATCAAATATCAATTTCGATACTCAACCTTCCTTTCTACAGGGACAAATCATGAGCAGGTCATTGTCAAATTTGGATATCCTTGATGAGTGGTTCTGTAGAATCGAAGAAGAGTTTTTCCACTTGCCTAATGAAAGCTGGTCCTTTTATTTCTATTGAGGCTGGGCAAAGTTGCAGTCATACTCACGGTTTTATAGTCATTCGTAAATTGTCTGATTTTGAGTAGATAAAACAAATGCGAGATAAGGATAGAGGGCTAAACTGGGACGAGCCAGAAATTCTGAAGGTACAAAAGCTGCGATATTATCTATTTCTTCTATGGTTATGATATTTGCACACCATACATATTGTCATTTAGCCAAAAAAAAAAAAAAATGTTCAAAAGATATGCAAGAAGCTAAAAATGGCCCGTAAATATCGTTACCCTTTGCTGAATTGGACACTATCATTTTGCGTGGTGTTAAGAAAAACCTCTACTAAAATTCTTCATCCCATCCCATCTAAGGATAAGATCCATAAACAGTAGTGTAAAAAGACGGACAACTGAGCTGAATATATCAAGATCATGACCTACAAACACTTTCAATGGCACGTGCAAATTCAGGAATCTGTTCTCCTGCTACTTACAAGGTCACTGACAAAATCGTCCTCATCATTTTCACATTGTTCAAGAAATTTTCCATAGCGATCCGAATCATAAGCAACAGCCCTGCGCAAGTGCTCCGCAGCCTCAGCTTTGCGACCCGCACCAAATAAAGCACTGAAAAGCCATTGAAACAGTCTCAGTAAGATAGTCTATTTTTTCAGTAATACAAATTAGAAAAAGTTTGAATGCCACGTCCATTGAAAAGAAACAGGATTATTACCTAGAGAGTACTAATAATCCGTCGTAGTAATGAGCTTTGGTCTTCGGATCCATCGGCTCTTCAAGAGAAGTTAGTCTTTCTAGATGTGTCATGCCCTCTTCATTTCTCCCCTGTTAAAAAAAAAAAGAAAAGAAAAGAAAAAAGGTTGGTCCATGTTGATGTGAAAAGAGGGAACCTTTTTTCAGCCAGAATTTGATCTTTGCAACGAGCATTTAAGATCACAACACTTTTAACACAGAAGCAATTTGATTTTAAAGAACCAAAAAAAAAAAAAAAAAAGCATCATCCTATCAAGTTTTGATTGTTCTTTTTGAAGCAAAAATATTTAAAAAATCAGCAAAGCTGTATCAAAGAGTCTGAAAAACAAATGCAATTTAAGGGCACTAGGATAAGCATGAAAATTTCAAATTAGGGCTTTGTAGTTTTATGCATCATGTCCAATTCAGCGTCTCCCAAAATCCACTAAAGTTTCAAATGGTAAGCATAATAAAACAGAAATTTTCATTTTCAAGAATATGCAATTCCTCCCATTAAATTATGGCCTGCAAAAGTACTTGTGTACCAATATAAATTTTCAATCCAGGCATGCAGAGATCAAACAATACCTGCCGCATAAGGGCACTACCAGCCCACGTAGATGAAAGTATTAAGAGATCGACATCCTCGACATCTGTGGGATGGCCAGCTACAAGAAGCTGAACAGAAACGAGAGAAAACAACTAATTAGGGAAAACATGACTCAAGTGTAATTGCAGACTTACTATAGTTCAACACAGCAATTCACCATAAACATTTTCTACATTCTACAATCATAACTTAATAGATACGATCTACATGATTTCACACATTAAATAGAATTTTCAGTAAAGGCTGAATGGGGATGGACAATTATTAATCACAAATGTTGTACAATTAAATCCATGATTAGTCACTATGGAAATTGAACTCAAACAGATAAAATGGGACAGAACATGAGGTAACTCACACAAAAAAATCAAGTAATATACCTTAGCAATAGCACACTCCAAGTATTCAATAGCCTCATCCAGGAAGTTTTTTTGCAACAGTGCTTGCCCCATGAGAAGCAATGCTCTTACGTACTCAGGATCCATCTTAAGAGCAAGTCTGTAATTAAAATTTACAGATGCAGGTGTGGCACAAAAATTGAAGCCAATCAAATGCTACAGAAAGAAATCATACCTTAAGAGTTGAATTGCCCTATCCTGATTTCCACTTGCCAAGAATTTCACTGAAAGCTGTTGAAATTGCCAGAAATATTTTGCTGACAAATTACTACAAATCTTAATGCAATTTGCATATACAGAAGACTAAAATTAGCTCACTTACCAGAACCAGGTCCTTTGGTGATAGATTTTGAACAGAAACTCCGCCATGCACTCCTGGTTGATTTGTTTCCTTAACTCCAATTTTCGCTCTCTCATCACTGCCTACTTCTGGCACAGCAGCTTTATCAGGTAGACCTAACTTCTCGCGAACATCTGTATGGCGGAGAGCTAATTGCTGCAATTGCCCACAGAAAATGTATACAGTTGTAGGTTGAACAATTCGAACTTAAAAGTAAAATCAAACTGATGGAGATGGTACGGAAAGACAAAAGGCAAAAAGGTAATATGTTGCATTGGAAATCTCTTTTCCCCGTATTATATGGTTCATTTGAACAGGATAATGTGTGTGTGTGTGCACACCAAAGTATAGATAAGCAGTAAAGGTCTCACCTACACAACACCTTAATATCAAGACCTATTCAACTACTGAAGTCTACGAGCTGTTAATGCTCAATTTAGCGTCTGTTGGTATACCATTGAAGGCACAATTACCAGACAAACAAGGAACCAAAGAGCAAATCTTATTACTAATAGCACCTTATGAAAAACTTTGTGAAGCTATAGGGTTCTCTAGAACAGGTGCACCTACAACCGTTTCTGGCTGTTAAAGGGGAATAGCAACAACTAACCTGAAAGACGCTTAACAAACTATTCGTAAGCCAATACACTAAAGATCCCTGCACAATAGAAAAGCAGAAGTGGAATTCCATGTCATAGTGCATACATGCATTCCAACAATTGCATTTGAACTAGTCAACAAGTGTAAAAGCAAAAGATACAGCACACAGAAGAGAGTCGAATGAGCATAAATGTTGTGTGGCAATGGATTTCTGAACAAGCCAATGTTAGCATGTTTCAACATTCTGATATTGCATTTAACACAGCAGGAGAACAAAAATTAGGAAGGCACCAAGCCAAAAGGATTTGATGCTCATGAATTTGTGGCAGAATTTAATTAAAAAACTTGGTACATATTGAATTATATATTTCAATATATCTACCAAAATAAACTTAATACCGAAGTTCAACAGCCAAGTTTTCTCCTTTTCTACAAGACTGGACCTGCAAACCCCTTGTCACAGACATATTACAAGAAAAATGCTTAAACAAATTATTACATGATCACACCATTGATACAAAACAAGTAAACCTTATGCATCTTACGCAATTAATACCTTTGTTTCAAGGATGCCCTTGGCACCTTACAGCACCATGTACCTAAAATGACCAAGCCAAACTTTGGTGCAAAGGGCAACTTAAAAAACTCGATGGGGCTGTAGATATCACCCTGAACTTGGACTACGTGCAACTAAACATGCTATTTGAAAATCAATTGTGTGTGGGTAAAAGACACTCATGTCATTTTGGTTACAAAAACTAATTCAAACCTGATGCAATGTTATGTGCTTGATTATTAATAACTCAGCATAAGTTATGCTGGAGAAGGAACAGGAACAAGCCAGAGACTTAATTTCGATGACAAGATGTCACCTCTATTTTCTGTCATTGAACTCATAAAAATTGACCAACAGCAACTAATTCTACAAAGTAGAGACCAGATGGAGCGCGATAAACTGTTCAATATCCACATCTCATGAAAGCAACTTAGCTTCAAAACAAAACAAAAACTCCTCTTGCAGCAAAAACTCCTTCTACAGTTGGAGAACACAGCGTTATTGAGGACTTGGGCCTTAAAATCAAGGCCTATGGATTTTCTTCTGCAAGGATTGAGAAGCAGGGTTTCCGAACTAATATCTAAACCTCTTGAAATACTCAGTATCAAAGTTAGTTTTGACACAATAGGCCCAACTAAATATATTGGCCAGGATGGGACAACATCATGCTTTATGTAAGACAAGTGCACTGAACTTTCCATGATCAAAGATTCCTGATCATTTAATTAAAAGATAAGCTAGCATTCCCTCTTTTCACAGAAGATGAAGGTATTCTCTGATTGTACAAGCTTTATACATTTCCAAGTCACTATGATAACAAGCTATGTTACCTGAGGGATGTTAAATGTAATGAACAAGATTGGAATTGATAGAAGTTCCAAGTATGTCCTGTAGTACTGCAACAACATATCCAGAACAAGCATCACCAGTTTGTCTCAAGGTTCACTTTGAGAATTAAACACCAGAACCAATATGAGATCTCTACTAACTTGAGCAGGGAAAAAGAGTATCAAGAAGGATTATCAGTAAAATATGGCTAGACAACTAAAGTTGACACACATGTAAAAGAAAAATAGCATCAACCTACTAAAATCAAACTCACCTTGGCTAATTTTTCAAACACAGCAGAAACCTTTCCAACTGATGACTTTTGAAATGAGATCTGAAGAAATGCACAAAACAAATTAAAAATAAAAAATAAGCAGATCTAAAATATAGATGCAACAGCAGAGAAGGCATCAGAGAATAGAGTAATCACAAAAATGTTATGACTCTCACTTCCCCAGTTTCAACAAGATTCATGTAACATACATGCACTGCCACCAACAGAAAGCATTGCACCAGTGCACAGGCTTTTTGTACAATTTAGAAACAGTTTAAGGTAAAATTCATTGATCTACAGGTTACATCTGAGTGTAAAATTTAATTAACGTGCTAGTGCATTTGTAACACAAAACATAACCGTCTAGCAGGCAACGCAACTGAATGGTACAATAAAATAACTCTCAAAATGATTTTAGTTATCGATTCAAATCTAATGAAGTAAGACACGCACAAATAATCGCATATTCCTGGATTTACATAATTCAATGCAAATAATGGTAGATTTTAACATGTTTCCTAGCATTGACATTCCAAAAGCTATGTAACAAAAAAACCAATATAAATCAAATTTTTATTAAAATTATAAAACATTTTAAAATAGTAAAAGACAAATAAAGATATATCACCAAGTCTTTTTCAAACTAATTTAAGAACCAAGAAAGCATCATTTATACATGAAACTGCCCAAGAGAAGATTATATAGAATACTCTAAAAGAGAGCGTGCTCATTACGTAGTAACGTTTCCAGTTAAAAAAGTAGAGAAAGTTTACGAATCAAAGAAACAAGGCAAGAGCAGGGTAGCACCTGAACGTTAGTGTAATGCAACCCAGCAATCAGTAAAGGAAAAAGGGGGCCAAAAACACCATTAGGGACTTCAGTCAGGTTCTGAAACCAGAAAATCCCACCCTGCATTTTGAAAAATGAACATACTATTGTTAATGTTGACATAATATTCAAAGATGAAAGAAGAATCCACATAAAGGAAGAGAGTAAGTAAGATAATTCAATTGCAGTTGAGAAGAAAAAGACAAAAGAAGCACTTTTGGACAACAATACAAGTTATTGCAAATGAAATATCAATAGAAATTTTCAGTTGATGAATATTCCAACTTCATGGACAGCTACTTGTGACACTGTGACTACTTCAAGCTATTTAATCATGGAAAATAAGCAAGAAAAAAAAATGCATTATAAATTTGTAATGATCATCAAATTTATGTCAAACTTTTGAGAACAAAATCCTTTCTATCACAACTAATTACATATCCTTTTTCAATTGTTTTTCATAACATGATTAGCAGGACTCCTCACATGCCTATACACTAGGATAAAGCAGATTTTAGGGACTAAATGATAAGATATCTTCTGCATCAATTGACATTGTCCAAAATCAAAGGTATAAACTATACACAAAAATTATATTTCCAGAAATACAGTAAGAATGCACAATTTTGCATCTCTTCTCGATTGCAGCTGTATTGTTGTTATGAAAAAATTGACAAAGGAATAGTATAATAATGCTATTGCGAAAACTTCCAAAGCAGCGACAGAAGCAAATATTTTGGTCTTATTGTGACAAGAGTTTTTCCATTTCAAAATTTAAGATTAAAAATTCAAATAAGCATCCAGATAATAAGTGACACTGGATGACTCACACAATCAAAACCAGGGTGATGATCCAGGGACATTCTACGGAAAGTCGTAACCCATAATAGAAATAAGGGAACCTGCAATTAATCAAGAGGAAAAACGACCAAAAATCAGATTGAAGCTTCATGATGAGTATGCATGCTGCAAAAATTTTCAGTTTATATCCAAAAGTGCTAGAAACAACAACAGTACATAGTGAAGCTTGATGTTACTCATTCGCCGTGGCAAAATCTAAAGTTTCAACACAAAGGCATACATCGGACACTAAAGATACATGCAGAAATCTAATTATCTGCAATTGTCCAAGTCCACAAAACTTCTTCCTGAAAGTAGATAAAATAAGTAATTTCCAGAGGTGAAAATTCACTTGACCTTAACACTCTATTGAATTTAAGGAAGACATATTCTAGTGGGAAAAATTAGTAGACCTCCAGAAACTCCAATTTTGACAAAGCAGACAATTGGCTTGATATGCAGATTTGACAAAGTAAACATGCAGCACCGAATTTCATTCAAACATGACTTCATCAATCCAAAGAAACAGTAAGCACCAGTTTGTTGAGTCCAGACATGATATGGTTTATCTTTTTTTTTTCTCTCATGTTGAATATCTTTTATACCTTCAATTTTTTCTCTTCAAGGATCACTGATAGGCCAAGAAAACATTTCCTAAATTATTTGCTGTAAACAGACTAATACTTATCTACAAGTTTCACTTATTTCTGATTGATGCATTTAGCTCTTTTTTGCCCTTTTCTGGTGTTACATTACCTTACAATGGTTGGAATGAACTTAATTTTAAAAACGATACACAAGCAAAAGTTGCAAATAACTTTGCACAAGTAGTAGAAAGCGATAACTAGAGAAATTTGTTACTCGCTTCTGAATATCCAGAAAACAAAAGCATGCTAGAAGCTCTACTTGTTCTACAATAAGCCTTTCTGATATAAGTTATTGAACGTGATTTGCACAAAATTTCTAACAGTTCCAATGGCCATAGTCTTAATATTACACTTCAACCAGAAAAGCATTGTATGTATTAGCTCAGCTGCATATTAATGTTTGCTTCTCAATTGAAGTTCAAACAATGAATATTCTTTCTGCATTCAGATGATATTGCAGAAGGATAAAGAAGCTTCTTCCGTTTTGTGAATCAATAAATGACGAAGGTCATCTGAAAACGAAATAAAGAACACTAGAGATCCACCTCAGGAAAGATAATAATCATCACCTGGACAGTAAAAGATGCAAAAAACCAGAAAAATGATGGGCAGCCAACTGCTTTCCTTTCTTTCTGGAAAAGTGCAAGTTGATCCTTGAAACTCCTTCCTGAGAAAGGCGGTGGCAATGGAGGGGGCACTTTAAAAAGATGCATAAGATGGTCAGGTGAAGCATCAGAACCAACAAGTAGGAGTACCTTTTTAATTTATCTTCCCCTTTGTATATCCTACTTTTCCCTTTCATCTTTGAAACAACTCAGTTACTCCCATTCACATTTTCTGACTTACTTTTTGCCATTCCACATAAAATTTTCTAGCAATTACACCAAACCAAAAGGGTTCCCGCTATCCAAAACTAACCGAGTAATTAGATGATAGAAGTCCAAATGAAAAATTACGAGAAGTAAGAAAACAAGTCACATATTCTCACATTTAGGGAAAACTTCTCCGATCTTCTTCAACTTCTGAAGTTGAAGCACTACAAAGGGAAACAATGTGAGTCTTAGCACAAGGGTTGAGGAAGCAATCACTAGCCACCTGTAAATTGAATGATCATCATCAATTCATCAACCTAATTTCTTACTTAAAAAAAAAAAAAACTTTTGACACTAATGCTTAACTTATATCTCATAGACAACCAGAAACAAACTGAACTTTTATGCGTAAATGAAATTATGGGAACTGAAACGGAAATTACCAAGGGAAACCAGTGAAATCGTGATAACCGTCGAGCAACCAAATCAACGCGCGGACTGGAAGAATTGACTCCTCCGTAACACTATCAACACCAATTTCTCCACTTCCGGCGGTACTTACGCCGGACAAGAGCTCGGACTGAGTGAGGTCCGAGTCACCATCGAATTGGCCACTTGACTCACTAGTGGAAAAAGAACGACTAAAAAGGAAATTATAAGCGGCGAGATGTCGCGGTGGTGGATTTGACGGCTGTACCACCGGAATCTTCTTGTGTAGGAAATGGCGGTAGTTAGAGTGGTGGCGATGGTGGTGGTAAGACTTGGTGGAGAAGTACAGAGAGGAGTTGGAAAGTGAACGACGAGAGCGACGGAGGAGGGTTGAGAGGGTAGAGATTCTTGGAGTTGCCATTTCTGGCAAAGGTTTTAGCTGACGGCCGCGACGGCGGAACAGGAGAAAAAAGAACTACTAATCGTGGAACGAAGCACTTAAAATACACGTGTCGTATTACTAATATTTTTTGACAACAGGACCCGGAGAAATGCTAAATCCACATTCACTGAAAAAAAATTTTTTTTTTTTTTGATTTGGCCACTAAAAGGATAAAATGACAAGTTTTTGGTATTTTTATTACATTTTGTTACACTAAAGTTAGAAAATCTAACTCATGCAAAAAGAAAAGCAACCATAAAAAATGTAAGATTGTTTAATTCTTTATATGTTAGAAGATTTTAAGAATCTAAGAATGTAAGATTGTTTAATTATTCATATCATCGTGTAGAAAACTTTTTACACGTACTCTCCACTATTTTCTTCTCAATACTTAAGTGGTATTATCACTGAATTTTTTGGTTGGTGGATAGAAGGCATATGAATGAACTTTTTATATGGTGGATTGAGTATTGAAATATTGATTTACATTATTAACATGAGTGTCAAAACTTCATAAAATTTATTTAACTTGTAATACTTTGCAACCATGCTCATTTAACGTGAAAGTGAGGCACTGTATAATTTCAATGGTTGTTCTTAAGGATAAATTTTAATACGAATTTCAATTATCCATATTTAGGCAATTCTTATCATGCTCAAAATCATTATCTTAGGACATTCAAGAACATTACGGAATTACCAACAAAATAACATATAATTTTCTTAATCCTTGAGCAAATCATCACACAACAAGATTTGCCACAATATCTAGCACCTCAGCAGCAAAGTAAAAAACTTGCAATAGTCCACTCTTTTATCATCATCAAACACTCCTAAATAAACATTATTCATCTTTTCCCCTCCTTCCGACAAACATGACTTGATTCCAAAAGACCTTTTAATTCTCTTCATCCACTTCTTCATCCTCAAAGGCATTAGTTGGAAAAGTCTTCGAAATTCCAGTCGGATTCTTGAACGTAATCTTCTCAGAATTTGTTTCTTCAATGTAGATATCAGAAACAGTGACCCAGAGGAAGAGTTCCTTGCTCTTCACACCCGTCACCTTTTTCATCCTACAAGCCTCAACAAAGGCAGTAACCTCCGTATCATATGCCACAGTTCGCCCAATGGATCGAAACTTATGCTCCGTCTTGTTCTTCTGCTTCAGCCAAATGAAGCCAGTAGATTCATTATAGCCCGCCTCGATGATCCCATCCAAGGGCAGCAGGCCTTTCGGGAGGTTCATTTTCTCTAGGAGTTCACGAGATTTTTCTTTGCAGAGGGCAGGGTCTGAGTACATTTCAGCATTTTCTCTGTGGTTTTCAATGAGTTGGGACGACATTTCTAGGTTGAGGGACTTTGGGTGGAAATGGGAAGGCAGAAGGAGATTGTGTAAGGGTTGCTCTGGTGTAGGAAAAGGTGGTGGAAGAGGGGTTTATATAGGAAATATTTTGTATGGAAAATCTACAGAAATGGCAGGTTTTATTTTGGAAACGTTAGGTGAAATTGATATGGTGAGTCAATATGAGGTGAACCTTTTGAGCGGGGGTTCTTCTCTAATGGGATAGCGTGGAGAGAAAAGTTTCGTCTGAAAACATCTCTAAGAAAATTGGATACATGGCAAGTAAATGACATGCAAATGCAAATTATATAGAAGCTAAGCTAGATAGTTTAAGGAGGAAAAAAAAAAAGGGTTTGAACAATTTGCTACGTGAGATTTTTTTCTTTCTTTTTTTTTAATAAAGATCTTTTTCTCTACTATTTATCCCATTTGAGCAAAATCTTAGTGTATCTCACTAGTATCTTAAATACAATGCATCTTCTATATTACTTCAAATCAGTTGTTTTATTTTTTACCCTTTCAGTCTTGCTTATGTTAGGTCCTCTTTCATGGTTTTATTCCTTGAATGAATGTACAATGTGCTTCGTATCTTGCATGTACTGGAATTCTGGAAATGCTGGAGAACGCATTTGGCAAAGAAATAGTAGGAAGTTCAAAGAAAATAAATTGGAAATCGGAGACATTCCATATTCAGTGGTGCCAGTGTTTATGGGGATTACTGATGAATTGCATCTCTGAACATGATAGGAAAGTGAGGCTAAACTGGCAGAGATTTCATGGTTTCAAATTCATATCTTTGTCATAAATCATGATACATATACTCAACCCAGATTTTGCTGATTGACACTGATTGAAAAATGGAGATTCAGGTCCTAATTAAACGGTTATGATTATTCATTAATTTGATTCTGGCACAACAAAACAATTCCTTTTTTTTTTTCTGGGATAAATGTTAAATCCTAGTAAGGATTTACATCAGAATATCTCAATGCAAGACTCTCCCTCCTCCTCCCCTAACCCCCCCCCCCCCAAAAACCCCCCAAAATAAATAAATAAATAAAGGAGGCAACATGCACATATAAATTGATTGTTCCATGTAATTGACTGATCAACATGTTTCAAATATTCTAGCACAAGAGATTCAATCAAGATATGGATTCCAATAGAATCCCATATATTTTGGTAGTATTTCCTTCAAGAATGATAGAATTACAGTCCATATGCAATTGGCATTCATGTTTAGTATCGTAAAACTTGTACCGTGAATGCTCGAATAGATGAAATGAACACTTGTTTCACTTTGCTCAACTGCCATCCACCAACAATAAAACTATTGATCACATGCATGCCTTTCAAGTTTGAAGACAACTTAGTGACCATGCATCATGATGCAAGACATTGAAAAGGCCACCAAGTCCAAAATTCAGGGCAAGAAAGTAAGAAAGTCGATCGTTTTGCCTCAGGCGGCAGTACAATACTAATACCAGTAGTGGTTAGTGGTTGGACTTTTCCAAGTTTCTAACTTCTGATGCAAATTTGCCTCTTTTATGATCAACAACAGATAGTTTTGCCTTTCTCAGTAATGTTATCAGGCAGTAGTAGGGTGCTTACATAAAAAGGCCCTAGCATCAGTTAGCTGGTACAGTATAATAACATTGAAGATATAGATGGTTTGTTGCAACCCAAAATGTAAATAAATGCATCCAGACGATAGAGAGAGTTTGTTGGTGGAAAGAAGCTGAGCTAATGAACCTTGAAATAATACGTGAAGAATTCTTCTCATCAAGGTGTGCCCAATTCTTTTCTATTATTTACCCTCAATTTTAACTGATATTATTGGTTTTTTTTTTTTGGGCCTCTTTCCTTGAATACTAACACACGATCACAATCACACAAATCAGGAAATACATCTTAAGCTTAGGCGAGTGGTGTAAAGAGAAGTTGAGAAAAACAAACAAACAACCAATTAGCTGAACCAACGGGAGAAATAAATGTATACCTGCCAAATTTATTAAGTTCGGTTAATGTTGGGACATTTTGATGACAAAATAATTGTGTTCTTCAAAAAACCCTAGGAGAAAATTCCGACATTTTCCTCTCCCCATTTTTTCTGAGAATTGGGATGGGGGGAGAAAATTGTTATTTTAGTTTATTTTTCTGGTGTTGTTTGAAAAATAAGGATAAAAAAAAAAGAAGACATATTTCAAATTTGATGCCATTTTTCTCGTTTTAACAAATGTGTCTGAGGAGGGATAGAGCTAAGAGAAAGAAAATTGAGAACTTAATATTTATTTCTTTGAATGCTAATTAGGGGTGTAAATAAGTCTAATCAATTTAAACACCCTAGTATTCAAACTTATTTGATTATTTTAGACGAACTGGAAATTTGACTTGTTTATTTGATGAACCGAGTTTCAATGAACTTTTTAATCAATTTTAAAAGTTGTCAAACATAAAATATTGTTTAAGATTGATTTGACTAGTTGGCTAACCAAGTTTACACGAATTTTTTCCAAACCAAATTTGATTCAAGTATCGAGTAACTTAATTTATCTTTCGATCCTAATGCTGATTCACATTGGCAAAGATGATGAGTATAGTTGGAGAGAAAACTTCACAATCATTTTTTTTTTAAACTTCACTTTTGCGTTCCTTTATATTATTTATGTCATGTTTTAGACGTTAAATATTTATTTGAATCTGTCTATACTCTATAAACAAATTGTAAAATGAATTTTCATGTATAAGTCGGCAAATTGCTTAAAATAATGGTAAAACCCAAAATTGTCCTGAATTTGGTGCTAAATTTTTTTTTCCTACATCAAGCGGTGCCGCACATTTGATGTGCGGGCACCAAGATTAATTTTTTTTTTTGTTTCATTTTTACAGGAAAAACATAGAGGGACATGTGTGCAAATAAATTAATTTTTATATACCGGTGCCGCACATTGAATGTGTAGCACCGGTAAGCCAAAGTATAAAATTAAAAAAAAAAAAAAAGGGAGGAGAGAGGCACCTCTCTCAAAAAAAAAAAAAAAAAAGTTAATGTCCATATTAATCAAATACTTGGTCAATGTCCATTCTTGCACGAGTGGCTGTTGGCACTTCCAGCCTAAACTATTAAGTCTTGGAAAAATTCAATTTGATACTTGTATACCATAATACCAAGTCAATTTTCCTTATTAAAGGCTCATTAATGAACTAAAAGACTGATGAAGGGGTACTGACAATATTTGAGTAAAATAAGAGCTGTCCAGGGTCACTTGTTAACTAGGTCCAAGTTTTTTTTTTTTTTTGAGAATTGATATTAAAATAAAAATTGTTTAAAAAAAAGACTTGAGAATTGAGAATTGTTTAAAAATTGTTTAAGAATTGAGAATTTTTTTTAAACAATTTTTATTTTAATATCAATTCTCAAAAAAAAAAAAACTTGGACCCTAGTTAACAAGTGACCCTGGACAGCTCTTATTTTACTCAAATATTGTCAGTACCCCTTCGTCAGTTTTTTAGTTCATTAATGAGCCTTTAATAAGGAAAATTGACTTAGTATTATGGTATACAAGTATCAAATTGAAATTTACCAAGACTTTAGAGTTGGTATCTCTGATTTGAATGACCCCACAAAAGAAAAGAAAGACAAAGAGTGCCAACAGCCAACAGCCACTCGTGCAAGAATGGACATTGACCAAGTATTTGATTAATATGGACATTAATTTTTTTTTTTTAAGGTTTAGAGAGGTTCCGCACATTGTATGTGCGGCACCTCTCCTTTTTTTTTTTTTCAATTTTATACTTTGGCTTACCGGTGTCGCACATTGAATGTGCAGCACCAGTAAGTAAAAATTAATTTATTTGTACACATGCCCCTCTATGTTTTTCTTGTAAAAACGAAACCAAAAAAATCAAAATTAATTTTGGTGCTGCACACAACTTGATGTAGAAAGAAAAAAAAAAAAAAAAGGTCAGCACCAAATTCAGGACAATTTTAGGTTTTACCATTATTCTGAGCAATTTGCCTGTATAAGCCAGCCCCTATGGTACAGGCTCCTGTCAGCGCTGTCACCGGAACTTTCTCCATTACTTGCATGGCCAAAGGCTTGAATCCCGGCAGGACCAGTGGACCGATTGCTCTAAAATTCATTTTAAAGAGATTATGAAGGATGGTCTTTCTCGATTTAGAGGTGGGTGAGAAATTGTATCATTGGCTGTATAAATGGACCCAAACATTACATACTTGTTCAATTTTGACATAAAATTTGTGTAAAAGTCGAGTTTGCCTCCATTAAAGCTGGCAAACCAAAGGTGAACTGATCTTTATCCTCATACTTCAGCAATGCCAATGAGCAAACAGAGATGGTTTGGGGCTTCCCAAAGGCTAAGGGCGGATTTCCAAGTTAATGGTCTCCGCCAGTTGTCATCAAATTATACCCAGTTTGTCACAGAAAACTTCAGGGATAATTTCAGAAACCTCCTGAGGTTTTGCCTAATGTCACTTAGTACCCCTAAAGTATAAAAAAAATTGCTAACCTCCCCTAGAATGATATATCTTGTAACAAACTCACCCCTACATTATAAAAATATTCTTAAAATAATCATTTAAGGAGAGAGATCTATTTTTGTTCCATCTTTACCCCTTTGAATTATTGTATCATGAATTTTAACCAAATTGATTTCTAACATGTATTTGCATGGAAGAACTAAAAAAGATTAAAAGGGAGTGTTCAATGTAATAATAATTAGTAGAATAGTATTTCTTTATATTTTTTTGTTTAATCTAGATTTTATTGCTTATATAATTATTAGAATAACAAAGAAAACTCAACTATAAATTGGGATATACAGACTAAAATTTTGGTGAACATAGATATTTGAACGCAAAATAATTAGAAGATTAACCATTTTTTAATAGATTTAGATTTATTACCTTCATTTATTTTTGCAATAATAATGATTAGAATACTGAGGATAATTTGATATAAGTTAGACATAGAAGATTAAAAGTCAAAGGAGGGGTATTTAGGGGAAAAATAATCATTAGAGCTACCAAATCTTATAGATTTTAGTTTTTTCATATATTTGTCTAAATCGTGAGAGTAGATAAAAGATTGGCATAAAATGACAAAAGTAAGGGAATTATGAGGTTAAGAATTTTTACTTTTTATTTTTTTCCTACTTAATTGTTAGCCTCAATAAGGGTGATTTGATATAAACTTCGTATAGGAGAGTTAAGAATTTTGGAAGGATAAGGATGCTGAAGTGCAGTTATAATTGTTCAAGTAACCATTCTCTATAGATTTAGATTTTTTTTCTATATGTTATTTTCTAAAATAAATTATTATAATATCAAGGATACTTTAATTCCCTATTGCCATAGGAAGATTAAATAACTAAGATAATTTAATCTATTAAAATAGTCATTTTCTTAATGATTTGGGTTTCTCCTCCATATTTATTTACTAAGGAATGGTTAAATTGAGAAGGATAATTTTGTCAATTTGCATGTATTGATGGTGATTAGATGTCCCATCTATTGACAAGGGGGGTAAGTGATATTTTTAAATCTTTAGAAGTGCTAAGTGATATTAGGCAAAACTTCAAGGGAGATTTATGAAATTACCCCAAACTTGATTGCCACTTCCGGCTCTGGTAAATGTGATGGACTTGATTGATGTGATCCGAAGTGGAATCAAAAGCAAATCTAAACTAGGGTAATCATGCAAAGATTAATTGCAGGATGCTCTCTATTTCACTCCATTTTTGCCTTGTTTAGAATGGAGTTTTCCATGAAAATTTTTTACCTTGTTCACAATCACATTTTTAAATATTTTTACCTCACAAACGTCAAATCGTTATAGTACGTTTTTATATAAAAAAGTTCAGAAAATAGCAATCAGACAATAATAAGTTGGAAAAATCTAGGAGAATGCAGCACTGATAAGTTCATTTTTATGAGTAAAATAATAAAATCAACCCCATTTGAAATACTACAACAAGTACTACTCAAATTGTCTATAGACTATAGGGTACAGAAACAGTAAAAAGAAGATACACGGATCCGTTCCACTGTGGGGTAGAGATTGGTTCCCTCTTTACATGGCGCCAAAACTGGCCTCATCTGGTGCGCTTTTCTTCTTTCTGTTCTACTCATGATTCTGCAATTGAAGAATCAACCATTTTCTCCACAAGAATATTCCCACGTCATGGTCAGGAAAAATAAAAGGTTCTTGTTTGGGACCCTTCTCCCTTTCATTCATTTTCATCTTTGGCTTGCAAATTTCCACTTACAACTCCTATGAAACCATTTACCTTAGCAATCAACTATGGTATAGGCCCATTGTATACCTAACTTGGCCAAGTTTTGTTGAGTTTTTAAACTCAAACTTCAATCCATAAATCACAACCTAATCCGGGTCACATGCATGGTAGACTTGTTCAAGGTGCAGCTGGGTCCAAGTTATCTTTAGCTTGCGGTGGCAATTGGCAAATAGGCAAAGCTGCCTCATCTCCCATGTGGGTCATTTCATTCTTCTTTTGTTGTTTTCTGTTTTCTTCTTTTCTATCACTATATAACATCAATTTTAACTTTTGGATTCACAAATTGAAATCCAAATATGTCGTTTTGTCCCAATGTATATAGCAAAGATAATTGTCTCGCTGCACATTCACAATCTGGTTTTTAATGGGGCCAAATTCCAATTAATTAAAAATTTGTGATCACAGCACTTTTTGTAGAATCCAAAAAAAAAAAAAAAAATCAACCAAAAAGATATTGGAGATAAATTTCACAGAACCAATGTATAGAAGGATAGGGAGGTGATTTATACATATACAAGTATATGTGGGAGAAAGAGGGATACTATCAATAATATATTAATAATCACACATAATAACAAAACTTTTCAATCCTTGACTCTTCTCAACTCATAAAAATGATAAGACTCTGTATTTATAGATTAGATGATTTTATAAATAAATCTTATAACCACAAGAAATTTCCTAATAACATATTAATTTCTAAATACTAAAATTGCTATAATTTGACTCTATTAGAACTACTAAAACACTAAAATACTGTTAAATAACAATACGAAAACTTCTAGTTTTGAGTGCTGATTCAATATGCCAACACTTCTAATAGAAAGAAAGCTTCCAAAAATTGCTTCAGAAAATTTGTGCCCAAGCATTAGACTTGCAAGCGATTGATTGACACGTGATAAAGACATTCTTTCAGGGCCCTAGCTTTCAATATCAAGTGTTAAAAAAAATAATAATAAAACTAAATAAAAAAAAAATTAAAGGAACAGGTCCAACTTTAAAGTTTGTTCTTTTGTCGTGTGTCATTTTCAATCTTAAAAATCAGAAAACTCAGTAATTAATAGTATAATAATTTTTAATACATAAAATCATTAGGAGGAAAAAACAAAGGGAGGAAATTGAATTGGTTATATCAACTAATCAAGAATTGGTTGATGACGGATAACAACTTTGTGCGGGGCTATGTGTTTTTTACAAGCTAAATGGCTGTTGTGATGTCTTTGAAAACTTCCAGACCACTTCTCTTCCAATCCAAGCTCCTCTGTTTCTCCCTCTTCTACTTCTTCTCCTCTCTGTTCTTGGCTCTCTACACCTCTCTCTCCAATACCAGATGCCTCTTCAGATCATCCCCCTTCGATCCCATTCAGTATTCTCTCTTCTCTTACCCTTCTTCTTATGGAGAACACAAGTATGCCATTCCAACCCTTCGTTCCTCGTGCGATTCCCCTGTTTATTTCTCAGGTAGGTACATGTGCATGTCTCGATTAATTTTGTATGAGAGGATTCTCATTCATCTTCTTGATCCAATCATGGTTGTCTGTGGATAAAGGGTTTTTGTTTCTCTGTCCAGATTACACTGCTGTTTCGAAGGAAATACAAGATTCATGTAGGAATTCAACCGCATTAGGAACCTGGACTCTGAATTATATGCAGAGGAATGCTCAGAGTTTTGGTGGCAACTTCAGCACTCGGAAAAGATTTTCCTTTTTTGATCATCATGGGGATGGAACTGAAATCCCTTGTGGATTCTTTCAAAGAATCCCAATTGAATTTCACGGTTAGTATTAGTACACAGAAAAATATCCTCTTGATTGAGTTTCCTCAAAAATGTTCTTATTTTTAGGAAATCTTCGTGGCTGCATGTACGCACTGATACTATTTTTTGGGTCATTTTATTGAATTGATTTCCAGATCGAGTGATCATGGATGGATGCGACAGAGTTGTGGTAGTGTCAGCTATATTTGGTGACCACGACAAAATTAGGCAGCCAAGGGGACTAGGGGCAAAGACACTGGACTCTGTATGTTTTTTCATGTTTGTGGATGAAGTGACCCTCGACCGGCTTGATTACCACAGTCTGATTTCAAGAAAAGCCAAGGAACATAAAGTTGGCGTGTGGCGGATTGTGAAGATAGCAAGCGAGGAGCTGTATGGAAGTGCAGCGATGAATGGAGTGATTTTCAAGTACTTAGTTCATAGGCTTTTTCCCAACTCAAAATATAGTATCTGGATTGATGCAAAGTTACAACTTGTGGTTGATCCGCTGTTGTTGGTTCATTCACTTGTAATTAAGGAGGATGCTGATATGGCGATCTCAAAGCATCCATTCTTTCTTCACACAATGGAGGAAGCTATGGCAACTGCAAGGTGGAAGAAATGGTGGGATGTTGATGGATTGAAGTTACAAATGGAGACATATTGTGAGAATGGCTTGGAACCATGGTCCCCAAATAAGCCTTATCCCTCAGGTACTCAACACTTTCTCTTGCCTTGCTCACATAAAGGAAAGAAAATATGAGTCTAGATTTTCGAAACTGGGTTAATCCCCCAACCCCTCCTTCACAAAAGAGAAAGGAATAATGGCCCCCATTTGGAGTCCATATTGGCGGTTGACAAAACCACAGGAAAAGAAATTGAAATTTTAAGTTTGATGACAACCTTGCTGACAGAGATTAGCTTTATTAGTATTGGTTCCTTTAACCTAATGAGCTGTATAAGATTGAGAAATATATTAGGGATGTGCAATTAATAAATCAGCTGCATGCCCCTTTTGCTTTTTGAACCTTTTCCTAAGAGCAGGCCCTAAATCATGATTATATTTTGGAAACGTAAGATGGACGCAGGCATTATTGAATCATTCTTCTGATTGATGTTACAATAAACTTTTGCATGCTATCTTTATTCAAGTTGCTTCTTCTAGGGTAATCTTTATGTGGATTCCATTCTTTTTTAATGACGATTATTGTCTCGAGGTCTGGCTAGCTAATTTACCGGGTAATGTTATTGAAGCATGACCTAGAATCACCATAATCCAAAGTTAAATAGATAACTAATTTGCAGTGGACTACGTGTGAATTCTTATGTCAAGCTGTCAAAGTAGACATTTTCTATGACCTTGTTTTTAGAGAAGATTCTTGGGGTTAGGTGGAAAAGGCTTCAGTTAGTAGTTTATAAATCGCCATTATTGTTGGATGTCGAAAACAAGTCAAACACTTGCCTGGCATTTTAGCCTTGATGGCAAAGAACCAATCATCTGAATCTCCTCTTCCTTTTTTTAAGGAGGGGAAGAGTAATATAATTAAGGAATGCATGTTAGCTCATGTGCCAACATGCCAGGAGATATATTCTATGACTTCGGGTTATAGAGAAGATTGATGTTAGGCTGAAGTGGCTTCAGTTGTTCGGTGATGAAAACAAGCCAAAGACTTGCCCTGCATTCTGGGCTCCTTGATTGAGAATCAATCATCCGGAACTTCTCTTTCCTTTTTAAGGAGGGGAAGAACAATATGTGGAATACATGTGAGTTGAATTCTTGTCTCAACTAGCCAGTAGACAGGTATTTTTCTATGATCTTCATTTCAGAGAAGATTAAAATGTGAGGTAGAAATGGCTTCAGTTGTTGGATGATAAAAACTATTATCCGAAACAATAACGATACAGGGAATGCATGTGAGCTCTCGGGTCAACTTGCCATAAGCTATTATATTCCATGACCTTGTTCTCGGGTCAACAGCCATAATCCGACAACCTAACCAATATTGCGGTGCTTCATTCATGGTGCCCTTTAGCATCGTTTCCATTTTTTGTTGTTGGATTGTGGACTAGGTTGCTTTTCAACTACTTTCTAGCCGTTCAACTAGTTAGGGAAAATCAATAAAATTGGTCATTTCTTGCCTTTTGCAGATGTACCAGACAGTGCTCTAATTGTAAGAAAGCATAGTATGGCTACAAACTTGTTCTCCTGCCTTGTATTCAATGAATTGGAAGCATTCAATCCAAGGGACCAATTGGCATTTGCATATGTTAGAGACCACATGAGCCCGAAGTTGAAGATGAACATGTTTGATGTTGAAGTGTTTGAACAGGTGGCTGTTGAGTATAGGCACAACCTTAAACAAGGAGGGCCCTCTGTGCCAACGGGACCCAAGATCAAGAGAGCCAGTTTTGACTTATTTGTAAATAAAACCTGTACCAAGTGTGAGCAGTACCTCCTAAAAATGTGGGGTGAATCCCATGATTGATACTTTGTCAATCAGATTTTTACTTTTATCTTTCTCTACACAGAACAACAGATCATCAATGGAAAAGTAGAAAAAGCTGACAGACCAGAAAAATGTTGGAGTGAATGTTCAGGTGAGAAAGATGAGCCAATCATGTGAATTCAGCTTTACAGAAGCATTTGCTGAAATCTGAAGTCCCTGCTTTGGATTGGACCGACAGAGCTCAGAATTTTAACTCTGCTTTTGGGTTGATTCCCAAAATGATGAAGCAGCAGTTTCAGTAGGGTCCTGTCAGGCTGTTCCATTCTGTTTCTATCCATTGAAGTAGTAGTACAAGAAAAGGCTTGGATCATTACTTGACAATACAAAATTTTGACAAAAGTGAAGGCTCCCACATAATAATAGATTTGGACTATTACATTTCTGTGAATTTTCATTGGTGATTTGGGCCTACAAGAACTTCGAAGAATTGTGAAAGTAAGAAGGCTACTAACCATAAGGTTTAGGGACAACTTGCTCAGTTAATTTCATAGCCTTGTGATAGATTATTGAGTTTTTATACAAGGTTAATTAACATAGGGGCACTTTGTGAAGAGATTATAGGAGTATGATTTCAATTAACTTCATCTAGAGCTAGAATAAGGTTGAAAAAGTGGAACGTTTTCTATTGTACACAAAAAATGCAACAAGAAAAGTTCCTAATCTTAAACATGTATAATAGTGTATAAATTTTTTGTCAAAAGTATAATTAAAATTTCAACTAGAAGATATGAGTTCAGCAAAGTCAAACGTGTAAATTTGTACATGGATAATACCAGTTTATCCAGAATCATACGCTAAAAGAAAAAGAAAAAGAAAAGTATCCAGAATCAAATATTGAAGTACTATATGTGTATAACTATGGTGGGAACCACTTTTGTCCTGTGTATAAATTGTTAAAATGTCATTTTGATGATTCAAGATTATATAATTTTGTCATAAACCGAAGTGCAATAATGGAAATATTTATTTTGCTGCTCGCATGATTAGTTGAAAATTATGAATCATATTTAGAGTATTTATACAATGTATGTTATACAGGAAATTTTTTTTTTAAGTATTAACATGTAATACACTGATATATTAAGAATTACGCTGTGCTAGTTTTATAATGTGCGAATGTACAAACTACAACCTTCACAGGCTAGAGAGCTATACAAGTCATACTCTATCGAGCACTGTCTAGGGGAAATGATGATATTTACACACCTTTTCCACCTTAATTTGCAGCATGAGTGTATGGATATCAAAAAGGGAGTGTAATAATTGTATCATTTCCTCTAGTTTATTCCCAAGTCCCATTGATCAAATCCCTAAAAAAGAAAAAAGAAATTGACTTGAGTACTATAAATTTGTGCTTAACTCAATCCTTTTTTTTTTTTTTTTGGGTCCTCCTTTGTTCTTTTTTGTTCTTCTATTTTTATGTTAAGGTCCTCAAAGCTTAAACCATGTGTATGCCAATTATATGTATGGTCAATTGCCATGTAGTATTATAGTTTAAGATGGGATAATTGTTGTATTGTATACCTAGTCTTTCTGTTATTTAAGATGTTTTCTTGCAATTCTTACTGGAAACTCCATTTTAAAAAAAAAAGAAAAAAAAAAGAAAAGGGTTCTTATTAGAAACTTGCAATCATAGGTGTCATACTCTTCCATATTCCGGTGTACAGAACTGGCCATGTTAGTCTTCCACATTCGATTTCCAGTAGCCATAAAGTTCTTAGGGATGTTAAAGATTTGCATGCAATGACTTCCCGTTTCATGTTTTCAGTGCCAACAAGAGAGAGCACCCCAAGAGTTCCGATTTCCAGGCCTTAATTCGATGAATCCTCTGGGGAATGTCAAAGGAGAGCCCAGGTGTTGATACTTCAAAATTGGTCCCTGTACTTGAGCTGTTTTCATCAGTCAATTTTGTTGGTTAACAATGAAGGGTCAGTCCCCATTTAGCTAACAAACATTGATGACAGAGTCAATAGTGAAATTAATGAAGAGTGCCACTTCGTTTCCAGCAGCAGCAGTTCAACTCCTAAAAGGCAAAAGCATGCATGAATCTTGTTTAGCTATAAATTAGTAAATCCCTGGATACTATTATCTCATCAATCATCTGAAAGTGAATAATCAACATCTTTTCTTCCTCCTGTTTTCCTCATCCTATTTTTCTCATAGAAGCATAATCACGCTAAGAACAACTGCAGACATGGGTTCTTTAAATAAACGAAATGCCTTAAAGAGCAAAACGGTGGTCACAGAGTCATCCATGGTCGAAGGAAGCATCTCTGCTCTTGTTTCAGTTCATGAACAAGAATCACTAGCGATTGCAGTCAGTGCACCACCAATTGTGTCATCCTACAATGATCGAATTCAACCGTTATTGGACTGTATTGACAAGTTGAGAAACCTTAAAATAATGCAGGAAGGGATCCAACTTCCAACTATTGTTGTTGTTGGTGACCAGTCTTCTGGGAAGTCCAGTGTCCTAGAGTCATTGGCAGGCATTAGCCTTCCCAGAGGGCAAGGTATTTGCACCAGGGTTCCGCTGATCATGAGGCTCCAGAGTCATCCTAATCCTCAGCCAGAACTGTTTTTAGAGTTCAATGGAAAGCTGGTCTCAACTGACGAGGACAATGTTGCTGATGCCATTAGTTTTGCGACTGATGAGATTGCTGGCCGGAGTAAGGGAATTTCTAATTCTCCTTTAACTCTGATTGTTAAAAAGAATGGTGTGCCTGATCTGACAATGGTTGATTTACCTGGTATCACAAGGGTACCAGTGCATGGTCAGCCTGAAGATATCTATGAACAGATTTCAGCAATCATAATGGAGTATATAAAACCAGAGGAAAGCATAATCTTGAACGTTTTATCAGCAACAGTTGATTTTACTACTTGTGAATCTATTCGTATGTCCCAGCGGGCTGACAAAACAGGGGAAAGGACCCTAGCTGTAGTTACCAAAACCGACAAATCCCCCGAAGGCCTGCTTGAAAAGGTTACAGCCGATGATGTCAACATTGGACTTGGATACGTTTGTGTCCGAAATCGAATTGGAAATGAATCATATGAGGACGCTAGAGCTGAAGAAGCTATGCTTTTTGAAAGACATCCTTTGTTATCCAAGATTAGCAAGTCTATGGTTGGCATCCCTGTCTTAGCCGAGAAATTGGTGCAAATTCAGGCAGCAATAATTTCAAAATGCTTGCCGGATATCATCCGGAAGATCAATGAAAAACTCGGTGCAAATGTGGCAGAGATGAACAAGCTGCCGCAGAATTTGACCTCCATTGCACAAGCTATGACAGCTTTCTTGCGCATTTTATCTTTAGCCAAAGATTCTTTGCGGAAAATTTTTCTGAGGGGGGATTTTGACGAGTACCCTGATGAGAAGCATATGCATTGCACCGCAAGATTGGCTGAGATGCTGAGCAGCTACTCTCATGAATTGCAGTCTAAATGTAGTGAAAATTATTCAAATCGAAAGTTCTTAATGGATGAAATAGGCATTCTCGAGGAAGCAAAAGGAATTGGGTTGCCAAATTTCCTCCCTCGAACAGCTTTCCTTGCTTCTCTGCAGTTGAAGGTCAAGGGTATATCTGCAATGCCGTTTGAGTTTGTCAGCAAAATTTGGAGCTATGTTGAAATTGTGTTAGTCCCTGTGCTGATGAAGCATTGCGAGAACTATCCCCAGCTCCAGTCCTCGATTAGAAGGGCTGCACAGAATCTAGTTGCAAAGAAGAAATAGCAATCAGTTGAGTGGGTGAGGGAGATCATAGAGATGGAGAAACTGACGGACTACACATGCAACCCTGAGTACGTGGCTACTTGGAATAATCTGATGGCAAAACAGGAGTTATTCATGGTAATAATGAACGATCGTTCAAAGCCTACGATTATAGCTATTGACGGATTTGGAGAGATTGAAGTTGGGCATCTGCGGAGTCATGCTGCAGCTATTGTACAACAAGCATTTGATTTGAAAATGAGGATGACTGCTTACTGGAAACTCGTGTTGAGGAGGATTGTAGATTGCATGGCTCTGCATCTACTGTTTAGCATTCAAAATCTGGTTGACAAAGAAATGGAAGCAGAAATTATCAATGAGCTAATGGGTGCTGATGGTGGTGGGATGCAGCGGCTGTTAGAGGAATCTCCTATGGTTGCTGAGAAAAGGGGCCGATTGAATCGAAGCATCATGTTACTGAAGGAATCCAAAGAGGTGGTGGCTTCAATCATGGATGGGGTGTCTGCAATAAAATTCTGATCCCAGCTTTTCTTTTTTTGCTTGTTTTTAAGATGATTTTAAGATAGTTATTAATCACTACTACTATTAGGTTGGTTTGAAATGTTGGCAGGTCTATGATGCAACTGATTTGAGTTCTGCTTTTGCATGTAATACAATTATTGGTTTCTTGTTCATGAGTTCAGCTCTATTGGATCAACATTACTTGTTTTTCAGATTAAGTTACTTTTTGGGAGTACAATTGCTTGAAGCTAGTACCTACCTAGTATAACTACGAAGCAACAAGCACAACTCCAAGAACATCTTAAGCATGCTGTTCACAGAATCATAAATTTCTGTTTCTGAGGCTTATTGAACATTTGGGAACTTCAGATTATATAATATTACAGGTATTTTTCATTCATCTGGATCTAGGCTGATTTGGGGTGGAACCATAATATGCTCTACTTTCTGACTATAACTAGAGTAGATATTTGCACACTAGAACCACAAAGAGTGCTTTAGCATATGAATTGGAAGAATCAAGTAGCTTAAGAAGAAGGCCAGAAGGGCCTTGTCCAATTCTCTGATTCAAGTGGAAAAACTGATGACAAAATGTCTTCATAGAACAAATGCCACTAGATGTACTAGAACAACAAGGGAGCAATTGAAAACAGGATACTTAGGAGATATCTTTAATGATTTTGCAAGTCTTTTAATAGTGAAAACTACCCACAAATCAAAACTCCCATAACAACAGCGTCTGAAAGTCCAGTTCCAGTCAGTTGAGTGGGTTCGGATTGAAGCTCATTCAAGTTCAATCCAATTGACTAAGGAGGAACCTGTCATGGATTTGGATTGAACTTGAATGAGCTTCAAGAAGGACTTTTTTGCAATGGGAACAAGCGGAACCTGCTAGGCTGGTATTACTTTTGCGTTTTATTTTTATTGGGCATGGGCATGTATTTGAACTATGTTATGGGAAGTGGCAAAATGGTTTGGATTTTATGATTAATCTTATTTGTTTTTGGATTTTTAAGTGAATTTTTTCTTTTTCTTTTTCTTTTTTTTGGTGGTTGTCAGTTTGTTATATTATGTGAAGTTATGTGTAGGTGAGAATTTATTATGGAGGTCAGTTTAGGTCTTTTATCTTTGTGGTAGGAAACTGAAGTATTATATAAAGCAGACAAGTTCACTTAACTACAACTGATCACGTTACACAGAACAAGTCTTCCTCTGCTTGGTTTCGCTTACATTTGTGGGGACTGGGGAGTTAGCATGTCTCATTTTAATGTGGCTTATGTAAGAAAGTAAGAAAATTTCGTGTACAAGCACAATTGCAAAAGAGTTTGTAGTCAAACAATAAATAAATTGTTAGAAGCAATTATTTCTCCACTATTTTGATTGATGGAAATTAGATACAAGTGTTATTTATCTAGTAACTAGTAATGGGTCACGTGCTTTGCATGTGATTATGGTAGTATAATATATTATATCTCTTATACATTGATTTTTTTGGTAAAATTCTATTATTAATATCGAAATCCAGTATTTGCATATTTTTCATCTTTTTTAACCAATAATCCTTAAAACTCTATTTTAAATTAACTGGAGTTATCCCTCATTTGTTAAGATTCCGTTGTGGAATTTGTTTGAATTTATTGTGAAATTTTTTCTAACTCGCTAAGCAAAAGATAATTGTTTGGATAAATAATGTTTGCATGTTCTTTCATTATTATTTTTATGGTTCTTGAATTGAATTTATTAGTATTTTGATGAAAATTTTTAATATGAAATGATATGCACTGTTCTTGAAAAATGAAGAGAAGTATACTCTTTGGAGTGAACTCTTTGCATTCTTTTGTATGTTATTTCTGTTTCTAATGGAGTGTAAATAATCAACCACATATAACAGTTTTATGATGATTCATTTTGGACAAATGAAATTTCATTAGCACAAATAATTGAGTTTTTTTCTTTTTCTTTAAGTTATTTTATTTTTTGGATCAAATTTAATATGAAGCACAAATGACAAAGACTCTATTCTCCTAAGAGTGCCTTATTTTGGTATCAAGAGTAATATTTATGATGATTTATAAATTAAATTAGAGAGTATCTAACTAAGAAATTTAGATTGAAATAAAAAATGAAGATGGAATGCAAAGAGATAGATTGAATTGAGGTGTTTTGTTTTGTTTATTGTCTTCATAATTGAAATCTAATTAAGTTCTTAATTTTTTGCCTTCATATGTGGTACAATTATTGACTATTATTAGAACACATTAAATATAATTATTAGGGAGAAAAGGTATTTTTGACATAATTTAAGATTAAGACAGATCCTACTTACAACCTATTCTACCTAGACTTACCGTGCTTATATAAGGAGTTCTAATAATATGTCACGTGCCTTGCACATGGATATATTTTTTGAAGACATAACATTTTTTATATTCTAAATTTCTTTGCTAAATATTGATTGTTAATATAATATATTCTAAGAAACCATGACTTTTTTTAATATTGCATATCAAAAAAATTAAACATTTATCATACATTCTACTATATAAAAAGTTTGAATATAGAAGTTTAGCTAGGTTATTGTATATTTTACTGTAGTTGTAGCAAAAGGAAGAAGAAATTTTCTATAATTTAAGAAACCAGTACATAAATTTAAGCTAGTAAAAATATTTGCTAAAGCATGCTCATTTTTAGCTATTGCAAAAAGAGACTCTAGTCTAATCCGTTCTCTCAACGCTAAAAAGATTGGAAATGTTGGCCTCTATAATCAATGCAAAAGTTTAAGAATCAACTAGGGCTAAACTCATATATTTCTATATAAAATTGAAGTGGAGTCAAAATAATAGCTTAACGTTCTCCGAAAACACTCTCAAGTATATCCAAGTTGAAGTTTTGAATCCAAACCTTCATTTGCTCTAAGAACCAATTTCTAATTCCAGTCTAACAATATTTTTTCTCTTTGCAATTCGACTCTCTTTCTCATGCAACTTGAAAAATAATCTTTTTATGGGGAATGAATAGATTAACTAATAATTAATAACACTACTTTATTACCCCATTTTGACATCAAGGAGTTCTAGCAACAGGGAAAATTAATTGACAGTTTTAAATTGGAGCATTATATTAGATTGATAATGGGGATTGATTTTTGGTTTTTGTAATGACTATTGCCTTCCTATGTTTTAAATATAAATAAGCAAGTTTTCATGCTTCACAGCAATAAAGTTTCGTTGACAAAAATTAAGCAATGATTTGTTCTTCCCTACCAATAGATTTCGTAAAAGAATCATTTTTAAATCATAAGTTTAGGTAATTTTGAGAAGAACTTTCCGAGAAATATATTGGTAACTTTTCATACTTTAAAATAGCAAGAAGTGAGGATAATGGGAAAAAATGTGTGTTAATACAAGCACAATTGTGAAAGGTTAAGTATAGTTAAAAATTTGGACACAATAAATATTTATCAGTTTCTATACTTGTTGAATTTTTGTCTTAGGATTTTTTTGAAATATTCTCGCCACTTTTTTGCTTAATCAATATGTTAATAATATAGTGAACTTAATTATCAATTTGACCTTTTGTTTCTTTATTAACAGTTTTAACCAACATATATGATATAATGACTTTAATTATCATTAAACAATAAGGACATAATATAAACTGTCAATCATCAATTGCTAATGGCATAATGGGGGTAAAAAAGAGACCTAAAACAGCAATAATGTTTACACTCAAAACACCAAAACTCATGGTACTTTTATAATGATAATAGATAGAAAGATAAATAACAGATATACAACTATGCAAATTACTCATGTTCTTGTTATAAAGATTATTCCAAGTTAATACAGTTTTTTTGTCCATCCATGCTGTTGTTTTGTCCTAAAAGCATGTATATTTTGGTTGGCTATTTAATATATTGCCATTGATTTGAACAGGAAATTTTAAGCACAAGAAATAATTGGACATGAAATGTAAAGGGTGGTAAATAGTTTTAAATGAGAGAAATTTTCATCTTAATCTTAATATCTAACATTATTGAAATAAATGGTAACATTCCAATTTTTATTCTAATTACTAATATTCTTAAATTAATAACGTCTCATTCATTTCATTACTACCATAACTAAAATGAAATAATTCTAATTATTAGACAAAGTATACTTTGGTCATAATAAAAAACCAAGGTAAAAAATGAGGGTATTTTGATCATGGTAAAAACTAAGACAAAAAAATGCTCACACTCAATTTGTTTATATTTCACTTACCTAAACCCTTCACACTTTTATAAGAACTATAGAAATAGTTTTAAATGAGAGAAATTTTCATCTTAATTTTAATTAATAACATAATTGAAACAATTGGTAATATTTCAGTTTTTATTCTAATTAATGATATTTTGAAGTTAATTGGCAACGTTTCATTCATTTCATGACTACCATAACTAAAATAAAATAATTATGATTATTAGACAATAATGTACTTTGGTCACAGTAAAAACCAAGGCAAAAAATGAGGGCATTTTGGTTATAGTAAAACTTAAGACAAAAAATACTTGCACTCAATGTGCTTACACTCCATTTGTCTAGACCCTTGGTACTTTTATAAAATAGACATAGATAGATAGATAGATATAGATACATTGAGGGAAAACAAAAAGAATGGGCATTGGAGCATAGCCCAGCCCACTTGTTCCAATGAATTTTTTTTTTGGGAAGAATTCATTTTCTTTGCCACATTGTTTCATTTTATAAAGTTATGTATTGGATATTATGTTTGGATTTTCTTTTCTTTCTTTGGTATGGATTAATTTTCTTCGTCACAGTCACAATATGAGGATTTATGCTTCTCTTATATTCCCACTTCCCCTCTACGATAACAACTTCATAGGCGATTATACATGGCTAAGAAAAGCTATGTAAAAGGAATAAGAACATGACAATAAAGTTATGCAAAAGGAATAAGAAAATACCAATATAAGTTGGCTCAATTAGTAAGAACATATAATTTATTCATAAAAGATCGTGTGTTTGAATTCCGTTGCCGATGTGAGACCTGTGTTGATAGTGATCTGTAAGTACTTCTATAAGCGACCTATAGTTCTTGAAACCTGCCTTGACCGATGGTGGTAAATGGAGTCGAATGCACCCAAACTTTTTTCTACAGGAAAAAAAAATGGATAAGAAGATGACAAACAATTTCCAGTCTTATTTAACTTATCATAAGTGAAAGTTAAAGCTTTTTCGTTGATACCTGCGAAGACCTTTTTGTTGGTACCTCGGAAGACTTGAAACTTACGGGTGAACTGATTCAACAAACAATTTCCAGACTTATTTAACTTATCATAAGTGAAAGTCAAAAGACTCATGAAGAAAGAAGAAGAAATGAGCACAACTGTTAATTTTAAGAATCTCTTCATTCTTTTCCCACCGTGTGTTTTTTTTTTTTTTTTCAAATAAGCGGAGGCCTTAAATCGAGGATCTCCTACTTACCATCTCTCCCACCTTAGCACCAATTCAACCCCATTTCTAATGTGTGTTATTTATCTTTGCATGAACTTCCCTAGCATACTTTTAGCATAAGATGTAAGGATAATGTCACACGGGAATTTTGTAGTGCAAAAATTGTAAATGTCATATTCTGGGAATTTTTACGAAGGGCATGAAGTGTTACTGCATTTAATTACAGACGTAAGGCCCCAAAAACAGAAAAGCTATAGACACATGAAAGTATGATTCTGAGAAATACAAAGAAACTACTATTACCAATATGATATGATAGATATAAATTACTGTAATTCATATCTCATGTTGCACAATTATATTGCGACATTAGTCAAAGATGTCTACAAGTACAGAGCTTTCACCACAGAAATTCCCTAATGCCATATTAGGTGAACAGATTTAAATGAAAAAAAAAAGGTAGGATTATCAAAGAACTAGTCGTCAATATTGTTGATTCATGATAAAAGACAAGAAAATATAACAATCTCAGAGAAAACGATTGACTATTTCATGCATTATTATTATTTTTTGTTTTGAGTCTTCTTGAATTCTTCATGTTAATCTTAGTTTCCTACTGTTATGAATTCCCCCTTATAGGTGATAGCTACTTTCGATTGTGGGACGAAAGTGCGGGGGGCAAGCTTTTTCATGTTTATCTACCTTTGCACGATCGAACTCTTTCCTTTGTCATGGGAAAGGATCCCACTCTTTCACGTTCTCATGGGTGGTATAAATTCTTTAAGCATTTTCAAAGAAGTCCATTGATCCCACTACTGTGTTTTCACCAGATGGAATAACAGTTCGCTGATCATAGGATTCCTTATGCAATGGTGAAGCACATGCATGACCCTATGCTTGAACTAAAAGAGCAGTCTTATTACCCTGAAATCTTTTGATTATCATGGTTAATCAGGGAGTGATGTAACAAATAGTTCTATCTTACACCACCAATTAGGCTACTGATCATTGAAGGGTTATAGCTGATTTTCCATGAATTTACTCTTCTGAAGAATGCTAAAAAATGTTGAAAGAGAATCATGGAATTTGTGCTGTCTGTCTTTTGGAATTGAACTACTTTTAAAGATGCTATTGTTTTGTTTGGTTGAGAGTTGAACGTTTTCTTATTTTTTTTTTTCGAGTATCCAAGCAAAGAGATAGTACTGAGATCAGCATCAGAAATCACCTATAAAATCATCCACAAACCCACATTTGCTATCACCAGACCTGAAAATCTCTTGCTTTATCATGTCTTTTTTCGCTCCCAAGTTCCCATTCATCTTCGGCAGTATAACAGGAGCTCTCAAAACCAACAACCACGAAAAATTATACTTGGGTGCACTAAGCAATGGCTCCAGTGTTGATTCTGAAGAAATCACCAAACCCCTCGTTGAAGCTGTCCAAGCCCCCATCGTATCATCCTATAATGAACGCATTAGGCCACTGCTCGACTGCGTAGACAGGCTACGCAGCCTTAAAGTCATGCAAGAAGGAATCCAGCTTCCGACAATTGTTGTTGTTGGTGATCAATCTTCAGGAAAGTCTAGTGTTCTAGAGTCACTGGCTGGAATTAGTCTACCTAGAGGACAAGGGATCTGCACAAGGGTGCCTTTGATTATGAGGCTGCAGAGTCATCCCAGTCCCGAGCCAGAGCTGAGCTTGGAGTTCAATGGAAGAGTTGTTCCAACCGATGAGGACCATGTTGCTGAGGCCATCACCTTTGCAACTGATGAGATTGCTGGCAAAAGCAAGGGAATTTCAAATGTTCCCTTGACTTTGATTGTTAAGAAGAATGGTGTCCCCGATCTTACTATGGTGGATTTACCTGGGATTACTAGAGTTCCAGTTCACGGGCAGCCTGAAGATATCTACGAGCAAATATCAGCAATTATCATGGAGTATATCAAACCAGAAGAAAGCATAATACTCAATGTTTTGTCAGCTAGTGTTGATTTTTCGACTTGTGAATCCATTCGGATGTCCCAGAAAGTCGACAAAACAGGCCAAAGAACTCTGGCAGTTGTCACCAAGGCAGACAAAACCCCTGAAGGCTTGCTCGAGAAGGTGACAGCTGATGATGTGAATATTGGACTTGGTTATGTCTGCGTGAGAAATCGTATTGGCCAGGAATCATATGAGGAAGCTCGAGCCAAAGAAGCTATGCTTTTTGAAACACATCCGTTGCTGTCCAAGATCAACAAGTGTATGGTTGGCATTCCTGTTTTAGCCCAGAAATTGGTGCAAATTCAGGCTACTATAATTTCAAAATGTTTGCCGGGAATTGTGAGAAAGATCAATGACAAGCTAACTGCAAGTGTAGCAGAGCTGAACAAGTTGCCACAACACTTGCACTCAGCTCCTGAAGCAGTGACTGCTTTTATGCGTATCATATCTTCAGCCAAAGAGTCCCTGAGGAAACTAATGATAAGAGGGGAAATTGATGAGTATCCAGATGAAAAAGAAATGCATTGTACTGCTAGACTGGCAGAGATGCTGCGCGAGTACTCTGACAAATTGCAGTCCATCTCTATCAAAATTGAACAAAAGCAGAAATTCTTGGTGGAAGAGATTAGCATCTTGGAGGAAGCTAAAGGTATAGGCTTACCTAATTTCCTTCCGCGCACTGCTTTTCTCACTTCACTACAAAAAATGTTCAAGGCCATTCCTTCTAAACCGGCTGATTTCGCGAATGAGTTTTGGGAGTATTTACAAGGGGTGTTAGTTCCTGTCTTGATGAAGCACTCTGACAACTACCCACGAATTCAACCTTCAATCAGAAGAGCTGCCCAAAATCTTGTGTCTTGTATCTAAAAAGAGGGAGCAGTCAGTTGATTGGGTATTGCAGATCGTGGAAATGGAGAAACTCGCCGATTATACTTGTAATCCTGAGTACGCTGTTCATGGACGTTATCAATGATCGTAGGAAGCCAACAAATATGGTGATTGATGGACTTGGTGAGATTGAAGTCGGCCATCTGAGAGATCATCTGGCTGTTGCACAAGAAGCTTTTGATCTAAAAATGAGGATGATTGCTTATTGGAAGATTGTTCTGAGGAGGTTGGTTGATTCCATGGCTTTGCATTTGCTCTTCAGCATCCAAAATCTGGTAAACAAAGACATGGAAACTGAAATGGTAAATGAGTTAATTGGACCTCACGGGGTGGATTGGAGCGGATGTTGGAGGAATCTCCACCTATTGCTAATAAACGTGACAGAGTAAAGAGAAGCATCAAGCTGCTGAGGGAGTCTAAAGAGATCGTTGCTGAGATTATGGACAATATTGCCGCTTATGGTGATTAGATGGGTCATAGTAGCTTTTGTTTACTTCGTCATTTAATGAAAGTACTATTGCTTTGCTGTTATTGTTGCTGTTCTTGTCTTCGCGCTAGCATAAGAGAAGGTACTATGGTGTATGCTGACGGGCTTTTCTAGCTAAACTATATAGCAAGGTTTTGCTTGGATTTCGTTGTTAAATGGGATTGGATTTGTGTTGTCTTTCCAAAGTGTGTCATAGCTGATAGGGGATTCCCGGCCCTGCTCATAAAACCTTCTCTGCTCTTCATGAGCCGCAGACCAGTCACTGAAAACTGCTATAAGTTCAATTCTGCTTGACGACATTTTGCAGGCAGAATTGCATGGAGCATTATAGCCATCATCAGCTAATACTATAACTCAATTAACTCACTCTTCTTTTTCCCGATTTATTGCTTCTTTATGCCTTTCTGGTCGAGTTTTCAGATTGCAATGGGAGCCCTTTTGTTGGTCTTGTTCTTTTTCTTCAATTAATTTATCCTGCTAGATCTTAATTCTGTTTGAGAAAATTGTGTTTTTTTTCCCTTTGGTTATTGCCTATCGTTCAATTGACAAGAAAGAGCTAGCTGAGATAATCGATGAGCTAATGGGAGCCAATGGTGGTGGGATGCAGCGGCTGTTAAGAGGAAGCTGCTGTGGTTGCCGAGAACATCATGTTGCTGAAGGAATCCAAAGAGGTGGTGTCCTCAATCATGGACCGGTTTCTGCAATAAAATTCTGATCTGAGCTTTCTGTTTTTGCTTTTTTTTTTTTTTTTAAATATGTTATTGATCACTACCATTAGGCATTGTGTTGAAATTAATGTTGACAGGTCTAGGATGCAACTGATTTGAGTTCTTCTGCTTTTGCATGGAATACAATCAGTGGTTTCATGTTCATGAATTCAGCTCTACTGGATCTACGTTACTTGTTTTGCATGCTTTCTTTCTTTAATAACTTGTGAATTATGTTAATATTTGGGAGTACAGTAGCTTGAAGCACCGTAATTTAAACAGTAAGAAAAGCTACCACTACCTACCTAGAATAACTACGAAGCAACAAGCAAAACTCCATGAACATCTTAAGCATGCCGCTGTTCACAGAATTATAAATTTCTGTTTCTGAGGCTTATTGAACATTTGGGAACTTCAGATTATATAATATTGCACGTATTTTTCAAGTTATTGTATGGAAGAAAGTAGGTGCAGGTCCTAAAAAGTGGAATGCTTGTTATTGTATCCCGAAATTTTAAAAAAAAAATAACGGGGAAAATATGTATTATTGTAATTATGCATATCGTATAATTTTTTTTTTTCCAAAATTACAATTAAAAGTTCGATATGAGTCTGGAGAAGTTGCAAATATGAATTTGTATGTGGTTACTATGAATGTATATAAATTACACAAATTTGATACATAATGCCACACTAGCGGCAATTTCGACTCTCTTCTCGTACAAGACATTTGATTAATTATAATTCTATAATCTTTCTTGAATTATTTGAATAAACATGGAGGAATAATGATAGGACCTGCTATTATTTTGTACATAAATTATGACATATGTCATTTTGAAAAAACAAATTTATATTCCTTTTTCATAGGGCAAAGTATAATGACGGAAAAGTTAATTCCCTATTTCTTACGATCCCCCCCCCCCCCCCCCCCAAAACAAAAAAAAAAAAAAGGTATAAGTACTATACATGAATCCGGCCTATAAAACATGCTACAAATAGATAATGAATGCCGCCTAGTTTCCAGCAGCAGCTGTTCAATTCTCCTCAGTAGCATACATGAATAATCTATTTAGCTATGCATCTTTTAGTTCATCCTGAATAAATAAGCATCCAATTGGGTCTTTAATTATTTTCTTGTTTTGAGTAACATGCAATTTTCGAGAGTAATTATGAGTTTTAACAAAAGTTGGTTTTACTAGGGAAGTTTAACAAAGACGACTCAGAGGGATTGGAGGCTAAATCTGTGGAATAAAGGATAGGAAAGAATTTGAAAAGATTTTGAGAATAAATGTATCCCTTCCCACCTTCAATAACAGTTGTAAAAGAATTGAAGAGTCCTAGGAACAAGCAAGCTGGGTGGGGAGGTATATGATTCGCATCTTTTTTGAAAAAACTTTCCTGACTAAAACAAATCTTTTTGAGTGCTGATTAATTGCTTTGATTTAATAAAATTTCTTGTACCAAAATGGGATTTTTCTGCACCTTACATGAATGAGCATTCTTGGTAAGAAACCTAGGCATCAACCAGACAGATACATTTCTAGTCACCTCACACCAGAAAGGACAACAGGAGGCATGGCTGGTCAAAGTGAGCGAACTACCGCAGCAAAGAGAAGAAAAACGATTACAGTGGCTGATGAAAAGCCAAATATGCACCCTGATGTACACCATTCTCCACCACTCGTGTCATCATACAACGAACGGATTCGACCATTACTCGATTGCATCGACAAACTTCGAAATCTTAAGATCATGCAAGAAGGAATCCAACTTCCCACAATTGTTGTGGTTGGAGATCAGTCGTCGGGAAAATCCAGTGTTCTGGAGTCCCTAGCGGGCATTAGTCTTCCCAGAGGCCAAGGAATCTGCACCAGGGTTCCACTGATCATGAGGCTCAAGAGCCATTCTGACCCTCGTCCGGAACTTAGCCTTGAGTATAATGGGAAGGTTGTGGAGACCGATGAGGCCAGTGTTTCTGATGCCATTAGGCGTGCTACTGATGAGATTGCTGGAAGAAGCAAGGCCATTTCCAACAATCCCTTGACTCTCACTGTGAAGAAGAGAGGTGCCCCTGATCTTACTATGGTTGATTTACCAGGGATCACTAGGGTTCCTGTTCGTGGCCAGCCTGAAAATATATATGAGCAGATATCAGCAATTATCAAGGAGTATATAACACCTGTTGAGAGCATTATACTCAATGTTTTATCTGCTAGTGTTGATTTTTCTACTTGTGAATCCATCCGAATGTCTCAAAAAGTAGACAAAACAGGAGAAAGAACCTTGGCAGTTGTGACAAAGGTAGACAAGACCCCCGAAGGCTTACTTGAGAAGGTAATAGCAGATGATGTGAATATTGGACTTGGATATGTCTGCGTGAGAAATCGTGTTGGGGATGAATCGTATGCAGATGCTCGCGTCCAAGAAGCCATGCTTTTTGCAACTCATCCTTTGCTCTCGAAGATTAGCAAGACAATGGTTGGCATTCCGGTTTTGGCCCAGAAGCTGGTTCAGATTCAAGCGTCCATCATTTCGAAATGCTTGCCAGGTATTGTCAGGAAGATCAATGAAAAACTTGCTGCAAATATGGCAGAGCTTCAAAAGTTGCCACAGAACTTGTCCTCAGTTCCTGAAGCTGTGACTACATTTATGCGGATTATGTCTTCAGCCAAAGATACATTGAAGAAAATTTTTATCAGAGGAGAGTATGATGATTATCCAGACGAAAAGGAGATGCATTGTACTGCTAGATTGGCCGAGATGCTGAATCAGTATTCTGATAAACTGCATTCCATTAATGTTTCAGCTAAATCAAGGCAGAACTTTTTAATAGAAGAAATTAGCATCCTAGAAGAAACCAAGGGCATTACACTACCCAATTTCCTCCCTCGCTCTGCGTTTCTAGCTTCTCTCCAGAAGAAGATCAAGTCGATTTCTGCAACTCCAGTCGATTTGGTAGAAAAGATATGGAGCTACATTGAAAAAGTAGTAGTCCGTGTCTTGATCAAGCATAGTGAAAACTACCCGCAAATCAAAACTTCCATAACAACAGCGTCTGAAAATCTAATTGAGAAGAGGAAGGCCCAGTCAGTTGAGTGGGTAATGCAAGTCATAGAAATGGAGAGACTCTCTGACTATACTTGTAATTCAGAGTATCTGACTACCTGGCACAGTCTGATGGCAAGTCAGGGACAGTTCATGGCGACCATCAATGGCCCTTCCATGTCTTCAAGCATAACGATTGATGGACTTGGAAGCATTGAGATTGGGCACCTGCGAGAGCATCATCTTGTTGTGCAACAGGCTTTTGACTTGAAAATGAGAATGATCGCATACTGGAAAATTGTGTTGAAGAGATTGGTGGATGGCATGGCCTTGCACATATTGTTTAGTGTTAACATTCTGGTTAACAAGGACCTGGAATCTGAAATTGTCAATGAGTTAATGGGTACTAATCGCGGTGGCATTAAGAAGATGTTGGAGGAGTCTCCCATGGTTGCTGAAAGACGCGAGAGATTGACTAGAAGCAACAAGCTACTGAAGGAGTCTAAGGAGATTGTGGCCACAATAATGGATAGGGTTGCTGGTTATGGTGAATAGCTCTGTTTACCCTTTTCTTTTTGGGTTATGGCCATGAATATTGTCTTCTTTATTTATGGTGCTCTTTTGTTTTGTTTTGTTTGACTTGTGAATTCCCCTTTCTTTCTTTCGAAATTTCCTTTACATTGTTGTGGTGATATTGCAGGGACTGCAGAGGTGACTGAGGAGGAACCTGTCATCGATTTGGATTGAAGTTGAATGAGTTTGAAGAAAGAGTTTTCGCAATGGCAACAAGCGGAACCTGCTAGGCATCAGGGCATGTATTTGAACTACGTTATGGGACGCTTCTGTACATTTCTATCATCTCCATTTATATGAAAATTCTAGCTACTGATTGAAGTGTCATGTTTTGCTCCTTACTTCCAGTACTTCTTTTTCTCATTTTCTTTTCTTCTCTCTTTGTTTTTTGTTGTTTTGGGATTGGGCCTGGGGGAAAATAGAAGATTTCAAGATTGAGTAGTGTTGTTTAAATTGGTGGGGAGTTAGCATAATCTCATTTCATTTTCATGTGGTTTATGTAAGAAAATTTCCTATACAGGCACAACTACATACAACTGCAACACAGTATGTAATCAAACAAGAAATGAAGGGTTAAAAGCAATCATTTGTCACTATCTGTTGATGGAAATTAGATGCAACTTCTATTTATCTAGTAATACATTTGAGGGAAAATAAACAGAATGGGGTATTGGAGAGTGGCCCTGCCCAGTTGTTCCAATGTATTTTCTTTTTCCTTTTCTTTTTTTTTGGTTAAGAATTCATTTTCTGTTTCGTTTTATAAGGTTATGTATCAAAATTATGGTTGGATTAATTTTCTTCTTCACTGTCACAATATGAGGATTTATACTCCTCTTATATTCCCATTTCCCCCCTACGATAACCAACTCTCATAGGCGATTATACATGACTAGCAAGAGCTGAAAAGTAAACAATAAGGGAAGAAGAAGATGAGGAAGACTACTTTATGAGGGACCAGACATTCTGAAAAGGAATAAGAATATGACAATAAGGGGAGACTTGGGAAGACTTGATGCTTAAAGGTGGATTGGTTCAAGAAATAGTTCCAGTCTTATTAACTTATTTAGCTTATCATAATTGATAAATCAACGTTAAAGGGCTCAAAAGAAAGAAGAAGTAATGAAATAAGCACAACTGTTAAGAACATCTTCATACTACTTCTTCTAACTTTTTTTTTTTTTAAATAAGTGGGAAGTCTTGAACCGATGGTATCCTAGTTACAAATTTACAATCCCTCTTATCTTAATATTCAACCCAACCCCCCCCCCTAATGTATGTTATTTATCTTTGCATGAACTTCCGGAGCATACTCTGTTGCATAAGATGTAAGGATAATGGCACACGGGAATTTTGTAGTACAAAAACTGTAAAATGCTATATTCTGGGAATTTTTGCAAGCGGCATGAAGTGTTAAAGCAAAAAGTTATAAACATATAATGTGATATATGTGAAATAAAGAGGTGATTAGAAAATGTGTTGATAATGTAATTAAACAAATAGGATAAATAATTCACTATTCAAACACCTTCATAAATTAATATCTCATGTTGTAGTTTATATTGCGACATTAATCAAAGATGTCCATAAGTACAGAACTTTTACCGTAGAAAGTACCTAATACCATATTAGGTGAACAGATTTAAATGAACAAAAGAAAAGGTGGGATCATCAAAGAACTAGTCGTAGATATTGTTGATTCATGATAAAAGACATGAAATAACAGTCTTAGAGGAAAATCAATTGACTATTTTCTGCATTGTGTTTTCTGGTCTCCTTAGTTCTTACAGCCTTGGATTCTTCACAATAATCTTAGCTGCATCTATGTTTGTATTGCCATTTTCTGTAGCAAAACTATTTTGTTTTTTTCTGAATACATTTTTTAATTATTTTTCTATTTCACATATATTAAATCATTACACTAATTTTTCTATAAAAATTCTAGAAAAATGTAATCCAAACAATAAAAGGTGATAGCTACTTTGGATTGTGGGTCGAAAGAGCGGGGAACAGGTTTTGACTCTCTGTCAACCTACCTTCGTACGATCGAACTCTTTTTCTCTGTCACAGGTTTTGATTCTTTAAGCATTGGGATAATTTTAGAAACCTCCCCTGAGGTTTTCATAATATCACTTAACACCTCTAAAGTTTTTAAAATCTCACTTACCTCCCTTATCAATTTAACAAGATTAGATATTCCTATCAAAAGTCGTAAATTGATAGTATTATCCTTGATCTCGATAACTATTTAATTAAAAAACCAAACCAAAAATAAAATTTTCAAACAAAAAATATATATTTAAAAAAAATTGCTATCTAATAATGGTCTGTATTTCTACGTCGATGTCGCGTTAGGATAATAGAGGACACGGATAAATCTAATCAAAATCAACCACTTAGAAGGATTTTGGTGACTAACTAACATTTTAAAAAATTTCATCAATAGTTATAATTAAGGAATTCAAAATTTTTTTTTACAAAATATGTTTTAATAGATGATGTAATTTAAGTTGTATTGTTGATAACTAAAATAATCTCTTTATACTTATAAACATTTCATGGTGTAATCTTTTCAAGGTATAAATTTTTAATACAACTAAAATAAATTGTTTAAGTCAAGAAATTACACCTTATAAAAATTAGTCTTGATTTATTTATTTATTTATTTATTTGTTGTTGTAAATTTCATAAGTAGGATAATACAATAGCAGTATTGGATCAAAATTTTTATTTTTATTGCATTTTTTTCAAAGGGATTACAATGTTACAAGAAATGTCAATTCAAGCAAGGTAAGTGAGATTTTAAAAAACTCAGGAAAGCTCAGTAATATTATAAAAAAACCCTAAGAAAGGTTTCTTAAAGAGATAATTTCAGAAACCTCCCCTGAAATTTTGAAAATCTCACTTACCTCCCTTATCAGTTTGGCAAGACTAAATATTCCTATTCAATGTCACAAATTGATAGCATTACCCTTGCTCTCAATAACTCCTTAACCAAAAATTCAAACCCAAATAAAAAATTTAAACTAAAAAATGTATATTAAGAAAAATAAATTACTATCTAATAATAGTTTATATTTCTCTGTATCGAGATCATGCTGAGATAGCAAAAGACATTGATAATTTAAATCTAGTCAAAGTCAATCATTTGGGAGGATTTTGATGAGTAACTAACATTTTGAAAAATTTCATGTACAGTTATAATTAAGGAACTCAAGAAATTTTTTGAAAAATATGTTTTAGTACATAATATAGTTTTTATTGAAAACTAAAATGAAATGATCTCTTCATACGTGTAAATTTTTGGTGGTGAAAATTTTTCAAAGTGTAATTTTTTTCTTGTTTCTATACAACTAAAATAAATATTTTAATCAAGAAATTTACACCTTATAAAAATTTAACTTTAATTTAGTTTTCATTGTTATTGTAAATTTCATAAATAGGATAATATAAGGGTAGTATTGGAATAAAAGTTTTATCTTTCTTGCATTTACTTCAAAGGGGCTAAAATGTTACAAGACATGTCAATTCAATGGAGGTAAGTGAGATTTTTAAAACATTAGGGGAGCTAAGTGATATTATAAGAAACCTCAGGGGAGGTTTCTGAAATTATCCCTTGAACATTTCCAAGAAGCCAGTCGATCCCACTACAGTTTTTTCACTAGAAGGAATAATAGTACACTAATTATTGGATCCCATGACGCAGATGGTGAGGCGCAAGTATGACATAAAGTTGAAAGGAAAAGAGCACTTTATTAATTACCTTAAAGTTTTTTTATTGCCAGGCGTGATGTACAAAGTCGTTATTCTATCTCACATCAATAATTACACTACTGATCATCGAACGGTTATAGCTGATTTTCGATGAATTTGCTTTTGCTGATGACCAAGGGAAAGGGAAAAAGGAAGTCAAGCATTAGCTTCCCACTTTGTAAAGTTAAAAAATATTAAAAGGGTGTCAAGGGATTTGAGCCATTTACCTTTTGGAGTTGAACTTGTTTAAGGGATGCTATTTTCTTGCTTGGTTGATCATTTAACTTTTTCATAGATTTCTTATTTCTATCTCAATTCTTGAACATCACATTTCGTTTTGTTTGGAAGCATCCAAGAAAAGAGAGTGCCTAGACCAACATCAGAAATCACCTATAAATTCATCCACAAATCCACATTTGCCATCACCAAACCTGAAAATCTCTTGCTCTTTCATCTCCTTTTTCCCTTCCAAGTTCCCAGTCTTTTTAACCTGCCAAAATATTATAGAAACTCTCAAAAGCCAACCACCTCAATAAGTTAAACATGGGTGTACTAAGCAGTGGCTCCAGTGTTGATTCTGAAGAAATCACCAAACCCCTCGCTGAAGCTGCTCATGATCAAGAAGACCCACTAGCATTCCACGCCCCCATTGTATCATCCTACAATGAACGCATTAGGCCATTGCTTGACTGTGTAGACAGGCTGCGGAACCTTAAAATCATGCAAGAAGGAATCCAGCTTCCGACAATTGTTGTTGTTGGTGATCAATCTTCAGGCAAGTCCAGTGTTCTAGAGTCGCTGGCTGGAATTAGCCTACCTAGAGGACAAGGGATCTGCACCAGGGTTCCCTTGATTATGAGGCTGCAAAGTCATCCCAGCCCCGAGCCAGAGCTGAGCTTGGAGTTCAATGGAGTAGTTGCTCCAACCGATGAGGACCATATTGCTGAGGCCATTACCTTTTCAACTGACGTGATTGCTGGCAAAAGGAAGGGAATATCAAATGTTCCCTTGACTTTGACTGTCAAAAAGAGGGGTGTCCCTGATCTTACTATGGTGGATTTACCTGGGATTACTAGAGTTCCAGTTCACGGCCAGCCAGAAGACATCTACGAGCAGATATCAGCAATTATCATGGAGTATATCAAACCAGAGGAAAGCATAATACTCAATGTTATATCAGCTAGTGTTGATTTTTCGACTTGTGAATCCATTCGGATGTCCCAAAAAGTCGACAAAACAGGCCAGAGAACTCTTGCAGTTGTCACCAAGGCAGACAAAGCTCCCGAAGGCTTGCTCGAGAAGGTCACAGCTGATGATGTGAACATTGGACTTGGATACGTCTGTGTGAGAAATCGAATTGGCGATGAATCATACGAGGAAGCTCGAGCTGAAGAAGCTGCGCTTTTCGAAAAACATCCGTCGCTGTCCAAGATCAACAAGTCTATGGTTGGCATTCCGGTTTTAGCCCAGCAATTGGTGCAAATTCAGGCTACTATAATTTCAAAATGCTTGCCAGATATTGTGAGCAAGATCACTGACAAGCTAGCTACAAGTGCAGCAGAGCTGAACAAGTTGCCACCACACTTGAAATCAGTTCCTGAAGCAGTCACTGTTTTTATGCGTATTATATCTTCAGCCAAAGAGTCACTGAGAAAAATATTTATCAGAGGGGAGTTTGATGAGTATCCAGATGAAAATGAAATGCATTGCACTGCTAGACTGGCAGAGATGCTGAGCGATTACTCTGATGAATTACAGTTCATCTCTATCAAAGTTGAACAAAAGCAGAACTTCTTGGACGAAGAGATTAGTATCTTGGAGGAAGCTAAAGGTATAGGCTTACCTAATTTCCTTCCGCGCACTGCTTTTCTCACTTTGCTGCAAAAAAAGGTCAAGACCATTTCTGCTACACCGGCTGAATTTGTGAATAAGTTTTGGGAGTATTTACAAGGGGTCTTAGTTCCTGTCTTGATGAAGCACTCTGACAACTACCCACAACTTCAACCTTCAATCAGAAGAGCTGCCCAAAATCTTGTTTCCAAGAAACAGGAGCAGTCAGTTGATTGGGTGTTGCAGATCATCGAAATGGAGAAACTCGCCGATTATACTTGTAATCCTGAGTACTCCGCAACCTGGCACAAGCTGATGGAAAACCAGGACAAATTCATGGACATTATCAATAATAATTGGAAGCCAACAGTCTTGGACATTGATGGACTTGGCGAGCTTGATGTTGGGCACCTGAGAAATCATCAGGGTGTTGCGCAGAAAGCTTTTGATTTGAAAATGAGGATGATTGCTTATTGGAAGGTTGTTCTGAGGAGGTTGGTTGATTCCATGGCTTTGCATTTGCTCTTCAGCATCCAAAAGCTGGTGAACAAAGACATGGAAACTGAAATGGTGGATGAGTTAATGGGACCTCATGGGGGCGGATTGGAGCGGATGTTGGAGGAATCTCCATCTATTGCCAATAAACGTGACAGATTGAGTAGGAGCATCAAGTTGCTGAGGGAGTCCAAAGTGATCGTTGCTGAGATGATGGACAAAATTGCTGCTTATGGCGATTAGATTGGTCATAATAGCCTTTGTTTACTTCACCGTTGAGTAAAAGTACTAGTGCTTTGTTGTTTTTAATTGTTACTGCTGTTGTATTGGTGCTAGCATAAGAGAAGCTACTATGGTATATGCAGACAGGCTTTTCCACCTAATCTATGTAACAAAGGTTGTGTTTGGATTCCGTTGTTAAATGGGATTGGATTTATTTTGTCGGCAAATTCCGCATAAAACCATCCCGTCTTTCTAATGCGTGTCATAGCTGATAGGGGATTGATTCCCCGACCCTCTCACAAAACCTTCTCTGCTCTGCATCAGCTGCAGACCAGTCCCTGATAACTGCTATAAGTTCAATTCTGCTTGATGACATTTTCCAGGTAGAAAGAACTGCATGGAGCAGTATAGCCATCATCAGCTTAATGCTATAACTCAATTACTCATTCCTGTTTTTCCTGATTCAATGCTTCTTCATGCCTTTTCCGGTCATGTTTTCCGATTGCAGTGAAAGCCCTTTTGTTGGTCTTGTTCTTTTCCTTCATTTCGTTTATCCTGCTAGATCTTCATGCTGTTTGAGAAAAATATGCTTCTTTTCTTTCTTCGGTTATTGCCTATTGGTCAATTGACAGGGGGAAAAAAAAAAAAACACAACGCATAGGTTAAAATGAGCATTGGGTGCTTAATTACATTTATTTGCTCTTGGTTCTTCATCAGAACAATAAAAGGGCTAGCTGTTCTTCTTTGCAGTCTTGCTGTTTCCCTGATGCTTTCTTTGTTGTTTAGCATTTCACCTGAATGTGTTGAATTAGTAAATCTTTTTCCTTCTTCAGAAAACCCTTTTTGGATTAAAGTTATATGACATGAATATGTACCTGATTAGGATTTGTTCAAAATGAGGTTTCCAGGCTATTGGTTGAGTTTTTTACCTTCTTCTTTTTTGGGTAGTTAGTTTCATTTATGTTAGTATGGTAAATATGTAGGATGGACGATCCAGGGGAGTTTGAATGGATGGAACGCCTAGTTGTGGCTGGATTTTTTTTAATTAAATTCATGAATGTTGTGCTGGTTACTATAAGACTTCTTAAATGCTGATGCTATACAAGTGCATATGACAGTACATGGGTCCTGAATATTGGCTGATACACAAACAAGCTGGTTTTTTTTTTTTTTCAATTGAATACACTTTTACTGTTTCCATTAGGGTCTTCTGTTGTCATTGTTATTAACTGCACAATAGATAATGGCAGCATAATAGACGTAGATAATAACATAACAGGCATAATTTATGTAGATGCTAACATAACAAATGTGGACAGTGATACAATAAATAAGGTGAAAAAATACAACAAATTTTTTGACATATTAAAATTGGCATCCTATATTTAATCTCCTCCATTCAATTTTAAAAGAGGAAACTTTGCAGCAAACTCCTAAACTATTCACTTTTATGGCTTGCATGGTTTTGACTCCTCAACAATAAATTGTAACAAATAAGCCTTGTGGGTATTAAATGTAATGAAATTAGGGGTCAAACCAACCAAACAAAAAAAAATCAAGTCATGATTTGATTAAAAAAAAACTATATTAAGTCAATTGATAAGATGGATATTTAACGTTTCTTTCTCTTCTTTCATTTGCACCTTCTCCAACCCTAATTTCATGAAATAATTGGTCAATGAGGCCTTTTGGGTTGTTTTTGCCACCTGTTTTTTTGTTTGGATAGTTTTACCCATAAATCCGTCACTTCTAATTGCCAAAATTGACGAAGGTCTTTAAATCAAACCTTTTTTTTTTTTTTGGTTCAAAGGTTTATTTGTGACAATTTATAGTTGAGGGGTCAAAACCGTACAAAGACAATAATTTCGGGATTATCCAGAAAGTTTCCTCATTTCAAAATGTCCCATACCTTTGACTGCACTTTGCGTTTGCTAATGTGACGGTAGAGGATCTCAATCCTCGCTGTCGTATGCTGCTTTAGTTCGACATAAGATCTTGTCTCTGCTGCCATCAAGGTTAAATTGTAATTTGGGGAAATTGCTGCAGATTATTGCAAGTTTTTAGGGTGCGTTTGGTTCATAGATTGGATGAGAGGGGATTACTTATTCCCGAATTACTCATCCTAGGTTAAGTTATCCCCAAATGAGTAATCTTATTATCCAGTGTTTGGTTGGCTTTGTTGGACAGGATGTTTTAGAAAATAATTTTATTATGTGTTTGGTTGGAAACAGTATGATATGGGATTATTTATTTATAGACCAAAATACCTTTTTTTCTGGAGCTACAACTAGGGGTGTTCGAGTTTTAATAAACACAAACTCGGCTTTCAAATACACACACATATGCATGTGTGTGTGATTATAAGCGGAGCTCAATCTTATTAAATGGGTTCATAAGTTTCAATTTATATGTCTAACCTTTTATGAATTAAATTTGACAAAGAAAATATGATTATATAATTAATTAATAGGACCAAAATAATATAAAAATTTACTCTTATTTTTAGTAGGGGTACATTAATTTAGAATTTTAGTAGGGCCAAATTAGCCAAAAAATATATAATTTATTAATAACAGGAACAAACTAGTCTAAAATTATTTATTTCAGTAAACTGGGTAAATTAGTTCAAAACATAATTTTTTTATTGGCATGGGCAAATTTGTCCAAAATTTTAGTTATTTCATTAATATAGACAAATGAGTAGGGATAATTTCAGAAACCTCCCTTGAGGTTTCTCATAATATCACCTAGCACCCTTGAGGTTTTTAAAATCTCACTTACCTCCCTTAGATTGACATTTCTTGTAATATTATAACCCCTTTGAAAGAAATGCAATAAAGATAAAACTTTTATTCCAATACTACCCTTGTATTATTCTACTTATGAAGTTTAAACAACAATAAAAAATAAATCAATGGTAAATTTTTATAAGGTGTAAATTTCTTGATTTAAACTATTTATTTTAGTTGTATTGAAACAAAATTAAATTTTACACCTTGAAAAAAATTACACCATGAAAAATTTATATGTATAAAGAGATTATTTTAGTTATCAATGTAATTTAAACTACATCATGTATTAAAACATATTTTCAAATTTTTTTTGAATTTATTAATTATAACTATCCATAAAATTTTTTAAGATGTTAGCTACTCAGTAAAATCCTCCTAAGTGGTTGATTTTGACTAAATTAAATTTATCATGTCATTTGTTATTCTAAAATGATTTCGATGTAGAGAAATATGGACCGTTATTATATAGCAATTTTTTTAATATACATTTTTTGGTTTAAAAATTTTATTGTTGGTTTAGCTTTTTAGTTAAATAGTTATTAAGATCAAGGGTATCTTGTCAATTTGTGAATTTTGATAGAATATTTAATTTTATCAAGTTGACAAGGGAGGTAAGTGAGATTTTGAAAACCTCAGGGGCACTAAGTGATATTATGAGAAACCTCAGGGGAGGTTTCTAAAATTATCCCTTTTATTAATTGCATAGTCAAAATTATGATATATCATTAATATGAGCAAATTTGTCCAAAACTTAGTTTTTTATTAGTAAGGGTAAATTTGTCAAAAAATTTATTAAATGATTAATAGGGACAAATTAGTCTGAAATTTAGATGATATTATAGAGAATTGTAAATTTATATAGTTGTTTGAATAAAGTATCATTTTATTAATATGGTAAATAAGTGTCAATTATCATCATTCCACCTGGGATTATTTTATCCCCTCCTACATGGGGTCATAATTAATTCTCATCTTTATTGTCATCAAGGTTTAAGTTACAATCTATGTAATACAGCCCAAACCTGCCACCCACATAAGAACCATTGTTTTTTGGCCACATTGTTTATTGGATAATTTAGCTGGATTTTTTTGTTTGGTATGGATCAATTTTATTTGTCAGTGACAAAATATTAGGACTATCTCCTCTTTCTGGGGGTAAGAGAAATGAATCTTGCCCAAGTGAAGTAATTAGGGGATCAGCAGATACAGAATTCCAATCCCTAAGATCCTGTTTAACAGATGGGCCTTACGTGCACTAATCTGATGGTCATAAGTTTCCTGGATTGAACTCTCAAACTCTGCATTTTGTATGGACGGAGGACTTCCAAGTTTTCTCAAGTGCTCACTGTTCCAGTCTTCCAAAGTTCCAATTACAAATGTCTCGAAGGAAATACATTACATCCCTAGACCGGATTGGGCTGCTTTTAACTGGAATGGGAGTCCAAAATTTACGTACTTAGAAACATTGTCCACTAAAATGTTTTGGTCTATGCTCTCGGTTAGCCCAATACAATGGGCATCTTAAGTTGACCGAGTTTGATTCCCCCAAGTCTCGTTCTTTTTTGCTTGATAAAATTTTCACAATAAATCATGTGTTCAAATCTTATTACTGATATGAAAACTGTGTTGTTGGGCATTTGTAAAAAACCCTATAAGCGGCTTATAGTCCTGAGGCAATTTGTAAACTACCATATTAGGTGAACAGATTTAAATGATCAAAAGAAAGGGTAGGATCATCAAAGAACTAGTCGTAGATATTGTTGATTCATGATAAAAGACATGAAATAACAATCTTAGAGAAAAACAATTGACTATTTTCTTCATTATGTTTTCTGGTCTCCTTAGTTCTTACAGCCTAGGATTCTTCACAATAATCTTGGCTGCAATCTATGTTTGGATTGCCATTTTCTATAACAAAACTTTTTTGTTTTCTGTGAATACATTTTTTTAATTATCTTTCTACTGCACAAGTATCGAATAATTTTTTTATAAAAATTCCAGAAAAATGTAATCCAAACAATAAACTGCTTTGGATTCTGGGTCGAAAGAACGGGGAACAACCTTCTTCATGTTTACCAACCTTCGTACGATCGAACTCTTTTTCTCTGTCACGGTTCCTTTGATTCTTTTTAAGCATTGGGATAATTTTAGAAACCTCCCTGAAACTTCTCATAATATCATTTAGCTCCTCTAAAATTTTCAAAATTTCACTTACCTCTCTTGTTAATTTGACAAGATATTCCTATCAAAAGTCACAGGTTGACAATATTACCCTTGATCTCAATAACTATTTAACTAAAAAGCCAAACCAAAAATAAAATTTTTAAACAAAAAGACGTATATTAAAAAAATAAATTGCTATCTAATAGTGATCCATATTTCACAACATTGAGGTCGCGCTAGAATAACAAAGGACATGGATAAATTAAATCTAGTCAAAATCAACCACTTAGGAGAATTTTGGTGACTAACTAATATTTTAAAAAATTTCATGAACAGTTATAATTAAGGAATTAAAATTTTTTTTAAAATATGTTTTAATACATGATTAGTTTAAGTTGTATTGATAACTAAAATAATCTTTTTATACGTATAAAATTTTCATGGTGTAATTTTTTCAAGGTATAAATTTTGCATGTGTTTTAATACAACTAAAATAAATTGTTTAAGTCAAGAAATTACACCTTATAAAAATTAGTCTTGATTTGTTTTTTTATATTGTTGTAAACTTCATAAGTAGGATATCCTACAAGAGCAGTATTGGAACAAAAGTTTTATTTTTATTGCATTTCTTTCAAAGGGATTACAATGTTACAAGAAATGTCAATTCAAGTAAGGTAAGTGAGATTTTAAAAAATTCAGAAAAGCTCAGTGACATTATAAAAAAGCTTAAGGGAGGTTTCTTAAATTATCCCTTGAGCATTTCCAAGAAGCCAGTTGATCCCACTACTGTGTTTTCACTAGAAGGAATGATAGTACACTAATTATTGGATCCCATGACGCAGATGGTGAGGCGCAAGTATGACATAAAGTTGAAGGAAAAGAGCACTTTACTAATTACCTTGAAGTCTTTTGATTGCCAGGCGTGATGTACAAAGTCGTTCGATCTTACATCAATAATTAGACTACTAATCATCGAACGGTTATAGCTGATTTTCGATGAATTTACTTTTGCTGATGACCCAAGTAAAAGGGAAAAGGATGTCAAGCATTATCTTCCCACTTTGTAAAGCTAAAAAATATTAAAAGGGTGTCAAGGGATTTGGGCCATTTACCCTTTGGAGTTGAACTTGTTTAAGGGATGCTATTGTCTTGCTTGGTTGATCATTTAACTTTTTCATAGATTTCTTATTTCTATCTCAATTCTTGAACATCTTATTATTTCGTTTTGTTTGGAAGCTTCCAAGAAAAGAAGAGTGCTGAGACCAATATCAGAAATCACCTATAAATTCATCCACAAATCCACATTTGCCATCACCAAACCTGAAAATCTCTTGCTCTTTCATCTCCTTTTCCCTTCCAAGTTCCCAGTCTCTTTTACCTACGAAAATATTATAGAAACTCTCAAAAGCCAACCACCACAATAAGTTAAACATGGGTGTACTAAGCAGTGGCTCCAGTGTTGATTCTGAAGAAATCACCAAAGCCCTCGGTGAAGCTGCTCATGATCAAGAAGAGCCACTAGCATTCCACGCCCCCATTGTATCATCCTATAATGAACGCATTAGGCCATTGCTTGACTGTGTAGACAGGCTGCGGAACCTTAAAATCATGCAAGAAGGAATCCAGCTTCCGACAATTGTTGTCGTTGGTGATCAATCTTCAGGCAAGTCCAGTGTTCTAGAGTCACTGGCTGGAATTAGCCTACCTAGAGGGCAAGGGATCTGCACCAGGGTTCCCTTGATTATGAGGCTGCAAAGTCATCCCAGCCCCGAGCCAGAGCTGAGCTTGGAGTTCAATGGAGGAGTTGCTCCAACCGATGAGGACCATATTGCTGAGGCCATCACCTTTGCAACTGACGTTATTGCTGGCAGAAGGAAGGGAATATCAAATGTTCCCCTGACTTTGATTGTTAAAAAGAAGGGTGTCCCTGATCTTACTATGGTTGATTTACCTGGGATTACTAGAGTTCCAGTTCACGGCCAGCCTGAAGACATCTACGAGCAGATATCAGCAATTATCATGGAGTATATCAAACCAGAGGAAAGCATAATACTCAATGTTATATCAGCTAGTGTTGATTTTTCGACTTGTGAATCCATTCGGATGTCCCAAAAAGTCGACAAAACAGGCCAGAGAACTCTTGCAGTTGTCACCAAGGCAGACAAAGCTCCCGAAGGCTTGCTCGAGAAGGTCACAGCTGATGATGTGAACATTGGACTTGGATACGTCTGTGTGAGAAATCGAATTGGCGATGAATCATACGAGGAAGCTCGAGCTGAAGAAGCTGCGCTTTTCGAAAAACATCCGTCGCTGTCCAAGATCAACAAGTCTATGGTTGGCATTCCGGTTTTAGCCCAGCAATTGGTGCAAATTCAGGCTACTATAATTTCAAAATGCTTGCCAGATATTGTGAGCAAGATCACTGACAAGCTAGCTACAAGTGCAGCAGAGCTGAACAAGTTGCCACCACACTTGAAATCAGTTCCTGAAGCAGTCACTGTTTTTATGCGTATTATATCTTCAGCCAAAGAGTCACTGAGAAAAATATTTATCAGAGGGGAGTTTGATGAGTATCCAGATGAAAATGAAATGCATTGCACTGCTAGACTGGCAGAGATGCTGAGCGATTACTCTGATGAATTACAGTTCATCTCTATCAAAGTTGAACAAAAGCAGAACTTCTTGGACGAAGAGATTAGTATCTTGGAGGAAGCTAAAGGTATAGGCTTACCTAATTTCCTTCCGCGCACTGCTTTTCTCACTTTGCTGCAAAAAAAGGTCAAGACCATTTCTGCTACACCGGCTGAATTTGTGAATAAGTTTTGGGAGTATTTACAAGGGGTCTTAGTTCCTGTCTTGATGAAGCACTCTGACAACTACCCACAACTTCAACCTTCAATCAGAAGAGCTGCCCAAAATCTTGTTTCCAAGAAACAGGAGCAGTCAGTTGATTGGGTGTTGCAGATCATCGAAATGGAGAAACTCGCCGATTATACTTGTAATCCTGAGTACTCCGCAACCTGGCACAAGCTGATGGAAAACCAGGACAAATTCATGGACATTATCAATAATAATTGGAAGCCAACAGTCGTGGACATTGATGGACTTGGCGAGCTTGATGTTGGGCACCTGAGAAATCATCAGGCTGTTGCACAGAAAGCTTTTGATCTGAAAATGAGGATGATTGCTTATTGGAAGGTTGTTCTGAGGAGGTTGGTTGATTCCATGGCTTTGCATTTGCTCTTCAGCATCCAAAAGCTGGTGAACAAAGACATGGAAACTGAAATGGTGGATGAGTTAATGGGACCTCATGGGGGCGGACTGGAGCGGATGTTGGAGGAATCTCCATCTATTGCCAATAAACGTGACAGATTGAGTAGGAGCATCAAGTTGCTGAGGGAGTCCAAAGTGATCGTTGCTGAGATGATGGACAAAATTGCTGCTTATGGCGATTAGATTGGTCATAATAGCCTTTGTTTACTTCACCATTGAGTAAAAGTACTAGTGCTTTGTTGTTTTTAATTGTTACTGCTGTTGTATTGGTGCTAGCATAAGAGAAGCTACTATGGTATTTGCAGACAGGCTTTTCCACCTAATCTATGTAACAAAGGTTGTGTTTGGATTCCGTTGTTAAATGGGATTGGATTTATTTTGTCGGCAAATTCCCCATAAAACCATCCCGTCTATCCAATGCGTGTCATAGCTGATAGGGGATTGATTCCCCGACTCTCTCATAAAGCCTTCTCTGCTCTTCATCAGCTGCAGACCAGTCCCTGATAACTGCTATAAGTTCAATTCTGCTTGATCACATTTTCCAGGTAGAAAGAACTGCATGGAGCAGTATAGCCATCATCAGCTTAATGCTATAACTCAATAACTCATTCTTGTTTTTCCTGATTCAATGCTTCTTCATGCCTTTCCCGGTCATGTTTTCAGATTGCGATGGAAGCCCTTTTGTTGCTCTTGTTCTTTTCCTTCATTTCGTTTATCCTGCTAGATCTTAATGCTGTTTGAGAAAAATGTGTTTTTTTTTTAATTTGGTTATTGCCTATTGGTCAATTGACCAAAAAAAAAAAAAAGCATAGCTTAAAATGAGCTTTGGGTGCTTAATTGCATTTATTTGTTCGTGGTTCTTCATCAGAACAATAAAAGGGCTAGCTGTTCTTCTTTGCAGTCTTGCTGCTGTTTCTTGGATGCTTTCTTTGTTGTTTAGCATTTCATGTGAATGTGTTGAATTAGTAAATCTTTTTCCTTCTTCAGAAAAACCCTTTTTGGAATAAAGTTATCTGACATGAATATGTACCTGATTAGGATTTGTTCAAAATGAGGTTTCTAGGCTATTAGTTGTGTTTTTTTTTTTTCCTTCTCTATGTAGGATGGACGATCCAGGAGAGTTTAAATGGATTTTTATTACTAAAATTCATGACATGGGTCCTGAATATTGACTGATACACAAGCTGGTGTTTTCAATTGAATACACTCTTTACCGTTTCCATTAGGGGCTTCTGCTGTGATTCATATAGACAATGGCATAATTGATGTAGATGCTAACATAACAGGCATAATTGTTATAGATGCTGACATAGAGAATGTGGACAGTAAATACAATAAGGTGAAGAAATACAACAAATTTTTTGACATATTAAAATTGGCGTCCTGCATTTAATCTCCTCCATTCAATTTCAAAATGCTCCATTTCTTACCTTTAACTGTACCTTGCATTTACTAATGTGACGGTAGAGGATCTCAATCCTTACTGTTGTATGCTGCTTTAGTTTGACATAAGATGTTGTCTCTGCTGCCATCAAGGTTAAATTGCAATTTAGGAAATTGCTGCTGCAGATTCTTGCAAGTCATTAATTCTCCTCTTATTGTCATCAAGGTTAAGTTACAATCTTTGTAATACAGTGCAAACCTTTTTTTTTTTTTTTTTTTAGACAAACGGTAACAGTCTACTCTACACCTACACTATGGGGGGAAGGAGAGTCCAACTGGACTTATATAGGAGTTGACAACAGTCTACTCTAAATCTACACTATGGGGGAAAGTCAGAAAGGGAGTCCAACTGGAATTGTACAGGGATTTGAGAATTGAACTACTAGACCAAACAAGTATATTACTACACCATTTGAATTTTTCAACAGAAAGAATCCACTGCTTCCTTGTAATACACTAAGCGGGATTTGATTTCCCAATCTAATGTATAGGAAAGTTCAAGAGATTTTCCGTATCTATTGGACCAAAGGCCAATGGTTAATACAACGCAAGCCTACCACCCCACAATTTGGCTCGAAAGGCATTTTAGATAGAAAGACTCTTTCATTTTGGGTATTTCTGCGTAACAAACGCGGGCTAAGAAAAAAATAGAAGGACTAAGTAGTATTGAGGAGCCCAATCCAGTTGCTACGATGAATTTTCTTTCCTTTTGAGAAGAACTTAATTTTTTCTTTTTTTGCCGCTTTGTTTAATTTTATGAAAGTCATGTATTGGATATTTTGGCTGGATTTTTTGTTTGGAATGGATCAATTTTGAAAAAATATTAGGACTATACTCCTCTTATTTGGGGGTAAGGGAAAATGAATCTTGTTCAAGTGAAGTAATTAGGAGGATCGGCAAATATAGAATACTCAATCCCTAAGATCCTGTTTAGCTGATGGGACTTAGGAGCACTAATCGGATGGTTATAAATTTCCTGGATTGAACTCTCAAACCCTCCATTTTGTATGGATGGAGGGACTTCCCAGTCTTCTCAGGCGCTCATCTTTCCAGCCTTCCAAAGTTCCAATTGCCAAGTCTTGAGTAAACACACCTCTAGTCAGGATTGGGTTGCTTTTAAATGGAACAGGATAAAAACAAAGTCCAATAAAATGTTTTTGGGCTCTGCTCTCAGTTAGCTCAAGACAGTGGGCACCTTAAGCCACTCTCTTGCTTCCAATGCCAACACAAGTTTGCTGAAGCAATGCCTATACAAGTTGGCTCATTTAGTAAGGACGAATTACTTTTTCACAAAATATCACGTATTTAAATTCTATTATCGATGTGAGACTTGTATTGATGAACGACCTATAAGAACCTCAAAATGTCATATGTTCAAATTTTATTCCTATGTGAAAGAACCCCCATAAGCGAGTATATGCCTTAACCTATATAGTGGTAACCGGAGCTAAATCTATCCAAACTTTCTTCTACCAAAAAAAAAAAAATCCCTTGCTTCTGATAACTTCCATTTGTAGTTTTGTACCCAACAAAATGTAGTTTTATACCAAAAGCAAATTAAAAGGAAAAGGATTGATGAGACATAAATAATTCTATTTTTTTTTCTTTCCTGATTGAGAGGCATTCTTGAACTATTACACACTCAGCAATCTTCCATAATTTACCTAACTGGAACCAGAGGATATTTCTCTACATTGGTTCTCCAAACAAGTCGTATTTACACAGAGGATAGGACTCAAAGGGAAAATAGTTGTAAAGAAGTAGTACATATTGCAGAGTGGTCTGCATTTTCATTGCAATTAACCGATTATTTATCCTTGATTGTGAGTGTCATGTCCATACACTTCATAATTGTGTTCATCATATCTCTTTGATGCAATAATAAATCCGCCAATCAAGCACCCAAAAAAAAAATTTTTTTTGAGCAAGTTAGGCAATTAGTCTAGACACATAAAGACATACTTAAATTGCCAGTATAAACAATGATTTGGAAATATATACAGCTAAAATAAAAAGTTTGCCCAAAGATCTGTAAATTTGTCCAGGCTTGACTAGACTAGCCATCCAGTTAATCAGTCTATAATTTTCTTTTTCTGAGTTAATTCAAACAAGAAATTAATAGAAATTGTACTATGCTATTAAGTCGCAACCACACGATTTATTTGAAGGTGTTACTTTCCTCACTGTTTGACACTCGCAGATCTCCAAGATGACAATCCTCATTGGCGATTACACATCATTAACAAGAGCTGAAAAGGAGACGATGAGAAAAGGAAAAAAAGACGACTTTTAAGGAAGACTACTTTACAAGTGACAAGTGACAATAAAGAAGGACTTGGGAAGACTTAAAAGGTTGACTGATGCGATGAACAACTTCCAGTCTCATTAACTTAATTTAACTTATCTTAAGTAAGAATTAAAAGACTCATGGAAAAAAGAAGTAATAAAGAAATACGGAAAACCGTTCAAGATGTCACTTATATTTCGGCAAATGAATTTTTTCATCGTTCAGTTTTAAAATATTAACATTATGTTATTTATAAATTCAAGTTAGTAAAATTTTGTCCTAAGTTTTTGACTACTTTTTATTTTGAAATCATCTCTTGACCACACGCAGTCATTTTTATGTACCAAAAAAAAAAAAGATCTCACTTTTTTAATGGCAAAAATTAATATCAATTGATTCCGATCGTACTTTTTTAGGAGAAAAATGAATATAATTCGGTTTACATCCTACTTCTTTAAGGGTAAAAATGAATCTTAATCGAATCATTTGTTTAACTATAGATAGAATTTAATTCTTTTGCCTCCAGAAAAACAACCATATGTGGGTCTTGATGGATTTAGGATAAAAAAGTGATCAAAAATCTAGATTGAGTCAAATTTCACCACTTAAGTTTGTAAGAGATATAAACTACCATTTAAAAAATGAAGCACCAAAAAATTTATTTGACGAAATGTAAAGGACACTTGTAATGATTTTACTAAAGAAACAAGAACGACTTTTAAGAACCTCTTCATTCTTCTCTTGAGGTATGATTTATGAACTTCCCCGAAGAACCTCTTCATTCTTCTCTTAAGGTATGATTTATGTAGCATGAACTTCCCCGAGCATACTTTTAGCATAATATTGTATGGTTAATACCACACGGAAAATTTGTACAAAGATTGTAAATTTTACATTCTGGATGATAAATAACTTGGCCTTCCATCTCAAAACCAATTGACAATGAGTGGAGTGACTCAAGATCTTATAGAGATGGTTGCAAATTCTTGAAATATCAATATGAGATATTCTAGCACTCCTTCTCAAATGTGACTTGCAAAACCAATTGACAATGAGTGGAGTGGCCCAATATCTTATATAAATGGTTAGAAATTCTTGAAATATCAATATGAGATATTCTAGCACTCCTCCTCAAATGTGACTTGCGAGATGGGTTTAAAATCGGGTGAAACCCAAATAAGATATTAAAACCAAATGGGATGGTAAACCTAGCCTTCCATCTCAAAATCAATTGACAATGAATGGAATGACCCAATATCTTATATAAATAGATGGAAATCTTTGAAATATCAATATGAGATATTCTAATACTCCTTTTAAACGTGACTTGGGAGATGGACTTAAAATCGAGTGAAAACCAAACAAGATACTAAACCTAAGACTCATCTTTGATACTATGATAAATAATTTGGCCTTCCATCTCAAAACCAATTGGTAATGAGTGGAGTGGTTCAGAATCTTATATAAATGGTTGGAAATTTTTGGAATATCAATGTTGGATATTCTAATGCTGGACACTTGTTGTGAGGGGGCGCAAACTGTTACTACATTTAATTATAGACTATAGCCCAAAAACAAAAGACTTATAGGCACATAAAAATATGATTCTGAGAAATAATAAAAGAACCTACGACCAACATGACATCTTTAAATTAATTTATATCCCCATATTGCACTTTATATCATGATTTTATTCAAAGATGTCTATAGGTACACGTTTTTTAACCATAGGAAGCCCCTAATGTCATATTAGGTGAACAGACTTAAATGAAAAAAAAAAGTAGAGTTATGAAAAAACTGGTTATATATCTTGTTGATTCATGGTAAAAGACAAGAAATAACAATCACATAGAAAGCAATTAACGATTTCATGCATTATGGTTTTTTTCCTTTTTTTTTTTTTGTTTATTCACATTAATCTTAGTGTTAAAAGCACTTAACCCCTCCCCTTCCCACCCCAAAGGTTTGATGCCATTTGCACTTTCCTCCCTAATATTATCTTTATTGCACTTTCTCCTTTTAACTAATGGTTTATCAAGAAGACATTAATGATTTCATATGTAAAATTTAGTAGAAACAATATTTGAAAAGAAGCTCCAATCCTTTTGTTTTGGAAGAACGTCCTTAAAAAATGAGTTTCAACCCCTTTAAAAAATTACATGCCCTTGGAATCTATCGTAAAGTTTAAAATAAAATCATTTCATACATACATGTGCGCATGTGCGTGTTTGTGTGTGTGTATATATATATATGTATATATGTCTATATGTATATACGTACGTATGTATCTATGTGTAAAGATGAAACAATATAATATTGGATAAATGAGATATCAGTTGTTAATGGCAACTGATATCTCGTTTATGGCAACGGAAAAGAAAAATGAAGAAAATAGAGTTAATGGCAAAATTGAAACTTTTGACCTTTTTTTTCAACGGTAAAATTTGATATAGCTTAATAGAAGGGGTAAACTACAACAAAAGCAACGTTAGGGATAAAAGTGCAAATGGCATCAAATATGGGGCTTAGTGCCTTTCCCCCTTAACTTTAGCTGCATTTGAAAGTTCAATTTCCCATTCATCATTTCCTTCCGTCGTTGGTTTGCCCCTGAAAGGTGGTGTTAGCAACGTTGGATTGTGGGGCGAAAGAGCAGGAGCAATCTTTTGAAGCTACATTTCATAGGTATCACTTTTCATGCCAGCCATGTCTGCCAACCTTAGTACGATCGAACTCTTTCCTCCGTCAATGGGTTTTCTTAATTCTGAAGTTCAAAAGAAAATTGATCCCACTTCTGTATTTCCATCAGAAGAAACCATAGTACACTAATTACTGGATCCCATGACGCAGAGGATTCCTTACGTGATGGTGAAGCACATGCATGACCTAAACTTGAAGTAAAGGAAAAAATTTACCTTGAAGTCTTTAGATAGTATAATTCAATTGAACTGATTATCACGGTTAGCTAGGGCATGATGTAGCCAGTAACTATGTCTCCAAACACTAATTGAAGGGTTCTTGCTAGTTTTCTTTCTCCAGCAATGGATTTGCTTTCTGGTGGCAAAGGACAAGAGAAAAGGAAGTCAAGCGTCAGATTCCACTGTGCAAAGCTTAATAAATGTGTTAAAAGCAAATGAAGGGCTTTTAGCCATTACCTTTTGGAATTGAACCACTTCAAAAGATTGTATATGAATCAAATGCCCTCTAGTTAAGTAATTTTTTTTTTTTTTTTGTCAATGCATTTTACTCTTTTAAAAGAAGACTTTACTTTGGATTGACCATGAGATTTGAACCCCGAGGTTGGACCAGTGGTCCAATGGTTCTCTAGTTAAGTAATTAGGAGGATCAAATACGAAATATTTAGGTGGAACAAATCTAAAGGCTCACCTGTTTTGTATACGTGCAATTATTGGTCCATGCAAGATATATGATTCTATGCCCTCTTGTTTGCATTTAGCCCCGCAAGAGCAAGAATTTGTTTAATGTACAGTTCCCGTACAAAAGTCAACTTACACAGTATGTCATCTGTGGTACAAATAACAGATGTTGCCATTAGTACTCTAAAAGATTTAACAATCGTTCTGCAAACTTTTCAGAGCAATAACAACATAGAAGACGATAAGTTTTTAGAGTAAAATCAGTTACTTATGTACTCAGTAGTAATGCATGTCGGCCAAGTATGAAATGTTTGTGTGTGTTCATGCCCAATTTTCTGGTATGTTGTCCCAAAAAAGAAAAACAATAATAACAAAAGAAAAAGAAAATAAAGTATCCGAGAGGAGATGGTTCTGAGATCAACATCAGAAATCGCCTATAAATTCATCCACATATCCACATTTGCTATCACCAGACGACCTGAAAATCTCTTGCTCTTTCATCTCCTTTTTCCCTCCCAGGTTCCCAATCTTTTTACCTGCGACATTATAGTAGAAACTTTGGAAACCAGCAACCACAAAAAACATGGGTGCAGTATTCAATGCCCCCGATTTTGTTTCTGAAGAAATCAACAAAGCCCACATTGAAGATGTTCATGATCAAAAAGAACCACTTGCAATCCAAGCGCCCATTGTGTCATCCTATAATGAACGCATTAGGCCACTGCTCGACTGCGTAGACAGGCTACGCAACCTTAAAGTCATGCAAGAAGGAATCCAACTTCCTACAATTGTTGTTGTTGGTGATCAATCTTCGGGTAAGTCCAGTGTTCTAGAGTCACTGGCTGGAATTAGCCTACCTAGAGGACAAGGGATCTGCACCAGGGTTCCCTTGATTATGAGGCTGCAAAGTCATCCCAGCCCCGAACCAGAGCTGAGCTTGGAGTTCAATGGAAGAGTTGTTCCAACCGATGAGGACCATATTGCTGAGGCCATCACCTTTGCAACTGACGAGATTGCTGGCAAAAGTAAGGGAATATCAAACGTTCCCTTGACTTTGACTGTTAAAAAGAAGGGTGTCCCTGATCTTACTATGGTGGATTTACCTGGGATTACTAGAGTTCCAGTTCACGGGCAGCCCGAAGACATCTACGAGCAGATATCAGCAATTATCATGGAGTATATCAAACCAGAAGAAAGCATAATACTCAATGTTTTGTCAGCTAGTGTTGATTTTTCGACCTGTGAATCCATTCGGATGTCCCAAAAAGTTGACAAAACAGGCGAAAGAACTCTGGCAGTTGTCACCAAGGCAGACAAAACCCCTGAAGGCTTGCTCGAGAAGGTAACAGCTGATGACGTGAACATTGGACTTGGATACATCTGTGTGAGGAATCGAATTGGCGATGAATCATACGAGGAAGCTCGAGCTGAAGAAGCTATGCTTTTCCAAACGCATCCGTTGCTGTCCAAGATCAACAAGTCTATGGTTGGCATTCCTGTTTTAGCCCAGAAGTTGGTGCAAATTCAGGCAACTATAATTTCAAAATGCTTGCCAGATATTGTGAGAAAGATCAATGACAAGCTAAATGCAAGCATGGCAGAGCTGAACAAGATGCCACAACACTTGCACTCAGTTCCTGAAGCAGTCGCTGTTTTTATGCGTATTATATCTTCAGCCAAAGAGTCACTGAGAAAAATATTTATCAGAGGGGAATTTGATGAGTATCCAGATGAAAATGAAATGCATTGCACTGCTAGACTGGCAGAGATGCTGAGCGATTACTCTGATGAATTACTGTTCATCTCTATCAAAGTTGAACAAAAGCAGAACTTCTTGGACGAAGAGATTAGTATCTTGGAGGAAGCTAAAGGTATAGGCTTACCTAATTTCCTTCCACGCACTGCTTTTCTCACTTCACTGCAAAAAAAGGTCAAGACCATTTGTGCTACGCCAGCTGACTTTGCGAATAAGTTTTGGGAGTATTTACAAGGGGTGTTAGTTCCTGTCTTGATGAAGCACTCTGACAGCTACCCACAACTCCAACCTTCAATCAGAAGAGCTGCCCAAAATCTTGTTTCCAAGAAACAGGAGCAGTCAGTTGATTGGGTATTGCAGATTATCGAAATGGAAAAACTCACTGATTATACCTGCAATCCGGAGTACGCTGCGACCTGGCATGATCTGATGGAAAGCCAGGACAATTTCATGAACATTATGAATGATCGTAGGACGTCAACAAATTTGCAGATTGACGGAATTGGTGAAGTTGAAGTCGGCCATCTGAGAAATCATCTGGTTGTTGCACAACAGGCTTTTGATCTGAAAATGAGGATGACTGCTTACTGGAAGATCGTTCTGAGGAGGTTGGTTGACAGCATGGCTTTGCATTTGCTCTTCAGCATCCAAAATCTGGTGAACAAAGACATGGAAACCGAAATGGTGAATGAGTTAATGGGACCTCACGGGGGTGGATTGGAGCGGATGTTGGAGGAATCTCCGTCTGTTGCTGATAAACGTGACAGATTGAATAGAAGCATCCTGCTGCTGAGGGAGTCTAAAGAGATTGTTGCTGAGATGATGGACAACATTGCTGCTTATGTCGATTAGATTGGTCACAATGGCCATTGTATACTTCGCCATTTGATAACAGTACTGCTAGTTGTTGTTGCTGTTTTTTTCTTTCAAAAAAAAAAAGAAAGGTTCTTGGGCTACCAAGAACTTGAGTGTAGTATTAGTACTAGCATAAGAGAAGCTATTATATTATAATCAGAATTATATCTAATTTCCCAGTTTGCCCATTTGATATCTTTAATCTTTTCTTTTGGTAAGCTAAAATTCGTGTCCAAAGTCGTTTAACTAATCTGTATTGTTCTGGGATAGTTCATACTACTTCATAAGGCACGATGATGATGTTCAGTGAATGGATTTGGCCAACTCCCAAAGCAGTTTCTTACCCTTTTTGGTGTAAAATAATAGCTGTTGACCTTATTTCAGTAAAAGAAAATTCCATTATGACGAAAGAAAAAATACACTGATGATGAAAGGTAAAAAATTGCAGTGATTTAGATCAAATATCCTCCTCTAATACCAACAAATAATTGGCTTCTAAAAAGAAATGCAAATTGGCTTTCAATGACAAGTGCCCTGCAACTTATTCAGTCCCAACGACCATGCAAATTTGAACTTAAGATTGCACATACAAAAACTCATGTTGAATAGCCAATCATTGAACTAAGGTTTAGAATTGTTTGGCATGAAGCAGTTTGGTCCATAAGGTTTAGAATTTGAACATGGTGCAATAATAATTGCCTTTCTCAATGGAAAGAATCGCACTCCTAATTATCCAAAAAAAGAGAAAAAAAAAAAAAGAGAACTTAGCAAATTACATCAAAGGCAGGCTTATGATATCTAGCCAAACCATATAACAAAAGTGTCTCTAGATTTTTATAGTAAGTATATTTTTTTACCAGATCAGTGGGTTTTCTATAATTGGGCGCAGTGAAGTGACTCTCTGCAGCCACCTTGAAATGCGTAAAATGATCCTCCTGCTGCAGATTTTACTGTTTACAAGGTTGTGTTTAGATTGCAGTAGTGCTATCTGGGATGGATTATTGTGGGATTGGTTGTCTTTGGTGGCAAGGTGTGATGGTACATGCAATTTCTGACATCTCATAAATTGACGCATGCCTCCTTCTCATCTCTACAGCAAACTGCCCATTCCATCCTATCTTTCCAACGCGTGTCATAGCTGGTATGGGATTCGCCACCCCCCTCAGCTTTTACCCTTCCAGTAGGTGTATAAAGGTTTATCCTCCAAACCCTCATAAAACCTTCTCTATTTTCTTCATCTGCCGCAGACCAGTTTCTGCTCGATGAAATTTTACAGGTTGAACTGCTAGGAGCATTATAGCCATCATCAGGTAATCCTATAACTCATTCTTGTTTTTCCTGATTCATTGCTTCTTTATGCCTTTTCTGGTCAGTTTTTTTGACGGCAATGGGACCGTTTTATTGGTTTTGTGCTTTTTCTTGATTACGTTTATCGAGCTAGATTTTAATTTTTTTTCCAGAATTTATTTTTTTGGCTTGGTATTTTGTCAGCTGACAAAAAGAGCATTGCTTTTGTTTTAATTTTTTTTTAAAACGTAACAATGGGCTTTGTATGCTTCCTTGCATCTATTTTTCTGTGGTTCTCGAGAACAATAAAAGGGCTTGTTGTTCTTCTATGCAGTCTTTCTGTTTCTTTGGTGCTGTCTCATTGCTTAGGACTTCTACATGAATGAGTTAAATTAGTAAATCTTTTTCCTTCTCTGGAAGACCCTTCTTGTATTAAAGTTAGTTATCTGATCTGAATAACTACTTGATTAATATTTGCACAAATTGGGGTATCTACTTTTTAAGTTAAGATTCTTTATGTTGTTTAAGTGAGCTTAACATATGTTAGTATGGTAAATATGTAGGATGGATGATCCAGGGGAGGAGTGGGAGATAGAAAAATACTATAGTTCTCCAGAAGAAGAAGAATGTAAAAGTAAGGTCAGTTGGATTCTGAGCAAAGGACTGCAACTAGGAAAAACGATTCTGATTACAGGTGTTGTGATCTCATCTGCACCGGTGGTTCTTCCTCCCCTTGTGGTTGTGTCTGCTGTTGGATTCGCTGTTTCAATCCCTGCTGGGGTTGTTTTCGCTAGCTATGCCTGCTCTGAGAAGCTCATGAATAAATTGTTGCCAATGCCATCATCATCGCCAGAGTTGGGAATTGAAGAAAAGTCAGAGTTTGGTGGAGGATTTCTTCCGGATGAAGAGTTGGAAAGGCAGATAGCTGATACAAAAGAAGAAGTTGAAATGAGAGTTGAATTAGGGGAGGATGGAAAGAAAGAGCAACGCATAGAGGCACTTGAGGAAGAAAAACTTTACAAAGATGAAAGTTTTAAAGAGAAGGGATATGAAGAAGATGTTGGTGAATACTTGGAAGGAGAGGACGAGGGGTCACTTGAAGGTCAAGATGTCAAAATTGAAGGCGTGGAGAAAGTGAACAAAAAACCTTTGATTGAAGAACACAAAAATGAGAAGCCATCACCTGAGATAAAGAGAGTCGTGGTTGTAACTGTGCCAGAGAAGAAAAATGCTAATGATGTTACAAAGGCAGATGAAACAGTTATAATCGCTAGAGGAATGAGGAGTGAGAATAAAAATGTGGAAATGGTGACTAGAAATGATAAAGATGAGGTACTAAGGGAGGGAACTACAGGTTTGCGGGAAAAGATCAGGGATGAGGGTGACATTGGTGAATGTGTCAAGAAGAGTAAGAAGAAGAGCAAGCATCATGGGAAGAAATCTCATGGAGTTGGAGGGAAAAAAGAACATAATCACGGGAAAACCACAAAAGAAATGGATGAAAAATTGAACAGGCAATTCGGTGAGAAAGGAGAGAAGACAATTGCGGATGCTAAAAGGGGAAGCAAAAATGCAGCGGGTGAAGGTTCAAGTACAGAAAAGGTAGATGTAGATGATAGAAGCGGTGCCTTGGCATCTCACAGGCCGATTAGCAACCAAGGAACATCAAACAATGGCAACCGTGCTGCAAAAAGCTACAAAACGGTGGAGGTAGAACTGAAACCTGGAGCAGTTACTCAAGGAAGCAGAGTGGACTCTAATGTTTCTGATGAAAAGGAGGTCAATGCAATTGAATCATATGCAGAAACGAGAGAAACTGCTGGTATGTAATTGTTCTTTGGTTGTCTTGTGACTTTTCAAATGTCAGTACATGCTTCAGCTGGTCTTACTTCCCATTCTGCGGTTTGATTCTTAATATTTGCACAGTAGTTTGGTCTCCAGAGAAGGGTGCTAACGAAAAACACTTGAATTTTCCAGAGAATCAACTGCAAGTATTTCCCAAATCCAAGGAGGAGGCTCCAATTTCTTCGAATGAGGTCAGTATTTGGTGGGAATGTTTTTTTTGTTCTCACAAAATTTACATGATCTTTCCTTGAGTTGAAAGTCTAGACCAGGGTATCCATGTACAACATGTGTAATTCGGGTTACCCACTGAAGTTTCTCCTTGAAGATTGAATAAATAGAAAGCCTAACTGGGCTGAAGCTGAACTTACAGTTTGATTTTTTTATTATATGCATCGTGGTGCTGGTTAATGTAACACTTCTCTTAAGTATTGATGCTACACTAGCTGATACACGTGCATATAGATCCTGAATATTGGCGGATGGACAAGCTTGTTTTTGAATTGAATTCACTCTTTACTATTGTAATGCTGCTTTAGTTTGACATGAGATCTTGTCTCTACTGACATCAAGGTTAAACTGCAATTTTTAGGAAATTGCTGCATATTCTTGCAAGTCGTTAACTCTCATCTCTATTTTCATCAAGGTTAGATGCAGTTTAGGAGATTGCTGCAGATTCTTGCGAGTCTTTAATTCTGTGCCAGTGTGTTATGGCTATATCTCGAGCTATTTCTCGTCTAAAGTCCAAAATAAGTGGTGCATTAGTAGGCAGATTCTGATTTTCCTAATGAAGTTATCAGATATCATTTTCTGCCCGTACGCCCTTCTACTCTTTTTCATTCCTTCTTCTGCTAATGTGTTTGATGCAATCTATGCAATATACTTTGGCGTAGATTTCTCTCAGTGAGGGGAAGATATGGGAGCAGATAAATGCAATGCGAATGATAGTTGGATACAAAGCAGCCCCTCAGTCATCCTGCATGGAGGAACTGAAGGCTTTATACATCTTCACCGGGGTTGAACCACCATCATCTTTCGACAGGCCCTTTGATCTCAGAGAAGCTGATGACAAACTTCACTTTCTCATGTCTATTGTAGGAGTCAAGTAGAATCCTACTGCTGTAGTAGTGTTCCTAGAGAGTTTTTGTGGTTTCTTCTCCTGATCTGTACCTTTTTTTTTTTTTTTGGAGTTACAGAACTCTTAGTTGTTCCGTTCTTTCCTTGTTGTGGCATTAGGCAGTTTAAGGTTCTCAGTCGTCAACTTTCTTAAGAATGGCCATTCAGCTTTTGGTGCAAAATACTGCTACGCACCTTGAATCTTAATTTCGAGCTTTGAATTGAGGGGTGCTGACCAAGTTCAACATATATTTGTCATATGCAACCTTTTCAAAATTAAAACCGAATAGAGCAGGTTCATACTGGATGGTAAATTTAGTTCTTCTTATTCATTTAAACTGAATTTGTTGAGCATGTAGTGTAACAAACTCAAATGGGAGCAACTTTTTTCATATTTTGGGGGATGGAAGTGGCAATTTAGCAATTTGAGGAACAAGTTGGCACTTCTCTTCTCTTCACTTTGAAGGGTTATTGATATATGGGTTGTTTGGTAATTGGATTTCAACCCCTATCATCATGGGTGTTAGATTCAATTATAAGTGAAGGGTTATTGATATATGGGGTGTTTGGTAATTGAGTTTCAGCCCCTATCATGAGTGTTAGATTCAATTATACTGATATATGATATCAATATGTGATGTTTGTTTGGGACCAAGAGGAGTTGGTCAATGAAATGATAGGGTTTTTTTATGGTTTTCTAATTAACCATCTCTCACTAGAAAATCAACTTAATTTAATTACTTATTTTATTCTTCTTAAATGTAAAATTTTAAAAACAAAATGCCATCGCTCTACTAGTTTCAAGAAATGAAGAAAAAATATTTTATGCTACATCACTCTTAAGAAAAAAAAGGAAATAATAAAAAAGAGAAAACAATAAATTTGTAAAAATCCAATTCTACATTAATCAACATATTGTAAATTTTCATCAAAAATCATTATTGTTGACCACCCCATGATATGAATGGTCACAGGGATTGTGGAATTGTGAGAACCTGAAAATTTATTTTATCTGACTTATTTATTTAATTATTTATTTATTTTCTCTGAATAATTGATTTAAATCATTTTAATTGTAATTACACCATACATTACCTCCTTTTTATTTTAAAACCTTGTTTAACTTTCAATTTAATTTTTCTATCGCTCAATTGTGAAAAATGAGAAAAGGCACGTTTTTCGAGACAAACATTTAGATTAAGAGCGACGTAATTTTGGAGAATAAGAATAATCATTAGTACATTAAGAAATGTTAATTGAGCGAGTGAGTCCCGATGAGAGTTGGTGAGTCCCAATGAGAGTTGGGCAGGCGTCCGTTAGACTTAGGTTTGACCCAGGGAGAGGTGGGGACGTCACACGAATTCTAACCAAAATTTCTTTCCTCCATTCTCTATTGTCCTAAAAAAAAATTTTGTTTCCACAACCGTCATGAGGAGAAAACTTGGCATTGAAAAATGGTGAAAACAAAGAAGGCTTGTAAGGGGATGAGTCAAGGCAAAAGGTCTCGGCGGAGAAGAGACGGAAATTCCAAGCACTGACGCAACTTCTGCGCGTTGACTCCACATATAAAAAGGGGAAAAGAGTAGCTGGACAGAGAGAGAGAGGGTGGCAGTCGGCGAAAGATATGAACGGGAGTGGATTGCAACGGAATTTTTCTTCTTTTTGTTATTAATAACTAGTGCTATTATTAGTAGTATTTTGGGAAAATTGTGAATTGAATGAGAAAGCCGCCTACCCTACTTTCGCTAACTATAGATACAACTCTTCTTAACCTCTCCCACATCTCCGATCTCTCCTTTTTGCCTGACCACATTGTTCTCGAACTCTTTCTGGTTAGTTCTATTCTTCTCACCCCTACCTCCCAATTTCTTTTCTATCAGTTTCTCTTGATTATTGTCATTTTCTCTGTTTTGATCGATCTGTTCTGGGTTCTGGATTGAATTTGGTTTTCATGCGGGTTGTTGATATTTTCCTTGATGGGTTCATTTGTACCTTTTTCGTCTAACTTGCCCTTTTCCCGAGGAGGGATCTGCGATCTTTTTTATGCATAGCCCTCGGTAATACTGATTTTTTGTTTTCTATACTATTCGATTTGTTTCCTTTTTCGCAATTAGTTTCAATCAGATGTTAATTCTATACATTGCTGGTTTAAATATTTGAAGAAATTTTAGAAGGGACGAGGGAAAAATGATCTTAGAAAAGGCCGAGCAAGAATCCCCTGATCGGTTCTAGAGTGGATTGGTTGAATACTTGACTAGTTTGAAATGTGATTCAATACTGTTGCTCTAACTTTCTTGTTGCAATTTTTGTGCTACATGATGTACTAGAAAAACAAAAGAAAAAAGTTTGGAAGTTGTCATCTAAGGTTCGATAAATTCAAAGAGCAAAAAGAAAAAGACAATGTTGTTTCTTGGAGTGATGAATTGTCATTGCTGTAGGAAAAGTTGTAGTTATGACCGTTGATCAGTAAAAGATGCAGGATTGCAAATCATCATTTTTGAGTTTTCCATCTTTTATGATATTTTGGTTCAAATTGTTTGAAGTGGATACTTTTTGAGTGGATAAGAAAGCTGTAGCTACAAAATGTGAATGGGCTGCATGGTTTTTAATGTAATCAAAGGATGAGAATTAGTAATGGCTTGAAGGTAGCCATTTTTGAGAAGACTGCTCATTTTTGTGTTTGGATAAACTTAATCTGAACAACGTTTTTCTATAGCTTCTTTTGTTATATTGTTGACTTAGAAAGTTTGCTAACTAGGTCTTGTGGTAATTTTAAATTTGGTGCCATTTATTTCTTCTTTCTACTATTGGTGCTTAAAACTGGATGTCTCTTGATTGTGTTGTATTTTCTACGGTTTGAGCTAAAATTTAAGCCTTAGAATCATTTATTTTTTAACTCAGTTGAATAAAACTTGGGGTAAGTTCAAAGAATGCCTGTTAGGATTGGCTTGATGCAACTCAGGTGCCTCCACCATCCATTAAGCCTCTTTATAACCCACTCCTTTGCTCTGTTTTGGTTTTCTATGGGTTGAAGGTTGATACTTGTCTGCCTCTTACTATCTTGTGCATCAACAAAATAAATATGATTTGTCAATTACTCAGTTACTTTGAAGTTTGCTGGTTTCAACGTTTTTACCCATGTTCCAACTTCCAAATACTGAAATAGAAAGTAGAATTAAAATTGGTAGGTCTGTCATTACTGGTGTTCAAGTTGATTTGAAAAGTTGTTTCCTTCTGCAAAATGGCGGTCTATTTTTCTTTTCATTGTCAGCAAAGTCTTCTCTTGAATATTCATTGTTAATCCTTATCAAAGGGATGACTGGAGCACCGAAACCATTGTAGCAAATTAATTAGCTAGATTTTCAGCTGTATTTTTTACTGTAGCTTTGTGTGAGCTGTTTAGGTGATTTGAACTCATGAGTTGATTTTAATATACTTCTACTGATGATGTTCTTGATTGGCAGAGAACTTTAAGAGCAGGGAAGCTAACTGAGAAGATCTTGAAATTGTTTGTGGCTACTGGAAAAGACGAGATACTGTCTTTGATCAGTGAATTTAATATTCAACTTGTTCTAACTCCTGTACTTCCCACCAGTAAGTCATTTAATTCATTAATGTTCTATACGAAATCAATTTGCTGTGTCTGACTTTTCATGTCAACAGGATGCTCTGAGAAATTTTGACACTCTCTGGCATTGGGAAAGCACGTTTATCATATTTGGATTGAAATAGCTAGCTATACTCGGGAGAACAAAATCTTTTTCTGCTGCTGCTTTAAACTCTCATAAGATGGCTCAAGTCAACATTAGAGATGATGAGGTAGACATTGTGATAGGCGCTCTACACTTAGATCTTACATCGTTTATGGAAGATTGGAGAGCAGTCTTTTCTCGGTTCCACCTGATAATTGTCAAGGATCCTGACCTCAATGGAGACCTTAAAATTCCTGGAGGATTTAGTGTTGATGTCTATATGAAGTCTGATATAGAGCGTGTTGTTGGGTCTTCTTCAAGTTCTGTTGTTTTCTCTGGCTATTCATGTCGGTATTTTGGCTATCTTGTGTCCCGCAAAAAATACATAGTTTCCATTGATGATGACTGTATTCCAGCTAAGGATGATAAAGGTGAATTGATTGATGCAGTTGCACAGCATATCACCAACCTTACAAATCCTGCCACTCCTTTTTTCTTCAATACACTTTATGATCCTTTTCGCGAAGGAGCAGATTTTGTCCGTGGATACCCCTTCAGCTTGCGAAGTGGGGTTCAATGTGGTCTGTCATGTGGACTTTGGCTTAACTTAGCCGACTATGATGCTCCCACACAAGCCCTCAAGCCAGGGCAGAGGAATTCTAGATTTGTTGATGCTGTTCTCACAGTTCCAGCAAGGACAATGTTACCTGTAAGTGGAATCAACATAGGTTTTGATCGTGAGTTGGTTGGACCAGCTTTCGTCCCAGCTTTCAGGTTAGCAAAGGAAGGAAAATTCAGATGGGAAACAGTGGAAGATATATGGAGTGGGATGTGTGTAAAGGTAATATGTGATCATTTGGGATATGGTGTGAAAAGTGGGCTTCCATATGTTTGGAGAAAAGAACGAGGAAATGCAGTTGAGAGTTTGAAGAAAGAGTGGGAGGGAGTAAAGCATATGGAAGAAGTGGTTCCATTCTTTCAATCGATGAGATTGTCTCAAGGAGCAGTTACAGCAGAAGATTGTGTCATTGAGATAGCTGCAGCAGTGAAGGAGCAACTGGGACCTTTAGATCCTCTGTTTGCTCGTGCCTCTGAAACAATGGTGGAGTGGGTCAAGCTCTGGAAAGTAGTTACATCTCAATTGTCCAACTCTGCTGCTTGAAAGTTGTGAGCCTTGTATCTTGTCTTCCTCCCTGTCTTCTGCCATCCCCACACTTCGACCCCAATCAGTGCCGTTATGCTCTAATACAATATTTTACTATCAGTGACTATGACTTTATTACTCCTCACCGTTTCGAGGCTAGCTTGGAATAATAGATATTACTTGTACATCAATGAGCTCGTATGACCCTTCTGTTGTCATCACCTTGTGATGATTATGAGGAGGTACTTTTGTTTGCTCATATTGGTAGCTTTTGATGGCTGATTCACTTGTCTAGTGACTAAAGATGGTTGAATATGAATTGTACCTTCGTGAATGCATTTGCTGTTTGGTGCTTCCATAACGTGTGCAGTGCATTGCAGGCACGAAGACTGGTAAAATCACAGTTTCTGTTCTTGCACGACCACATTGCATCTGTGTACGTACAAGTAAACACACTCTATATCTTTGAGGCTTGATGGTTTATTGGGCTCATTTCATCTCGTTAGAGAAGCTAATGGAAGTGTCGGAAATAAGAAACATATGTGTGGTCATTTTGATTTTCACAGTAAATTTGGGAAGTAATAATAATGCATCTTGTCCGTGCAATGTACTTGAGATTTTGGGAAAGCCAAAAAACAGGTAAAAACAACTGTGAAAGGAACGTGTAATTGGTAGATTATTCTTGAACTCGCTCACGGAATAATCCTTTATTTCCTCCTTAAAAAGGACATCTTCTATACCCCAGTTCCACTGCCTCAAAAGAGAAGCAAATCTTTAGAAGCTATGTTCTTCCTGGTTGAATTGTGAAGATGGATTCCCTCCTAGATACAACCTTTTATTCTGCTTAAAAATATGCAGTAGTAATAGTTTAGACAACATTAAATGTAGATGACTAGTTTTGAAGACAAATGTGCTCTAGTTTTACATCTTCGTGTTTATAGCTGGGTTTGATTAATGGGTACTCTGCTGAGAGACTTTGAAGAAAAAGTGAAGTTAATTCGAGAATGTATCTGAAATGCAAAGGAAGTGTAAATGTGTATTTAGATGCTGAATTGTATATAATTTACGTATATTAACAAATATCATTTAACACATGTTGTATCTTGTCCCAATATACTTCTAAAACTTCGGGTTGATTCGATGTTCAATAAAAATGTGTATTAACAAATATCACTTGGCAGATTAGACTGACAGGTTAACAACTTAAACAAATGATATTATGGTTTTAATAACACTTTGGCCCCCTAACTTTGGGAAAATCACATTTTCTGCCGTCAACCTTGAAATTTTACACTTCACACCCTATGAAGATTAATCAACCTTGAAAAATCAAACTCCATAACGAAAAGCGAGTGTTATGATAATATTGTGCTTTTGTTGCTGAAATTATATGTAGTTTATAATTATTGTCCATTTTTTGCCAAACAAATATGAAGTTTGATTAATCTCTATTTTCCTCCTCTAAGTTCAATAATAAGACATGTGAGTCATTTTTAATAATTTTTGTGAAGTATTTAATGTTGTAATAATTTGACAAACAAAAAAATAACAAAAATGTTATATGAATAGTCTACATAAACTAATATAACAAAAATTAATTTTTAAGCAATAACAAGTTTAAGATTACCTTATGTTTCCAAAATTTTGCTGACTAAATTTATTGTTATTACTTTGGTACTTGTCCTTATTGTTTGATTAAAAATCTAATCAATTGAACAAAGTATATGCAAAAGTGAACATTAATCCAACAAAAAAATTAACAATGATAAAATAAACATAAATCTTTTTTTAGATTTTATCAATTTAATATTTTTGTATATTAGATATTATAGAGAAAGTGTACATTTTTTAGCAATAAAAAGGAAAATAATAATAGTAACTTGTAAATAATCTGATAAATAAAAGGACAATAATGTCAATGCGCTAACTTTTTATCCTGTTTTTATTAGGGGAGGGAAAGTGTACATTTTTAAGATCGAGGATGGTAAAGTGTGAATATCCCAAAGCTCAACGAAGCAAGGTGTGATTAACAATTCTTATGACGTCTAATACATTATGTGAAGTGATACAGGAAAAATTTTTGTTTACTTGGTACAATTAAAGCCATCCATCTTATTAAACAATTATAGCCTGTGATTAACAATGTGTTTAGCCCCATGGCGTTCAAAAAATCTAATACAATGGACCTCTTATTATTGATGTTTCTCACCACAATTAAAGTTTAGAGCATGTAAGGTATAAAATTAAGACTGAGCAACACTGTAATAATTACTTTCCATTCTTTTATTATTATTCTTTAATTATGTAGATACAATGGAGGGATGCTATGAAAACTTTGCTTCTAAAGATAAGATGTAATAATTCGTTCAATGTTTGTACCTAAAAGCAACATTTTACAACAAAAGTTACATTTGCCCATATAAGGATGCAATAAATTATAAGGTCAATTTAGAGAGAATTTTATGTCTATCTTCTATTTCTCCATCTAATAAATGCTAATATTGAGTTTCTTCTATTGCCATAATATAGTCAAGTAGTTTCCAAGCACATAAAGAAACTGTTGCAAGAAGCATTGAATGACTTTCCATCTATGCCCAGCCATCAAATAAGTTGGATATGGATTGAACTTCTTGAATCTTTCTCATTAAATGTAATTAATGCGTATTTTCTTCATACCAGAATTCCATATTAATTATTCATCATTACTCATTTCCATTTCAGCAGATTTTTTGCTAGAAAGCTACTCCTATAAATTCATATCCATCAGCCTTCTTCAGAAATCGTAAACCGGGTTCTCGTTTTCAAGCACTGGGGTTGTGCTTAAGCTGGTATCTACCATGATGTTGTTTAAATTTTATTTCCAAAATATTGTTACTTTCTCAATTTCAGTAGAAGGATTCTTGGTTATAGAAAATAATGCCCTTTGTTTTTCAAATCACTATCATGGATTGCATATGTATTATCCATCTCGATCCAAAGGAAAAATCTTGATCTTTTATTGCAAACTTTGAACATCATGCATTGATTTTCAGTTTAGTTTTCAGAAGTTAATTATGAATTTTTCTAAAATTTTGTAATTCTTGCTTTGTGTCATTTTTTTAATGGTCATTATACCAAAAAAAAAAAAAGGCTACATTTTTTTTTTTACATAATTTCACTTGTTTCTATTTGTGACAATTAATGCCTTCGATACTTCACTTTGTGGCCAAGTGTATCCTTATCGATGTGGTGTAAATGATGCAATGTTTTCTTCAACTGTTTATGACTTGAAAGGGTTTATAAAATTAGCAAGAACCATGGATGAAAAAAAAGGAAGCAAAGTAAGAAAATGCATTGGCATATTTACAAGAACAAGTCATGCACCTTAATCATTCTCAGAAATTGTTTTAGAAGTTTGATTCTTATTTGTATTTTTATTTACTTATTTTTTGCTATGAAACTACATCATATCACTTGATCAGGACAACATGCCACCCAAGAGGGCTGCCAAGAAGGCACGGATGTCTAAAGCTCAAGATGAGGTATGGTCTCAGGTTCTTTAATTAAGAAGGTAGAAGGAATTCAATTACAATAGCCTTTCTTTGTCTTAAAATCTATAAAGTCTCAGGGTAGAGTTAATTCTTGCCGAAATAGTAATAAATGCTCAGATGATGTATATCATACTGAATCTAGACTACATTTTGATTTAAAATATACTGTACTAATTTTGATACTTGAAAATATATATATTTCACAGGACCAGAAGGATCAAGGGATACCAAAGGGTTCATCCTCTTCTCCCAAAGAAACTGAACAGCAGGCCAACCATCATGATCCTAATCAATTTCTGAGTTCATTTCCAAATGGGTATTTTCCTATATGGACATTGCTAATTTTCCTGGTTAAACACTTCCCTAATTTTTTATCTATTAGTAATGATTTTCCTATTTAACATTAAAGAAACCAATTTCATATCTAAAAATTAAAGAATTCTACAATTGTTATTTGATTCTAACTGCTTTTGGTATTTTGTAGCTGCCAAGCTGCAGGGATTGAACTTAGGTTGTCCAACTCTCATCCTAGAAATGTTCCCCAAGAGGAGCAAGTGGAACAAACCATTCCAACACTTCAGTTCTTGGCTCCTTCTCCATCTGCTGATCAAAACAATGTATGACTACTCAGACACCCCCCCCCCCAACACCCCCAACAAAAAAATAAAACCCCAAATTTAGGTCTCTAATCACAAGTAATTACCATGCATCTGTGGCATTACATATTTATGATGATCAACCCTTTTCTTGTGGGAGTACATACTTGTAAACTGGGTCTCTTTCTTGAAGTTTTTGACAAAATTAGATCATATCGAGGAAAAGTTATTCATGGTAGATAATGCTAATTAGCATAAAAAATTATGAAGCCTATTCGATATAATATATCCAATTATCAGCAGAAAAATAAACATCTTGCACAAAAAATTATCGAGTGTTGAATTAGTTTGATTCTATGAGTCCAGGAGATTAGCACATTTTTGTAACTCATGTACATTTAAATCGGTTGCAATAGATGTCATTTCAGAATGCAAATCATCCGTGGTTTGGATCCAATGCAAACCAAGTCAACAGGCCATCTCAGACCCAAGTTAGGGCAAATGAACTTCCAGGTCTACAATGGTAAGCACCAGTAACCTTTTCATCACTGCATTATGCATTCTCGTGGTTTGCAAATGACCCAAAAAAATTGTTCAACTTTCTATAACATAGGCCAATGTTAATTCTTTTGTTAGTTTGTTTCACATACAAAAATTCATGTGATTGTACACATATAGTTATAGTCCAATTCATTTGAGATAGTTTATAGTCATTATTTACATATAGTTGCACCCAAAAAAAAAAAGAAAAGGAAAAGTCTAAAGATATGCAAAACTATACTCATCAAAGGATTTTAAGAGCAAATAATTACAAAACGATGTAAAGCAAACATCATTGCCAAAAAAAAGTTCTTTTTTCCCTGCAAATCAACCATGCAAGATAATATGTTGTTTTTCTGCTGTTTGCTATATGACACTTGCAAGAAAGAAAGGACTAGTATAGCATATTATCTGTTTGTTTCACATTGTTTGAAATCTTTCACAGTCAGTTCTTCTTGACCTTTTGCCTTAAAAAGTTAAATAGGTGTTATCAAAGAAACAAACACAAAATCTTGGTTTTACAATGAATATAGTGAAACAGTATTTTTTTTCCTTTCCCCCCCAGGTCACCAGGCGTTCAAACATTTTCAGACTTGTTAAGGGGATCAAATAGCTCTCATGAAAGAAACATATATCCTTCTCTCCTGCAGGTATGATCTTGTTACCATTATCTTTAAGTTCAAATTGTTGTTTCTGTCCTCTATGTCGTGACCAAATTTCTGATCGTGTAATCCATATTTCGTATTAAGCATACATTGTTCCTCAATCAAGCTTTTAATACTTCTTGATTTAGTTCTATATTTTCATTTTAACATACTTGATCTCTTACATTATCTGAGCATTTTTCAGTGTCGTGCTGAAAATTCAAATCCTGTTTACACGTAAAATGGACAATAAGTGCCAAATTAAATTAAGGGCATGAACTAGAATAAGTTCAAAGGATAAGAGTCCAAAAGTGAACCCAATTAATTACATCAAATTCTTTCTTACTGTGTACATGTTGAAAAATTTGATTTTCTATGTAACGAAATTTATTGCAGGAAGAACGCATCGAATCATCTGAGAATCGACCAAGAAGTGGGTTTTTTCAAGCTCAAGCTACACAAGATCCAATTGCAGCTGGTCCCTTTACTAACAATGCAAGGTGACAAAATTGTTCATGGCTATAAGATAACATATACCATTAAGTACTGATCATTACACTTATCTCTATTTTTCCATGTTAAAACACCTAAGTATTAACCCTAATTCCAGCCATAGGTATCGCATAAATTCATTGTATGATCCCATTTATGAAGCTATGGGTCTACCCGTGGATCCCATTTTGCGAGCCTTTGTGTTGATTCAAGAAGGTAAAGAAATCTATTACTATTAACTTCTCCCAATATAAATTGTGGTTGCAATATATATATATATATATATATGAGAATAAATGTTTATTCTAAAATTCCCTTTTTCTCATTGATGGCAGCTGAAAATAATGGGAAATCCTTTCTCAACCTTTGACTCTTTCAACACCTTGGAGGCATGTCGAGGCCATAGAGCAAGAGTCCCAAAATTTGATCCTATAAGATGATGTGTCCATAGTTTATTGCTTCAGTAAAGAAATAAGACAAAAAACTTATATGCAAGCGTTTGCTTCTATGAGATAGTCGTGAAAAGGATGGACTCTTAAGTCTTATCCTATCCTATAAAACTTATATGTATTTTACTTTCTTTTGGCAAGGTTGTGTTGAAATGTTGTGAGCCTAAAACAGAATTTCCATTGGGAATGAGTTATATTTTGATGGTTTTCATGCAACACCATTTTGTTACGGGTCTTTTTTTGGTGTTACACGACGTCTTCCAAGCTTGCAAGAAACCCTTTTAGATTGGACACGTATTTGTGGAAATAATTTCTTTCGGCAGTTGCAATTTTGTTACTTGTAATTAATTTTTCAATAATCAAGAAATTTGACTAGCTAATAAAGAAAAGTCCGATAAGCAGAGGTAGGATCAATGGTTCGCTCTTTCAAGTTCCATTTTTTTTTTTTTAGTATAAAACCATCAAAGCAAAAAAAAAAAAAAAAGTAGGATTAATTTGGATGATTTTCTTCTATAGGTGCTGCATTAATCCAAGAGGCTTTTTATGTCTTGCAATAAAATATAGGAGCACTGGTGTGAACTGAAAGTATGCAATACAATTACAAGTTTTTTTTTTTTTGGGGTGTTGGTGGCATTTGCCTAAATCTTGCTATTGTTCAATTGATAACGCGAAGACAGACACATGGTTTACTACCACATGATTTTTGTACCCATAACGGACCTTTTTTTTCTGGCTTCTTGTTATCTCTACTTTTTTTTTTTGGATACTTTCAATTACAAAATATCCCTTCAAGATCTAATTGGTTCAAGGTGTAATTTTCAATTTATTTTTTTCTTGTTGTCTCAGTTAATCGAAACTCTATGATTCTAGGTCTATAAAAACATTTTTCAGAATACCGAAAATGTATGGGGGCAAAATTAACAGCTTATAAACAGCAATATGGAAAACTATCCGTGTGAAAATCAATTTTAATTAATAGTATAAAGTTTGGGAACCCAAGACATATGTATCATTGACCAGTGATATGCCTATAGTTTGTTGAGCTAGAACTTCCAGATTATTGCAGTATGATTATGCAACACCTTGTTTTGTAAAATGTAAAGCTACTAAAAGCGAGACAATCATTCTTGTCTATTATATTCTTGACCTTGGAATCATGATGAGTTTCTTTTCATATAACAGTTCAATGGATATTAATGTGACTATTACGTTGGATAAACGTATGAAATTGACAGACCTTAAAAAAAAAAAAAAGTATGAACTTGATATTATAAAGGTCTTCTACTGGACTCTACCTGCCTAATTGTATGTAAAAACATAAATTGAGATCACGTTTTTTAAAATTTTGCCCACTCACCAAAAGGAAAAAAGCAAGAGAGTAAATAAGAACGATTCCATGAATGAATTTCGAGGATTCCTTGTTTGGGGAATTTGTCTCTCTCCAAAATTACCCTGTCCCGTCCCAACACGTAAGACATCACATCTGGAACGTCGAAAACGGGATCATCGCCTAACTTGCCCGGACGAAGCAAAAGACGCACTCTCAAAAGATACCTTTTCTCTCCGTGGATTAGCAGTTAGTGTGATACCGACACATTTGTATGTTGCAAGTTCAACCAACCCACCACAGCCCCACCTCCACTCCCCACTCCTTCTTGTCACTGCTCTGCTGCTACAGTTTTCTTTTCTTTCTTGCCTTCTTGTACTTTCTTTCGACTTTATCAACACTCACAGAATTCTCATCATACGTACAATCCTCCCCCCCCCTCCCCCCGCGAATGGCTGCTGCGAGTCTTCCTCTGCTTCACTTCTCAGCTCACTCCCTCCAAACCAAACTTCGAGCTAGCAAGAAATTCAGACCCGCATTTGCGGACCCTTTACCTCCTTCTGCGTCAGCTTCAAAATCAAATGGTGGGTGATGGGATGTTGAATTAGTTGGTTTATGTGCTTGTATCATATAGTGTTTCACTTGTTTTCTTCGTTTCTTTGATGGGCTTTTGTGGGTTTTTGTTTTTGTTGTGCGAATTTGTCTGTGCAGGGAGTCGGAGAAATTTTGCTGTGCTCAGGTGCTCTCGTGACTCGAATGGAGATGGAAGGGGGCCTAGTGGTGCAGGTGGAGGGGTGGAGGACGGCGTCAGCAGTGTGGAGAAGATTATTGAAGAGAAAAGGCGAGCTGAATTGTCTGCCCGTATTGCTTCTGGCGAGTTTACAGTTGAGAAATCTGGGTAATGTATTTGTTTAAGGATCAGTCGCACATTGTGCATTAGAGTTCCTACCTGGCAGTCTGGAACCTGAGAACGAATTTTGCATTTCAATGTAGTTGTTCTCAGATTTGATTCTTTGGGAAAATTTAAAAAAAAAAAAATGATGTAGTTTTATATTTCATGCGGGTCTGTATGAGTTTGCTGTTTATGCTGCTTATGTTATCAAGAAGCCATCTTTTCAGTTTTTCTTTTTTTCTCTGGTGGAGTTCTGTTCTTAATGTTGGTTGGTTTATTTAATCACATGTTGTCTGGGACTAGATTTCCATCAGTACTCAGGAAATCTTTGTTGAAATTGGGGGTGCCCAAAGATATTCTTGAGTTTTTGCTCGGGAAGATTGGTGCTGCTTATGATTATCCAAAGATTCCAGAGGCAAAAGGATCGGTTAGTGCAATCCGGAGTGAGGCCTTCTTCATTCCTCTCTATGAGCTTTATCTCACTTATGGGGGGATTTTTAGGTTGAACTTTGGTCCCAAGGTTTGTAAAATCTTTTACTCTGTCTTTGCTATATAGCGTGGTTATTGAATTTATTTGTGTAAAGATATAAACTGCACTTAGCTCTATGGCATTTGTGTCTCACTGGTCCCAATTTGTCTATTGCAGTCCTTTTTAATTGTTTCAGATCCATTGATTGCCAAACGTATACTCAAGGACAATTCAAAAGCTTATTCAAAGGTGGCAGCAACTGAAATACCTTTCTCCTATTTTTAGTTGTTTCCATTTTCTGTCTCTGAATTTGAGGGGAAAAAAGGAACCATTAGGGTGAAAAGAAAAATGATGAACATGGAAAATCGGCAATGCACTGGCAAGGGAAATTAACTCCTTGAGATTCTTGATAACCAGGGCATCCTAGCTGAGATTTTGGAATTTGTGATGGGCAAGGGACTTATACCTGCTGACGGAGAGGTTTGGCGTGTTAGGCGACGTGCCATAGTCCCTGCTTTACATAAAAAGGTATCCTAGAGTTTATGCACCTACTTGTCCCATTTCAATACCAGTTGTTGCCAGTCAGTATCCTGCTCAATTTCATTGGCCAAACTTCGGATCCAGTTCATTCTTTGGTGAGAGGCTTCTCCACTGCTGATTCTTTTTCAATTGTGTGGTATGCAGTATGTTGCTGCAATGATCGGCTTGTTTGGACAAGCAACAGATAGGCTCTGCAGAAAGCTTGATGAAGCAGCTTCTAATGGCGAGGACGTAGAAATGGAATCGCTTTTTTCCCGGCTAACATTGGATATCATTGGGAAAGCTGTATTTAACTATGATTTTGATTCGTTAAAAGTTGATACAGGAATAGTGGAGGTATTCAAATCCTCTTCTATCACAAGTATCTTGTAGTTCTTGAAAGTTTTGTTGCTAAATCAAGAAGCTTTGCTGGAAAATAACATGAAACTTAAACATCCTAACCAGGGGCATGAGTACCGAACTTCAATAAGAAGAAATTGTTCTATACTTTCTGTCCTGTTCTCGAGACTTTCAAAGTTTGATGGACTTGTAGTGTCTGAATTCTGCTATCGTTACAGGCTGTATATACTGTACTGCGAGAAGCTGAGGATCGAAGTGTTGCTCCAATTCCTGTATGGGAGATTCCCATTTGGAAAGATATTTCTCCTAGGCAAAAGAAGGTTAACGCTGCTCTCAAGGTAGTAAATGACACACTGGATGATCTGATTGCAACTTGTAAGGTAAAGTTATTGTGATATATAGGATATTTTTTTTTTTTTAACTTGCTAACTGTAGACTTCTTAGGTAATAATGCAGAGTGTGATCTTACTTGTATACAGAACCTACAGTCTCAGTGTGTTCAGTTTTGACATGTTGACATTGTATATTGCCTGTTCAAAATTATACTTTGAACTGTTCAACAAAGCCAAAAGATCATTAAATCAAGTAGAGGCAATCAGATTTGCTTCCATGTTTTCATTAATTCATAGGAGAGAAAAGCCCAGAAAATAATCAAAACCTTATATGAAACCCCAAAGAAAAATTCAAAGAGCATTCATCTTTTAAACTAATTTAGTACTTAGTCATACTATAACAGTTTCCTGATTATCGGAAATTAATTTTTCTTTTTTCTTTTTTCCATTTCAGTTTCAGCTGTAGTAGTTCACTAGTTTCAGAAAAGGACTGTCTTGTTGCAATCTATCCATGTTAATCCTGTTATTTCCTGCATTTCAGTGTCGTCTATAGTAGTTTACAGATGTAAGAACTGGATCATCTTTGTCGCAATCTATTCATGTTAATCCAGTTATTGTGGTTCAAAATTTTCTCTCATCTGTTGTCCTTTCACCCTTCATTTTTCCTGTTTAGTAAAGATTATCCATTTTTTCTTCTTCATGGCAGCATTTCTCCCTGTATTGTTCATGTGTCTTGTATGTATAGTAGTTAGGGCAAAAGAAGATCAATTTTGTTTAAGAAAAGTAAATGAACTTCACACTATCTGCTTTAATGATCAACTTTGGGAGAAACTGTGTTTACTTTCTTACTTTTAGATCAGCAATGGGAAAAACTCTATTAGCGTCTTAGTAAGAAAAGTAAATCTTTCAAGGACAAGAAAAAGTATATGTAGTAATTGATGATTTTTGTGGAAACACGATTCACCTGATGCACAATCAATTCTTTTTATGTGCCTTTTTTTGAAATGATTAGATGGTAGTATGCATTAAGACCCTTTGATGGCTATAGTGGTTTAGCTAATTTTGTATGCGGCTCCAATAACAAAATATAAGTTATCATAACCTTGCTTGGAAATTGTGCACCCTTTACTTTTGGTTAGGAAGTGAAAGGAACAATTTTTGCATCAAAGCATTTGAGAGATAAATATCTTGTTAAGACCTCTTAAGATATATAAGGAAGAATTTACACATCAAATGATTTAAGAAGCAAATATCTTGTTAATGCTTCCTAGGATGTATCTTACATTGCCGAGGCACAGGAGTGGTTCTTTTCTTTTCCTTTCTCGAGTGCATATTTCTTGTCTAATTTACTATGTAAATAACACATGCTACTAGTAGCACATGCTGGATTTGCAAGCTGCTTATTCTGCCTTGTTTGTCTCAACATGAAAACTGCTGGTGTATGCTAAAAACTACTCTGGTGTTGTTTTTACATCCCAAGTACATGGACCCTGATGCAACTTATATATCTTGAAGTAGACTAGAGAACCTCACCTATATAGGACCAATTCATCTTTTCTTAAATCTGTTTCTTTACTAATTCATTTGCAGAGAATGGTAGATGAAGAAGAGTTGCAGTTCCATGAGGAGTACATGAATGAGCAGGATCCTAGTATTCTTCATTTTCTGCTAGCATCTGGAGATGATGTAAACATCTTCTGTGCTTTGTTATTATGTCGACTGCATCATTATTTTTTTCTACAAAGGTTCTGACATACTAAGTATTAGGTCTCTAGCAAACAACTACGTGATGATTTGATGACACTGCTTATAGCTGGACATGAGACATCTGCTGCAGTGCTGACATGGACATTTTATCTTCTTTCCAAGGTTTCTATCTTATTCTATTTGTTTTACTACTCAACTTCTTTGAAATGTGTTTGTCCATGAAGCCAAGAAGCATTTTATTTTCATATAGTAGTTGTGCAGCTATCAATATGCAATATGGGCATTTTCAGAACTTTACAGATGCAACTATGACAGTTAATAAGCTCTTCTAGAAGTTAGGTAATTTGAGAGTTTGGAGTACATCTTTTCAAATGATAACAAGAGAATGTTGATCAGTATTTTTCTTGAGAAAGCATATGCCGCACAATTATTACTAACTGCAAATTCGAATATCTTGTCATTCCATTGCTGCTTTGTTCTACTAAATGTTTAACTTGTACAGTTCCGGTTGAAGCTAAAGTTTGGTTCTCTTGGATATTTCTTCTCTAACTCCTCCCCTTGACAACATAACAACTCTGCCTAATTGTGTAATTTTTAGCTGTGGATGTTGAAAGTAAATTTGTGCTTTTCCAATGTTAAGTTATCTTCTGTGATGGGTGAGCTTATATGCTACTCATTTTGTGTCTTGGGATAATAACTGCAGGAACCTAGTGTGCTAGCCAAGCTTCAAAATGAGGTAGGTTGAAACTTTGGAGTTCTTTGCGGCTGCATTAAATTCCATAATCTCTGTTTTGACTAAGAATATATAAGTGCTAATAACAATAATAGTTCGATATCTTATATTTGAAAATGTTATTTCAGGTGGATGCAGTTCTTGGTGATCGGTTTCCAACCATGGAAGACATGAAAAAACTGAAATACACAACTCGAGTGATTAATGAAGTGAGAAGCATTTGCCTGTAATTCATTAAGAATCAACCAGTTTTTGGGTAGTATGCAACATTTTTTTTTCTTATTGTCTTAGTATTGTCATTTTGCAGTCCTTGAGACTCTACCCACAGCCGCCAGTTTTAATCCGTCGTTCTCTTGAAGATGACATGCTTGGAGAGTACCCAATTCAAAGGTCAAAATTGTTACTTGCATTTTTTTTAAGCCAAAATTGTTACTTCATGGACCCAAGGCATGCATGACTTGTATTTATTGGGTATTCTTTACTTTGCACAACATAAAAGGCAATTATAGATGGTCAGCTTAAATGAACTTTACAATAAAAGAACAGAGACTCGGATGGATTTGGTTTCTTCTGTTAATAGGTTAGCTTAAATTAATTTTATTTATTTTATTTTGGGTTTAGTTGTGTTAAAAATGCAGGGCAATTGGCTTTTTTCCTATCTGTGCCATATTATGATAAGCCTCAAAGGAACATTTCAACATTCAGATCCATTCATTTCTGAATTCCATTATCTCTGGCATTGTTGGAGCTGTAGGCACAGTTACTATGATGTTTTTAGACATATACGTTAGTTTACCTCTGTAATCCTGCCATTGTAATACGATTGCTGGCATCCTAGGAATGTTAAAGTCAAACTGGTGAAAATTGCTTGTCCTGTCTCCTTGGATTTTAAGTGTGGTAAGATGCTTTAGCTGGAACGAAAATTTCCATTCTCTAGATCCTAGGGTGAGTTAATCTGGGAGAAATCCAATTGAAGACTTCGTGACAAATTCAAGAAGTAGGATACATCTCTTATCTATTTCCTAGGGAGATCCTTCATCCAGCACTATCCTTGTTTCTTGTTTTAACGTTTACTCCTACCCAAGGCTGCATAGTGGAACCAATGCATTTTACATTTCTAAATACAAATGACATAGTCCAAGGCTAGAGATTAGTGGTTGACACACGTCATTAGTAATTGACTAAGCTTTTGAATTTCTCTTAATTCAATACACAAGCTTGTCACACCCGGTTTGTGACATTTTTGGTGAAATCTAAGCTTTTGTGACTGTTTGACTGATTTCCCTTTACAAGTGGACACAAATACAGGAAAAGACCAAAATTAAAATTTTGGCATGTGATATCTTTACCTGAAAAAAACTTATCCACACTAATTTAGAGTAATGTTTTGCTTTTAACCTGATTTTGCAACAAATAATGCAAAGACTTTTGAATGGTTTCAGCTTATGAGTTTGTCAGTCTTGCTTCCTCCACTTTCAGGATTCTTGGACAATTGTCATGATGTATCTGCAGAACTGAAGAATACATTTTCTCTTTTAATGCAGGGGTGAAGATATTTTTATTTCTGTTTGGAACCTGCATCATTGTCCCAAACGTTGGGAAGAAGCAGAGAGATTTAACCCAGAAAGATGGCCTCTGGATGGACCTAATCCAACTGAGACCAACCAGGATTTCAGGTGATTTCACTTGTTTGTGGCTATGCAGTCTTGCTGCTTATGGTTCATCCTTTGCTCTACTTTCTTATTTTTATCTCTTTTAGTAAATTTTTATGAGGGTTTCTGCTTATGATTCATCTTTCATGCTCTATATATTTTCTTATTTTATTTTATGTTACATGATATGCGCTTTTGTTTGGTGGAGGGATGACTGGTACAGTTTAGGAGGTTGGGCTGTACAGAAATGCATGACATCCATTTTCGGAAAGATGTTGAGGGACTAATATGTGCATGGATCTCTGATGCTTTTGGGGCACCTGGAGAGTAATGGCTTAAAACAGTTTTACTTATATATGCTCAAAATTTGTGAAGGTCCCCATTGAAGAGAGAAAAGGAGCATGTTCATTTTATTTGGAAGAAAATATGAGCCATAGATACATGTTGGGGATTGATTCCATTTTCATGCATATGTCGCATAAATAGGAGAATACAAGTTACACTGGACAATTGCTAATAAATACAACTGTGCGCATCCATTGATATGTCTATTGACAAACATGAATAGACATAGATGTATGATTCTCTCTGGGGGGGTGTGTCTGTTTGTGTGTGATCTGTTTTTCATGGATGCTGGAATGCACTTCGTATGCACTGAGGAGATACTTCACATCAATCAGTAGCCCTGAAACTCGTTTAGCTGGAATTCTGGAATGATTATCTCTCAGGACTCAGAAGAGAAAAATTGAAAGCTTCGTTGTGAATCGTAGCTGATAAAGACACTTTTGTCTGGTATTAGAATGGATACTGAAGTGATATGCTGTTAGTTTGTGTAATTTTTTCTTAGCGACATTTTTTCTGCTTCTCATTAAATGCATGCATACGGCGTTTGAGAAGCTAGACTTATTTTCTCATGTTATTAACATTTCAGCTACTTGCCATTTGGTGGGGGACCAAGAAAATGTGTTGGAGACATGTTTGCTACGTTTGAGGTAATCTTGTAACCAAGTACTTCACTTGGAGTCGGTAGATGATATTGACAGCATGATATGTGATTTCTTTACCTGATAAAGCTGTGCTCTCTCTGTTTCTTGAAAACTATGCTTCTACTTTGGTTGTAAACTCAATGTTTCTTTGACCAACAGAACATAGTTGCAGTTTCAATGCTTGTTCGACAATTCCATTTTCAAATGGCCCTTGGAGCTCCTCCTGTAAGTTATCTTGAGTTCTCTTTTGCAACTCCATAGAGATTCAATTCTTTATTCGGAAGCACAATAACTGGATGTTGCTAAGAATCAAACTCCATTCGTTTGAAGTTCATCTGATCATCCACTCTCAACTTGTGAAGTTGAATCAAATATATATTTACATGAGTTGAGTTGTCTGCAGGTACAAATGACTACTGGGGCAACAATACACACAACACAAGGCTTGAACATGACTGTTACAAGGAGGATAAGACCCCCTATAGTTCCCACATTGGAGATGCCTGCAGTGAGAAGCGATTCATCGGCGAACATTTCAGAAATCAGCACGGTACCCAATTCTTCAGCGAACATTTCAGAAACCAGCACAGTACCCGGTCAGAAAAGCGAAGTTTCCCCTTCTATTTCATAGTCTTCAAATGTTTGTGGTTGCAACAGAACATCGCATGTTGAGTGGTGAATCAAGTACCAGATGAGAAAGGCTACTTCTGCTCTGCTGGGGTACGTTTGCAAACGTATGCTAATTTCGAGGCAAACCAATTACTGGATGAGAAGGGCTATATTCCCCATCTCTCTCAGACCTAATTCCAACAGAATCATTAGTTCCGCAGCAAGCGTGATAATGTCGAGGGAAGAGGTGGGAAAGAGCTTGACTGCTGCCAAGTCCATCACCAAATGCAGAGAGTATGTGCACTATGATGGCTTTTGAAGCCTTTGTAGTTGTAAAATCGTTTATCTAGATTTTTATGCAAGGAAAATCCTTGTCTTGTCCAGTCTGCTAGTATTTGTATCAATTTATCTAATATATAGCTTATTTAGGTCGATCAATCCTCTACTTGCTTCGCCAGGAATTGTTATCTTCCCTCAGTTTACTGGTAGACCCTCATCTGTCTCTGTCTACCGCTGCCCCGAGCTGAGTCCATTGGAGAACTGCATCTTAGAAGAAAAGCTGCAGCATTATGTCCTCACAAACTGCCAGGACTAGCTGCTTGAGAGAGGAATTCATCCTCACAACCAAAAGGATCACCTAATTTGTAAATGTTGATAGCACAAGCCTCCAATTCAACCCAGTACAATTGAGCAACATAAGATGAAACATCATACTAATCAGACAACTTATTATTGCAGACTATTTTTCCCCCCCTTATTGGCAGAAGATGTTACGGGTGGTGGAGGGCTGGCTTCAGAATTTCCCCGTTTTTAATTGTCACCGATTCAATATCTGGATTAATATCATAAGATTTCGGTGTCGAAGCTGTCATCCCTTTCCTCAACCATTTCAAAGATCTTTTGGATAGTGTGAGGTTTTGGATTAGAATATAGAAAGATGAAAAGCTTCTAAAGAGGCCAATCAAAACACAAGAAGCTATAGTAACTGGACGACAACAAGGCTATCTGAACTGCATCCCCAACAACGAAAGCAGCAGGAGCCCAACCAATCCTATTACACTTTCACCCAAAAACATGAAATGACAACGCAGGAAAGAAAGTGGACCAACAGGTACCGTTTGGAAGGAAGACACGTATATCTGTTGCAATATTCGAATAGAATAGTTTAGTTGTCCATCTGCAGTGCAGGCCGCTCCTCCTCCTCCTCCTCCTCCTCCTCCGTCAGTCAAATACAAGCTTGACGTGCTTTTGCTCTTGATGTGTACAATCGTAGCTGTAGAGGTAACACTTTGGGAGAGTCCTCGAACTCGAGTACCTAACAACAACACAACAAGAAAACACATTGGGAGCTGGGTTTTATCCCCCGATTACTCGGATGCTTAAGAGAAAGTTACTAGAAAGGGATATATTCCTAAATATCTTCCAAAACTTGAACTTAAACGTGAATTAAGTGATGCAAGACGTGAATTAAGTGGTATAAGAGGTATTTATATTGGGTAGCGGAGACATACTGATCTCAATCAAGTGTATAGGGGACCACGTGAAACGGTTGAGATGAGGAGGTCGTACAATAGTCCCTTTTCAAATGATATTAGTGTGAAGACAGCATGATGTGATAAAGACGTCAGAATCCATCCAAAGAAGTGATTCCGAGGATATCAGAGATGATGATGGAGATGGCTCAGAGGAGCTCTTCGCCTAGAAATCACCTGAAACCGTAACTCGAGAAATGGCCTCCACATGTACGTACAGTTGCAGTCATTGGTACGGTTGTATGCTTATATGTTTTAGTACTATATAATTTCATGTGCATCAAATTTATTTTGTTCTATGTGTGAATTTTATTTTCAAGACCAACTCAATCGTCTACAAAAAAAAAAAAAAAAAAAAGGCATCAACCACTCTTAATTGTACAAAAAATCAACAGTATTTGCCCCAACCCTCTAGTGGTCTGTACAATTTTGTTAAAATTTGAGATCTCAAATATCATTTAACTCTCACTTACCTCCTTGTCAACTTGCCAAGATTAAATATTCTATCAAAAGTTACAAATTGACAACATTACCCTTGATCTTGATAAGTATATTTAACTAGTATATAGATCTAATAATGGTCCATAGTTCTAAACATCGAATGTTAGAATAACAAGCTAGTTGAAAACTTATAATTAAGGAATTCAAAATAAATTTTGAAAATATGTTTTAATACCATTCTAAAATGGTGTAATTTTTCAAGATATAAATTTTCTTTTGTTTTAGTACAACTAAAATAAATAGTGTCAATAAATTTACACTTTATAAAATTTAGCCTTGAGAGAGATAATACCATTGATTTCTTTCATTACATTCCATTCAGGGAGCTTAGTCCTAAGGGAGGTTTCTGAAATTATCATTTGTCTCAACCTATAGTTGAAAAGCATTGTCCATTCTTGCGGTATTTATGGGTGAGAGAATAGAACAGAATTAATTCCATTTTCTACCATCTAACTATGTCTAAATTTTCACTTTAGCCTATAAACTTTAAAATGAGGCATTTTAGTTTTTAAAATATAAAATTTGTCTCATTTAAGTAAACTTGTTGACAGAGTAAGACAGATTTT